>JAMGYY010000013.1:1200000-1800000 GCA_024713755.1 Morchella sp. 2018-W16 | reverse complement strand
ATAGGTGACAATTATGTATAACATACGAGTTACAACACATATATGAAGTTATCAATCAATCAACCAATCAATCGTAAGTCGCGGAAGCTACGAGTGATCACACATGATTCGGATTAAGAAAGGCTGGGGCGAAACTAACACCCCTATAAAAGCGTCAGACTTGAATCTGTGATATTCCGTTATCTGATTCCTTCGGGAGCGTAGGTTCAAACCCTGCCGTTGTCGATCAGAAACATATTCTATTGTTAAAAGAACAAGTTTGTCGGCGGCGGTTCTCTTATTTTAATTTCTCGTAATTATGGGTGGGGAGGGTGTGGGGAGGGTGATTGGTGTACTCTGGTTTTCGAGGACATCCCTATACGTTCCGTTCCTGAAATTAGTGGTTAGTCTAGTCATGTTTGTGTTAGGTGTACCTAGATATTATTTGAGCAGAATATTTTCTATGTTGCGTGATTTTGACACCCCAGCTATTATATCATAACAACACTTTAGTAATACATCGAAATGATGTCTACAACACACCCGTACTCATGGGCCACACTATGGATCTAGATTATTTATTTTAAATACATGTATTTATACTTTATAAATCTAGATAAGATAATGTGTATATCTGTTTTTGTGCCCAACGGGACAACTCTCATTTATATTTTGAAATTACTAGAAGTAACGTCACATGGACATATGGGTAGGGTAGGGTTTCGGGGGGAAAGGCTCAAGGGCTGTTGTTAATGCCGGCCCCAACTGGCCTTTTGGGCTGCGTAGCTACTTGGACTAGGTATCATAAGCCAATATATAGCCACAGTCGATCACAGAGCTAAGACTCAGTTTCTGACACCGAACATAAATTAATCATGAATCATCACTCGGTCAGATACCTAACCCTATAGTACTAGCTAGGGCTTCGTTGATCTATCCATTAAGTAATATATTTCTAGGTATCTCTTAAAGTCAGCTGACTCTTAAGAAGTTTTGGTCATTACATGTAGTACTTTACCTTCTGCAGTGCAGAGCAGAGTAGGAATTGAGCGCGGATATATACATCTTTATCAGGAGAGAGCAGCTGCAAGGAGATGGTAAGATTGCGTACTCGGATCTACTTGCACCTACATCATATGCTCTAGTACACATTGAAGATACTCTTTGAGCGGAAACGGCTCGGGTGCTGCGTTCACATGGCGAGATTAACGCTGCCAAGGCCGAAAATACCGTAGATTGCGATCAAGCAACGGCAATAGGAGTACATGGGTGTACACATGTACATGTACACGGTGTACATCGAGTCACTACGTGTAAGCATGAAATCTTTTAGACACGCATAAGTCAGGGGACCGTTGACAAGTGGCCTTTTCTTTGATTTTCCCCTGAGTGCTTGTGTACTTACGGTACCATCCTGTGTTTCCAAGCCTTGTTTCTTTCAGACACCCACATCAGCATCACCGGCATTATTCTCATATTCATAATCACTATCGCTATACTGACAATAAACACATTGGTCAACTATCTAGATCCATCATTCAATCATGTCGATATTTATCCGTCGGCTTTTGTGATTAGAATCGGCTCTTTTTCTTGGTATTACCCAAAGTGAAGGGCTGGTTCCCTATTAATTTCTCACCAGTGTCAAGTTTCGGTTGTCCCTTCCTTTACCATCTATGCGACAAGGACTACTCCATTAAAGATGGCTAGAACTACTGAGCCCTCCTGGCAAGTACTCGTACTCACTGCACATACCAACCAAATCGGTTCAACTTCACAGGTGGGCCTCCACCAATAGTAAGGAGAGCCCCGATCCCATCCCCGGGCTTTTCTCATTGCGAGCCGGAAGTACAGACGTCCTCTGATTCGTGGATTCCTACGTTCATGTATGTGACCCAGACCTTAACCGCCGCATGCCGAACTCACTCACGATCGAGAATCTAAGTCATCGCCAAGAGAGTTATCAAACGCCCGAGCGAGATAACTAGCCTTACAGCTGGATCACTTCTGTTGAACTCCGTAACTCAAAAACAAAGCTATCCCATACACGAGTCATCAGTTGTGGCTTGGTCATGTGCTAGTAGGGTCTGTGAGTCTACTGAAATGGATATTCTGACCTCTTGGGGTCTCTTATCAGAATCTTCGGTATGTGAATACAATCTAACTAGAAAGCGTCGTGGATACAGGAACGACAAGGGGAGAAACTATAGGTGATTCCTTTAAAATACGTGGCAACAGAGGTAACATACCAGGTTTTCTCAGGCGATTATGACGGAAGTGTCCCTGCTGCAGGGGCGTCAACTCGAGCCCACCCTCTCGTGCATGTAAATCAATCCGCCACTTATATAACCTGCCATATCTTGTTTTTCTCCAAGGTCACCCGGAAATTAGTAGCACTAATAAGGGTATAGTAGTACCGTGAGGCATTCTAACAGTCCCTTCGCCTACAAAAGTGATATTATGACCAATCAGGGTCTAGACTGTTAGTGGTGTGCTCAAATTCTTGCGCCTAAAGTCTACGAGCCCTTCCTAGGGTTGCTCTAACTCCGGCAATGTCCACCAATATCCTGGGCCGAATAATATCTAATTACCACAAAGTCATTTCAACAAGTTTGGTGGTCAGATGAATCTGGTTGTGATAGGCGTGGGAACGGCACAGAAATATATACTAGCAAGCAGAGGCATGAGAATGGACTGGATAACTGTCATCCAAAGGTAATCACAGGATCTCACTCGCCAGCACTGAGGTATTTTCATAAAGATAAGGGAGCTGTTAGACGGCCGCAGAACAATCTTTGCCTTAATATTTAGGAAGCGATGAGCGAGTGAGAATTCGAGTAATATGGTGAGGGAGTGGCAGGGTTATGGGTTAGGTGAAATTTGGCTGATCGCAGAGATGATCAGAATTGACCCTTTTGTGACCTAAATTGACAGGGCTCACCATAAATGCGGGGTATGCCGTGAAACAATCGGGTAATCTAATACCCTCCTGGACCAAGACATTCACATCATCAGCCACTGCATGCGCGCGCCACTCCTACTAAGTAGTTTCCTGACGTTTGGAAAATGGGCCACTACTGCATACCATACTAAATTTTGGACTTGGCACGTATTTGTATGGTATGCAATAACGATAATTTTTCCAAACGTCAGGAAAGTACGAGTACTGTCGTTCACTAGGTGTTGACGGCCACTAGGTGTTGACGGAACAAGCCAAAAGAGAGACAGCCAAGCCAAGTCTTGCCTACAATCCGTCAACACCCAGTCAATACCCCGTGAACGACAGTACTTCTAGCAGGAGCAAGAGCGCACGGATCTGGGAAGGCACAGACGGAGAAAATAAGATCCGGGGTGACGTTTTCATCAGCGAGATCGACACATGTGCATCATCAATTCTGCTGAGGAAATAAAAAAACATTCGGAACCCACGGTTGCGCAGGCTCATCCCGTCTGTTTTGTTCTTGACTGCAGCGATAGAAGGCTTATTTTACGCTTGACAGGGAAAATATCAAGGTATGCCCTATCGAGATTTCATCCGCTGTCGATCTTCCTTATTTTTTATTGTAGATACATGTATCTATTATATATAGATGTCGGCGGGTAGAGTAGTGTAGGGAGTAGGAAACACTCCCGGCTAGATATTGCCGTGAAAATGAAGATTAGACAAGCATATTGCAAACCGACCCTGGCCCTTTTCATACTGCATCTTACTTACAATTATACATATCATTTATCTCTGCCGCATACACTTTGATAATGTGCGTAATTCGTATGGAGGTAGGTACATGTATGTACCCCTCCAGATTCTGCATCAAACACATGCGTCGGCCTCCTCCTGAATAACTAAAAAAAAAAAAAAACTCACACCGAATTTTTTTTTTGATATGCACCACAGACGAATATTAATAAAAAATAATAAGCAAAAGAGTTCTCCCGCCCGGCTTGTGTTCCGGACCCATGCGGACCACAGTCCTCCTTATCACTTATCCGATTAGGGTAAATTGTGTTCCCGGCCAAGCTTTTCGCCCACCACCACCACCACCACCACCACCTACCCACTCGACTCTTCTTCTCAAGGCTGGCCACATGGTTGTTGAGATCTCGGCCGTTGCCATGCTTACCATGTGGATCTGGTATCGTTTGTGAAAACAAGATCCGAGGGCACTAGCTCTGATTGGTATGGATTCTTCCTACATGGGAACCCTTGAGGCTTAGACTGGTTTCTGCCACCAGCGCGCTAACTCTAGCCTTGCCACTACTACATGTGGTACTACTACGATTTTTTTTTTTTTCCAGTCTCCAATGAGTCAAAAAGGGGGAACGAGGCCAGGAAGAATGTGTTTCATAACATTTACATTTCTACAAACTTCGTAGGCGTGAGTACATGTAAGTTTCTCGGCTCCAAACATGGATAAATAAATACATACTAAGAAGAAAAAAAAAAAACCTGCTCCCCGAGCCAAACCCCAAATCCCCACATATAAACATATGAACATAAATACAAAACTCGTCGTTCATCATCAAAGATACAGAAAGTACATGGATCATAGGCCAGAGATAGGTGGCGCATTTAATTACAACAAGCGGAAGAGATATTTTCATCTTCCAAACAAGAATCATGAAGGACCATTTTTCAGGTGCAATAAACAAACACATTATATCCGTTTACTCAAAAAAGCCAGAAGGACATGCCAATTTAGACCACCTCCACATGCTTAGTACCCTGCTTCTCAAGGCTTCCGTCCGAGATCTCGCCAGTGCGGAGATCCTCGCGGTTGGCGGCAATGATACGGTCGGTCTCTGGGCGGAGGTTGGTAGCAAGACCCTTGAGGTTGAACATGATGTCCATATCCTCGAGTGAGAGACCCTTGGTCTCGGGGAGGAAGCACCATGCAAAGATCATGCCCGCAATGAGGGAGCAACCGAAGAAAAGGAAGGTGCCGTAGGTGATGTTCTCCATCATGTATGGGGTGGAGTACACGATGACGAACTGTCCAAGCCACTGGGTGCAGGTGGTGAAAACAAGGCAGACTGAACGGATGCCGGTAGGGAAAACCTCAGCGCTAAAGGGAAACCAGGAATGTTAGTATGGTATCTTTATCGAGGCTAAAGAGAAATATTGGAGAGGAGACATACCAGAAAATCCATGGGACACCGTTCCATGAAAGAGCGTAGCAGATGGCAAAGATGTAGATCATGACAATGGCAACGTAAGCGCCGGCATCACGCTGGGCAGTTCCCTCAAATGATCCGGACATCTTGGAGAATCCAGCAAGGTATAACATGGCAACGAGAGCACCGACAGATCCCCCAAGAAGCGACCTACGTCGTCCCAGAACATCCACACCAAAGAACATGAAGATAATAGTAGCAACGGCCTTGACAATACCGAAAACACCGGTGGCAAGAAGTCCAACGCTAGTACCAGTGAATCCAATGCTCGTGAAGATGGTGGGAGAGTAATAGTTGAGCGCGTTGATACCGGACAAGTTTTGGAACATCATGAGGGCCATTCCAATGAAAAGACGGTTGCGGTTGCCGGGGAGGAAAGCCTCCTTCAACTTTGAAATAACCGACCTGTTGGCACCAAGGGCGTTCTCGTGCTCGATCTGCTGGTTGACTGTGTCGATTTCCCAGACGATGTACTGATGGTCGGCAGGGAGGTTACGGATGGTGCAAAGGTTCTTGACAGCTTCCTCGGTTCTTCCGGCCTTGACGAGCCATCGGGGGGATTCGGGCTGGAACCACATGAGGATAACGAGGAGGGAACCAGGGACGAGTTGCACGGCGAAAGGAATGTGCCATTGACGGTCATCATCATTAGCCTCGTGGATGGAAACTCCATAGTTTACCCAGAATCCGATGACAAGAGCCAGTTGCAGCAAGATTTCGAAAATACCGATCAAGCGTCCACGGATGGCAGGAGGAGAACACTCGGAAATGTAAATGGGGACCAGGAGTGAAGAAGCACCGACACCAAGACCTGGGGAAATGTCAGAAACATTGATCGGAGCGCCGAGAATTCATAGTGCAGATGTGTGCATGTACATACCAGTAAGAGCACGACCAGCATAAATCAAACCAAGGTGACCGTTTGAAACCAATTGCAAGATAGCACCAATGCAGAAAATAACACCACAAGGCATCAAAGTGAATTTTCTTCCAAACTTCTCGGTGATTGAATAACACGCGATTGCGCCAAAGAAACATCCAGCCTGGAAAGTAGAAACGATGTTTGCTTTCAAATTCGCAAGTTCCTCACCACTTGCTTCGTCCAAGCCAAAGCGGGACTGGAAGGCTGGAAGTGACATGGTCCCACCAATGAAGGCGGAATCATAACCAAACATGGCGGAACCCATAGCTGCTGAGACGGCGAGCGCGTAGATCCTCCAGTTGTAAACCTCTGGAGGGGCCGGGTTGGACGTCTCGTCCTTCATGGCGAATGGGTTACGCATATTGGGCGATTTGGTTGTGAGAATTGAAGAAGGGGTGAAGATTCGATTCCAACAGTATCAGGGAGTGATGACTTGACTGTTGTAGTGAAGTCAGGACTGAGTGATGATTGTTGGGAGGAATGATGAGGTTGTGGGAGGTGGGAAACGATGGGAGTAATATATACGGCCGCCGGGCACTTAGACCACCACAACTTATTTTGTCGGGGAGAACACCAACCCCACCGCGGGTAGCCAAATAGGAACGCTGCGCAACACCATATCCCTACCAGCCCTTTGGTGGCCACCACCACTTGACGCTCGCGCTCTGGGCGTTGTGGGGAAAACCGGCCCTGGTCCGGGGAAAGGAAGCCCGGATAGGACATTATGCGGGGAAAAGGCCAAGATCTCCATCCAAATTTGACGGTAGTTCTGAAAGACAAGTCTTACCTTCATGTAACCATGTTCGAGGTCATAGAGTCTGTAGTAACTGGGCTGGTGCTGACTAGTATCGAGATGTCCAGGGCTTTACCCATTTTTTTTTTCTTTTTGGTGGGCTTATTTGTGACCTTGGTGGTTGTGGATGGGTGAACCGCACAAGAGACCGAGATTTCCTGGATGACCCTGCCCACCACCCCTGCACGACAAGATGCGACCGAACTAAAAAGCGATGCTTGCTTTTCTGACCGTGGCAGCAAGGATAGACGATATGAATTAAGCCGGCTGAAGAAACTAATTGTTTCATGATTTCTAATAAACGATTCCGGATTCGATGGATGTCTTAGGAGTTATCTTTTCCCGTTGAATATCCATCTCGGTGAGAGGTCGAGAGAGTGATAGGGAGGAGGCGGGTGGAAGAGGGAAAGAGAGAGAGAGAGAGAGAGAGAGAGCAATAACATTTCTTGCTAGTAATTACAGAGTAGTAACAACTCAAGAACCGAAACAAAGGCAAAGCTTTAAGGCAAAGGTAAAAAATAAAATGAAAAAATAAAAATAAAGACAAGACAAATGATCTGATTATCAAACTAAAAAATCCAGATCAGCATGCTCGGTCGACTTGCAATTGAAGCTTTGGTGTCATATATCTCTCCCGCTCAGAAAAGAGAAATAGTTGGGGGCTTCTTGGTAGTTTTTAAATTCCTCTTGGTCTACAAAGTGAGCGGTGGAGGAAGGAGGAAAGAAAACCGTGTCATGCCATAGATCATGCCATTCATAAAGTGTTTCGGGCGGTGGTGGTGCCATTCTTGCAACAACTCGGCTCACCAGTACAGCACTTCTACATAATATACTATCTACTTACCCAGTGGTGGACGGCAGCGACGAGGATTTAATATAACCAATGTAGAAATCGTTTCTACTGCTCAATGGAGTAATTAAATACTAGCTATTCCATCCTATCATTTACTGTTTACACCCCCGTACCTATCACCTATCATCACAACGGTTGTCTCTGGTACCTGTCGGTCCGCACAAGCATTTTTTATTTGCCCAGACAAAAAAAAAAAAAGAACACATGTCTACATAGCTGGGCATACATATACATAGACGTCTATATCCCTCTACCGGGGACAATTCTGTTCCCACCGCCCCCCTCCCCTCCCCAGAAACGTGGTATCGGTAATGACTGATGTGCGTATGTATGTAAGGTTAGGGTTCCATGCGCCCTTGGCCGTTAATTGATGATTCTGATACCAACCATGGCGCTGGCCCTGATCGTGAGGTTTCGGTGCCACACACTGGGTTTAGTTTTGGGTCTACTGTCGATCAGAAGATCTATCTAGAAGGAAGGAATGGTAGGTTAGATTAGGTTAATTGGGTTGGGGGAACTGTCGGATTATATTCATTAATTGGGCAGGTAGGACGGACGATAGAGGCAGTATCGGCCAGGCGTATACGTAGCTATGTACCAATATCATGGGAATTAATGGATAAGTACACTCTCTATAATTAACGTGTGCGCCTGAATTAACGGATATTTCTGTAAGCCTAATTGCAAATTAACCAGCTGCGGTTTCGGACTTATAGTCAAGATCTTATAGAAACTCACGGCCCCTTTTAAGAAGAAGAAAATGTGATTTACGGAATTCTGTAAGCACTTAAAAGAGGGTTTTTGTTTTCTATACCTCGATATCTATGGGGCTCAGTCCTTCTTAGTGTGTCCGGTGCATTATCACCCGCTGGAAGGCTTGCATTATAGCTATAGGTTGCGGATCTATCTACATACTTATATATACGTTTGTTTGCAACCTAGATCTGTTTAATTGGTATCTACTTTGAATCTTTATTTCCTCTCTCAAATATCTAGGATTGCCGGCGCTGCCTCTGTGCATAAAGGGAAAACTAAAAAAAAAAAAAGAGGAGAAAGGAAAAAGGAAAAAGGAAAAAGAGAAAGAAAACAGAAAACAGAAAACAGAAAACAGAAAACAGAATACCTGCCGATGACCCTTTTCTAACTAGATTATATACATATGTAAATATTAAAAAAAAATACCCACAACTTCCTACTTCTTTGCCAACACCGCGTCCACCGCGGCGGCCATCACCTCCTTCGGCGCCCTCCTCCCCGTCCACATCTCAAACTGGTGGTACGACTGCTCCTTGAGCACATCGGTACCCCTACATATCCTCCACCCCCCGAACCGCCCAGCAACCTTCATCAGCGCCGTCACCAACGGCCGGTACGCCATCTCCACCAGCACCCCCTCGCCGGCGGCGGAGAAGAACTGCACGGGTATATCCCCCTCGACAAAGTCATCCGCGGGGACACACCCCAGCACGATGCTGGGCGCCGGCGTCACCCCGCCCCCCGCAGGATACTCCGCTATGCTACCGTAGTGCTCGAAGCGCAGCGCCGGGAAGTCCGCCGCGAGCGACTCGGACTTACTGCGCGTGCGGTTGATCAGATGGACCACCTGCACGCCGAGCTGCTGCACGGCGTAGCAGGCGGCGCGCGACGCCCCGCCCGCGCCAATGATCACGGCGGCGGAGGCGGTGACGTTTCCAGGGGTGGGCCAGTTCGCCTCGATGCACGACTTGATGCCGAGCCAGTCCGTGTTGTCGCCGCGGAGGGCGCGCGCGCCCGTTACCGGGTCCGTTGTCACCACCACGGTGTTTATGGCGCCGACGAGGCGCGCGGACTCGGAGGTCTGCTGCAGGAGGCGGCCGATCTGGAGCTTGTGCGGGAATGTGACGCTTGCGCCGCCGAATGTGGGCTGCTGCATGAGGTCTGCGATGGCGGCGTCGACGCTCGGCGTCTCGTGGATGGAGTAGTTGTGTGGGAGGCCGAGCTCGGCGAAGCCTGTGTTGTGCAGCGCCGGGGAGAGGGAGTGTGCGATGTTGTTGCCGAAGATGTAGAATTCGCGCTTTGGCAGGAGGCCGGCGAGGTGCTGCGCCGTGTGGACTTGGATCAGTGTCAGTTGGCCGGGGGCGGAGGAGGGGAGGCACGAGTGCGTGATCATGCTGATGGGGGAGAGGGAGCGGGAGAGTTGGCCGGCGGCGCCCATGGCCACGGCGAGGATCGGCTTTGGGTGCGATGCATGGTCGCGGAGGAAGAGCGCCTGCTCGTGGGAGTCGTAGATGCTCGTCGCCATGATGCTCAGTTTCGGGATATCTGCCAATATCCTGCATCAGCGATCATTTCCATCTACGGGCCAAAAAAAAAGATACAATAAACTCACCTCCAAAGCGGTCACACGCTTCAAACCTCTCCTTGAGCAGCTGGCCCCCCCACCTGATGCTCCCAGTCCAATCGTGGAAGCTGCCCACAACCTTACACTCCCTCTTGTGCGCCGCGGCCACGACCTCATCGGCCATGGCCGGCGGCCACTCAATCTCCACGTCCACGTACGCACACCCCTCAGCGATGGCCATGAGCATGGCCTCCAGCGCAGCCTCATGCGCCGCGTCGGGCCACCGCCCACCCTGGCTGAGAGTGCGTATCGTGAACATGATTGGCAGGTCCGTGGCCGCCTGTAGCTGTTGCAGCTGCGCGCGCAGATAGGCGCATGATGGTGGGTTGGTCTCGCTGGCGGCAGGGTCGACGAGGAGGTCGGCGCGCAGCTCGAGGACGTCGGCGTGGTAGGAGAGGCGTGGGAAGAGCGGGAGGAGCGTGCTCGTGGTGGGGTGCGTGAGGGGGAGGACGTAGGTCCTTTTACCGGCGGCGTGGTTCGCGGTGATGATATCGGTGGCGGTAGGGGGGAGTCTTGAGATCATGGCTGGTGTGGTGGTGGTGGTGGTGGTTGGTGGTTGGTGGTTGGTGGTGGAAATGATTGAAAGTCTGATAATGGCGTCACTATTAATTACTTAATTCCCTAACCAACTCTTGGGATATTCTCTCTACCTTGGCTCTGTCTGTTATCCAAAACTAAGTATAAACTCCAAACCCTTCTTCTCCTAGTATATTATAAGATAACAATAATAACAATACTTCTCACCTATTATACCACACTTGGGGATACAGCATATAAAAATCCCCCACCCCACATTGATTGTAGCATCGTGGGCCCAAAACCCTAACCCACAGAGCGCGTAATTTCTACTCCGGACCATCGAGTGGATGTTTATTCTTCCCCGGAATCGCTTAGCCGAGCCAACGCTCTCCCGGTCCCCCCCCTTCACTTCCCTCCCCCCCCCCTTCCTTCCCTTCCCCTGTGACCTGTGTGTCTCTCTCGGCTAGAAGAGAGTCTGAGGCTGATTCCCCGCATGGAGAAAAAGCAAGCAGGTCTCTTAACGAGCGGTCAGACCCTTTTCTTGCTTCTTTTCTTTTCTCCTCTTTATCCTCGGAATAATGACTCCTGCCGTGGGACGTGCACGAGCGTGCACGGAGCGGATAAGAGCTTATCCATTTTCGTGGGGAAGTGGGATCCGAGGTGGGAAATCTGGGGAGTGCTGTCAGTGGGTTGCGGGGGAGGATGAGGGTGGGGAAAAGAGAGGGGGAATAAGCCTTGGGGCATTGAGCTTAGGTAGGTATGGCTGGCTGGCTGGCTGGCTGGATAGAGCGGCTAGTATAGTGTATTGTAGTATAGTGTAGTGTATAGTTGGGACGGTTTGTAGCTCCGGGTGGATGTCTGTACTCTAATGGGAATGAGTGAGAAAGGAATTGTTTGACTGTACTAAACTTTACTGTAAATAGCTATAACTGTGAGATAATGGCTTATCAGTATTTACTTGCTGTGAGGATGTCTACATGTGTTTTCATTAGTTGTGGTCAAACAATCGATTCTACAAGTATCAACATGTAGTGTATCAAAAAGTTGTTGTACACATTCATCCCCACCAATATTAGTAGCCCAATGGAGCAGGCCATACGGTGATCATGATCAAGCTACCGGTGCATTTCGGTTCTTCTGTTATACCACTTTCTCCAGAACACCGGCGTTGTCGGCGTGAGAGAACTTGTCCTGACTCACTCCTGTAGCTTTTATACTCAACAATCCATCCTCTCTAATTCCACTTCCAACGTCTCCACCATCTCCTATCCTCTATACCCAAACCCACCAAAATGACCGACCAGAAATACTACTACCTCGCCGGCCAGGGCGTGCGCCACTCCATCTCCCCTACCATTCACCAGACCATCGCGGACCACCTCGGCCTCCCCTGGACCTTCAAGCTCCTCGACATCCCCACCGTCGAAGACCTCATGGCCGTTTTCCACCAACCCGACTTCGCCGCCGGCGTCGTCACAATGCCGTACAAGAAGACCATCATGCCGCACCTCGACCGGCTCGACGAGCTCTGTACAACCCTTGGCTCATGCAACAACGTCTACCTGGACGCCGACGGCAAGCTGGTCGGCTCAAACACCGACTGGATCGGAATCCTCGAGTGTCTGCGCACCGCGTCCGTCCACGGCGTCGGCAGGCCGGCCATGGTCGTTGGCGCCGGCGGCGCAAGCAGGGCCGCCATCTACGCCCTTTTCGCCCATCTAAAATGCACAACCATATATGTGACCAACCGCGACGACCAGGAGGTCGCGGACCTCCAGGCCGATGCGAGGGCGTATGGCGAGAAGGGCCCGCTCATCGTACATGTCAAGAGTCTGGCGCAGATTCAGGGAATTGTGGCGGCCGGAGAGGCGCCGGCATATGTGGTTGGCACCGTGCCGGATTTTGAGCCGAGGGCGGAGAGTGAGCTGGAGACGGCGAGGATCGTGGGGTGCGTGTTTGCGGAGACTCCGGTGGAGAGCAGGGGCGTGTTTTTGGATATGTGCTTCAATCCGAGGAGGACGAGGCTGTTGAAGAAGGCGGAGGAGGCGGGGTGGAGGACCGTAGAGGGGGTCAATATCATTGGGTGGCAGGTCGAGAGGCAGTATACGCTGTGGGCGGGACCGGAGCTGGCGAAGCATATTCCGTACGAGAAGGCGTGGGAGGCGCTGAGGAAGGCGGCGGATGCGAGCACGATTATCAATAAATAGATGTGCAGTGTAGTATCTGGGAAGTGAAGTTGTCAAGCTTGTCTTTGTAGATTATCTTGTTTTAATGATTTGATGAAACGCATGTCCTATATGATCAGTCAGACATAATTAACACTCCAGGTTAGAGTATGAATTGGCTTGAAGGGAGAAGCTCTTGTGGGAACTCATTTTAAACCGTACCGTACAAGATGTGATGAAGGGGGGATGGCATATGCAGTGATGACACTGTGTTATAGACTAGAACTGATGGTCGAGACAATTGGATCAGGGGCAGAAGTATCAGGGTCGATGTTATAATTATGTAGATGGCTGATGGCCAGCTCTACATACATCTAAATGTATCATAATATCATCATCAGTGCCTGTTGACTTGCATATATATCGCATGGGCTGAGACGTGGGGTGACCCTTAGCTGATAGAAGAAGGGAATATATAGACTTTTACATGTATATGTCATGCCATGTTCTAGAGTTAGACAAGTACGTACATTGGGTACGTGCGTTGAAACATCTACACGTATGTATTTGATATATAGACCACCGTATACCCCTCTCACCTTCCCCTCATCACCCATCGTCAATTCTTTTATCCACACCCTTCCTTCCTCATCATCTACATAAATATCTCATCTATCATATCTCGGCATATTTGAGAATTGGATCATAGTAAATCACTCGGTTGATGCCTGCCACACAGCATCACTCGGTGAGATACCTTTTCATCCCCCACTTACCACCACCACCACCACCACCACCACCATTCGGATGTTGGATGAGGGATCGGCTAATATATAGAAATATCTCTGCGTGCAATACGATGACGACTATCACGGATCAGAAGCTTTTAAACCCAAAAATGACGTTATATTTCCAGCTCCAAAGAGTACAACAAATGAAAACCCATGACCAAAGAGAAGAATGAAACGAAGAAAGAAAAGACCCTTTACACGAAAAGAGGAGCAACAGGAATAATAATAAAAAAAAGGGGGGAGGGACAGAAAGCTCTCTAAGCCTCCCTCTCATCCAACTTTAACGCTTTGATACACTTGTTCCACGATGCCACTCCACGCTCCGCGTGCTCCTTTGGCACTGATGGCGATGGGTCCATCATACTCCTGTTGAACAGCTCCATCGAGACCCATCCCCTGTATCCCCATTCAAGTACCCAGGTCTCGAGCATCCTCAACACTGGGAGGTAACCGCCTTTGTCCTCCTCGAAGGGAAACAACCTCGCGTTCCTCGACCAGGTCATGGTCCACTTCTGCTTAGGGTCATACCAATCGTGCGTGGTGGACAGCGGTGGCGACATTCTTGCCGCGTCGGCAAGCTGGACATAGTAGACCTTGTCGAGCGGCACGGTACGCAGGAACTCGTCAATGTCATCCTGGAGGATCTTCTCAGCGTTGGGCCTGATACCGCTCTCGGACGTGCAGTCAGCCCAGACGTTGGCAAGGATCTGGTAAGTGTCGAGACACATGCCAAAGTTGTCACGGTTGACCTCCTTCGTGATCTTCCATGCTTGCTGCCACCTGTCGACATGTGCACCCCATGCCATCAACTCGTATGCAAACCTGATCGGCGGGTTCTCCTTGATGCCCAGGTCGGCCAACTCAGTCAAGTCGGCCACGATCTTTGTGTGATCACCCGTCGCCACCGTCGGGTCTGTGTGGAACATGGACGGGACCTGGATGGTATCCGTGCGCAGGATCTTTGCGAGCTTGAACCAGTGCTTGAGCTTCTCGATCTTCTCGTCGTGGCGTTTCTGCGACAGCAGTCCGTCGTAGTTCTTGAAGGGCTGGAACACAAAGATGGTCAGGTTGTACTTGTCGCATAGGTTGCGGAAGTTTTGCGCAGAAATCTCGAGCTGCTCCTGGAATGTGGTGTTTGGGTTGGCGGCGAGGGCGCGGCGAGCTGGAATCTTGATGTCCTCGTAGAAGGCCTCGATACCCTTGAAGCCAGCGGCAGCAGCGGCCGCAAGCTTGGGCTCGAGCTCGTGGAAGGCGGCGCGGCCAAGGTTCATAGACGCAATACCGAGAGGGAGGGCATCAGCCAGCTTAGTTGAGGTTATGTAGGTTGGGGGCAACATTTTTTTATTTTTATTTTTTTTACTTTCGTGAGGAGAGTGTGGTATGGGGTCGATGTAAGTGGGTGTAGGTGAGTAGAGATGATTTTATTTTCAAAATTCTTTTGGTCCTGACCGTGTTTTTGTACTCTTCTCTGGGAGAAGGGGAGGGGGGGGGGGGACGATCGTACTAGGTTACCTTACTACATACATTGAAGATTACAAACTTACAAAATTAACTAACTCATGTAGTTAGTTGCGTAGCTCTAAAGCGTTGTGGAGGGACGGAAGAACTTTTAGACGGCAGGAAATGATCGAGGTCGCCCCCCAACTCCCTCACCCCCCAACTCCCTCACCCCCCGGGTGCGCACTACATGCCGAGCTTATTTTACGGGAAAATGGAGCGCGATGTACGCAGATGATTATGTACCATCTTTAATAGTTTCTGAACCTTCACCTAGTGGCAAGGACATCAGTTACAGCTCCTTGTGGATAATTGGATAATTACTATTACTTGCGGTAGTAGTAGCCGTTGCGTTCGGCTGCTCTCTACCGAAGGAAGCAACAGTACAAAAGTGGGTAAAGCCTACCTCTACTATTGGCCCCTCATCACCACCACCAACAACCATCATTACCCATTACCACTCCAACCACACAAATTTCCACAAACACCCAACCACAATGGCCTCCAAAATCCTCCTCATCAACGGCCCCAACCTCAACCTCCTCGGCACCCGCGAACCCCACATCTACGGCTACACCACCCTCCCCGACGTTGAGCGGCTCGCCACCGCGCAAGCCACCGCCGCCGGCGCACAGCTCTCCGCATACCAATCCAACCACGAGGGCGGGATCATTGACCGCATCCATGCGGCGCGCGACGCAAAGGTGGACTGGATCATCATCAACGCGGGCGGCCTCACGCACACGTCGGTCGCACTGCGCGACGCCCTCGTGGGCGTAGACATCCCCTTCATCGAGGTGCACGTCAGCAACGTGCATGCGCGCGAGGCCTTCAGGCACCACTCGTACCTGTCGGAGAAGGCGACGGCGTGTATCGTTGGCCTCGGCACTTATGGATACACGGCGGCGGTGGGGTTCTGTCTAGTGAAGGAGAGGGAGAAGAGGGAGAAGGCGGACAAGGCTGTTGCTTTGTAGGGAATTGGGGATTGGGGATTGGGGTTTTTTTTTTATATATATATACTTGTTTTGTGTCAGTTTTGGGGCTTTTTTTGTTTTTAAATTTGTATCTAGCACTGTGCGTACGTGCGTGCGGGTTTTGGAGGTGGGGGCTGGAATACCCATACCATAGAAACAAAAAAACGAATCTCATTCCCATTCTCATTCTCATAAAAAAGGACTGTGCTTCATCTCATCTCATCTCATCTCCATAAAACAAACAACCAAAACAAATACATATCTGTCTGTACCTACATCCACCATAGATCGAACCCCCGCCCGGATCCCCCACAATACGTCAACTCAACCCCGCCGCAGTACTCTCTTGCACGTGACTGGGAAGAGGGTGAATGTTTATCCGCGGTAGGGGTGCCGAGACCCCGCATATGCACCCGGCTGGTAACTAAGACTAGTTAACCTAACCCTACATGTCCACTGACAGACGAATGAGTGAGTGAATGAATGCCGGTGCCGGTCTGCCAGGCAGGGTCTGGGTCTGGGTCTGGGGACAGGTGTCATTCCGAGGGGGGGTTACAAAAGCTGCCCTTGTCTCCTATCTATCTTATTTGTATTTGTATTATTTGTATTCGGTTCTCTTTAGCTGCAATCTATCCTATTTTCATATATCCTACAGACAGACAAATGGCAACACCGTCACGACTCCGGGTGCTGAGCGCCGTGGTACGGCAGCAGAGGTGCTTCTCGAGCGGGAGGGGGGCGCGCCTGATGCAGGAGTACAAGTCCAAGGTCGTCACGCCCGAGGAGGCCGTCAAGAGTCTCAAGTCCGGGGATACGCTGCTGTGTGGTGGTTTTGGGGTCTGCGGTGTTCCCGGTGTGTTTTTTTGCCCTTCTTTCTCCCCATTTACTTGGGCTGTTTATGCTTGTGCGGGGGCTGATAGTGAGCAACAGACACGCTCATCCACCAGGTTCTCTCCACGCCGACTATCCGCTCGCTCACCGCCGTCTCTAATAACGCCGGCACGCCCGGCCACGGGCTCTCGCAGCTGCTCGAGTCCGGCCAGGTCCGCAAGATGATTGCCTCCTACATCGGCTCCAACAAGATCTTTGAGCGCATGTATCTCGACGGCAGCCTGGACGTTGAGCTTACGCCACAGGGTAACATTGCCGGGCGTCTGGCGGCCGCGGGCGCCGGGGTCCCGGCCTTCTACACGCCTGCGGGCGTCGGCACGTGGATCGAGGAGGGGAAGCTGCCGGTCCGGTACAAGAGCGATGGCAGCGGCGAGGTCGAGATCACGAGTCGGCCCAGGGAGGTGAGGGAGTTTCAGGGGCGCAGGTTCATCCTCGAGGAGGCTATCGTGGGCGATGTGGCGTTCATCAAGGCGCACACGGTCGATACCCTCGGCAACATACGGTTCCGGCTGTCGGCGCGCAACTTCAACGCTGCCATGGCGCGCGCGGCGAAGCATACGGTTGTTGAGGCGGAGAATATCGTGCGGCCGGGCGAGATCCATCCGGACGATATCCACGTCCCCGGCGTGTACGTCAAGCAGGTTGTGCAGAGCACCACGCCAAAGAACATTGAGCTGCTGACGCTGGCAAAGACGCCCGAGGACATTGAGAAGGAGATGAAGAGCGGGGGCGGGGAGGCGGCCAAGAGGCGCGAGACAATCGTCAGGCGGGCGGCGCAGGAGTTCTGCGACGGGGATGTGGTCAATTTGGGCATTGGGATGCCGACGCTGGCGCCGAGCTTCCTGCCGGAGGGCGTGCACGTCCACTTGCAGTCTGAGAACGGGCTGCTCGGGATGGGGCCGTACCCGACGAGGGAGCAGGCAGACCCGGACCTCATCAATGCCGGGAAGGAGACGGTCACGTTGAGCCCTGGGGCGTCGACCTTTGGCAGCGAGGAGTCCTTCGGAATGATCAGAGCGGGGCGCATGGGCTTGACCATGTTGGGAGCCCTGCAGGTGTCGGCGAAGGGTGATCTGGCCAATTGGGGTCTGCCCGGAAAGATCAAGGGCATGGGAGGAGCCATGGACCTTGTCGCCAACCCCGCGGCCACGAGAGTCGTTGTGCTCATGGAGCACGTCGACAAGAAGGGACGGCCAAAGATCCTCGAAGGTAACTGACCCCCCCGCCACTCTACACGCCCACAAAATACTAACAAGAACCACAGAGTGCCAATTCCCACTAACGGGCAAGCAATGCGTCTCGCGCATCATCACGGACCTGGCCGTCTTCGATGTCGACTTCACCGGCGGACTGACGCTGATCGAGGCCGCAAAGGGCGTGACGGTCGACGAGATCAGGAGTAAGACCGGCGCGGCCTTTGCCGTCAGTGACTCGCTGAAGGAGATTCGGATCTAGTCGGTCTGGTTGGGTTGGGTTGGGTTGGGTTATGCATATTGGCGTTTTTCTATTTTTTTTTGTAAAATATTGTGTTCTGATTAGATGTTTTGGATGTCGCCTGTTACTGGTAATGAACCCCCGTAAAGGATATCAAACGTTTTTCTTCCCCCTCTGCAGCTCGTGGTTGGTCCTGTACTGCTGTCCTTAGGTTGTCGGTAAATGCTGCCCCCCGGCCCCCCTAGAAAAAAGCAATAGATCTTATTATCCCCTTATCAAGTAGTTGATCTCCCATACGAATTCTCACCCTCTATTATGGGGGGGCAGAAACAGCTTAAGGGATGCCGCCAAAACCTACATATTGACGTGCAAATGCTGCCTCTGGTTGGTCAATATCCAACGAATAAGTCGAGACTCTGCGGTAATGTGATTGGAGGACTCGTAGTGTAGTGGTCACCACGTTGTCTCTACTCAGCCACAGTTACAGTTGCAACAGTGGGTTAGGGTTTCCCACGCTCCTCCTCACCAACACCCAATAGTAATAGACCTCCAATAGCAATAGACCTCCGGCAAGTGCATGTCTTGCAGGAACGTGTGGAGGCCACATGGCTGGGTAGCGGGTGTCCAGTGATCGGTAGGTGGGTTAGGGTTCTTTGCACGTGTGTTACACTACACTGAAGTGCATGTCTTGGGAACGTGGGAGGGAAGTGCACTTATGTACGTAAGACCAGTGGTATTGTAACCATTGCATTGTATTATTGCATTGTATGCGGGCCACGGTCGCTCACTCGGCGCATATCTCGTTACCTGGGTAACAGTGGGTTGGGGTCTCTTATCGGTTACATACCACATTGGGAGGGCCGCATTGACATCCCTTGTTGGGTCAGTGTAATTATGTAAGTAATCATCTCTAATTATATCGTAATCTTTACTAACTGGCAGAGAGATGCATGTTATGCAGGTGGTAATAAATACTAATAATTTATAATCGACAGGACCTTTACCGCGGTAATGCAGACGTCGGGATCTGATCTGCAGTCCAGTTGATTACATCACATTACACACACTTGGTAAGCCCCGACCGGGGCCAATGATCAAAACCCGGGTAAACATATAAGCGGCCGTGACGGAGAATACAGCCCCCAGTGCCCGTATATGACCTCAATCCCCCGCTCCAGAACCCTCACCATCTCCTCCGCCATCGTATCCCCAGAATGCAGCCCTTCACCTACACGGCCAACCCCTCGCGCGTCATCTTCGGCGCCGGCACGCTCTCGCAGCTGCCCGCCGAGCTCTCCCGCCAGAACCTCACCTCCCCACTCATCCTGTGCACGCCGCAGCAGACCTCGCACGCCGCCGACGTCGCCGCCCTGCTCGCCTCCACGGCCGGCGCCTTCGCAAAGGCAACCATGCACACCCCAACCCACATCACGGACGAGGCCCTCTCCGTCGCCGCCGCCACCTCCGCAGACTCCATCATCTCCATCGGCGGCGGCTCCACCATCGGCCTCGGAAAGGCCATCTCAATCCGCACGGGCCTCCCCCATATCTGCATCCCCACCACCTACGCCGGCTCCGAGATGACGCCCATCCTCGGCGAGACAGCCGACGGGGTGAAGACCACACGCACGGACCCGCGCATCCTCCCCGGGACCGTCATCTACGACGTGACCCTGACGCTGACGCTCCCGCTGGCAATGAGCTTCACCAGCGGCGTCAACGCCATCGCCCACGCCGTCGAGGCCCTCTACAGCACCGCCGCAAACCCAATCGTCACGCTGCTGGCCCTGGAGGGCGTGCGTGCGCTGGCCGCGGCGCTCCCCCGCCTCAAGGATGACCCGCGCGATGTCGCCGTCCGCTCCGACGCCCTCTACGGCGCCTGGCTGTGCGGGACGTGTCTGGGGAGTGTGGGCATGGCGCTGCACCACAAGCTGTGCCACACGCTGGGGGGGAGCTTCAACCTCCCGCATGCGGAGGTGCACACGATTGTGCTGCCGCATGCGCTGGCGTATAATGCGCCTGCGCTGCCGAGCGGGGTGCTGGAGGGGCTGGCGGGGGTGCTGCCGGGGAGTGGCGGGGACGCGGTCAGGGGGCTGAATGTGTTGTTGGAGGAGATGGGGGTGGAGAGGGCGCTGAGGGCGTATGGGATGAGGGAGGAGGATGTGGAGAGGGCGGCGGAGCTGGCGGTGGCGAGGCCGTATCCGAATCCGAGGAGGGTGGAGAGGGGGGAGATTAGAGAGGTTATTAGGAGGGCGTGGGCTGGCGAGCCGGCGAGGGTGGAGTTGTAGGGTTGTGGATTTGTTGGGTGGGTTTTCTTTTGTTGGGTTGGGTTATTTTTGTTTGTATGTTAGTTATGAAAAGGTTTTTATCTTTGAGAATCTTGTGTTGTGATTGTGATTGTGATATCATCAAACCATCTGTACAGCTGTAGCAAAAGTCCAGATAGACCTCGAACCAACCCTCAGCCGTTTCTCTTCCAAGGAGCATGACAGCGAACTACCAAAGCCATCATTACGACCACCTCTCGCACACCAAACCATCACCCCCACGGTGGCACACGGGATGAGACAATACAATGCGAGTGATAATCTGTGACTGCCTGGCTACATGTATGTATGTTGACACCCCAGGCGGAGAGGTCAGGCACGCCGTCCTGGTGTGGCGGTGTTCTGTCGTGCAAAGACGATTACGGAACCCATTGCATCTAGCTATAACGCTCAAGTCCATAGACTACCCGCGTAACGAGCCTCGAGTGGGTTGTGGCAGTATCCCCGGTTCGGGCTCGGTTGCGGTGGCAGGTGGTGGTGGGTGGTAGTGGAGTACGGATCGAGTGATGGGCTGTGATTGGGTTTTTTGAAGCCTGCTGGTCTTGAGGTGGGATACATGTATTGCTGGCTGGAGATTGTGTTACATACACTTAGGTTCTGTATAGTGTTTGGTGTGTTTAACTTGGACTAGTGGGCGTGGGGTGCTGCGGCGCCGGCCACAGAGTGGGCACGGGGTTCTGTGTTGTATTTGATCGTTGTTGGGTAACTGTGGCTTTGAGGTGTTGTGCTTGAGTATGTTATAGTCGGTCTAGTATGTACATGTAATTACCTCCTGGACCCGCCTCACTGAACAAACCCGTTTATCTGCGATGCATAGAGACAGCAGCAATGATGTGCCGGCCGGAACAGCAAGTACACGACAACTAATTGGTAACCGGATAGCTGCGCGCCCGTCCACCCATTTCATCGGCCGTGCTAATATCCCGATAAGCGCAACCCCCATCCAGCAGTCCTTTAGAGTACACCCAGCAACTAGCCCTACCCGACACAGCACAGAAGAACAACAACCAACCGACTACACCCATTTAGGCGGTGGAGAGCTGTCCGACATGCATCTAGCGAGTGGTCAATGTCTGGCCTGGTCGTGAGGGACGGCGTGGGACACACTATGGACATAGTAGACCTCTAGTCCAATGGAACTCTCCCTTCAGACATGGCAATTCACAGTGTACGTGCGTGGGTCGAGCTATAGACTCCCCATGCCGTGATGGAAACTACAGTGGTGGCTATGTATGTAAGTAGCGACCGGCACAAGATCCAACTCGTGACTCCATATACCCACGGGGGAGGGCCAACGCCATACGGCCTGCGGTTTGGGGGGCGGACTGGAGAATGCGCGCCTGGGTCTTGCGGATTAGATAGAATGGTAAATGAGTGGGGACTTGGGTTCGGGGTCCTATATCATTACCAATACCAAGCCCGGTGACATACTACATGTAATCCATCCATTTGGACCTGACGGTTCGTTCTTTTATTCTTTTTTCTTTCTCCTTTTTTCTCCATAGAGCGTCACTTGCTGGAGCCGCAGCTCGCTGCTGAAAGAGTCGACATCCCAAGCCCCGGGTGATGGCCCAGGTAGACAGTACTGGAGTGGGCGACCGGCAGTGCTAACCGAAATATAGGATACCGTCGAAACCCCAGCCCCGGATCCGGCCCTTTGAGTCGTATGGTTAACCGACCGGTGGTTAAGTTAGTAGTCCTTATAAGCCGGAGGCTTCAGGGTAAGTAAATGATCAAGCAAGGTAGGTACATCCGGCTTTCATCCTGCACGGCCAGAGGGTCACCAGGTATCACTCGCTTCGAATGTGCGGCGACCATACAACTTTACTAACCGGGAGGTTGTATACCCACAGGAGAAAGACCAAATAAACCCCGCCAGGATCTGCCGTGTGTCTCGGTAGTCGACACACCCAGGTATCATGTTGGTGTAATACTGTACGGGCCACCACTACATCTACTGGTAATGATCCAGCCACCCCAGCCACCAAACCCCTGCACCGGCTAACACGGTACATCTGCGAGGGGCCATCCGATCCGCACTATCCGTGCATGTCATCACCGCCCCCGGCTGAGCATGGCGTCAACCGATCATTGGCATCGCTAACCCTAACCCACCAACCGGTGGATATGAGATTATCCGCTGCAATGATCTGCATACCCCGCACTCCACGGCGAGCGGCACGGGTAATGGTTTATGCCGTCTGGTACCTGAATGCCATACGAGCATTATTCATGCGGGGAGGGGTGTAGATTCATAGGTTTAGTCTTGGGGGGCAACCGCAAGCCCCACACAGCGCCGAGTGTGGCCGAGGTGGAAGAAGCAAAACGCGGAGAGGGTGATGCTTAAAACCCCCCCCCCCCATCGGAGTTGGTATTAGACGGGAGCAGTTATCACCAGATTTGATCCCAAAAACGTATGTTCATTGCTTCTTTCTAATTAAGAGTTCATCGCTAACACCACACCAGGAAAGGGAAAAAAAAGGAAAAATTATCACCCCCCGATACTACTACCGCTAAAATGTCCGCCGAAAGTGATACCCTCAAGCTCTCGTACGCCTACGGCGCCTCACCCCTCACGCCCACCTCCCTCTCAGAACCCCTCAAGACCTACCTCTTCGGCTACCCCATCGCGCACTCCCTCGCCCCCCTCCTCCACAACACCCTCTTCGACGCCCTCAACACAAACTGGAACTACTCGCTCCTCGAGTCCAAAGACTTCGCCGACTTCCTCCCCAAGCTCAAGGCCGCCAACTGCATCGGCTCCGCCGTCACAATGCCACACAAGGTCAGCTTCCTCTCCCAGGTCGACGACCTCACCGAGGAGGGCCGCATGATCGGCGCCATAAACACAATCTTCATCCGCCTCGACGCCGCCGGGAGGAGGCGCTACATCGGCACAAACACAGACTGCATCGGCATCCGCGAGGCCTTCCTCCAGAACTACCCGGAGGTCCTCACGCGGTCCGTGGGCAAGCCCGCGATGATTGTGGGCGGCGGCGGCGCCTGCAGGAGCGCGGTGTACACGTGCTGGAAGTGGCTCGGCGCGTCAGAGATCTACCTCGTCAACCGCATCCCGGGGGAGGTCACGGCCATCATCGACGCGTTCAGGGAGGCCGGGTGTCCCGCCAGGCTGACCCACGTCGCCAGCATCGAGCAGGCAAGGCGGCTCGAGACCCCCGTGGTCGTCGTCGGAACCGTGCCAGACTTTCCGCCAAAGGAGCCTGGCGAGATCCTGGCGCGGGGGATCGCAGAGGAGTTCCTGCAGAGGGAGGTTGAGGGCGCCGCCGCCGGCGTCAAGGGGTTTGTCCACGAGATGTGCTACCACCCGCACCCAATCACTGAGTTCTATAGGCTGAGCGAGAGGAACGGCTGGGCTGTGGTCCCTGGCACGGAGGCAATGATCCACCAGGGTATTGCGCAGCAGGTGTTGTGGGCTGAGAGGGGGCTCGAGGAGTTTCCGGTCGATAAGGCGAATGCTGTCGTCAGGGAGGCCTTAGAGAAGGCGCGCAGTGAAAAGCACTAGATAGTCGTGTATTTTTTTGTTTTTGTTTTTGGAGTATGTGTATGTAAATAGATCTTTTTTGTTCTTTGGGATATATCGGACCGGAAAAAGCATCAATGTTTTTGAAGCAAGCGATGAGAAATGTTCTGCCTGTGATTTTATTTATCCAACGTGGTCAAGAAGAAATACTTATATTTGTGTAACATGCAAAATTAATTACTCGACAGATCATTGACACTGGGCCCAGCCCTGATCCTGGATAATTGGGCCGCAGAAGCTGGGTTGTGTGGGTTAGGTTTACTCTGCATCTCTCCACGAATCATGGCCGGCGCTTTACTCAGAGCTTCCAGCATATGCGGGGTCGTGAATAGTAATCATCCATAACTTGCACTTTGGGGCACACCAAGACATGAGCTCGGTAAGGGTATTCCCTGTTTGTTGGTAAAACTACTGTGGAGGATCAAAATACACCAAGTGGTCCGAGATACATGACGTCATGTCGCGATCGGGGGATGTATTTGCTGCGTACAAACAAGCCGAGAATCACCGCAAGAAACATTTTAATTGCACCATTGAATTCAAGTCCATGTATTGTAACATCCGCGCACCAAACAAACCATCCCAGCGATATATACAAATCAAACCCATTCCGTTGCAATTCCCAATTCAAATCCCAAACACAAAACACAAAACATACAAAGGAAAAAAAGAAAAAAGGGGGGCGCGTTTCAACCAGTCACCCACCACGAGCTCAGCTCTCAAAGCTTTGCCCTATCGCTACCATACAGTCAGTCGAGATCGGCGGCAGTTGGTAGCCCATCGGCATTGAGGACCGCCACACTGCCCAACTTCCGAAGCGCCTCCTTCGCCTGCTTGCGGCGCAGCTGGTCGCTCTCCTCGTCTGTGATGATGATGAAGTCGTGCACGAGCAGCCAGTCACCGAGCTTCATGCCGTGCTTGGCGGCCATGGCGGGGTCGGTAATCTTCTTGAGGTCAATGATGAGGGAGGACTTGACGCCGAAGACGGCATCGGAGGTCTCGTAGGGGTCGCCGCGGACGTAGAGGGCGCTGTGATATGTATGTTAGCTAGCTAGTTCTCAGGAGTTGGGGAGGAGGAGCTTACGTGATGAGCTCATCAAAGCCGGGGGCGTTGATCTTGAAGTGCATGTGACTGGGCCTATACGCGTGCCTCTGCAGCTTCTTCAACATATCACCGACGGGCCCATCCGTCGGTACGGGGTAGGGGACGGGCCTGATTCCCTTAAAGTGGAATCCATCCTCATTACTGTGCAAGATACCTCTGCAGTCCGGTCCGCCACGGTCCGCGTACTGCGTATCGTAGTGGCCGGTCTCGTCCGTCTCCCAGATATCAATGCTGGCGCCAACCACCGGCTTCCCGGCAGTGTCGCGCAGGGTGCAGAGCACCAGCATCGGCTCGCCCTTGCCCTCACTGCAGATGCTCTCGCCGTTCTCGAATTCGAGGGCGTCGTGCGTGTGGAATGGGCCGAGAACGGTTCCCTCGGTGGCACCGGGAGGCTTGGGGTGATTCATTGAGTCGACAAGCATTGAGAGGCCGAGAGTGTCAGAGAGGAGGATGAACTCCTGGCGGGTGTCAGAGCACATCTTCCCACAAGCTGTGAGGAAATGGATGGCGGCCATCCACTCGTCGGTAGTGAGGCGGGTTTCGCGCGAAAAGTCGTGGAGATGCGTGACGAGACTGTGCATGAGGAATTGGAAACGCTTGTCGGGGCCTTGGGAGTTGATAATATGGGTGTTGGCGGTGATGTTCTCGTCAGTGAGATCCTTCATGGGGGGGATGGTCACTTTGGTGGGATCCATTTTGGCTGTGGGGTTTAGAAATAGAGAGTAGATTAAATTAGATAGAGTGAGAGATATCAGGTCAATTGATGGACTGTGATGAGGATGGGGATGGGTGGGATGGTGGTGTTCTTGAGATGTAGAGAAGATGAGATTATAGATGTTCAAGACGATGCGATGTCCCCAGTTTTAAGAATGGCCACTCCCTGCAGCGAGAGAAGGAAAATGCGGGGGAGGGGAAAAGAGAAATAAGACGATCACTTACTCAGTCAGTATTCATCAGTCAGGGGTGTGTCAGAATTATGAAATAACAGCCCATTAATAAACAAATATGAACTATACCACAAACCGTCAGGGCATTTGCAATCACCTAATAATCAATGTATGTGTATGTATGTATGTTTCAGTCGCCTATTGTCGGCACTCAGGCAACGCACAGTGCTTGGTTAACATTTGCTAATTAACATCACCATCAATTGATCAACGTAATTGAACCAATGCCGGTTATGTCGGAACTATAATCATTACTAGTACATACACGTATTTCTCTCCCCCATCATTAGAACTGTCGTCTCGGAAGTGAATTCACCCATGGCACGTGGGTAAATATATAGCCGTTGTCTCGGCTAGGGTTAGGGGTCTCTCCCCAGCTTACCCCACATTATCGTCGGGAGTTCTGACAAGATGATGAGCTGTGGACGTTGATGAGTAGCTTGTGTATAGAACAATGAGAGTATGAAATTGTAGTGAAAAAGAAGTATTCATTGTATAAAGGGATGAACCTCACTATTGAGATACTCACATGAATTCATCCATTCCACGCCTTCAACAGATATATCCTCAAAGCACTTACTCCCTCCTCCAAGATCTCACCTCTCATAATGCCAGACTTCCACTCACTCCCCCCCAATACCCGCCCCGAAGGCGCAGTCCGCAACAATGGCCCCGATGAGCTAGCACTTGAACGCTACAAGATCCGTGAACTCGCCGAGGGGTGGCCATGCTACCGGTAAGACCTGCACAAGCAGACCCATCCCCGATCGATCCTGCACGAATGAGCCCACACACTAACACCCCCCACCACTACAGTGATGCCTGCGAATGGGAAAACTTCAAGTCCATCTTCCACTACCCCGATGCCTACGTCTACACCACTTGGACGGGTCGCACACCCATCGCCGACTTCATTTCCGCCTCCCAGGCCGGCATGGACCGTGGCGCCTTCATCATGCACCGAGTCCATGGGACCACCACCGACACCCAGGGTAACCGCGCCGTCACCAAGATGAAGGCCACCATCACGCAGCGCTTCCTCCTCGACGGGTGCGAGGTCGACGCCGAGTCCGACTGCCGCTTCTTCTTCCTCTTTGAGAAACGGGAGGGCAAGTGGGGCGCTTGCTTCGTCAGGCACTGGTATGAGAAGGACAAGTTGATCCCAGTGGACCCCAGGAAGATCCCGAGCCTTGATGATGCGAAGTTGGCGACGTTCCCTAAGGGTTATAGGTACTTGGCCTACTGCCAGGAGGCGACGATGGGCGTGAAGGTCATGCTCGACATGCCTGGGCACAGGAATGAGGGTGACAGCCTCACTGGTCAGAAGCATGACCTGTTGTATGTGCAAGCCAAGCAGTGGCTGGAGGGCGAAGAGATGGATATCTAGGTTTCTCTGTATTTTATGGTGTTTTTTTTTTATCATTTTATTTATAAATAGAAATAAAAGGGTCTGGGATTTCTTTTCTGACGTGCCGGGTCGTTTACTTCAAAATGTGAATTAAACCAAAAGAAAGAAAAACATTGAAATCATAGCATGTCACTCGGAGATGTATATCTCAGGGACCCCCACCACGATTTTTTTTTGCCTAATTCAGACCCCCACCATGACAATACCAAACAGTTTTCATATTATAACCCCAAGCGATTGTAAAGCAAGGCGTAGCCAAAGAATTCTAACTCGCCGCTAAACTGAGTTAGTGATGGGCACGAGACAAGTTGTCTCGAGACTAAGTCTTGAGACTTCCAACAAGACAAGACGAGACCCGAGGGCTGAACAAGACAAGACAAGACAAGATTAGGTCTGAATGTCTCGGGACTTGTCTCGAGACATTTAGGACTTTATATCCAAACCCAAATGTGCTCCCCAGCTACGATTCCAACTTTTGATCAGCTTTTAATTTGCATAAACTATCATGATCATAGAGATTATGTGGATTTCGTCAGGTAAACTTGCTTGCTTATTCTACATACAAAAATAGGACTCTTTTATAGGCGGGCAGGACAGTACAGGTGGGCATAGTAGGGAGCTGACTGTGGGTGTGCGGGTGACTACATGTAGTTGTGGCCGCACCCGCTAGCAGTTCCCAGAGGTGAACCCTTAGTACAGTACAAACCCTACGCCCTACCACAATTCCCCAAAAACAAAGTCACATGACCCAAAGTCTCGAGACCTAATCCAAGTGGTACAAGATGAGACGAGACTAACCCAAGTCTCGCCCGTCTCGTCTCGTGCCCATCGCTAAACTGAATAATAGTTACTCACATTCTCGAATTCAAAAACAGAGCAGAGATGCTTGAAGACCCCGATTGACGATGGGATGAGATCCTGATGCTGCCATATGCCAGGAGCACCAACTCAACACCAGACGCCAGTAGTAGTGAGGGATCGGGATCCCAAGACCTAGAACCGTAGCCTTCGGGATCCGGAGGAGAATCGAGTTATTCCAGCTGTTGAACCTAGCAGCCCGGTAATCGAACCAAAGTTTATCAGAAGGACAATCTAAGGTACATGATGTAGTAGAGGAGGATAGGTTGATCGTTTATCAGGGTAAGTACATGTAGGTGGAGCTCAATTAGGGTTTATAGATGCATGCATGTAAGTTTAATTTTCCCCACAGCAGCCGATCCAGCTCAAACCCGCTTTATAAACTATTGCCCGTACTTTCCCCTAGGGCCCCAGCCCTTCCACGCACAGAACATCCCCAGCGAAAAATCTTAAACGCATAACCCCGCGATAACTGGGACCTCACAAAGGCAAGTTAATTTAGTGCTCCTCCATGTCTGCCACAAGACGTCAGGCGCATCTCGAGATGTCTTATTCCATCAGAGGAGAACCACGTAATACTCTTGCAGCCAACTCACCTCGAGCTGTGAGACTAGAAGGGCTAGGGGGATTGGATGCCGAGATCTTCTAGTGTAAAAGGCAAAACTTTGGGAGATTCTCAAAGGGCCCCCAAGCCAAAAAGGGGAGGGGTCTTAAGTCCTAATGGTATTTCTCTCGATTACACGCATTTCTAATCTCTTAATCGCACTAATAATACCCTAGGGGCGGATTAACAGTAAGACTGGCTTGGTGGCTCTGGGGCCCTCGAAGTACTACCGGTTGATTGGTGTCAGCGAAGGGGTGGTGCACCACTCTTGATTCCCACATAACGTATACACGGATCCCCACACATGAGCTCCTACCGCACAACCCACGGCTGCAGAAAGGCTCTCAATACTTCCGCTGCCAATACTAAGCGATAAATCATCTATAGCAGGTTTCCTGGGAGTTATATAGATACAGCACTAGGCCATTAGTTCAGAGCAAACATCCAGACTCCCTCTGTACGAAAGAAATGGTGTTCTTTTTTTTCTTTTAGCAATCTAATTGTACTAATAGACAGGATCTACACCCTATACAAGAAATAACCTCTGCTTCCCAGTATCCTATCTAAAGATTCTAGCCCCAGGAAAGGCTCCGGGACGACGAAGCTCTACGGCCCGAAAAGCATACGAATAACCGACAAGAGCCGTTGCAAGTTAGAGAAAGAGATAAAGCGGTGCTCTAGTCAAACACAGATTTCAACAACGTCCATAAGAGACTCTAGTAGAAGAGACAGAAGATAGTAGGGTAGCGGGAAGAGAGGAAAGAGTTCTACCGGCCTATTCCTTTCAGTCGAGTCATTGTCAGTGAGGATTCACGCCTAAGTTGACCCTGCCAAAGTTTCTAGGCATCTCATCCGATCCCGTAGTGGATCTATCGTTGTAATAAGGTCCCCCCTAGAAATATTTGATTCGGTACTATAGTATAAATCTAGCTTCGCCTGGCCAGAGTACACATCCATACCCGCAGACAGTCAAGGTATAGAGCTCTCTCAACGCCCAGAAAATCTGTAACAAGCTTCATATGTTAACTATTAAAGAGGGAGCGACATTATTCTATCCAAAGGTTTTGTATTTCACCACCACACACAACGTTTTACTGTTCTCATCGAATCAAGAAATCAGTTTACCTAGGAGGTCTAACATATACTGTTTGCTAGTTCGCTCCGGAAGACATGAATTACGATACCTACAACAGCCGAATGTCACCTAATAATCTTGGTCTCAAGCATAACAAAAACTAGAAAAGGCAGTACAAACTTCGTATATTTTATGGGTAATGTACCAGGCCACTGCCGGCCTACCTTCCCATATAAAGCTGGCTTAAGGGCCTAATATTGGTATATATATCTGATATCAATTTAAGTTCTGGGATGGTTTGAAGGTCTAACTAGATAGCGGTGTGTTGCTAGTAAGTAATTAATTATACGCTCATATAAATCGGAAGTTACGCTTACTACATTATAACTACATGTATTTTTCTGGGGGATCCTATACGCCTAATGTGTGGACAGATCCGGCTCTAGTCTGTTGTAAGATCAATTGTTTAAGGCGTGGCTATGGGGGTATTTATTCGGATAAAATTAGGAATAATCGTGTTATAGGCATATTAAGGACTAGAAGGAGCTAGACCTATTTAGATATGATATAGACTATTTGCCAATTCTGCTCTTATTTGGGCTGCGTCGTTATTCTTTAATTCTATAGAAGGGGTAACGTTGTCACAAGTAATACATAATCCCCCATATATGCGGCTACTAGTGCTCTGTTCACTATGTGGGCCTTGCGTGACTTGATACCGCAAAATCTCAGACGGTTGCCAAGGGACAATTTTGCAGAGGGGCTGAAAAATATCACCCCTTAAAGGAAGAGGTCTGAGCCTTTTATAGCCAACACCGCTCTTGGCAAGTGTCCGTATAAACTGAGACTTTGCGGTAGTCCTACTATTGGCCCTTAAAAGAGAGAGAAAAAAAAGGTTAGTCCACCAGGGGTAGGGATCAAACCCACCCCCACGCGCGGCTGGGGAACCTCTCCTCCACGACCACCCCATATCCATCCCCCACAACCACTAACCCACAGCCTCTCAATTGCAACGCATGATGTGGTAACATTCTTTGCTCCTTTAAACCTTTTTGCAAGAATTCTACCAGACCCACCTCCCGAGTGCCACGGAATAAAGACTACGCCCATCTACAGCGACATCCTGATGCAGAAAATTAAAACGGACCAATCAAAACGGATCGATTGAAGACGGATCGATTGAATGATGTATATGCATAATTACCCCCATAGATTAAGTAACTCCTAGTCTTTGACCTCTGCCCATGAACATATAACTAGAAAAAAAAAAGAAAAAAAAAAAAAGTAAAAAAGAAGTGCGTATATCAAAAGTGGCCGAGCTATGATACATGTACCTACCAACCAATTGCTACATGTACAGTCTACTGAACCAGACAGCTGCAGGCTTATATCTCCCCGCTGGAACCTCCGATCGTTGGCTCGAGGTATTCGTCCAAGCTTTCTGTTACACCCAGTGTAGAGGTAAGCACCCGTTAATGCACGAAATTGGAGTATTCCTACTCCACAATCTTGCTCTACCGCTTCCCAGCATCTCGGTAACAGCCATGTAGAATTGCTTCAGGACAATCTTCAAGATTGAGTGGCTGTGCCCCACAGGGAAACTCTGTCTCAGGGTGATGCGCACGTGGGGATCTGCGCGCCATCTACCAAAAACGAGGTCTGATGCTTTTCTTTTTTTCCTTCCTCTAAGGTCTCTTATCACAGGAGGAGGAGGGGGAGGAGGTGGTGGGGGAGGTGCGAGCCCCTGATCCAGCTGGTCGATGGATGTGTCCGCGTGGGCGCAGAACCGCCGTAAGTATAACAAAAAAAAACTGAACCACCAAACAAACGTCAGTGATATCGATCATCAGTTTGATATCGCGTATAGAGTCCGTACTCCCTGCGAGTCTAAATTATAACTACATGTAAGTAAATACTCTAAGTCTATGCACCTACTATAATAAAGTTAATTAAATTCCATCGATAAATATGCAGGTACAGTGCATGAAGCCACTGCACCGAACAACCCACTCCTTCCCAACAAGGGTGCTCTCGGTCCGCTCAACGATCATAGTAAACGCAGCACGGATCACAATGCAGGTACACTCGATCTGCATAAGGGGGTCAGGGGCCAGGTTTTCTTGGCGAATGCATAGCAATCCCTACCTACAGCTGCCCTGCTTGATCCTCCTCACGCGTCTTCCCCCATCCATCGCGTCTTCCCCACTAGAAAGCCTGCAAGGCACCGCAAATACAACCTCTTTTCTGTCAATTCCTCCGACATATAGACTGGCAGAGGCCCCCCGAATGTCATGCCATTCCCAAATCTCCCCACCGAGATCCTCCAAGCCATCGCCTCAGGCCTCGATGAGTTCTCCCTCAAATCCCTCCTAGAGTGCTGCCCGCACCTCACAGCTCTGGTACCCCTCCTCGACGCAGCTCTCCTAGAGTCTCATAAGCACCATAGCTTCCGCCGGATCTCTGCCCTCCATTGGGCCGCAGAAAAAGGCTTCCGAAAGCTAGCCTCAATCCTTCTCGCCAATGGCACCCCCATCAACATACAAGACTTTTTTGGCCAAACGCCGCTTCACCATGCCGTCCTCGGCGACAATGAGCCTATGATTCAGTTCCTCCTCTCGCACCCAGACATCGATATCAACGCGTATGATCATGCCTGGCAAACGGCATTCCACTGCGCAGCTCTTAGCGGGCGCGTAGGCATGGTGATGGTTTTTCTCGACCACGGCGTCGAGATCAACCAAGGTACTTATCAGGCCAAGCAGACTGCGCTGCACTTTGCTGTGCAGTTCGGTAATCTGGCTGTCGCTGAGCTGTTATTGCGGCGAGGCGCCGAGATTGACCGGCGGTGCGAGCGAGGGAAGACGGCGCTGCATTGGGCGGCGCAGGGAAATCGCGTCTTCAATCGCGATCTGGTGCCTGGAATCTCTCTGCTCATTGAGAATGGTGCGGATGTGACTGTCCAGGACAATATGGGGAATACCGCATTACATGTTCTAGCTCAGTGTGACCTGGAAGGCGCGTTCGATGCGATAACACTTTTGCTCGAGCATGGGGCCGGAATTGATGTGCAGAACAAAAAGGGAAAAACAGCGCTACATGTGGCAGCTTTAGATGATTCAGGCAAAGATTCTCCAGAAGTACTGAATTTGTTGTTGGACGAAGGTGCAGATATCGGAATCAGGGATTCGAGAGGATTGACGGCTCTAGAGACAGCGGTAAAGAGGGGCTTTAGATTTACGAGTAGAGACAGAAACGAGTGCGAGATTGGGTTCCGAGGGAGTATCTTCCCAATTTAAGGGCCTTTTTTTAATATTATATCCTTTATTGTATTTTAGTAGGATTTGGGGGTGGGGGAGTTGGGGAATGTATAGCTAGCTGGGATAATTGTAATATTAATTATTGGACCCAAGAGGAAAAAAGCTATCAACGAAGATCTCATCCCCGACAACGGTTGGCTGCTATATATACTTAGAGATAAGGTTGACTTTATCGCATAGATTGCCTAGAGGGGTGTCACCATTAACAGCCATTAACATGTTGCAAAGGTTTGACTCCTCGCCACATATGGCATACTTCGTTGTCTGCATGCTCGGTATACCTATTATCCACGTTAACTGGCCGATAGTCTTGTTACTGGTTCTGCTAGATTTCGCTGGTTGTGATTGCCTATGCAACGCCTGGCAAGACACAGAGTAAACACGTTTTCAAATCAGAAGCTGTGGATCCCAGAAGACACTAACTGGTACGTATTACGATAGAAAGCTCCTGCAAGCAACAAGTATATGTGCTGATAGCCTCCCGAATTCTTGATAACTACATACATGGAGATAGTCGGGCTTGTAGTGATCAAAAATAAGGAAAAGATAGACTACGTATCCCCTGTGATCCTCGATATATTCATGACGTTTCTGGACCCGACCACTATTGCATGTCATACAAAAAAGGCAGCCTTGGCCGCAGTTGAGTCCGGGAACGCAATGAAATTACGAGTATAAGAAACTTAATACGATCAGGATACACCTTTCCTCCTCGGAGCTGCTCCATATGCAGCATGCCCTCAATTACGGCGCAACCTTCATGATCACTATCATCTCTCGCCGATCCGCAGCGGCCCACAAACCCGTTCCACAACATATGCCATAAGCTCATGCACATATATCGAATTATATGTATACTCCAGTTAAAATAGAACTGCCACCCCTCGAGCCGCTAGATAGTGCTTCTAGAAGGGGTGATCCAGCTTAATACCAAGGCATACTTGATGTGAGAAAAGGTCCTTGGCCAGACAAACACCCAAGATAGTGGCAACGATCCCGGCCGAGGACTCCCAATTTTTCTCACGTCAAGTACATCTTCCCCGATAAACTTGGATAGGACTAGGGGGGTGGGCGTAGTGGTTTTAGCATCAATTGTAGCTGGCCGGCGATCATCGCAACGACCAGAAACTTGGGAATGAATGGGAGGAGTTGATTCGATAGCAAGACCTAATATTTAAAATGGGGCAGCTAAACTCAAGCGTACAATACGGGGGTCAGTTAACGTTGCCAAGTTATTTTATCAGGTTATATAATAGATTAACAGCATAGAGTATACATGTATCTAACTTTGCCTCTTCCCGTATTGACGATTGGAAGGACCCAAGTGACATCTAGTAATACTGAACTAATCCATGCCTATGACGGATTAAGTAGATACTTAAGTAAAGATTAAAGACCGGACACGTATTGGGAGGCGCACAGCTATATACATTAACGGTAAAGCCAATAGAGAGACTCCATCACATGAATACATGTATCGCTAGAACATATCATACACCTTGACTTCTCAATCGGTCACGTAGAGCCCTTTTCAGCGGCGAGAGCTCGTATAAGACCAGATCGCGCGACTCATGGGTCTTTCAGATATGACTGCACGCAGCGGTGGTTAAATGGCTGATAAATAAAAGCACATGTACGTATACGTACACCTACGTAGGTGATCGCCTCCAGAAGCTCTCTCTCCCTCTACGATCACCAGACAGAATCCTCTCTGGAATGTACAGTGAATCAAGCTGTCGCCGAGTGGCACTGCCTTGTGGATCCGGGCGCGCGGGAAAGTGGAGGATAACCTTAACAACTCTGCTAGAGTGGGGGATAAGGCTGTTTGGGCCGGTAGGATTAATCGCTGGGGTATTGTTTCCAGAGTTGATCCCTAAGCTACCGCAAAAACTCGAAAAATTGGCTATCTCCGGCCAGGGATTACCTCCTTCACGGTTGGTTGAAGGGCGTAGATCAGGTCTGCTTGTAGAAGTTTGAACTCATATGCATAGCCAATTTTTCGAGTAATGGCGGTAGTCGTACTCTAACATTTATACTCAGCACCCTGTACTACAGTTGTCTACAAACTTACCCCGGATACGTACTTAATATATGAAGAACATCGCGGAGGGTGACATACATAGTGAGATTCTGTAGGATTCCAGAACTCTATAGATCTCCAAGCGTGATACATGCAAAGATCACCTGCCGGAACGTGCTTTCTTTAGGTCGAATTATGATATCCGCCGGACCAGGTTACTAGTTTTAATCATAAGGTATCACTCGCTTACACAATGATCAAGCAAGAAGGCTGGATATTTACCTATGTCTGACGTCATACATATAAAAGAATTGGAAACCATCTATTCTGGAGCGAGATTCACCCTTCTGGAATTAATCCGTCACGGTGATTTCAAATCAACCACTCCCAAAGAGTGGGACTATGTAATAGGGACCCAGGAGATCCATTTACCGAGTTATCTGGGTATGGGTATATTAAACGGGGAATTCCATTACTTTATTGGCTCACCCTTTTAATTTTCCTGGCGCACTATTAAACACCCACACCTCCGGGGATCAGAATCAGACTTGGCCTTCGCTATATATTAGCTTCACGAACAGTACCACACTCGGTATATATTCTTTAAGCTTCACAGTTGAAATTCGAAATCCGCAAAATAGCCAGAGGAAGAGGCACGCACAATTCATATTTCTTTGCGGGCAAACGTAATCAGAGGGGTTCAGTTAGTTAGGTGTATTACATACACTTCCGCCGGACAATCCTTGAACGAAAATTGCTTTTTCTCTCCAAGCTTTGCCATTGGTTCACTTCCTAGCTCTGATCACCGCAAGCGGGAGCCTGAACAGGGGGCTTAACTTACATACAAGCTTTTAATTTGCTACTAGGAGTCCTCTGGACCCAGCCATCGCTGTGAAGAAGCTTGTCTCTCGCTGTTTTTCTTTTTCCCACTGGCTGCCTTTTCTGGACCTCTAATTGCCACTAATTTATGATCAGTCGCCGCTGTAATGCCCACCCCGTGAGTTTTTTCCTTAAGCTACATATGATTGATGTGTCTCCCACCCTCTAGACTTGCTCCCCTCTTTTTTTCATTTTCAGCCTTTACCTCCAAGGTTGAACCCCTCAGTAAAAGTCCAACCGAAACCCGAGTAGTGTTCTCCCTTGGCTGAAGAAGCTCACGAGAAAAATGGTCCCGCCATCATCGTTGACTCCAGGATGGGGGGTTCTCCTTTTCTCATGTGTATTGTTGTTCTTGTCCGGTGTCGATGCGCATTTCCAGGTCACATATCCCACACAACGGAATTATGTATACCATAATCAATTTAGGTTCCCGTGTAAGACATTTTCTCATATCTCCTAATCTTTTTTAAATGTTACGCTGACTGTTAGTAGGTGGAGGTTTGATCCCCTTCTGCTTATTCCCGCGTCGTCCATCTCCCTAACCCACTCTAACCCACTTCCCTCTCAGGTTCCCCTCCATCTGGTAACCGCTCCGCATGGCCCGTAGCCGGCGGCGCCATATCCTTCGTTCCAATTCACGTATTTGCGCTTACAACTGTAAACATCGCGCTCGGTAATAACATCGACGAAAACATCGACTCCAACCCATACAATGTCCCCATGGTTCCACTATTTAATCAAACCGGTGGGAACTCTACTTTCTGCATTCCAAAAGTAAAGATACCAAGTAGGATCGCTAGTGAGGTTGTAGATGGTGTGAACGCTACGATCCAGGTTATCCAATTGACGGCGAGTGGCGCTGCGCTGTATAATGTACGTACCTATACCTTGCGGATGGTCGATGTGGGAGCCGTTGACTGATCATTTGATTTAGTGTATGGATATTACATTCTCCGCTCAAGAGGCCGAAAGATTTGCTGAGCCTGCCGTATGGAACCACTTTTGTTTCAATGGAACAGGAATAGGAGCACAGGGGGTCGGACCTCCGACAAACGCAAGCATAGCAAGTGCTGGAATGCGGTTAATAACGCCGCCCTCGTCTTTATCCTCGCCCTTGGTGATAGCCGGCCTTGCTTTGTTGTGGTCCTTGTGGATGAATGAGTAACTCTCTAATATTTTTTTTTTTGGATTGCGGCGCTGGGGTCTGAGGCGTTATTCTCTTTCTTCTCTTAAGTTTCTTTCATTCGTATGAAGCAAGCGAGATTCAATTCTTCCACATGATGATAATGCCTACGAGCTCACGGACCGAGGCTGAGCTCCCTATGATATTTCTTTTGGTTAGCTGATAAGAAAATCCAAACGTCTCAATTGAATATTGTGGGGTACCAAAATTGACCACTGACATCAGAACCAAAGGTGAAAGATCCTAAACTGGTAAAGTATCTTCCATCCGTACCAAAAGACCTGTGATTATACTCTAGCCTCTGGGGGTATCATCACACTTGACGCCCGATAAGCGTCGAAATTGGATTCCGTGAAAAGGCGGCTCTGAGATCTAACATTATTTTGTGACCATGCAGCATGTTCTTATAGATTCCTTCCATCTAACAATAGAAACTGACGCTTGGTCGCGGCGTAGAACGTGTGCCAATAAGATCTGGGATCTGAATTCTATATTTACCCTTCTTGCAGAGTCTCTAACCGCCGCTGCAAAATTTCCACGCCCCCACTCTCAAAGCACGTACTACAGGGTCTCGTTATGCAATCCCCGCATGACCTTCTGGTAGAAATAAGGCCCATAGGATTTTACACTAAGGTGGGTAGGGTGTGTCTCGGGGTTTCCCAGACAAGAGGAGAATAAGTTTTAGACCAGTATTTATTCGATATCCGAGATGAATACAAGCGGAGAAGCTTAAGGTTACATACATAATCTGGCGCATGTCCTATAAACAGACCTGGATACATGTACGAAAAATCAAATGGTTACATGTGATGTATGTACTCTATAAATTTACGTCAAATACATGCGTTATATATATATTACAAGACATGATTATAATCTCTCATCATGACGGTGCACATGCGTCAAATCAGGTATCTACTCATATGTGGGGGATAAATTCCCACTGCTACGTTTATTTATGGTATTGTTCAATCTGGTTTGATTAATTGAACTCATGTTACGGTAACCAAAAATGCTAGATACAAGAATATATGTACAACCCCCCGTCTAACAAGTCAAGTTTTCTCAAGTACTTTCTACACAATAGGTAATCTCCTCGATCCAACAAAAGTAGCTACTTGTAGTCATACAATATACCGATGGATAGTTTCCGATTAATAGGGGAAGTGCCCGCTTCTCCGACCCTCGGAATTTAATTGCATGCATGCATCTATGTACAGAACATACATGTACGCCGTAGATTCTGTACTCTTATTGCGGAGTGTTTGTTCGCCATAGCTACATACCATATGTGACATTAGAGTTACAATACCTCTATATCGCTTGGCAGATCTAGATTGCTTTGGTGCTAACCTAACGTCCCTAGGGATCAGGGTTACCGGCTCGTGCACTAGATGTAACACTAGTGCCAGTGCTGTGGCCTGCCGGTGATAAGCTTTGCGTAGGCGTTATAGCTAAAACCGTCAGCTTAGTTCCCGACTTCTAGTTCGAGACCAAGCTGTCGAACTCACCATCAAGCTCAATTGTACTGCCATCATTTTCAACACCCCCGGGTGGATCCAAGAAATCCAAGAATAATGTCCTAAAAGACCTCGATCCTTTTAATTTTCCGACGTCAGTAACCACCCACTTGGCTCGCCTATGGGAGGCGGGTTGGAGGTATTGAGGGAACCTTTTTCGAGCTTCTTCCAATTCCTTCTCGCCTTGAGATAGATGTTTTTGAAGATTTGCAATAGGGTTCCTATACCCACAACAAATGGGATGAGCTGCCCCACGGAGTCAAGGCCCCCGACGCCACTGACTTGATTCCATCTCAGAGAACACTCTACGGTGATGATGATGATTCCGATGCCCCCAAACCCAACTAACGAGCCAGCAACGTACCAGAACACAGTCTCTCTCGGTGAAAGACGCTTGTTTTCCCTATAATCTGGCCCGTTGATCGGTGCGTGCTGTAGCCGATTGCTCAGTTCAGAAACAGAAGCCGCTGGGCTTGTTTGATCATCCTGCGTCACCTGGGCTTGAGATCCTCCCCTCAAGGTTAACAGAAAATCCCCATTCATTGACCACTCTGGTTCCTGGAATGGCTCTAGAAATACATCAATCCAGTACAACAAAAAGCTCTCCCCCTTCTTCCTTGAAGAAAGTAGATGCGGCTCCGAAACCGCAAACATGATAGTTATTACGATTAGGCATATGCACGCCATGACCCATGCAGCCATCATCCATATATTAAAGACCTTATTGACCGTGCGGAACCAGCCAAATAAGTCAACCTTTGCCATAAAGAACCCGTACGTCGCGCATTCCCCCACCCCCATTCTATCCATACCCCGCCACCAGAACCAGAGTGCATATATATACAACCCCGCTAGCAGCATGATAAAACACCCGAATGTGAACACGGCGCACCCGAAAACCCCGTTCTCGTCATCCTCGCGCGAGATTGCGAGGTAAATAAAGAAGTACGAAAAGGTTGTGAACGCGACGCCGGAGAGGAGTATCACCACGATATAGCTCTCGACTGCATAGAAGTCGGTACCCTCCCGAGCGGCTTGGAATATCAACCCGATGAAGAGACTGAACTGGAACCAAAGGTTGACGGTTTGTGCGTTGCGCGTCTCGGAGGGGATGAAGGAGTTTGCGAAGCAGGTAGCGACGAGCTGACTATAGAAGCCGATACGGATGCCGAGGCCGTAAAGGTCGGGGTTACCGCTGAGAGCGCAGGTGCTCTCTTGTGCCGCGGCATAGGTGACGAGAGTTGCTAGTGCTATTAACTGCTTTAGCGGGGGCATCCTTTGAGCTTATGGAAGTAGCTTTTTGGATGATTGATGTAGTTTATCCCTGGTACTTATGTCTAGTAGGTATCCATGTCAATAATGCTCCCTCTAGGTATATCTAGAGTAGGGTAGAGCGCCTAAATGACTCAACCACCAAGCTCGGCGTGGCAACTATCACCACCCCACCAAAACTCTTTAAATCTTTAACCTCAAAATGTCATACTTCAATAGCCCCGAACTACAGGCGGCTATAGCAGACCTCGCCCTACCCAGAATTGACGAAAGAATTACCCACCCTTTCGCCAACCACGATGCCATCGCCCTTGAGACTGTGAGGATGCTCACTCAGTCCAACTCCAACGACGCCAACAAACTCATGGTCACCCTCGTCGCTGGCCTGATCAACCAAGTACACTACCTCTCAAACTCCCTAGAAACCCGGCACACGGCAATCATGGAAGACTTGAAATCCATCCGCAAAATGCGTGAAGAACGCTGGACCTCGAGTACCGCCCCAGTTACTCAAGCCCTCAGAACCCTCACAGGAAAAGTCGAGAGCCTCCCCTCCGTGGAAGACCTCGCCAAGGCAATCCCCAAGCCACCCCCCCAACCCCACCCAGTCAACATCAGGCAACCACCCACACCCCCTAACCCCCCTGCCAACAACACCCCCAACAGACCGGCTAAAAAGCCCAAAAAGTCGTACGCGTCAGCTGCGGCAGCCGGACCCCCACCACCACCCCCCCAACAGAACGCAGCCAAGACCAAGACTGCCCAGAAAGGAAAGGCCGCCGGCTCTAACGCCCAGAAGGAGAAGGCCCTCCCAACTGCACGTCGCCGGTTCTTCGCGACCCGCTCTACCCCCACCCCTATCTCCGAAGCCGATAGGCTCACGGTCACCCTCCCAGTCATCCTGGGGCAATTCCTGGAACGTAATGGCCAGAAAGCCCCTGCCACCTCCCTCTCCGTCTCCATCAACCAACGCGGCACAGTCTCAATCCTGGCCCCACCCACCGTCCCCACCACCACCTACGCCCCCTTCTTCGAGGCATTTACTGGACTCATTAACGAGGCCATCAAAACGCCCGACAACCCCATCAGCATTTTCCGCCCCGCCCCCACCGACGTCGATTTCGCCATACATGGCATCCCCCTCTTCGCCTTCCCAGACAAGGAGACCCTCGACACCTCGTTCCCCGAGTGTGTCAACCTCGCAACCGGCGTCAAGCCACTCTCTGTCAGGTTCCTCAACCCTGACCACTCCTCCCGCAACGCAAAGGCTACTTCGTCAATCGTCATCTCCGTCCAGGCTGAGGACGCTGACAAGTTCGGCCCCACAGTCCGCCTTTTCTCCCGCCCCCGCCGCTGCGCTCCCATGATCCCAGCCACCCCCAGAACCCAATGCCGCAAGTGCTGTCGCTTCGGCCACCCCACCCAGCTATGCAAGAACGAACAAGCTTGCGCAATCTGCACCCTCAACCACGACCTCAACGACCACCGCTGCCCGGTACTCACCAAGTTCCCCGAATGCATTTCACGGAAAACTGCTGCGAGTGCTTCTGCCTACAACCGCGGGTCCCCACCGCTCCTTCAACCCGGCCTGCCCCTCAAGGCTAGCCCTCCTCAAGACCACCCATACCCCCCCACCACCACCACCACCAATCCGATCCACAATATTTGGAATCCTCAACACCACAACCCCAATGGAGACACTCTAAAGACTACCTCCCACCCTCCACCGTACGCCTCATAAACACCACCACTCCTCAAAAGTCACACACACCACACACCAGATCGGAGAGACACAGGATCTAACTCTCTCGCCTCTGTATTCTCTCTCTACCTCATAGGCCTTCTCTCTTTTGTCTTTGCTTCCGTTTTTGTATTTTTGGGGACGCTTGTTTGTTTTTTGTTAGGGGAAGGGTTTTTATGCCATAGTCTTCGACTGCATGCAATTAGTTTAGCCCATAATAAACTAGCTTGAGTTAAAAAAAAAAAAAAAAAAGAGCGCCTAAATGACTCCAGGGTCTTTTTCTACTTGTGTGATTTGCTAATGGAGGATAGGCATCAATGGAAAAAGACTCCGGAGTCTTTTGCCTAATAATATCCTTGCAGTAGAGTACTACATGTTGGCTAGGTGACAGTGGTGCCTCTGTGATGCATTAATGGCGGACAGGGATTTTAGGCCAATAGCGAGTTCACCCTGGCGACACCAGTTCAGGGCAGGATGTGAAGAGCTATAGCCTTACCTAATGCCGGATTCTTTTTATAAAAAAGGCTATGCTACAACACCCGCCCCTACTTACATGCCTAAGTCACCTTTCTGTTTATCTCAAGTTTTGAGTCTAGTACAATACACCACAGGCACCCTGGGAAACACTGTCGATAAGGTACTGATATTACATTTTGGGAATAGATCTTGGAATAAACTTACATGCTTCTAAACCTACATACTTAACTAGGTCTAGACTTCGAAGTTTATCAAATGTACCATGGTTTATGCTTTACATAAAGCCCGCCACTACCGATTTAAATAATACGCATAAAATGCATTGTATAAGTGCCCCGAATTTATTCTTAAGATATCGCACAAACCCCTGCATAAACATACATGCAGTACCTACAACTCTTTCCACCAGTGAAAGCGATGCAACGGGAACCTAACCACACTTCAATACGTGTTCGAGGCTGAGTTTCGGTTATTATGAGCCAATGATATATAAGCCTCAATTATCACTAGGCTGAGACCCAGAAGGTATCAAGCCTTGCTATGCGTAGTACTTTTTACTCTGTACGTTTACTATAGTTCCATCACAACTAACAAAGACCCAAGCGCATCAAGTTACAAAATCAATACAGCAAAAGCTTTCTAGAAGGGCACGCCCAAGACGAAGTTTGTTATCCTTATAGCGAGATTACCCTTATATAGAGGGTACGGAGCAGGCGAACGGGGGGAGCCAAAGAGTGGTACCCTTATAGAGAGATTGCCCTTACAGAATCACTCTTACAGCAAGCTTTGGCTGTAGAAATATATCAACCTCACAAATGAGTTCTGGGGAGTCTTCTATTCCCCCACTAGGTAAGCTTGTAACCAACTCTTAGTTAATAGATTCAAACGCTGACAAAATATCCTTATTACAATCGAATCCTCAGACCTAACATTGAGCATGCCAGCCAAAAGGAAGCGACGCACACTCTCTGAGCTCTTTCATCGATCGCCTAAGGAAGTTAGGGAAGCCCCGCCGGTTGCTACTCAAGTCTCAGGCAATGGAGAGAGGTTCGGCAGTTCTACTCTGTCTGTTAGGAATAACATCCCGGAAACCTCTCCACATCAAAACCTCGCCGTGGCTGCAAATACTATAGGTACCATGGCTATATCAACAGCTCTGAACAGCACTAATTCTGGACTCACAACAGGAACTAATACTGCCGCGGGAATCCGTCCTACGAGCGGACAGCAATCAATCAACCCGACTACAACAGCGGTATCTATAAGCACTCCAGGTACAGGAAGCCCAAGCGTTAAGAGCCAGGCCTCCACACAAACACCTGCAAGAAACACACAGGCCATCCCAGTTACAAGGAATATTACACCTTCTATTCCAATCATTCCGAAGTAAGTCAACCAACATGCTCTATCATCCGGCATCATATTCTCCGATAAATAAAGCTCACAATAACAGGAAAACAGAATCGCCGTGGGAATTGGCTTTGGCAAAGCTATCACTAGAAGACAAACAGCTATTGAGCTTGGGTAGTACCGAAAAACTTCACATTCTAAAAGCCGTCCTAACGGCAACAGAAGAGAAAAGAGACATCTGTCGACAAAAACAGTGGAAATATACTTGGAAAGGCGAAACTATCATCCTTCGCGATATTGCTGACAAAATTATTGTATGGGTCAACAAATTCAAGTCCATCGGGGATGTGGTTATATCATTTGACCCTAAAAATGCTGCACTTCCGTGGGGAGCATTTAGATTTATTCTACAGGCAAGACTGCTCTCAGCCCTTTTAAGCCATAGTTATAAGTAGTATTAACCTAAAGATAGATTGCCACAAACGATAACCAAAACATGGGAGCAGTACTTGTGGCCTTAGAAATCATCGCAAACCTCATCGGGAGGTGCGCGATATACGAAACGTTATATACCGGGAGTGGAACTGAATCGTCTATCCAGTTTGAGAACGAAATAGTTGAACTATACGCACATATCCTACTATTCCTAGCTCGGGCTAAACAGTACTATCTAAAGAACACTGGAGGTATGGGGGTTTCTGAGTCCTTAGACCTTAAGGTGGCGTACTCGGTACAGGATCTAAATCTGTGATTATAACTACTACAGTTCGGATTTTATTCAGCATCTTCGAGACGGAGCTGGCTTCCCTGCTTGATAATGTCACTAAACAAGAGGCTAGCTTGCTCAAAGTGACCGCCCTAGCAGAAGCAGAATGTGAGTCTTCTTTTCCTTTTTTTACGCCTGTTCTGTTTTTAATTTAAATTCTAACTACAATCTTTTTGTGCAGATAATAGAGTAACTAGTCAAAAAATTCAGGAAACAAGCAGAAGTAAATCCCGCATACTACCCCACTAGTAGTCTATATTACGAGTAAACTAATATTGCAAATCAACTCTTTACCAGAAATATCCGATGAGCTCAAAATACTTGCAAAGGAATTTGAAATGCCAATTATTAGGGTCGAGTCCAATGTCAGAGAACTTCTCGATTTTCTGAATGGTATTACTACCTATTTCCTCCCACCCCCCCATTTTAAAAATACTCAAGAGACCCAAATAAACAAAAGCTAACAGCGGAATACGGTTAAATCAGACGAAGAAAGAGCAAAAATCTTGATGTGGCTATCCCATGTTGAATATGAAAAGCATCATGCAAACGCTTGCATTGGCCGTGTGGCTGGGACTGGTGAATGGTTGCTGAGGAAAAAGGAGTTTATTCAATGGCAGAAGTCCAGTGCTTCAACAATTCTCTGGCTACGTGGGATCCGTAAGTCTGTCGAAAATATGCTTGCCCAAGTAAGGGTTCCTACAAAGACTTATATTCTGACATTGATTCTACACAGCTGGTGCTGGAAAAACGAAACTTACGTAAGCGTAATCAGTCCATCTATATTATAACAAACTATCTAACTGATTTTGTAGATCGAGGGTAATCGACAGTGCCAGGCGGCAACAGGAATTATCCGGAAGCGGCGAGGCCCTTGCTTACTTCTATTGCAAACGCGATGCCTCAGGGTCAACCGATCCAGAAGTCATCATGAACGCTCTCGTTAAGCAACTATGCCGTCTGCCACCTTTGTCATCAGTACAGAAGGAAGTCGTCACTATTTATGAGGCTAGGAAAAAGTCTGGGTTCGCTTCGGGATCATTAGGATTCTCGGAAAGCCTCAACCTCATCATAACGCTTATCAATATTTACCCCCAGACAACCATCGTTATCGATGCCCTAGACGAGTGCGACCTAGATAAGCGAAAGAGGTTTTTCAAGTCATTAAGGACCATCGTTGAATCATCTACAAGTCTTGTAAAAATATTTGTTTCTAGTAGGAACGATGACGATATTGTACTCGGTCTAAAAGAAGTACCAAACTTTTGGATTGAAGCAACAGATAACGAAGGAGATATTGAGAGGTTCATACAACAAGAGGTCAGACGTTGTAGAGATGACGGAGATCTGTTGCGTGGCAGGATCACTGATGGGTTGATGGAGAAAATTATTACTAGCCTGATCACCCGATCTCGAGGAATGTATGAATACAATTCCCTTACTATTCTTTCTTTATAGCTACCCTCAAGAGCGTTATTCTAATCTCTTCATTCAAATATAAGGTTTATGTGGGCCGACCTTCAGATCAAGCACATATGCGCCATAGATACCCCTGCAGATATAGAGGTGGGGCTCAACACGCTCCCGGAATCTTTAGAGAAGGCATATTTAGATATTTATGACCGCATACGATCTCAGAAGGGAAGCAGCCCACAGCTAGCTAGGATCACTTTAATGTGGGTTCTTTGTTCGGCGGAAGAACTTTCACCCGAAAACCTCACTGCCTTAGTCTCACTATCCGCCGGGGGTAATCATGATCTCAGCGTGGAAACGTTATTTAAAATATGTCACAACCTTCTCGTGATTAACCGGGAATCTAACGTCGTACAAGTTGCGCACTTGTCAGTACGCGAATTTCTTGAAGAAAAGGGTATCGGAATCGTCAATGCGCACACCATGGCATCGAAGTTTTGTCTTTCTTACATAATGGATAATCATCCCGCAATCGATGAGATAATACCGGCGCACAACGCGCCATTTGTGGCCTGTTACGCCGTACAACATTGGATGGGACACATCCAGTACTCTCTCCCTCAACAGCCAAACCATGATCTTTCTAAATTACTTACCAAGTTCCTAAAAGATTCTATTACACTAGATTTGTGGAGGAGAAGGCACGTAGCCCTTTGTTCGTACGCGTCACCATTTCCTGAACACTGTCATCACCCTTGGGGTAGAGTTCGTCACCTGCCGACTCTTCCGATCACAGTAGCACTATGCTTTGGATTCCGCGAGATTAGTGGTTTATGGGAGTCGGAAAATCGTGACATTTGGTTTCAGGAGAGGCAGTTATGGGTAGATATACTTGTGTATGTTGTATTCGAGACGGGACATGACTGGGTTTTGGAGCTCCTTCTTGATAAGGGGGTAGATGCCAACGGTCAAACCTCTCATAGAAGGCGGGGGAGGCATACCGCCCTAACCGCTGCAGCCTGTAATCGGAAAATAAAAATGGTAGAGCTACTACTAGAAAAGGGGGCAGATGTCAATGTATGCAATGGTGGTGCCCTAGAGACGGCGGTTGGCCGGGGAAATGAGGATATTGTGAAGCTACTGCTAGACAGAGGGGCAGATGTCAATGCATGCGGTGGTGATGTCCTAAAGACGGCGGCTAATTGGGGAAACGAGAATATTGTGAAGCTACTGCTAGACAGAGGAGCAGATATCAATGCATGTGGTGGTGGTGTCCTAAAGACGGCGGCTAATCGGGGAAACGAGAATATTGTGAAGCTACTGCTGGACAGAGGAGCAGATGTCAATGCATGCGGTGGTGATGCCCTAGTGACGGCGGCTGGTAGTTATAGTAGAAACGGGAATATTGTGAAGCTACTGCTAGACAGAGGAGCAGATGTCAATGTAGGCGATGGTGGTGCCCTAAAGACGGCGGTTGATCTGGGAAACGAGAATATTGTGAAGCTACTGCTGGACAGAGGAGCAGATGTCAATGCAGGCGATGGTGGTGCCCTAAAGACGGCGGTTGATCTGGGAAACAAGAATATTGTGAAGCTACTGCTGGACAGAGGAGCAGATGTCAATGCAGGCGATGGTGGTGCCCTAAGGGCGGCGGCTGGTAGTTATAGAAACGGGGATATTGTGAAGCTACTGCTGGACAGAGGAGCAGATGTCAATGCATGTGGTGGTGGTGCCCTAAAGACGGCGGCTCTTTGGGAAAACGTGAATGTTGTGAAGCTACTACTGGACAGAGGAGCAGATGTCAATGCATGCGGTGGTGATGCCCTAGTCGCGGCGGTTGGTAGTTATAGTGGAAACGGGAATATTGTGAAGCTACTGCTGGACAGAGGAGCAGATGTCAATGCAGGGGATGGTGGTGCCCTAAAGACGGCGGTTGATCGGGGGAACGAGAGTATTCTGAAGCTACTGCTGGACAGAGGAGCAGATGTCAATGCAGGCGATGGTGGTGCCCTGAGGGCGGCGGCTGCAGCTGGTAGTTATAGAAACGGGGATATTGTGAAGCTACTGCTGGGCAGAGGAGCAGATGTCAATGCACGCGGTGGCATATACGGCAGTGCCCTCCAGATAGCGGTTCGTAACGGAAACAAGAATATTGTGAAACTACTACTGGATAAAGGAGGGGATATCGACAACAAAGAATTATTAGACGAGTCAGCCGATGATATCTCTGGTAGCGGTATCCCTAGTAGTAGATCTGAGTGTATGATGGATCTCTGTGACGATGTTCTCTAAGTAACACATAGAGTTAGAACACTATAGTTATAATCTCCTATCCATTAGATTACCACCACCCAGAACAAGGCGGGTGGGTTCATGTAGCTGGACATGTATTTAACTAGTGTAGTCTGTCATTTAGTCTCTCTTTTGTACTTTTTATACCTCCAGTCGCTCCCCCGATATTATGTGACTTACGATATTAGACACTAGCGCATCAAGCTTTCACACAAGATTTGAGATCAAGGCCAAGCCTAACCTGGTGTTTGTCCCCCGTTTAACATTACCCTGCAGTATACTAGTAGTGATCCGCAGATATATCCGTCTAAAAGCAAATGTCAATATTGCGACGGCTACACACCCACAGCCAGCATCCTAGATCGAGGACTTCCAGGAAGGCATAGAGCCACTCGATAAAGCGTAATAATCTTTATTTTTCAGCTTAGCACCCGCCTAATGGGCTGTGTCATGGGGGGTGTGTGACTTTACACCCAGCCAGATCCAGACTTCCCCGAGCTAGCCCCCCGACATTAACACCCGTCGACTTAATTAGCCAAGAAACACATAAAAAATCCACACATCTCTTACCAGAAAGAAAAAAGGCTGCCCCTCTGGCGTGCAAGAGAGAGGGAAGCGTGAGAGAGGGGTGGTATACGTAGCCGGCTTAAAATTAAGCTTTATAAAGAATCAGGACATTCCTGTCATTACCCCCCTGATGACTAAACCTTAGCCCCACCAAGCGAAGGGATGGTTCAGCCCCGAACGGGCACATTCTTTTTTGCGATGCGCCAAGATATAATAATTGAGGAAATATGAAGGGGTCCCGCACTCCCCACACTCCACGGCATCAAGTATCATATGCCCGAGTGATTGCTCATGAACCTTAGCTAGGTTACATGTAATCATGCGCTCACGTGACCGGAAACAGAGTTGAAAGATGCCATAGCATATATGAAAACGCGGCTAATTAACTAATTATCGTTATAGTATATACATATACGTATTTTAACACCAAAAGCATTCTAGTTTTCTGGATCACCCCGGAGAACTCAGGTAAGCTAAATATCAGGTGGAGCTATTCATTTCCATTTCCATCTACATAACGACCTATATACCACGTATACCAAGCCAAACAAAGCACAAAACTCAAAGCATAAAGCACAAAAGCCACCCAAGTAAGATATGATATCCTCACATAAGAAAAGTAACAACAACAAAAAAGAAAAAAGGGAAGGTCACAAACTAGTTGGTCGGCAAACCACCTACAAGTCAAACGGCCTCAACCTCCCTCCACCGCCAGCCGAATAACACGGCGCCATCTCATCCTCGTCCTCCAAGTATCCCTGGTCCACACCTCCATAATAGTCATTAAAAAACTCCGCCGTCCTGTATACCGGGTCTGCACGTTGCTTCGTTGCCGCCGACGCGGAGAGCATGCTATGAGCGCTGCAGTCCTCCGTGAGTGCCTGCGGCGCCCGTGCTTGCTGCTGCTGCTGTGCCTGCTGCTGAAGAAGCTGGTTGTGCGTAGTGAGGGCATGTGTGTAGGTCGTGTGGTCGATAATGCCGTGCGCGAGTGCGATTTCGAGGTCGTTCTGGGAGGTTGAGGAGCCGAGGTTGGAGTGAAGGAGGTATTGGATGTAGGTATTTTGCTCCGCGGTTGTGGTGATAGTTGTAGCTTGGTGTGCCTTTGGCTGCTGCTGTTGTGGTTGGGCAAGGAAGGTGGAGTAGGTGGGATGGGTGTAGTGCTGGGAGACGGAGTAGTTGATGGTTGTGGGTGGGGACATCGGGGGTGTCGCTGGTGGGTCTAGGAGGGAGAGGCTACCCGAAAAGAGGTTTGCGAGGTCGTCGGTGGTGGAGTCAGACCATTGCTGTTGTCCGGGTTGGGGCTTTGTTGGGGGTGTAGTAGGGACGAGGTTTGTGGTTGAGGCACACTATGGACCTCAGTGTTAGCTGGTAGATTAGGAACGATAGTGGGAGTTAGCACTGACCTGCGAGCAGTATGGAATCTCGTCGTAGTCCATGCGGGGAAACTCGTCAATGTTGTTGCAGTTCAAGCAACGGACTGATACGTAGGGCATCATATTTTCAGCTAATGAGGGGGGGTGGTTAGCGGAAAAAGTTTTGCTATTAAGTCTCGACATATGTCTCAGTTGCATGATCCAAGAGGTAGACAGGAGTGAGTATATATGTGAAGTGCACTTTTTTTTTTTTGGAGAATAAGTGAGACAGATATTTCTTTCTTTCTTCTAGTATATTATTCTTTGATATGGTTTGTTTCTCACTACTGCGAATCAAAAAAGACAGGAAACAAAAGGAAACGAGAAAATGAAATGAAATCGAATACCAGAGAAGAAAAACAGAAATTCCAAATTATAATATTTTTATTTGAAACTGAAGAAATTAATTCAAGGTGCGAGGGTGTGAGGGGGGTTAGAGAAACGGCGGGGGGGACAAAAAATGGAACTGGAGAATAGGTGTGGTGGGGTAAATCTTGCAAGCTTGAATGGCGGGCGTCACTTGACTCTCGATGAACAACGACAACGTAAGGAGGGAGGTGCTAAGAATGCTGGAGAGCAATATCGTGATACCGACGCGACGTAGGATGTTTTTTCCAGGCGACAGAAGAGTAAGTAGGAAGAGTGAATATTTTCGAGGGTAGAGAAGGAGGAGGAGGAGGAGGAGGAGGAGAAGAATGGCAGGTGGTGGGTATATGTACTCAACAGTTTGCTAAGCAGGGCACATGATTGCATCGAGGGGTTCAAAACAACCAACAATAACAATCAGCTACCCCACCACACCACATCCTAAGTCATCACTTCCCCAGCACCACAGCCAATCCCGCCGTGACAGCACAGGGAGCTCTGGGCCAGCGGTAGTAAAAGCCTCACTAAAAGCCGCACTAAATTCACATCCCGACGGGATAGCTAAAGTTTAAAGTGGACTGGTGTGAGGGTGGAGTGACTTTTTCGCCGACGGAGATCTTATCTTATCTTATCATATCTTAGTAGCGTGACAGCCAAGATCTCGAACAACCAACCAACAACAACACATCCATGCATGTGAGAGCAACACTTAAACCTCATCTAGATCGATCATGTCGAAAGTCCTCCCCCGCCTGCCAATTCACATAACCTTCTTCACCCGCTCCAGCTGTGCCTTATGCACAAATGCGCGACAAAACTTAGCAGACGCATGGAAGCTAAGGCCCTTTGAGTTCGCCGAAATCGACGTCATGGAGTCAGGACAACAGCAGTGGAAGGATATATATGTAGGTTCCACCAGTCGGGGTAGGGTGGGTTAACAGATTAACGGAAATTCGTAGGAATTCGATGTTCCGGTTATCCATGTCGCGAAAACGGGCAAGGGCACAGTTGTGGAGGAGGTAAAAAAGAAACTCATGCATAGGTTTACCCCGGAGGAGATTGTGAAGGCTTGGGATGAAGTCAGGGAGCAAGGGGGCAAATGATGTTATAGGTACTAGGAGCGCTCGGCCTTTGGAAGGGACGAATTTAGGCGCTCAACCGACTCCACCCTGGATAGGCCTTCAATCACGCCACTATTGTTGTTAATAACCACCTGCCTAGATTAGTTCCACGATTTCATTTAGAACGACTTCCACGATATTTACTTTGTTAAGCCTCTCAAACTAAAGTTGGGCCTAGAATAGGACGGAAGCTGCTAGTCGGTCAAACATACTACCCCACCAACAGAATACACTTTCCAGCTATTAATGCGCCATCATTTGAGATGCCACTTCACTAAAACGCACATCCCACTACCCCATCCAGCTACAATGGACTCTCCACCACTGATCTCTCCAACCCCCCATTAGCCCGCACGCACCACTCTTCTTTATACACAAACACCTTCCACATCTACGAGCCAATTTTCGACCTTGTCCTTCCGCTGTCCCCGAATACCTCCCTGCTTCCGAGTCAAAGTTGGCTCAAATACGAACTGCTCTATGCGTAGTGCAGCCTAACTATAACCGCCGTTGACCAAGAAATGGAAACATTGAACCACGAACCCAGAACCCAAAAACAACCGCACGGCCAACCCCCCGTGACCCAGACCCAAAGCCCCACCTTCCTTTGTAACCCTTGACGCCAACACCAAAGAAGAGTTATCGGCGATGGCTATGTGACAGCCTGTGGGCTTCTAAGCTCTCAAGAGCTCCCGATCTTTCGATGAGAAACTTCCTTGAGCGTTGGCTATTTTTATCTTAGGCATCAACCTTCCACCACCGGCCAAATGGAGGCTTTGAAGGGGGATGCAAGTTTGTGGCGAACATCTAGCGTTATTTCAGTAGTGTGGATACGGAATCTTTGGCGGGCTTCATATTATGCCCAGCCGCCGAAGTCTACAGAAAGGAATGAGGGGAGTTGGGTCTTCTGAAACTGTTTGTTTCTACATCTTTATTTCTGTTAATTAGCTGGGACTGATGTAGCCACAAAATAACCTTCTCTTGAGCCCGATTCCAACCCTCTTGTGATCGTAGGGTCTTTGCTGCTGTTGTGATCTTGGTACATAAGAAACATGCACATAAGGCCCCAACCCGTCCTATCAGCTCAAAACGCTACAACACAAACCGCTCGAAATTAAAACGTAAAAGACCCACGATTTCTAGCGCATCTTCCCCATGGTAGAGTACAATCCTCTCAATACTTCACCACCAAGCAAGTAGAAACCGAGTGATATTCTATGACTACCCTTAACCTCTCCCGCGTTTACCCCTGATTCCGGGTTACCTCATCATATGCATGCGCAGGTCTTTATCCCAGAAAGCCAAGACGACCGGCGGCGCGAAATATCACTAGTGGGCCGCCGGTCACCAATGGTTTGCTTAGACAAAGATGCTGTATTACATATACCCAGATCGGCTATAGGGTTGGTTTTCCTATATAAGACCCATGCGACCGGATATCACTTACGAGCAGAAGTATAATGTTACGGGTGTACTTGGTAGCTATGCATATATGCGATAGGTGTGTATTTTGATAGGTCTTGATATATATAAGGCTATATGGGCTTTAATAGTCGGTCTGACCACCTCCTGCCATACATGGCTCCAGTAGATAAACCCAAACTCTGCCTCAACACCATGATCGACCAACAACTCTACCCCTAACCCAAGAATTTGCCAGCTTGGACCGCCAGCTGGCACGGGTCCAGGTTGACTACTCGACAACTCTTCAACCCCCACTTTTCAGCCAACCAAACCACCAGGCTCACAAACCCACTTGCAACACCTCCTCGCTCTATGCTATTGACCATCTCCTGCGATGGGTGGCGCGCCATACCCACTATGAGCGGGATCTGATTAAAGGGCCAATAAACCAAAGACCCATCTAACCAGCCAGTAGTACAAATCTAAAACCCCAGGTCTCGTTAATTAACCACCGCGCGGAGGCGTTCCCTAAAGATTCGGTACGTCATGCATGTAGCGTGCAAGAGGGGGAAAGATATTCCCCAGTACCGTTCAACCGATGGCTCTCGTCTTGATACTCACCTAGATAATCCCACCGCCGGTGACAGATATCTCCCACCACGTAACAACACGATAGTGTCAAAGAGAAACCCACAGCTCAGGCGGTCGATGTCGCCAAGAGCCGGGAGCCAAGGGAGCCCCTCAACGTCCTTGTCCCCGGGTATCCGCCAGGAGGACGGCGTTGTATTCGCTGTCGTATATGATTATCGTTCATTGTCATGAAGCAGCCCCTCGCCTGCCTCTTGACGGGCGGATATCCCCGCGACTCCTAGCCCCAGGCCATCAAGTCTCCGCAATGTTTGCCAACTGTGCCAGTATCTGAAATCTGGATCTTGTGGTTAGGAGTAGGCACGTTCCGTTCCTCTCAGGTCTCGTAGCCAGGTTCGCCATATCGCTTCAAGGTCTGGTTGTTATCGATCCGCGCAGCAGCTGCCATTTCTTGTCTGCCAGTACTGAAGAAAAGGGCGGTTGAAAGTGAAGCACCATCAGGAGAATCTCACATTGCTTCGAGGCGTGGCTGTACTGTAATTATATTATTCGGAAGCTGTAGAGGATGACAGTTCCTTCGACGGGATGCCCTTCCAGCACCCTTACTCTTGCAGCAGCCGGGTAACTCTCCTGGAGTTATTTCTAGCACTTGATTGGGCTCATGATATTGCCAGTGCAGTAAACTTGACGGGGGGGGGGGGCAGACATTCTTCATTCGATCTGCCATCTCTCATCTTCACACCCCAGTCCGAAGTTCCCCTACTCCCCCTCTCCCTATCCCAAAACAGCTAGACCGCCGACACTAACCACACAATACCCCGCCTCCGCCCCCCGACTCCGCACTAGGTCGGGGGTGGTAAAATACATCTTTCCTTAAGGAGCAGCCAGCACGCTTGGTTACGTACTGCTAGCCATCGCATTCGTCACTTGTATACGTGCCTTGCATGATGATGATCTGTGGGTGGGGGAGTGAGTGTGTTCTTGTTTGATGTGTTTAATGCCTCTACTGATCTACTAAGGCGTTGTTCAAGCGAGGAAGAATTTGCGGCGGTGCTGGACGTAGCGTTGGATACATGTATGTAGGTACACACATGTAATAAGGGTGCATCACTTATGAGTATCTACATCATTAACACACATGGACTAACTTGTGTGAGCACTCAACGCTCAGACAGCACTCTATTCGGCGGCAAGCTTTCGGTAAATATTCCACCCCGTACAAGAGTTAGTAGGTAACCCACCACAAACCTGCAGATCCCAATATAATCCCCGATATTTTTTTCCATTTCTTTTTTTTTCATTAGCTGCAGATCCTCCGAACTACATGTATTTCTCTCTCACAATACAATACCTACTACAAGAACAGTCTAAGCCCGAATACGAGTGAGACATGATGAATCACCCCCATTCACCCACCCTTCGAAACACACGGACCTGCACTAGGTACTTGGTTGGGGCGCCCAGTTGTCACCTACCCAATATCCGAGACATCGAAACCTCATTTCCACCCCTATGCTAGACTACCGGCCCGATATGCTTATATGAGACATCTTCATTCCCTTTAAGTCAAAAGGGGGGAAGGACGTTGACAATATTTAGACATTACTCCTCCTCCTCCCTCCTACACACGTTCCCGCCGCCGCCCCCCCGTCCTTAAACCGCATCCCTTCACTCACTCAGGGTACGGATATTCATAATTCATTAATAATGGCACTACTCGCAACAACCACATCAGATAATTGGAACTGTGGAATCGACGGCTACTCGCCATGTCCGGTTTCAACCTCATCATCGGAGAGGTAAGTCTCCTCTTTTGCTTCGTCTGCTGATATATATCCTAACATACGTTAGCTCCTCCACCCCTTTATCCACAACAATCGAGTCCTCGACCGCATGGGCATCGGCATCGTCGTCCGCCTCCGCCTCCAAAGCGCCCCACCCGGAACCACGCCCCATGACCAGTTCCGTCGGCTATATTCTAATTGGTGTCGCAATCACCATCGTCGTGATCCTAGTGGGGGCCGGGATATTCTACTGGAGACGACGACGCCGTTCTGCCGCCGCTGCCGCTGCAGCCCCGCCACCGGACCCTGTTTTCCCCCCCATCGAAAAGAACGTATCAGATGCCGAGAAGGGGTACGCCGACGTACGGTTAGACACGGCGGTCTCAGAGCTAGACCCAGGGCCGGGAGGGATGGGGAAGGTGTTTATCGCTGAGCTGGACGGGTCGTCGATGGTTGGGGGGCGTATGGAATTGGACTCGAGCCCAGTTATGGCCGTGAGCCCAATCGCGGGCGTGAAGAGTAATTTGTTTATTTCAAGTGCTGTCACCAACGTGGGCGCAAGAAATAGCCGTTTCACGCCAAGTATGTATTCGGTAGCAGGCCCAACAGCTTCAGAGAGGGGGGGTAATGAGGTTCCAGGTACTAGCACGGGTATGGGTACGAGTGCAGGTTCAGGCGTAGGCACGAGCGTAAGCAACAACAACAATAACAACACGTTTGTTGCGGAACTTGAGGCTCCCATGAGTGCCAGTGAGGCAGATAACAAGAGCATCGAGCTAGAAGGAAATGCCGCGCCACAGATCACAGAGGTTGAGATTCCTAGCTCAATCCTGTTTACGGTCAAGAAGAGCTCGTCCGGGGAGAACTAGGAGATGGGCCGGAATCAACTGGTGTGATCTGATCGGCTCGGTAATATTCGTTTCTTATGTAGGACTTCTTTAGGTTGTATAAATTATTTAATGTTGTGGGGGTTCGGCTGCGGAGGTTTAGTTATAAATCCCAAGATTCCATGTTGCCCAACTCAGCAGGAATCTGAGGGTGTTAGACTAAGTTCTGTTTAAGAAAGTCGGTAAATTCAAATGTCTGAACCGATCCGTCAGTTCAGTTCCAGCTCCACTGCGCTGTCAAAACGCCAATTGGGATTATAATCCCAAGCCTCATATGACGTGCATGTACTTACAATATACCTCTCATCTTGTGTTTTTCCCATGCATCTAAAAACAGCCATGGAAACTCAAATCCATGTCAAACAATTCCTTGGCAACCCCCTTGTTCCTGGGATATCGACTCCACAAATATCCAGCACCCCCTGAGACCTCAGTTTGAGTGTGACGTCGGTGAAAATCTTGTTGCCAAGATAACCATATATTCATATCCTCCGACGATAAAATGCTGACATCCCAACGATAACCTAACCCGCCAAAGTCAGACCATTGCTTCTAAATAAATGTAATCAATATAATGACCGGTAGGTATTGATTAACAAAAAAACGAGAGGGCATAGTACCCACGGGCCACCCGCAGAAGTAGAAGGTATGTATTGTAGCTATTTATCCTCGACGAGGTTTGTTAATTTGGCAACTATCAACATAAGCTATTTTTATCAACCAGCTTTCACCAGCGAGTCCTTCTTCCCAGACCGCGGATTATGGAACTGGCCAATAAGAAGAATGCATGGACTTTCCATATGCGGTGAAGCGGGACTCACATAACTCTGTGTTGATGAGCTGTTCAGAAATATATAAGTAGATGTCTGCACGTCATTCATTGGGCCAGCGGGGTACATAATTCGCGGCAGGGACCCAACTATAACATATCTAAGAGACAGTCTAATCCATCACGGCATGAACCACAATCGTGATTCGAGTTTGTAAGACTCCGTCTCGACGTTCAATGCCCTAGGTTTCAGGGGGCAGGGGGGGATGGTAACCTGGAAATAATATTAGTAAAGGCATAAAATTGACGAATTCATATCCCCGGAGATATGTACTGGTGCAGATGTGACAGTGGGATTGTGTGTACATGTAGTCAAAAAAAAAAAAAAAAAAAAGGAGAACTTCGTGAAAGGAAAAGCATGGGATATAGAGTTTATCCTCACGCAACCTGCTCTCCTTTTTATATTAACCTTTGTCCACATGATCCTGCACGCAACTCACCGATGTAGGCACAACATGTACTTGCTTCCTACATGTAAATACATGTGCTTATATGTAACTGCATGTGTTTATGTACACTTTTGATGCCAGCAGACGTCTAGCCTTCTCCTTCTCCTCTTCCTCCTCACCAACGCAGCTACCCACATCACATGCCCCATACAATATATGTAATTACTACCACGCCCACAAAAAAAACAACCAGACAGCAGCAGCCCCGGTAACCCGGCACCTCGTGTCTTACTCCAAAAGTCCCCCCAGATTCCTCGATCCAGAGCTATCCAACAAAGGGAAACCATCAACAGCCAAGCTGACCCAAATCCCGCTGACGGGAGCTACCGAGATACACCCTAAATCACTCGTCTTGGCAGGCGGAACACAAGCCTCAAAAGGCCAAGCTAGGCGAACACCTGTCTCGGAAAATGGTCATCTGAGAGAGCCTCTTGACGGAATCTATTTCCAGTCACAAAGTCTGATCACAAGTACCGCTTGCGCTTTATAAAGGACGACAGCCGCCAAGCGAGCGTGCTGATAACAATAAATGTTGGTTTAAAATGGAGGTGCCAGTAGCAGCAGCGATGAACAGCGGCGGGTTTGCAGGACGGTTGCTGAGGAGGCGTAAGTCATATCGTACATCACTCAAGGTCGACTCAACGCTTCGGAATTGCTAACAGGGTATATTTCGCTCGTAGATCATATTACCAGCCTTGGGGAATCTACCCCACACTCCAACTCCACGACGGGGAAAATAGCACTTGCAGTACTTGCCCCGCTCCTGGTTATGTCACTAGTTGTCGGGCTTCTGTGCCTACGGCAGGCACGGCGACAACGAAAAAGGATGGCGGATATTCAGGCCAGACTGAATAGGGAAGAGACTGGACAATGGGGGGTAGATCGGTGCTACAAGGGCTGGGATACACCTCCAGAAACTGGGGATATGGAAAAGTGGGGAGAAAGACATATATCGGTACCGATGCGGGCCAAACTGGATCTGCGGTATCTGGGTAAAGGGTTGGAGAAGGAGGATGAAGAGATAAGATGCGTTATATTAGAGCGGGAGAGGGCTCGAATAGAGGAGGAGATGAGACGGCTGGAACTGAAGAAGCTGGAAGCAGAACTTTCCTGAGAATTTATCTTTATATCTACTGTTTATATTGGTTTCCTTTTTGTATAGTCAGAGTTTCTTTTGGCTTAGTGGCTGTTTGGTCCTGTACAGATTTAGAGGGAAACGGTATGGACGGGCTCAAGTTGATACCGGATGATAGATAGGCGTCCTTGAGTGCAGTAATGAAAATAACGGCGATACGTATAGATAATACGCGACTAAAACAAATTTTGATTAGAAATTGAGTTGCACCGAGATCGTACATTGCCTTTCTAGACTTTCCAGCCAGGTCTATGGGTATGTACTACATGTACGTAATCTATTCTTCGATTGACCGCAAACTTAGACATTAAAATCTCTAAGGTAATCGCGATCTATTGGGAAGAAATTTAAGTAATTATGATTGTGATTTGCCAGTATTGAACAGTAAGGCGCGGTTCGAAGATATGTTGGCGTTTTTGAAAGTAGGTGTAGACTTTGTAATAAGAAATGGTCCTGCAGAACCCCGGGTTTGATCGATCCTATTATGTAGAGTGTAGGACTAGATAGGCGCATTAATTTGGCCCAGGCTGCGCGTGTCAAACAAGTAGAATCCCGCACCTATGACCACTTCTACTATCCCTCGATTCTTGTTCACCATTGCTAATATAGCTCCCTCTCCGGTGCGACAATTAATATTTTGTATTATACCTCCCTCTACCCCCTCCTCCTCTCTACACATATATTTGGATACCGGTAATTCTTCCTTGTGTTGAGAAGTACATGTATCTAGGCCATGGAAAAGATAAGTAGGATATTTATCTCGCGGCGATCTATCGTTTGTCTAATTGGAAGCGGGGGGTCGATCTAGCTATGCATGAGTGAAGCGCCCTGTCGATGGGCCCTGCTGCCTCTTGAGATTTCGGGGCCAGTATTTGATGGCCTTTTTGGAATATTGACATAGGCGGTAGCCGTTTATTTGCGAGCGTATTGATCCACACGGCTGAGCTCCGCTCTCCACCCCTCCCACACACACTGCGGCACAATACCTAACCGCCGCATCTACCCCTTCCCTTTGCGGTATACCCCCAGCACACTCAGAAAAAAGGATAAGCCCAAAGAATCGGTCCCAGCGAGCAGCGCAGTAGATGTAGAGGGCTAATGGTTGCAGATAATCGAGTGATAAGGTATGATACTCTGCACGCCTTTCTGGGATTCAGCGCAGGACATGTAGTTGGCGGCAGCTCTCTGTTTGTGCGGGATACGTTATTGAAAAGGTAGGAGAGGTGGTAAGGTGTCTGTTTGCTGATCATGGTGCCAAGACTCAATCAAGCTCACGTGCGTACCCGGCACTCACGCCGCAGTGTATTAAGTTTTTCTGTGGTATCTCAAGCATTACAATTCGGGTCGTATCTCTTACCTCACCAAGCATTGCTTGTGACTTTGCCCCTACCTTAAGAAAAAGCGAGGAGTAATTACTCAGAGAGGGGTTTTTCTTGCCTCCAGTTGCCCTTTGGCGGTTCTTGCGTGGTTAGACATGGAATGTCACTCGGATGTCACTTTTCGTGGGGTGAAGGGTGGGGGGGCGGTAGTACCGGCGTCGTTTTGGCCATGGGCGATATTTGCAGTTGAATTGGTTGATAGAGGGGTGGGGCATATTTTGCGCTGGAACGAGTTGGGATTTGAGACGGTAGTGTTGGGGTGCGGTGAGCTTATGCAATGTATAACTGCGGGGTTAATCTCTCAATGCTTATGGACTATCAATAACTCTTTTCACTCGGCACTACATGCGGCGATACCTTCAGATAATGCCGAGAAGAGCAGAAATTCCAGTTTGACGGTGCCGAGAGGTTGTGCTTGGTGCTTGCTATAGGTCTGAGGCCTTTGGGCTTAGGGATGAGATAGCTGGGCGCTGTTACATCTGATGTGCTGGCGAAGGTGGCTTGGGGTCGAGGTATTGACGAGTCAGTAGCACTTGTTAGTTGAAATTACATGTAGCTACGGATACGCTCTGCTCTGCCGGGGAATGGTCAGTATAGGAGGCCTGTGGGGTGAGTGGAGTTTGATATGTTCGACTGTGTCGAGTAATTCAAAAGGACTCAGTAATAGTTATACTGCTGCCACTAATCCATTGGAAACGGTGGCACGGTTCAGGTTTTTATGCGGATTGAGGGAACATGTTTCTATGTTCTAACTACGGATTTATGTACGGCGAGGAAAAGAGATAAGACAAAAGAAATTAATAACCGAAAAGACATGCGAGGAACGAATGCAAAATATCTAGGGAAGCTGTATATGTTGCTTGTAGGTGACCAAACCCAACACTCTCGAATAGCTCATAGCCCCTGCTGCCCCAAGACTCGCTCGACCTCACCCATAACTCTCTCGACCCTCGTGGCCCACCCAAACCACCCAACACCTCTGTGCTCATTTTCCTCGCTCCAAACCTTCCGCCCGGATACCCACGTCTCCTTAACTCTCACACCGGACATTCCTTCACCCCTCAAAACCTCCAGATCTTCCTCAGCCTCAGCAGCTACATCCTTCTCCAAGACGATCCAGTCTGCCCATCCGCCGACCTTGATCTCACCAGCCCCATGTTTCTCCATGAAGCTAGCAAACGCAGGCCCCCTAGTAAACCCCTCGAAAGCAGTACCCACATCAACTGTCTCCTCCTCATACCAACCACCATCCCTCCATGTTCCCGAGGCCGCAGGGGAGCGCCTTGTCGTCGCAGCGTAAATGCCCTCCCATGGGCTCGGCGGCTCAACAGGAAAATCACTGCCAAATACCATCGGGATGCCACGTTCTTTGAAGGTACGCATACGATACGCGCTCTCGTTGAGGCGCTGGGCACCGAGACGGTCGAGCGCGTAGGCGGCGTCACTGGTTGCATGGGTTGGCTGGATGCTGGCGATAATTCCAAGTTCCTTCATGAGTGCCTGATCGGCGGGTGCAATAATCTGGGAATGTTCGATGCGGAGGCGACGGTGGTTCTTCTGTGTTTGGGCCATGCAGGCGGTTTGTGTGGTGAGGAGGATCTCAGGGGAAGAGACATAGTTGGCGTGCGGACATGAAGAAGCAAGGACAAGAGAAAATGCACGGATGGCAGCATGGCAGGCGCGGTCACCGATGGCATGAATGTTCACCTGGTAGTCGTGTTGGTACCACTGAAAGTGTTAGTAGGGTTCGAGAAGCTGTGGGGGTGGGCTGTACTAACCTTTTTGACAACTTTCTCGAGAGCGCGTTCCTCGATGAGCATGGTACCACTGGTTTCGGGTTTGTCACTGTAGGGTTCGAGAAGTGCGGCGCCCCAGGACCCAAGTGCACCATCTGGAGAATATTAACAGGAGAGATAGTTTTTATTTGGGCTATGAGGCTTACCAGCAAAAAGTTTGACTGAACGGACACTCAATACTCCATCATGACGTTTGATCTTTCTGACTTGTTTTCCGCAGAATGTGTTGCGAACCGGACACTCGATCATTGCATAGATCCTCAATGTCATAAGGCCGTAATCTGCCAACCTGCCGATTATCAATCATGCTGTTCTTGGGCCCACACAGAATTGAGGCAACTTACTCATCGTACAGCTCAATATCTTCGGGAACAACACCAGCATCGTGAACGCCTACAATCCCATATGAGTGCAAAGATTTCATGGCACCAACAAGATATTCCATTTTGTCTTCTACAGTAGGCTTGGGCCATTGACCTAGCGGAAGGTCCATAGCATTATCACAGAATACGCCTAGGCCAGGATCGGTTGTAATCTCGCCACCAGGGACATTGGGCAGTGGATTTGGGAGAAGTTTTAGTACGGCCTCTATAGATTGATATCGTTTAGTAAGACTTCAAAATATGGTTAATTGCAATGGAAAGAACAAAACGTGACATACCGGAAACCCAGGTACAATGTGCATCCACGCGGTCAAGCATGATATATTTCCCTTTCAATTCTGGGTCATCTTCAAGATCTTTCTACGGTCACACAAGTAGAAAGTAAGTAATCACGCCTATAATATTTATAAGGGGAGTTGTATTGAGTTTATTTACAGCAGTTGGCATAGCGCCTCCAAAATTTGCCTGATCCCATCCAATTCCCCTAATCCACTTCTCGGGAGTTCCATAATCGTTATCGAGTTGCGTTTTCAGGTATTTCCTGATCCTCAATTTAACGTCTGCAGAAGCCTTAGTAATTAACCCTGATGATAAATTAATAAGCGAGGAGTTTACCATCAATACTCTCGGCGCCATATAGCTTGACACTATGCAGCATCTCCCCATACTGCAGCACATGCCCGTGCCCGTCCCACAAACCCGGGTATGCATATCCTGTATGATGCGTCGTACCTGTCTCGGGCGTATCGTTCCAAATTTTTGTAACAATGCCTTTCTTTACAGTGAAGCAGGTATTAACACCCTCTCCATCTTCTGAGTTTGTCCTCACGCGCGCATAGCAATGCTTAGTCTCCCCCCCACGAGCCGACAGGAAGTACGCTGGGAGGTTGAGTTTCGAGAAAGTGGGGATATGCCGGACGCTATAGAATATAACGAGGGATATGAATATCCATAGTTTGGGTAGGCGCGGCATGTTGTGGTGGTTTGCGAGAAGCAATCACGGGTGGAATCGTTAATTCAGGGTGATGTGGAGGTCTCGAGAGATGGAGTTGTCAAGATAAGGCAAGGGCAGGGGGATAAACCCCTAACCCTAATGTGGGCATAAGAAATTTTCAAGTCTAGAATGAATTGGTCACTATCAAATGATTCATGGTGTGAAGGATTTGTATTCCCAGTCCACATTTTCGTAGCTATTCCTTGCCAAGAACTACTTGTGCAAAAGTCTTTAGGCATCACCAAACATACATGTATGCATACATGTATGTATGTATGCAATAATGATCGCGTGGAAGCTTGCTGATGCACCAATATAGCGCATGGTGAAGACGAACTGAGTTACATGTAACCAGACTACTGGTGCCGACAAGAAAGACTCAAAAGTATGAAACCTTAATACTGCTCGAATCCCTAATCATCCACCCGTTGGCCTTGGTTTCCGCTGCGCAAAGCTTCGATAGCGATGACAGCAAGGATTTTTGTACTATCGATCAACGCCCCGCCTTTTCGACATAAGGATACCGGACGTTGAACTACTAGAAGAGTTTTAATTAGTCAGGAGGTAGTCACAATAGTTTAATAATCAGTCCCTAGCATACCAATGGAATATTTGGTACATCCATTGTTTGCCTTTCGTCCATTGTTTGAGTGTCGAAATTTTATACTATGGTACACATATATGGGTTGGTTGTAGAAAGAAGCTCTGTATAAAAGATCTAGCCGTTATTTGTATATGTTGAGCGGTGTAGGTGAGTAAGTGCTATCTGGTTACTATCTGCTGTGTCAAAAGTAGTTCAGAAGAAATTCTAGTACCGAAGGGGGTCATTGGCAATTCATTACCTGGCAAAGGTTTTAGATATGAAGCAAAAATACTGCGAAAAGTTTTTAAGGGGGAAGGGAATGGTCTCTGGTAACTCAAAAACTAAGTGGAAACTCGTGGTTCTTGCGTCATAGACCCAACTGTCATGCAATAGTACATACTTATTGACACTGTGGAGGCAGAGGGCAAGTAGTAAAATCTTTTCGCCGCGTTAGCCTGCCCTAAGATCAGGCTAGAAGGACAACTTACTACTAGGATGAGTGACTTTTCGTCAAAAGGCTGTTAGATATTGTATCACTTCATAAAAGAATAATCTTGATTGGTAATTTCATGAATTGAGCTGGTGGGCGAAGGGGTCCAATCAAAAAAGACTTGTTCACTGACAGTGATCCATGAACTTCGGGAGGCCTTAAGAGTTCCAAAGCCGTTTTCCTTCTCAACACTGTTTTCTGGCGAGTTGATAGCACTTTGGTTCACTGGCAGCAACGGAAACGAGATCAACAGAGCTTCTAATTATAAGCACTAGCTCAACAGAATGGGGATCAATACATACCATCGAGGTCAGGGCTGTCGGTATCGGATTCGACTATACCGGTTGAAAGCCTATCGTGATCGATATGAAATCCATCTTCCTCAAAAGAGGCATCGGGGCTCGGTGGACAGGTAATGTCCTCCAGCTCGATATCGTCGGGATTAAAAATTGTAGGGAAAAGGTTACAACCATGTGTATGGACTGCTGTAACTGGCTCGCCTCTGCAATGAAAGGAATAGTCAGTTGGGAACAGTGAAAAAATTGAGAAACCAGGAGACGTACTTCGCACGACTACTTTTCCTGCCAAAACGGAAAATCTTCTTGATCATTCTTTTACTCTTCTCATATAGAGTTCTGATAAAGGGCATGATTAACTTGGAAGGAAGCTAGGATATAATTGTTGTATCTGAGAGATAGATAGTGGAAGCTCTAGGGTTGATGTTCTATTTTCGAAGAATTGAATTTATTGGATAGTAGTTATGATATTATGGGTTGAGTAGACTTGTGGTTGATGATGGTGAAGTGGTGGTGAAGGAGTAAAGGGGGAGGGGGGAGAGAAAGGGCAGGAGAATTAAGCGGTTTTTGTGGGGAGAGGAGACCTAGACGCTAGAACGTTGCACGTATAGGCTAGGTTATGTGCGGTATTAGCAACCGTCTGCTCGTTTTATACATGCATTTACTGGTGTGACAATTATGCAGCCGTGGGATATTGAAGTCCATGAATTCAATTATGATCCTTTGAAGGAAACCTCGTTCTATGAAGCCTATATGGATGTATGTGTAAACGAAACTTGGTTTTTGGCTTTCCGCGATATGTGGCCGGCACCTGCCAGTCTGGTATCATAAGTATCACTGGAACGACTAATGGCTAAATCTAGCTGCATTTACTAACAGACTTATATTATATCAGATCTATCTCCCAGCTTTCGGCTCATGTAAGATGTTTATAAATGCATGTATATACCGCCGTGGGAAAAGCTGTGAGTTTGGTTAGTCAGAGTAGTTATTTGTCAAGTGGAGACTATGCGTATAAGGGGCTGAGATCTCCAACCTATTCTGTAGAGTTAAGTACCTGATCGAAGCATAGAGTTCTTAGAAATACTTAGCCGGTGATATCAGGTTCAGAAAACAGTTTTGATTCTCATTGGTTTTTAAGACAGAGGGGGACTTAAGAACGTTCATAACAAAGCGGGTTATAGATATAGCCATATCTCGTCTTACAATCGAACGTAATTCGTGTGAGGGCTAGGTTTTTGCCTGACGTTTCTTATCAGGTAAGGTCCAGACCGTCGTCACTATATATTTCAATTGATCCAATCTGATAACTAATGATTGAGATAACGATAAAGATAAGATCTAATACGCTTGTAAACCTGTACGGAACAGCAGTCGACCAACGTCAATCAAGACTGTCATTTGTGGAACTGTAGACTGTGTAGAAATATCAAAACGTTGAGTGGCCCGATTTTAACCCGAGCGGAGTTGTTAGAGCTAAATGAAACTTCTTCTCACGCTGCCTGTGTAGGAGATCTAGCTAGATGAAAGCGAGCAAAAACTACTGTACATGTACCCCGGGGTCCTTAACGAGCTCAACACCCTGGTGCCGCGACCACCATCAAAGCTAGGCCCAGTCAATTTTTTCCGTTGTACTTCCATTTGCTATTATGATATATCTCCGCCTAATTCAATTCGACATATATAGGTTACTTCCCGACTTTTGGGCATGGTTGCCAGTAGCTGCAAAATTAGTGGTTTTTGCCGCCGTTGCATCACTTTGAGGACCCCCGGGGTACATGTATCCGTTTTTAAATTGTTGTTCGCACAGGTCAATTGAGAACAAAAAGTAGCAGAAATCTATGGCGGAAGCGCCACATGAACATATTCAAGACTATAAATGCAGCAATAATTATCGTGAAGTAAACTTTGACGAAAACATCGACCATAGATTGATCATGATCCATTTCACTAGCTGAGAAGAATTCAGAGTCAGAGATCTTTCAGCATCGAAAAGAAAAGCACTTTTGGGGGAGGGTACAGGATTATAGATGGAAATACGAATTGAGCTAGTGTGAGATTTGTATGTATTTTGGTGCGGAGTCTCCTGGGGGTACCGGGTGGGTTAGCAAAATAATTGCAAAGCGCATAAAGTAGTGGGCCAGCACTTATTCTTGCGGCCTTAAATGAGGACCGAGGGTATTAAGGTAAAAATCGGGGGCCGTAGGGGTAGGCAAGGGGAAAAGAAGGATTTTCCTGGTAATCGTAGTGAGAGGATTGCGTGGGGTGGGGGTTGGGGATGAAGGTACTAACTCGGTGAGGATTCAGAGGTACTGAGATGATCTAGAGAGGAACGAGTTGGGCCAAGAAAAGTAGGCGGGTACGAAAAAGTTTGTGGGAGGTAAGGCAGAACCAGAGAGCATACGTACATAGCTCAGCTGCGGCTCTAAACTTAAAAAATATAAGCAAATTTTTGCGTAGAGATATAGCTATAGGGCAATCACTACATTCCCCTTCTTTAAGATCTTACATACGCTTAAATATCCGATTCTTTGGACATTTCTAACCCTAGCAACTAGCAGTATGTTACCATTAAGAGCTCTAAATTACAAGCTAGCCCCCCAAAGCAGAGGTCGAAATGGGGGCATCATGTAAGATCGACTAAGATAGTCGCATTCAACGGAGCAAACTACCTGCGACAATGGATAGCGCCAACGCGGCTGTATTGTACAGCTGATTGGCTGCCTATGTTAACACTATGCATATCTTTTGGGGAGGGCGGGCGGTTTGATTCTCATAGCCTCAAAAACCTCTAGGTACGTCCCAAATTGTTGAAGTCTTGCCTACCTGGTTTCCTGGTACATATATTACAATCGACTATACACTTGGAGATTAACAGGCATGAGATAGGTTGTAGGGCTCGTTGGGCACTATCACCTTTTTATCACGATTTAAATATGGCATCCATTCCCTCCAAACATATACCACATCCACGCTGTCTTCGCCTTACTTCATCATCTCGCTCATCGGTGTTCTGGCCCCATGATAGTCATCCGGATGCTTCGAGATACCGGCAGGCTTTGGTACGATAAGTAGCACTGAGGACGCTCATGCATGGCAAAAGCATGTTCCGGGCTTAATGCATTTCGTGAAGCAAACTTACTTATGGCCTAGCAGTTTCACGCTCTATGCGCCTAATCACTCGAAGGGCTTAGCGAGAAAAGAATGGGAGCACCGGCTGTAAGGCCGTGAGCAAAGAAAATAATAGCTCCCCAGAGGTCTTAGTTATTTAGGCGGAAGCATGTCATGGACCTCTCTGTTCATGATATAATTTTATTAACACTCCTTATAGACGCCTCAGCAGACGTTAGTATAATAGTATGAATTCGAGTTTATTAGAATATTTTCAATATATATGAGGCTTCGAGGGTACGAATCTTGTCGGGTTGAATTCGAGGATGGTTTATCATGATAAGAAGGTATATCATAATTAACTTACGAAGAACCGGCTCCTATCGCTAACAAAACGTCTACAGATTACGCTACGCCTAGGTCGACAGAGGGGGACGGGGGAAGGTGGTCGTTGCTCTGTCCGAGCCTCAGTTGAAACCTTATTAATGGGATATAGATGGCTATGCATATATCTTAACCTACTTTAATAAGGAGCATAAAGGTGACCCTGTGTAGAGGCTATAGAGTGCGTAGATGACTGAAGATGGGCTAATGAACCTTTTTACAGCGATAGGAACGTATCTTTTTGAAAATCAAGCATGTGAAACTTAAGAGTTGATTCGCAGGTCTGCTTGGAATACTCTTATCTACCTCTTAAACATCAGAAAAACACCTCCTCAATACCTCAACTCACCCACCCAATAACCCCTCCTATCTCCCATGCTTTACACCTACCAGGACTATTACGGTGAATAAACTGGATGCATATTCGGATGCTGGAACATACGAAAGCTGCATGTAACCTGTTCTTAATTGAGCTAACTGTAAAATAAAGAACAAATTAACTATATGATACACGTAGTCAAGATACAGTATTAGATGGATACATGTTAGGTGTAGTGAGAATACCTCTTTGTGTAGGGTGAACACACAAATAGCTTGCGATTGGTACCCCGGTGGAGAAATATTATATTCACCGTATTCTGAACAGTGTAACTGGAGCAATAACCAACTTTGACATAAGTAGCATGTATATAAATCTTATCACAACCTACTTAAATGGGAGAAAGAAGAGGAAGAAGAGGAAGAAGAAGAAGAAAAAGCAGAAGAAGGTAACACATCTAAATTGTCAAGTTTTAGTGTTCACAAAATCTGATATCGTCCATTGAAAATACTTAGATGGGGAACGGATTATAAGTTAATCAAAGCTCAATCCTCGCCTTTAATTCGATACCCTATGGGGTTCTTACGGGACACCGAGATTATACTCACTTGCATGTAGCTACTAGACATTATAATATCTAATCAACACCAATATTCTTTCACAAACACCCAACGGCGAATTTAAAGCGTGCCCGTCGGCCAGAAACATCAAAGAATCGGGCCACTCAACATTCAAGTTCCCTTATCACATAATGGGGTTACAAAATTACGCCATTGGCCCAGAAAGCGAGAGAGTACAAGATATGGCTAATTTGGACCCGGATAATCGTGTAGCCGGATTGTCCTACAGTGGCTTGCATCACTATCGTCCCACAGTATCTAACCAAGTAGCTAAAAAGGTATGAAAACCCCCATATTTATGTACGTACCTAGGTCTCATAGATCTAGAAATGAGACATGCAGGAATAGATCTCGATGGTCCTGGCTCCGCTAAAAATCGGCCAAGCTTCCCCACAGAAAACAGAATATCGGACAAACTCTATTTCAACGACGATTCTTATGCGGCCTTATAACTATCCACATGACCGAAGGCCTAGGTTGAACATGCTTTTATAAAAGTGAAGTATATGCGGTGCTTTATATATATGTACATACATGTACATGTAGCCTTTGGATTGAGATCCTTCACAACCCAGGGCTCCTTTAAAGGGTATTCGAATTGCGCTAGAATAGCTTGAATTGGTCAACCATAAGTTATTCCGACGTTTCTTGGGGTGAAGAGCTAACATTTGTGTATTTCTACACTAGGAGTTTATTTGACACATAGAATCATACCTGGTCACTCAGGTTCAATTATTACCAGGGTATGGTATTTCCTGGTACCTACCTCTGAAGGATCCCTGAAGCGAAACCAACAACCATAATACCGGAATCGTTATTTTGAAGCCTTATAACAATGGCGATTAGAGGAAAGATTGTCGACTGACTAAGGAAGGTCCGGGGCGTATCCAGCGATTTTTCTTATAACGAATCCTGCTAGTGCCCGATAGTGTAGTAAAGTCCGACTTTCCTGTACCTGCTAAGTTTGGTGGAGAGGGTTTCTGGCCCCCAATGTTACTAATTACTCGACACCCGTTCCCCCGCGCCGGCCGGATTATGGCAATCGGAAAGGCAGCGAAAGACTGCAGTTGCGTCTCGTGCGGGGAGAGGATACCTGAAATCAGGGTAGACGTATTTTTACGGCATTTCGGCATTTCGCAAGGAAGCCTTCTCGCCAGGTGTTGTCAGTCATTCTATCATTTGATTGAACCCTTGCTAAGATATAGCTATATAGGTCGATAATATCCCGCACTCTACGCGAGGGGCATTTATCCAACAGCATCACGATCACCGCATCCTCGTAAGAGTTTCTGTATGCAGTCCAGGCGTCGGTAACACGGGAAGTACTGATGTTCCAGGAACATAATGTTGTGTTACCAGGTTCCCCCTCAACGACTTATTGCGGGTTGATCTTTACCTACTTGTGGCTTCAACGATCGCTTCAGAGGCAGTAATAGATTAAATATAGAGCCCCGGCCCCAAATACCTAATAAACAATAGGTATCTCTACACCTAAAGAGAACATGAGTAGCCTCGTATGATGACACGGCTTCTGGAATGGGTGTACCGGGCTCCAATTGCCGTGAGCTGAGACCCTTGCGGATAATATCGGGACCTGACAACGCGATGGTCTTGTGCGGCTTGGGAGAAGGTGGGTTTTGACTACGACTTTGCAAAAGGAGATAGACTTCAGCTATCTCGTATTGAGGCCTAGGTAGTTATTTACAACCTTGTCAAAAGTAAGCACCTAGGCATAAAATGTGGCGCCAAGACATGACATCTGCAATCAATGATTACAATGATTAGATTAATGTGAATTATTTGGGGGCGAAGCTCAGGATTAGAATTCCGAAATTATCCAGAATTGATTATCCATCCGAATCCAGTAAGTTAATTGCATGCGGGTAATAACAAACGGCCGCACCCTTATGGTCCTGTCGTCCTCGAGGCTGGAGGAGTCTATCGTTCCAAAAGAGCTATAGAAGTCGGGGATTTAAATATAAGACTTGGTCTTATCGCCTGGCAGGCCGAAACATGCTCAGAATCTGGTGCACTGCATATTATACAAACCCGGCTCTTTCTTGACTTTCTATATATATAAGGTAACGATATAATCAAGACTACAACAGAAATTCCCTTAAATGGTGTTTTTGGCGCAAAGTTGCCAAGGCTGTAGTGCACCAGATTCTGAGCATGTCTCGGCCTGCCAGGCGATAGAGTGCTGATAATACGATGATGACTTTACGGCCCTTAATCGCTCTAATACCATCGCAAAAAGATGGCATGCTTAGGACCAATGAAGTTGATGTCTATAAATATCAAGTTATCTAGTTAGACTCTTTCGGAAACCCTGCTGGAGAGAGAATTTACCTCTATCGGGCCGGGGTGTGATAAACGAGGCCAGTTATATGATTTGTTTTTCTCAATAAGGTTTGATAGTATCATTACTATTCCATAAGTTCGGAGGCTTTGATCCGAATTCGCCGAACCCGAACAGCGCCCCTTGGCTTGCTCAGGGGTTGTGTGGATATTTGTATGCGTAGCTGCAGTGTGTTGTGCGATCGGACCATTCAGGATATTTCCCGGCAAAAATAATACATGAGGCAAAGTGACTCAGCCACTAGGTTATCCCTTTATTTAGTCTGTCAGTAAAATGTTGACCCCCCAGAAGAAGCAAATCTTGTGTTGCTTTACTAACAGATCCCGCTATCTCCCTTATCAAATAATACCTACTGAAATTTAAGTTTCTAGACTATCTTTCATAAGCTACATGTACTTGCAGCTACGCCGCGTTGACACCGGTGAGGACGGCATATTGGGATCACTAAGGTCCTGTAACATGGATGTTGAGGTACTCTGGAAGTCAGGCGTGGGTCATCTCAACCAACCAAATGATACTTTAATACTCAATATATACAATAGCACGATTGGAGTGTGGTCGAACCAATAGGGGTAGGCAAACCTTGACCAGGCCTGCAGGGCTGAGCTGTCAGCTTTAGGGTAAGATTTTCAAGGGATTAACTTTAAAAAATCCTTGTCAAGTAAAATGCATGTACTTATTGGCCAGTACTAGTGGAACCATTCTAAGCACTCGTAAATGCATATCTTAGAACCTTGGCTGGCAGGTGCACAGTTCTATACTCCGCTACCTATGAAAGAATGTTCTTTCAATGGGATATAATAGATTAGTTACAAGTGGCGATGGAGGATTTGAGAAGTAGATAAATAGGGGCCTTCCTCCCCCCAATAGTATCGGCTTCACTCCTCATAGGCACAGATCATCTGGAACGCTTCAGTCTCTCTCTTGACGTTAATCCTGATCATACACCTCCCTTAATAGCATCATGAAGTTCCAAACTCTCGCTTTCGTTGCGCTCTCCGCCTTGGTCTCGACCGTGTTTGCTATTCCCACCCCGGAATGTGATGTGTGTGCAAATAGCTGTACTGTACAGTGCGCCGCACAGGCACCACGATCATGCTTCTGCCCACAAGTCTGTGGTGAGTAAATAAGAAAGGCAAATCAACATGAATCTTTTTATTTAACAAACCCCTCATTCACATAGATCCCGAATATTCCACGTGCACTACTAGACGCTCCCTTCTCGGGGAGCGTGAAGCTACTGCCGCCCCGGCCCCGGCCCCGGCCCCGGCCCCGGCCACAAACCCATGCGGATGCTACAATGATTGTACCTTCTACGGTTGTGGTGCCGATATCAAGCCAGAGGATTGTTTCTGTACATTGGAATGCGGTTAGTAGTAAATCCATACAAAGAACTTTGAGAGTGTTTCATACTGATAATAGCAGATCCTAAGTACGCCTGTGATGCCACTAGCACCACCGAGTCAGTCAAACCAAGGCAGGTTACTTGCGGACCATGCACAAACGCTTGCAAGATAAACTGCCCGACATGTATATGCCCACAGTACTGTGGTATGTTTGCCAAATTCATAATCATCATCGTGTGGAGTAGTAAACTAATATATATGTCTCACAAATAGACCCTGCATATGAGTGTCCAGCTAGCAGTAAATAGAAGGGGCGATTGAGGGCTGGGATGGCTGAATTTATTGTTAATACGCGATAAGTAAACGGCTAGACTAGTACTAGAAGCTAGCTAGGACCTGTTAGTATTATGAATAATAAACTTGCAATTGATCATTGGAACATGCATGTACGTCGGAAAAGGTATAAGTGAAGTATCGTCTATGTGTAAACGGGGTAGATATGTGTGATGATTAGACTCGCTAGGCTAATAGATAAGAGAGTGGTTTATTTAAAGTAATATACTTACATACATGTATGTAGCTAGGAAGGTTTGAAAATAGTGGGTACATGTATATTACATCTATGTAGGTGGGGGGGTAGACATGAATTAGTACTACAATTACATGTAAGTCCCACATTTGGACAAGGGCTACCGCTAGCCGCTTAGATACCAGTGGAGTAATTTTGGCAAACATGATGTTTTACCGGAACATACATACATTCATTTTATAAATGTAGATAAAACCTTTGATTTCTTATGATACACATCTAGCAAATAGGACATTATCTCAAGCTACTAGGAGAGACTACGCTTTCGCGGTGACGTGTACGGATAAGTGCCTTCATAATTTACTTTCTTCAAGCAAACATCACTTCTAGGCCTTCCAACTCTTACAACATGTATACACATGACGTTTATATATACAAACCAGTCATAGTGATTATCATATCAGGCGACGTTTCGTCAATAAACTAGAACCATGGGTCATGGAGCTTCATCACGTTGGTCTAGGGCGAACCACTTGGGCAGATCCATTTACAATTACTGGAGAGTGTAGGGCGCCATCATGTTGAGAAGTTCTTTCTGCATACACAGGTTGGTTTTGTACAATCTTTTCCTCGGTCTTCCGGTGTTGGTGAGCCTGAAAACCTTCCCTAGGAGGAGTTAGTTTTGCATTACGATGCAACGCCCTTGCTGTTACAGCATCTACGTGAGAAAGACCAGGAGCCTGGGACCTTTTTATATTAGGGGGTGGTCGATTAGAATATGACTGTTGGTCATAGTTATGTAGTTGGGTAGGTTCTTGGAACGGTTGAAGATAATTCTGTTGCATCTCTGGTTGGTGGGCTCGGCCTGCTGGTTTCCTGGGTGGGGGTTGGTTGGATGGGGGAAATTGGTTGCTTCGCGTTTGCGGAGGTTGGTAACCATTACCTGGGGGGAAAGGGCTAATTTGTGGCGGATTATGCTGAGAGTCGTAGTGTTGAACGTTTTCTGGCATGCTCCGCAAAGGAGGCGGTGGTATTTGGGTGGGTATTGGAATATATCCATGCACGGTTGCGGTGGAACCGATCTCGGTTGGTTTATTTGCAGTATCATGTACAATATTAAGCGGGTAGGATGACTGTATATGTCCAGTCGTTCCAGTGTGTTGGTGACCATAATGTCTTGGGGCCGTAGTAGGAAATTTGGAGTTGTTCAGGCTAGAGACCGGATACCCGTAAGTAGAATCCTATAAGGGCGATAACTATTAGTGAAGCTTTACGAGGTTTGTGGGTGTGAATCTTACGGGGGGTGGGTTAATGCTCGTAAGTGGCTGTCTCTCTATTTGTTGCAGGATTCCATTAGGTACGGCATTAACGCCATGTTGACTGTATGCGTAGAAATCGCTGCCACTCGACGAGATTGGAAGCACCTGGGAGAACTTAAGTTTAGAATTGCACAACAGAAACTTGAGTTAGAGTCTTACAGGTCTATTTTCGGGGGGGTGGCCAAATGGGTCCATAGTTGTAGACTTCAACCGCGTAGGTTGTATGCTCTCGTGACCCTCTATGGTAGCTTTAGCACGGTCTGTTGCGCTTCCGTTTGTAAGAATATCAATGAAAGAACGCAGTGCAGATACTTCTGAAACCAGTGCGTCTCTATCCTGTATTAGATCTCTGATCCTCGAATGGCAAGCTGAGAGAATTTCATCCTTAGCAAACATATTGCGCTCTAACAGCTCAATTGCTTGATTCTTTCGAGCCAATTCCTCCACTAGCATAGATTGCGTTTTTAAGAAAACCGTCTCTTTCTCATTTGGATGAGTTTTCAACCTCCGCCCCAAAGCTTCAGGCCCCTCTGAATGATGAACATTCATATTCCCTGTTTCTTGCTGCTGGTTCATCGGCAGGAGGAGACTTTTTTCGACCCAAATGATATTACCTGGAGCCGCACCTTGCTCTACCTGATGTTCAAACTTGCTGTTCACTTGAGGGGTCTTTTTTGGCGACGGAACTGGCCCCCTTGAATGCCCATGTAAAGCTCTATCATCTTGTGCATTTATATTCCCGGCTCCTTTCTGAGCGGTTTTATTTTTCTCCGAGGCTTTAGTGCGCCGTTTCGGTGTTGATTGTAGTCTCCCTCCAATATTAGTATCGGGGTTAGTGTTACCATTACCCCCGTGCAGGGAGCCTTCGGGCTCTAATTGCCTTTCAATGGCCCTCCCGCCCTGACTTGACCCTTGCTGCCGTTGTATTTCGGGGACTACTTCTACCACTTTTGTGACGGCTCCCGGAGAACTTGACAGCTGTTCGATCATATCTCCCAGCGGTGGGGTGCTTTTGATGCCTGTATTTTTAAAAGACTCAGGTTGGCTTGAGGTTGTAACTTTGTTTTCTAATGGAATTAAACGGCATGGATCGTTTTTATTTTCAGTAAATGCTTCATTAAAAGGTTTTGCACTTGGTTCCGTCGTAGATTTCTTTGCCAAGGGGGGGAAATCACCCCACGCGCTGCCCCCATTTCCATAAATCACTTGGGCCCCAGCCTTTGTGGCGGGCCCCGTTGTAGCTTTCTTTTTTAAGATGGGGAAAGAACCCCATGGGTTCTTCTCATTTCCGGGAGCTAGGGCCACGAAATTTTTGGTGCGTTCTGCTGTAGAATCGTTTGTTGGAAGAGGGGAGGAATCCGGAGCATTCTTTTCATTCCCACCATCAATTTGAGCTTCGGTATTTGGACTAGGATTTGTTTGAGGGTTATTTGCTCGGGAGAAAGAGCATGATGAACCCTTTTTAGTAGCATTATCCTCTTTAAAATGATTATATCTAGTGCGTTTATTTGTAACTTCCAAGACCTTGTTGCTTTTGGGAATTATGGTGGATAATATTTGCGATCTTTCGGCCTCAGGCTTTGTATTATCTCTTGGTACCTGTGAGGCGCTGCTGGATGTTGGTTTTTTTAATAAGATCCGTGAAGCTCTATCCAGGAGGGGTTTCATGTTGTTTTGCGTAGAAGGGACTTCCCTTTGTTGACTTCCCTTTTCCAGATTTTGTGCTCCAACTTTAGACCCTAGACCTGCGGTAGAATCTATAACTTATATTAGCAGAAAGTACTTTGAGTGCAGGCTGCTCACTCCGTGTTTGAGGTCAGCTCACCATTCTCAGAAGGGAACCCTTTGTCCATCGGCAGTATCACGATCCTCCCGCGCTGTATCTCGACCCTCGAGGGGTTTTTAGCTGCTGGTTTATCAGGAATTTGCACCGTATTAGGTGTTTCTGGTGTTTCTGATATCTCTGCCGATGACTTCTCCTTGATTTTAGATCTGTCTTGCTTTGTCACTAGCTTCCAATCACCTTGATTTAATGAATAATCCATAAAGCCCGCACCACCCGGGGGTTCTCCTTTACTTTCCACAAACTCTAGGTTCTTTGGCGGTTCCCCCACAAGTGTCTTCTCGTTTGCCTCCATTGACGGACGCAGTAAGCCGTCACTAGGATCATCCGCTAAGGCTTCAAAGATATTACCGCTTCTTTTGCTCTTTGGTGGAGTAGCCTTGTGGAGTGGCTTGTGGCGCTTTATGACCTGTTTTGTCTCAGTTATCATATCAGTGACAGGCCTAAGTGTTGTGCTTGATGTTGAGGTTGCTTTTGTAGCACTTTCTTCCTTTTTGGCTGTACTTGATGGCCGCCCAGTCGCTTTATGGTCCGTTTTCGCGTCTGTTTCGGCACCAAATTCCAGCCTTATAGTGTTGGTGGTGTGATTAAGAGTGTCAGTATTTAATGAGGTGTACGTGTCATTATATTCCATGGCGGGAGGCCCATCCGTCATCGGTGCAGTGGAACTCGGTACCCCGCATATAGTTTTAGCACACTGTAGTATCTGCTCTTGTTGCAAGACCCCCTCTTCCTCTTCTAATTTTGTCCCTCCCATAAGCTCCTTTTCCAGCTCGTCCCAGCGGTCATGAAATGACTTATCCGCTTCTTCATGATCCAACAATGGCAGCCGCCACTGGTTCTCATCTCCTTTGGTGTTTATGGTCAGATTGTTGCCTTCAATTGAGTGGGAAAGCTCTGCGCCTAAAGAGTTTATATGCTCCTTATCTTTTTCATCAACCTCTTCATTCCACTCTCCTTCCGTTTTTTCTTTAGACGAAAACCCTAAATGTTTGTGCTTCCCATCTTTCTCCATCTTATCACTGCTTTTTACCCTTTTTACAGACTTATAGTTAGTCGCTAGCGCGAATGTCTTACCCATCTTTCTTGTGCCAGAGACCGGATAAAGATTCCCTTCAGAACTTTGCTCCCCCTCCTCCGTATTTTCATCTTCGACTAACTCTGCACCTGACCCTGTCCCCTTGACATGACTTTCAATACTAGGAGGGGTGGGCATGTGTCCCACCCCGCTCAAATCAATGGGGTTGTTAGGAGTATTGTCGACTTCGTTATTAGCCTTTACCGGGATCATATGGGGCGGCCTTAGATTTTCTGTCGTGCCGCTCGCGGCATTATTACAATCTCCGGTTTTTATTTCCTCAAACCTCTTCTCCTCAGCAACGGAAGCTAGTTTTTTTAGGTTGGAATTTTTCCCGCTTGAGATTGCATCAACTGTTTTGTGCTCTTCTCCCAAATCAACATTCATTGGAATGTCCCCAGATATTGTTTCAAGGTTATCGTCGTTCTGGATTGCATCTTCTGGAATAACTTGAACCTTTACGTCTTTACCTTCCCCCTTTCCTGCAGGTAAGGGTTTCTTACTCGGATGCTTTGAACCACCCTTCGGCCCCTTTTTCTTGTGCTTAGCTCTCTGTTTCAAGTCCAAGAGAAAGTCCTGTAAGCCATGAAGAAAACCCTGGATATCTTGCAACACTTCGGTATTGGTGTCATCTGGCACCGTTGATGTCTTGTCGTAGCAAATAATAAACCTCCAGCTTGTCATTGTGGAGGTAAAAGTTAGAATACCCCAAAGATACCCGACAAAAAGAACATTCCACTTCTTATAGGGTAGAACCATGGTGTTGTACCAAAACATCAAGGCGCCTTTGCTTCTAGGGCTCTGAACTCTTTGTCGATGCTCGGATACAAATCTGTGTAGTGCTTGCCTATCCTTGGCACCCATGACGGGAACATTTTCATCGGTCCTTGCAAGATTTCTCACCAGGAGATCGATTTCGTGATGAGTTAAAAGGCAGATCAGGGGGGTAATTGTATTAACTTGAGTCCTATCACTACCAAGGAAACACTGGAGGCGCTCTTCCAGATCGAACGCCCCATCTGTGAAACAAGAGACAACATCCATGAAATGAAGCTCTAGGGCATGACGTGAGCGAAAGTCATTGAGTTGGTGTTGCCATTGTACTGGCGGGCCAGCGACACCCGGCACAACATTGGCATTCCCGCAAGAATTTATATATTGCCAGGCGCGCGAACCTAGAAAAACGTCATCGTCGAGGCTTGTATGATAGAAAAATATATCTATCCAATCTTCGAGCCATCGTGCAGCTTCCAGGGTCCCAACTCCATTTATGTTTTCTTCAACTCCAATTGATATCATTTGAATGACCTCCCCACACTGCGAGCTTTTCATACGTCGCCTGGAGGTTCTATATTCCCACTCTATTTGTGCAATCCATGATTGCCATTTACCCTGTACCTCCCATAGAAGAACAAGGTTCTGTTCTGCTTCTGATCTACTCCAGAGACTTGAAAACGGACGTTTTATGATAAACTTGTACATATCGTCACAGGCGGTATGTAAGAGGCTGCGTATTTCGCCCTGGTTGGCTATGTCAGCCGGAGTAGAGGCCTCATGACGAGATTCCCTGAAGTAGGCTCGACAACAATTCACATGCAGGAGTTTAAGTTGACTAGCTGCGCCCAGAAGGGGGAAATAGTAAAGTAAGGTTAGCTCCCTTGTCCATTCATAATGCTCAGGACTCCCGTTTCGTGAATTTCGATGCCATTTGTTAATGATGTACAGAGGCTCTAAATTCTTATCGTCATCGAAAGTTTCGGGATCATTGGAATCATCTGGGTTGGGCATATCGAGACTGCTACCGTAAGTATGCGATATAATACCACAAAGATTCCTTAGAGGGATTATTCATACTTTATGAGATGATATCAATACTAGACGTGTTTAAGCGGATATATTTAATAAGCTTTATGATTGTACAGCGGTTTGAATGTGAGGCAACCAAGGCAGGTGAACTCTTGAACCAGTAGTAATTTAGCTCGGTATCGATAAGATACTTGGTCGATATATTAGTATTATTCAAACGAAGTATTTTAGTGGTACGAAGGGTAGGATTGTTTTAGGATATGAGGGGAAGATCTACTTATTTAGACGACAGTGACCATTCGTATGATCTGTTGCTTCGGAGATGAGACGTAGACGTGTCGTAAAGGCGTATCTGTCGTGGATGGGCTCCTGATTTGATGTAAGTAATACTCGGTCACATGGTCTGAAAGTGACACCGTATTTCTATCCCCCTGGAATTCTATTCATCGCTACTATAATTATAACGTGTAGGCGGAGTAAGACACAACCCTTATATACATACATGTACTTATTGTCGATGAAAAAAACGGGGTGAAATCACTACCATAGGACTACGGAATGTTTGAACTCTGGAGCTCATGCGTTTAAATAGAGTGGGAGTTCATCCCCTAGGTTCACCTAGAACTTGACTTTTTGACCATTCTGCACTGTAACGGCCGCGGGTGTTGCGGGGATTTGATGTGATGAAGACATGTATGAACTACATGTGTCCTGTCTTATCGGATTCTGATCGCTTTTCGGGTTACAAAAATAACTACGCACCCCAACCTATATGGAAAAAACATCGTTTTTTGAGGGTATCTTCTCTACAAATTCCACTCCAAATTTCATACTAGGAGTACTAAAACTCTCAAACTTGGGAGTTATGTATATATGGCTATATTACTGATACCTTGTGTATTTGTGATGTTGTGCACTGCCAAAGTTGTTGAGCTTTGTATGGTTGCTATGTGGGTTACTAACAAAAAAGGCTCACTTTGCAAGCTCACCGCTCCACAACCATATGAGATGTAGTTGTATGCGCTTGTGGTTAACAAAACTGAAATGAGTAATTTGTGTTGTGTTGAATTTTCCCCCTCTATTTCACTCCCTATCCATCAACCATTCCCAGTACTGTCCTTAGAGTACACTATTTTCGTACAACCCTCCATCGATCAAACTTGAGTCACCAATTAGGGACTTAACTATGTTTTAATAATGTTAATAGGATTCGAATCACCAAGTCACAGGATCTCCTCTCACTATGGATCCATGACAATCTTTAATTCGTAAGTAAATATGTAGTTGACTCTTCCACCGTTTCTTCTAAATCTTTTCATGCGTCTCTGCGCCCTATTCTGTCTGTATTATCGGCCGTAACTTCCTAAGTATCCATAAATGTATCAAACAAATGACTGATCCCGCAAGTAGAAAATATTTCCCCGGCCCAGAAATTGATTTGCAAACAATGTCAGACTTAATAATACATATATGGCATCTATCTAGTTAGAAAGTATAGTTGAAAACCTACATATTTGTCCCAGAAATTCAGAAACATATCTATTCCCAAGCTGTATGATCCGCACAGAAAACCCATCCGCACTCGGCCAGCGGACTTAATTGTCGTCTCGAGCACCTCCAAATCTTGAGCTCTTTCTGGTACCCTCCCTCTGCTTTGCCAAACGGGCTTCAATAATGCTCAACCCAGCCTTCTTTTTTCTCAACCGGCTGCCACCCGAAATAGTTCCAAGCTCATTCCTAGAATGATGGTTTTGATCGTTAATCGAGGCGTGGGGGTCCTGAACAGGGTTAAGACCCAATAGGCGCGGAGGTGGGGACAGGGGCTGCCGGAAGATAGGATGTTTGTGCTGAGGTGTTAGGGGACCTTGCTGTTGAGAGGCTTGTTGTATTATTTGTTGATGTAAAGCTTGTTGTTGTAATGGCTGTGGCTGAAGCCCTTGATGATGCATAGCCTGTCCGTGGGAAGAAGAAGGCTGCTGAAACCCCTCTAGTAGTAAGTCTAGGTTTTTCTGCTGAATTGGGCTTCCCCAGGAACCCTGTTGCTGGGGTAATTGTTGCTGAAAACCCTGCTGTTGAAAGCCCTGTTCCCAAGGGCCCGTCTGCTGGGCGCCCTCTTGGAAAACCTGTTGTTGAATAGCATGTTGCCGAATGTCATGTTGTTGAAAGGCATGTTGCCGAATAGCATATTTCCGAATAGAATTTTTCCGAATAGCATGTTTCTGGATAGCACGTTGCTGGATACCATATTGCTGAACATGTGGCCGGTATGCCTGTAGCGGAATAGGACGGGAAGGAATAGTATGTTGCTGAGTATTATTTTGTTGGATCGAATGTTGCTGAGTAGAATGTTTTTGAATGATATTTCCATGGATGGCCTGATGCTGGATAGAATTCTGCTGGACAGCATTCTGCTGGAGGGCATGCTGCTGGGTAGGATGCTGCTGAATAGGGTGTTCCTGGATATTTTGCTGCCGCATAGCATGATGTTGGAGAGCTTCTTTGTGCAAATTATGTTGCTGGAATGACTGCTGCTGAGAGGTTTCCTCAGAGCCCACTAGTGGGGGCATAAAGTCTGGCTCAAAAACCTCTTGCGGGGTGATAGGATATTGCTGAAAAGGGCCTTTCAGGTGAGTATGCTTTTGAGCGACACGTTTCCGGTACGTTTCGAAATGAAAGTTAAATATCTGAAGTCTTTGGAATTCCTGCAATATTTCAAGACTTGTTGGCTGCCGAGTTTCTGGGTTATAATCTTGTAAGTACAAGGCAGGGTTTAGAGGCGGGAATTTCTCTCTCCAAAGATTATTTTTTTCGATATAAGAGTTTACTTCAAGGATCCTGTCGATCCAAGGAATAGGGTCATCCAATGACTTGAACACCCTGTTGAACTGCAGCTGTTCGATGCCCAAACATAGGTTGGGGAGGCCCATATACTGGTCGCGGGGTGGAGAGAGCGGGGTGTTGTCAGCAGGAGTTGTCAGCGACCACTTATGAGGTCCAGTCGGAGGAATATGAGGTAGGACTGTGAACTCTGTATTTGGGGTTTGAGGGGCTAGTAAGCGTTGGCCATGATGAGTGTTGGCGCCATTGGTAGAGTTGAGTCTGGCCAGGAAGTCCGCGGCGGCTTGCTGATCATGAGGTTGGGGGGGAAGTATTGCGTGAGAAATATCACCGGCTGTTTGCTGAGGCTGAGGATGATGAATTATTTGGGGAGGAGTTGTAGTAGTTTTCTGAGTTAGAGGACGGATTCTAACGGCTTTAGGGAGTCTAGACATTGACTGGTAGAGCTGCGGGTGGTTGAGTGCCGCTCTAAGCAACTTGTTCTGCGAGGATGGCTCGCTGTCGGATCTGCAACATGGACATAACGGAATTTCCTCAATATTTGGGTAGGGCCGGGGAGGATCGTCTAGTCCATTAGTTTTATTAATAAGGCTAGTGATTATATCGAGATGAATTTGCCCTTTATCACTTTCGGAAGTACGCCTTCTATTCAGGTTGTAAGCAACGACATTAAACAGAATTAGAAAACAAAGTACACGCACATTATTGCATACTTTAAGCCATGATCATCAAGAGGAACGCGGTAGAACTGCTGTAGTGAATTGGATGGAACATCTTTGCTAGGAGGCTGAGGTAGTTGTGAATTTGGACCCGGATTTGGGGGATCCATCTTGGTATATCTCAAGCTCATGCAAGATGCAATGGTGCATGTAATTATGGGGGGCTCCTGTAAAATCCGTTTCTATGTATCAATAAAGCTCTTACTATAGATTTACAGCGTTAAGAACGCTTACCGCTCAAACCCCAGTTCTCTGTGGGTGGATAAAAGTATAAAACTTGGGGCTAAGACCTATCTCAACTTATTCCTCCCCCACCGTAAATCACCTATCATGCCACTAAAAAATGCTTCCTAGATTATCAGATTACTGCTAGATCGTGCGACGTTGCACGGGATAGGGCAGATATTATAAGCATGTGTGCGAACTTGATATCACTTAATTACATAAACTCTTTGGGCTGCTCTGCAGTAGTCGGAGCTAGGCATGTACGATAGAGGACGTCTATGTGTACCTACAGTACTAAAAAAGGGGATGTAATAGATACTACATGTATGTTAATATAGCAATACGGTATCGTGAAAAACTTCCGAATAAAATCTGAATTTCGGCCATTATACCATAGCAATGCTGTAGAAATACCGGAGTGTCATGGTATTCTGGCAGATAAGGTACTGCAGTAACGAAATGGGCAGAAATTGACTACCGTATCCCAGTCGTTACGCTAGTGATACTGTATATAAGGGTGCGGTATTGATGCGGTATCGATATGGTACTCTACTTATGATGCTGGTTTAAACCGGTATCCTTGACTCGATACCGTAGCCCTACGGTTACATTTTTACCCCTATTTTCGAGACTGTAGATACACCCACTTTTTTGGCACTGTATACACTCTCCATACTCCTTAACCACAGCCCGCAACGAGATCGAGTATACCCTCCTTGATTATATATCATTCTGTATGTATCTACTTCTTATATATATGGAATAGAGAGCCAAATGTGAGCTGGCTGCCTTACGCAATGGGCCAAGGAGTATATAGGCTAAAAGTAGGTCGGGTCTACCTGCATGCGCATGTCAAGATTTTGTGGTTTCTTAGACCTGGCAGGCAGCTTACAGGGTATGTCGCCCTCGCATATGCCATTAAGGTCTATCAACAATTGAATTTTTCATACTAGGCGCTACTTGACTATTGGTGCCAAATGCCTCTCACATCTCTCCTCCCCTCGACATACTGGCACACAATTTGAGCCCAGGGAAATCATTTTAATACCATCATGACTCCAGTCGGTTGTAACTGTTCACACGTCAGTAATTCCTCTCCGCCTAATAATAAATGTTCTGAAGGGATCTACCTCCTTACCTCCCTTCTTACGCCCACATCAATATTCATCCTCATTTGTCTAAAGGAGTATTTTCATCCTCATATTAAGAACCTTTTGCAATACGCAATTACCCAGGCCCAGCTGAAATACCCCTCTGATAAAAGAAAATTTAATATGTCTCGTAATGAAGAGCATAGACATGATACCTCATTACAAACCTCACACCCAGGCTCATCTTGTAGCCATCCTACTACTTACACTGGACAGAGGTTTCTCAATCCTATTGAGTGGCATGGTTTTATCAATCAATTAATACACCATTTGCAATCCGATCCAAACGCTATTGCACTCGAAGGTCCCGAGGGACATGGGTCGAGGTGGAAAGAGTTGGTCGATGCATACATAGATACATCTGTCAAACTGACCTATTGGTCCTCTGAAGAGAGAAGTGGTGTTGATCTCATAGGAGACTATGCTTTGTAATCTCACCCCTACCCCATTATAAGAATTACAAAGCTAACTTCGTATCATTTACAACGTCAGGATCCATAAGTGCTTTGAAGATGTTATTATCTCAACTAGGCGTTGGATTAGACTCAAAAACGCCCATGAAAGTGGATTCTTTAATCAACTTAATAACCCTTCTAATTCCTTGGCTGCGGGTGTGCGCCCACAACCCGCATTTTGGGACTTATTCGTATGCCTTTTTATCCTTGACCAGTATCTGGAGTTCAGGGGAAAAATCACTAGAGACCAGGCTTCCACCCCTTTCATCTTGCGTAAAAGACACGCAAGATTGTTTCATTATGAGGGCCCAATGACAGCGCATAAGCTCAATGACATCAACTCAACTCGTTGGAATAGGCAAAGAAATCTTCAGGATTATAACCAAGAAATGAGCATCGAATCAATTGATGAATTTGGATCTCTCCCCCAGGGATACGCGGAGGATCGCCTTGGAAGGGCCTATCGGCTTTTTATTACCAATTGGGAAAGAATTTGCGAATATTCAGCTTGTTCCAGCCCTCAGATTCTCCTACAGATATTCATGGCCACCCTAGGAACCCTCAGCAATGATATCAGCACTGCTTCGCTTATTAATAATCGTATTGTTGATCCTAAGATGAGCACCATTGAACTTTGCAGTGGTTGCATTCATGAGCCAGTTAAAGTCATTAGCAGCTTCGATACTGGTATGTAGATCCCATCTCCATTTTTTCATTATACGAAAGTATACCAAAGCTAGAAGTAGCTAATTAGACCAACTCACAGGTACCGCTAACAACACTCCTAAAGGCCAACAGGATCCAAAGAGGTCCTTTAATTGTGAAGCCACATCGTCTAGCGGAGGGCAAGTTAGTTGTGTCAAAAGCGAAAAAACTGATAATAGTTTCCTCTGGTGGTTTACTTCACCTCGTTGTATGGGCCTGCTTTTCAATGGTCTTGCCAGGTTCTACCAGAATATGAGTCTCCCTGATGAAGATGCAGCCGAAACACCAGTAAATTCTCGTCCATTGAACGACCCTTTTTTGAGCTGGGGTGAAATGGAAGCAGCTAGCGCACCTAGCACCCCAGGAAGCTCAGCGGAGCAAGACGAAATCACTTCCCTTACCGATAGTGATATTGATGGCTCAGATCACGAGGAAGAGCGAATAATGAGTGTTCGAGAAGGAAAAAGACCTGTTCCTATTATACGTCCCATAGTTAATGATACGGGGGAAAGTTCTAAGATGGATACAGGCGACTCAGAGTCCATTCTGGATGAACTGGAAATCTGGCCTCAAGACAACAACTATAGGTTCGCAACCCGCCACATTGATAGCAGTATCAAATATCTCGTTGATCCAATTTTCGTGCGCTGTGAACGTGAGGACCCCCCGACCTTTATCGATTTTCTTCACTTCCTTTACGGAAGGTATTGTCTGGCGGAGACCAAAAGGATTTACAGCATTAAGGTTGTATTAAAAGGTGATGAAATCAACTTTCGCGTGGGTACCAGCAGTTGTAACTATGATTGGGTCCAGATCCTCGGCATTATGGCCGAGGAAAATTTGACAGCAGAGGTTTTGTTCTACACGACAGAGAGCATTACTGCGAAGCCAGTCGGGCATACAATCAAGCACAATATTGAGCAAATCAACGTTCAGCATTATATTGAGCAGATCGACTCTAGGGGCGGTATCGCAAAAGCCGAGGGCGATAGCTTTGGGCAGATATTTAAGAGGTGTTGGTGGAGGATGGTGAAGGAGGCTATCAGAATCCACAACTTCTTGCTTCGCGAGCCAGGTCTCAAGAATGTTGCCAAGAGAGTCCTTAGGAAGACCTACAAGTATCTTGGCGGACGGGCTGTCGAGCGGAAACTAGATCAGGACACCCACCAAGAAGATATTGAGAGGAGTTTGGAGCCGTTGATCGGGCAATTTATCGAACATATGGACAACGATAATGCGGAAGCATTAGTCGGGGGACCCGGGAGGATCGGGGAAGCAGTCGAGACGCAGGGTTTGTTGGAGTCCTACAATTTATTCATGTGAAAGTTCATACATTTACAGTTAGACGTCTTCAGAACCTGAAGCTAGTATGCATGTATATGTCCATCTTTAAACGTTGCAAGACTTAAAGATTGAAATAAGTGAGAATGAATGTGAGAAATAGGTTGCTACCCCTTATTGGTGTAGTGATATGATTGCAAATAGCTTCTTTCATTCGCAGTCATATAAAAAGCGGATAGTTCAATCCTAACGTTAACTACAACATATATTAAAATTACATGTAGGTAGCGCTATAATAGCCTTCACTTAAAATCTCAGCGGTGTCATTCCGGTCTTTGCCTGAAGGCTTGTCTTACACATTCCCTTTGCCCTTTTAACGAATATGCTTTCCAGAACCTCGTCTCTACTAAATAAGTATATATGTGACCAAGATATTTGGTCTGGGTTTGTGTTGCTACGTGCGCATGCTTGCCTAGTTGGGTGAAATCTTTCCCAAAAATTAATAGGAATATAAGTACCCTTCACATTTTAAAACTATGTTCTTACATCCCGGGGTTATCCCCCGCGCTCTAAGCTACATGTATTGGTTGTCAAGAATGACCGGAAATCTCCAATTTGTATGAGAATGCAACCTCAACATCGCCTTACACCACAACCATAAGAGAAATAAGACAAGGGATTTCAGTTCTATGATCCTCGATAGTTATATGGTCTAGGGTTTTAATACGGGCTCAAGGGTTGTACGTTCAAAGTTTGGTTGTTGTAGGCCATTTGCTTGGTTGCGAGGCTGATTTCCGGTTATTTTTGACACCCCACACACAATACATGTATGTACCTTTAACGAGATGTATGCAAACTACACTATCGCATATTCATAGGCCCAACAAACCCTACTAACGTTGCGCAGCATGGCCCTAGCCTCCGCCCATACTGTAAAGAATCCTACTAGGTCTAGTAGAGCTCTTTAGACTTATTTTAATTGGTAATAATAGTCTTACACAACTAGGCGCTCTACTCCCGGAATACTACTTAGGCATACAATATATAATTTACTTGAAGGCCCTACGTTATAATAAAGGTCTTCCAGCGTTATGAAGACATTCAGCCCCTAGCATAGGTAAGCTACTAAATATAGCCTATAGTATCAAATATACCCCTCCAACCGACATTACATCAATTAATCCAACCAAACAATCATTGATACAGTATAAGTATAAGGACCGGAAGGCTACGCACCCGGTATGTATTATGTCAGCTTTCCAGATATACTTTGATACTAACGTTTTTAAGACGAGATCCACTATTCTTCCGTACATGTTAGGTAATTATCAAATGCTAATCTAATTTGTGCATAATTATTAGTTGCCAAGAATCGAGTGATTTAGCATGACTTTCCGAGTGATTACTATGACCGAGTGAGAACCTATGACCTTCTACTCTGAGTAGCGTTCCTATCCAGATCCACAATCACTACAGTTGCTTCTTTGGATTTCTTACGTAAACAGGTAGTATACACCAAGATCAACACCTACTATATGCTGTATTTTAATATTTCCAGATTATGATGGCAAGACTTGATGTGAGGATTTAGGAGCTGCTTGTATTACGGGATGTAGTCAACGTATGAATCGTTATATTAAAGTACAACAAATTATAAAAGAATTACTAAGTTAGTATACGTTCTATACCTCCCTACAAGCATGGGGTGTATCGATAACAGGTCAGGTCACACGAGCTTTCCCCTTTTAAGGTTACTAGTGGTAAATTCTAGAAATATCTGTTCTCTGGTTGAATGTATCAATCGAGTATGGACTATATCGCTTCACTCCGATACAACATCTCTCGAACTCCCTCGAAGGCGATACATTCATAGTACAGCGAAGAAAAGGCTTTCATATAATTGCAGCTACGTAGACAAGTAGGATCGTAGTAAACTCAATCCAAACCAGTGACGTCTTTTCGTACTTGTGGAGGCCTTTGGGAGGCCACGCACCATCATACTATTGATAAAACGCCGAGGAGATGACCAACATAACACTCTACGCATTCTTTAGCAGCCTCCTGAAGTATCCTATAGGCTTAATGTTACTGAGGCTACATGTAGGTCGGACTAGGAATAATATTCCTCGTCATCAATCTTTAGTTGCGATTCGCTCGACTTTTTTGCTATAAATCTCTCCTAAAGGGGCCATCGTCAACAAATTTCGTTTCAGACAAGGCAAACAGCTTCAACTTACTTCGTATTGAGGACCTTTCTCTAAGAATACGGATGATCTATCCAGGGTGGGGTCAGTTCTCAATTGGGTAAATGCGACTGCCTGGTGACCTCTCTCCATGAGATTTCTCCGTGATAGGGCATTTCCGTCTATCAACACAGTAATAAGTGCCCGGAGATTGTAATTATCTTCGTTTAATGCGTGGATATCTTCGGCCGTTTGTCTATGAGCAAGTCAAAACCTGGTCACCCGAGAAGGAAGATTATCAGGTAAAATATCTTATAAATACCTCGTATAGTTCATGACCGTTTGAAAAGAACCCCCCACTGCGTGAGGTACAGTTGCAGTAGATACTGTAGTGCTGGCGCTTGGAGACTCTTTGCAGATCCCCGTCCCAGCAGATACTGTGGGTGCGTTGAGAATCAATGCTGATGATTGATGTAGAAGATAGGTGTGATCGCGATCGACATGATCGGTTTTGTCTGACGAACTTGGGTTTTCCATGGTATTTGGGCTATCCAGTTTATCTGGCTGTATTTGTCGGACAGGTTTGTCTAGTTGACTCGGTTGTACCGCAGTTTTTGACTGCGTTGGTTGACCTGGCTCACCTGATTGTGTTGGTTTGCAATTGACTAGTTTGTTAGTTAATGTTGACTGCCCCGACTTGTCTTGTTTAGATATCTTCTCTGGTTGAACAGCCGTTAAGCTCTCCTTGAGCTTTTCGCCCCCGGCTGCTGACAGAAAAAGACCTACTCTCGGCTCGCTAGAAAGCCAATTCTTCGATTTTGTAGCTTTAAAGATTATCTCTGCGAGTACTTTGAACAACGAAAGGCGTGCATTGGAAGCTCTGATTGATTGGGGGACAACAAGAAGAATATCAATATCTTCCTGCTTGGAAATCTTGTACAATGCTTCTAGTGCTGCTGATAGTCTCTTTTTATGTAGCACGGTCACCTCTTCCAGTCGTTTTGTCAGCCCAAGTGGAAGATCGATTCCTTTCCCAATGTTAAGGATTACGGCGAACCGACTCAACACAAGTCCCAGCTGCTCCTTGACTATTTCAAACGGGCCCAACTCATAGTCGAACATGGGTTCTGAAGGGTTGCTCAAGTCTCCACCGTCGTATAACAGGATTTCATTGACCATTTCGTCGATCCACCCCTTAAAAATATCCTCAAAGTCTCCAGTCGCATTCTTACCTCTCATTTCTTTAACAAGCTCAGATAAGAGATTACCGCAGAGTTGGTCTTCTTTCTTTTGACATTTCTGAGCCGTTGGTTCACTGTTTTCATAGGTCTTCTGAGTTTCTTCCGGTGGAGATTGACTCTCCTTTGGAGAATTGGGTGTTTCTAATATGATTAGACTGCGATCAGTACTTACCAAAATTAATTCGCATGGAATCACTTTCATACCTTCATTAGCACCAAGATTGTTGTAATCATATAAGCCATCCGGAAATCTTTCTTTAAACAACTCTTGAAGCTTGACTCTGAAAGGTTTGATAGTCGCTATTTTCTTTTCAAGCCTTTGATGATTGAAATTCTCATCATCATCCCATATCCAAATGAAAGTCTCCCCACCAAGCCTAAATGCGCTGAACGCAATAAAGTCCCATGCATATCCTAGGCAGTGCTTATCCAAATCAAGGACCCCGCGGCAATATTGAAACCAGTTATCGATTAGCGGCGTTGAACCTCCAAAGTCGCTCCTTTGAATTGAATTCTTGAAGTCTAAGAGCTTGGCTAAATCCATTCCAGTGAACTGGATGCCCTTCAGTGACTCGTTTATTTTCATCTTCGATCGGTAGGAAATATCGAAATGGTCTAGCATCATACACCGTAAGGAAAACCTGCGGTCGTCAAAGTCTTGCCCCAGGTCATTCTTGGTAAGAGACTTAGCCTCTTCCATAGAGCCCTGTGTGATTATCTTCATCATATCCAACGCTTGTTGAATTTCCATTTTGTATGGCCAGCGAAGAGAAAACCGGTGGAGCTCCTCTACCCATGCTGAGGGGAGTTTTTTCTCTTTGGAATCGTGGATGAAACACCAAACCAAGGCAGTTCCCTCACTTTGTACACATACAGAATATAGGTTCAGATATTCACCTTCCCATTCCTTTATTGCATCAAATATGTTACTCCTTTTGAGACTCCCAGTGAATGCTTTGAGAGTCATGACCATATCACTGTGCATGCATGGTTCGTAAGGTCGGACCCCTGATATTTCTTTTACCCTCGCTGCACCCCATTCAAAAGCCGCGCTCCGTAAGTCCCATATTGAGATAATGTCTTCCTTTTGCTTTTGAGTCAAGGCGGCTTTTGAATCATTCTCCTTATGAGTGATAATCTTGCGTTTGTACGCCGTACTCTTGGTTCCAACTCTCATAGCCTCGGCAAACTTCTCCATCCAGTCTACAGCTGGGTACATAGGCCAGCAATTATCCTTGAGAATTCCGAAAAGTTGATTTGGATCACATTCTGCCCAGTACTTTTTTGAGTTTGCGTGATCGTGGAGTAATGGCAGCGACATTGCGAAATAGAAGTTGATAGATTGAGGATAGTTAATCAAGTTCTTTTTTTTATCGGTTCCTGGGACGGTTAGGGTCTAAGATTTCGAGCTATTAGAAAGATCGAACAGCAAGGGAAGTGTGCCAAGTTTGATCAACAATCTGGCCAATTCAGAACCCTATATAAACTGGGATTCAAACCTTCTGCGATGCAAACCTATTGTGAGGTTTAATAAGATTTTAATCCCTGGGAAGAGGGAGATCTTCGGATTTCTGAATATTTTCCTGAAAAGACCTTGTTAGTATTTGAAAAATTAAATTAATTCCGATAGCTTTAATGGTTAAAGATGTCGATATTAGTGTAGGGAGGAGCGGAGAAGGGGTAGAGAGGGTACCTATGGGAAGATCATGAAATAGTGGAATACAATGGAGTGCTCTTAATAGTTGTTCACAAAAGCTATGTTGTAATGACAGTGTTCGTCAAATCGAATAGGTTTTCTTTGGATAATTGGCTTTTTACTTACATGTACTTGATTAAATAGGCCACGTACGCTTAGTTTTAGCGGTAGATTGTACGTGTCTTCATACGCATTTGAATACACCACGCAGACAGCGCTCGAGAAACTTAAACCAATAGGGCCCAATACCAAAAGGAAGAGTGGGATCACTACATGTATTGGTACATGTACTCTTCCTCCAACGCCGATCTATTTTCAGTAGTCCTATTGTAGTGATTTTACCACGTTTTTTGATACTGTATATACATGTACTTATATAATTACGTTAGTATCTACGAATACTTGCTCCTAGGTCACTGCATGACACACGCACCAGTACATTAACTACATGTAGTGGACTGGTCATATCGAAAAAAAAAATTTTGAATGCACTCATGTGAACAAATGCCAATCTATTATAAGCTTTCCGCCATGAAATCTAACTGCTAGTCGCCAGTAGCTTGGTCAACCCCAGGCTCCCATTTTCCCCGAATCAGTCGGTACTTCTGCCACTACCCTAGCCTCATCCCGAAATCTCCACTCCGCTGTCTCGGCTGGTTTCGTGTTTCTAGCTTTAGCAATCTTCTCCGGTACTCTAAAAATTAGTCCCTCGGGGACACTAATGATATCTCCCTCCTTCTGCTTTTCAAGGGACTCTCTTCTAGCGTTCGTCACCGGCTGAGTCCTAGAAAGTTCCATCTTTATCCAACACTCACACAAACGTTGGTTTTGCTCAATATCGCTGCGGCAAAGCCGATACTGGAGGCCGACTTGGTCATAATCGACGTCTCCGGTACCGGGTCCCGCACTTATGATGCTACCACGTATGCTAACATTGAGGCACCGAGTATATGCTTCGCAGGCATCCTTAAGCCTCCCTAGGCGGATGTAAATCGAGGCAGCCTGGAAGTGAGCAACTGCTAAGAACGGGTCTATTCTGATTGCGTTTTCAAACCAGGAGACACTTTCCCGTAGGTCCCTATTGCGGAGATGAAGCTGGCCGATATTGAAGTCTATCTTGGCGGTGTGTCTATGGAGTGCACAAAGTTCGTGGTATGTAGCAAGACAGTGGTCAAAGTTCCCGGCGTCGAAATGCACCTCGGCGTTGACCTGAATGTTGATTTGATGAGCGTAGGGCATTGTGGGTCGCTGAGAGGTAGGTGGAGCATTGGTGGGGTAGAGTCCACGAGTCCGATAGTGCCCTGAAACACCATAGAGAGCCATTTCGCTACTGCTTAGTCGGGAATGTTAGCCTTTGGACATAAAAGGTGATGGTACTTGATGATCTTTGACAATTGCGCTACCTTTGTGTACGTATGACTGGGGAGGGAAGGGGAGAGCAGTTTGTGAGGTATTGGTAGTATCGTTGCTGGGGAGATACAAATAAAGTGATGACAGACGCTCTAACGCTGGTGGAGGGGAAAGATGAAGCAGATCTTGTAGGATATATCCGGTGATGGAGATAGTTAGTTGGGATAGGATTTTAGATCTTGTGTTGTGCGCGGGGCTCGCATAAGCATGCACAGAGAGGGTGTTCAAAATCTGGGCAAGAACAAACACAATAGTGCAATTTCCGGGCCCCACTAAGCGATTTCTGGTTATCGTATCTATTAAAAGTGGACAATGTAAATACAATGTTCTTGTGCCGTATTTATAGCGTCGTGTCCCAATAGTATTTAAAGAGTCTTCAGTTTAACTGAGCATATCCAGAAGCATCAATATCGCCTGACTGTTCTAAAAGATATGAACCATTAGCCTTAAATGCCAGAACCCAGATTCTGGTGCTGCTCCCTCTCGATGTCATGGCTAACATACCCACTCTGGTCGCATCCTGCAAGAGTGCCGTATCCACTGATTGGGCAGGAAGGTGTATATATCTTAAGCTGTTACCACGAAGAAAGAGGCTCCTTAGAGGCCCCAACTTTATACACCAACATCAGCCATATAATCATGCTAGAGCTTGAACAGAAATTAGTCGTTACTTGTATAAAAGCTTTGTTTCCAGCCGCATTGACAACTTCAATGTCTTTAAGAGTCAGGTTGAAGTAGCCATCGATAGAGACCAGATTGCCGCGGACGATCACTCCGTCCTTAAGTTCAACAGTAATCTAGAGATATATCTTATTAGCAGGATAGTGTTGGAAGGTCAGAGGAAGAAATTAGACCTCATGGTCGATGAGTGTTTTAAAAAGACTTAGTTTCACCAAAAAAATTAGCAATTTCAATCTTTCTCTCAAAACCCATCCAATGTAACCTTGAATAGAGCTGCCGCACCTGAAGAATGCCATATCTTAACACAGGTCCAGAAAAAGGCGAGTCCTTACGCTTAGTAGTTTCACTGTACCTATTGTAAAGTGAAAGTTTGACCTGGTTGTGTTGACAGAGGCATAAAAATCTGGTTCCAGCGTGGTCAGGGCCCAGGGTTAAGATACATGTAATATGAAGAAAGAAAATCAATACTGGACACTTAAGTACGCGTACGCGTATCAATACACAATATATCTCGCAAAAAATTGACCCCACATGCACACCCCCATACGTAAGAAAAGGAAGATAACAAGAAACAAAACGGAATTTTGTGATAGTAACTCTTTTGCGCCTGTTTATCTAAGTAGCACTGTTTTTACAGTATTAGGCGTTTCATTTACCATTTAGTTTATGAATCCAAAGGAGCTGGTAGAACAATTGCAGACATAGCGTACGCCGATTAATTCGCCGCAGCTTAATCGAATACACATATACAGTTAGTCCCTACTAACACCCCAAGATGAAGGACAGAGCTTACCATCGGTATCCGCTTTAGGTTGCTCCTGCTGCTTGTCCCCTTCGTCGTCCTCCTCACCCTCGCCCTCGCCCTCGTCCCCGTCCTCGTCCTCGTCCTCGTCCTCGTCCTCTTCCTCCTCATGACCCGCACGACGTGATTCTATAGGATGCTCAAGTTAGCACCGATAATATCAACGGAGGAAAATGAGAACAGTAAAGGTTTACCCCTGCCGAAATACGGCTCTAAATCCACAGGCCCTTCTACGCGGATTGTAGCGGCTAGGATGGCTGGAAAGTCCACAGTTGGGATGACCTCAATAACGTTAATCATGACCAGTGAGTGTCTGACCATGGGGGTTGCCCTTGCAGCTTCAGAACGGCGTCCACTATCATCAGCCATCTTTGAAAATAGGATTGAGTGGTAATTGTAAGGAAAGTTAGAGATGGGGGATAAAGTATGAGATTAGGAAGGAGAGGAAGTGGGGCGGTGGCAGCTGTGAAGCCCCCTTATGAGATCCTCTGAGTATTTGTTGACCCACCTTGGGCATTATGGTAACGCGAGAATATTTGACGGGGGTATAGGGATTAGCCCTAGAAAAACAATCTCCTTGAGACCCGGAAAGCCACCCTGAAGTCACCTCTTCCTAGTCTCTATACTAATTTCTTTTAATAGCGAATCAATATGACTACATGTAACTAGTCCGTATATATGTATATATCGCGGACATCTCAAAGTAGTTTCAATTAATGGAATCTCAAAAAGGACAATGAGAGTGAAATACTCTTGACATTGGTTGACATTGGGTTGGGAACATGCACGATACAATATGTACGTAGATCTAGTGTTATAGAGATATATAAAAAACATTTTTCTTGCTTCATGGGGTGTATTAAACCTACCCATGTGTATCTGATTCTTGTATTTCTAGCTTTATTAGACGTAGCAAGATACTTACAAGTATGTTTCAAACATCCAATAGCTGTAGAAAGAAGTAAGAATTTTCTCAATTGATCAACCCGGAGGAGCTTTAATTATAAACAGACTTACTCGCACGTTAATTAAGTCCTGAGAAATGGTGACTTTGTGCAACTCAAAGACCACAACCCCGACACCATAATACATTATAGAGAAAACTACAATAAAGATGGAGACAAATTGTATCCTGGCTAGATATTATTTATTAAGTTCACATCATCTCTATAATGGGCTTGGTAGTCTTTGCGTCGTTGTGTTGAGTAGTACTGGCCCGGGTGTCATTTCTCAGGACTTAATTAACGTGCGAGTACATACTGCTAATTAAGACTCATGAGAGGACAATCCTCACATGCGTTAACGGGCTGACATGAAGCAACGCACGATAATCTGAGCCAGAATATATACCAGGAGGGGTGGAACGTGAACTCGTTTAAACTAAACCATTTACATTCAGGAATCCTTCAATTAGCTCGGAATGGGAATGGGTATTTCTTTCCTATCTTTGAACTTATACCTAACTGTTGTGATGGTCCACTAAGGATCTTTATAGATCAGACGATCAAATTTGATTAATTCATGAGCGTGAGTTTAATTACTTCACAACCAGGCATGAAAGTGTTTCTCTGTCTTCATTGATTGACTAGAAGGTAAAAAATGACCCCGTGCCTCATAACCGCAGCTAATATCGGCAGCATATCTACATGTAGTTTCCAAAATTAAAAGGCATGGGGCAGCCAGGGTCATCATAATAAACTACTAAAAGAAAGGTTGCACCCTGTATGACGTATAAATTAATATAAATATAACAGGCTACGCCCGCCGGAGCCACCTACTTCCCCCGAAGTTCCTCAACCAAAGGCTTCGGCTCCCTAATAACCACATTTTCCATCCTAGAAACCTCCTTCACCTTCCTCCCCCACTCATTGAGGCCCGAATTCTCCGCTATTTCTCTATCAGTCCTCCGGAACCTTTTTCTCCATAGGCCACGGTTGTACGCCCCAACGCACTTCTTGTAGCACTCCTTGATAATCCACACGGTGAAGACTATCAAACACACAAAGAACCAGCCACAGCTTAGAAGTAACACAATGGTTAGGACCACCGCCCCTACTATCTTTTGACGTTTAGTTCTAGGTTTTTTTGTGTTCGCGTCGTCTCTGCGTTCGAGCTTTGCGAGCATCTGCAGTATATGGAGTTAGCACCTCTCTAGAATGCTAACTATCCACCCTTACTAGCAGCATTAGAAGATCTCCGACTTCCAGGGTTTACCACCCTGATTCACGTACATGACCCGGACGTTGCCAGTATCACCAGTACAGACAGGGATGTAGCCGTAAAGTTAAAGAAATGTTAAACGTACACTTCCGGAGCTATGATCTCGAGAAAGTTTGATACAGTACCACCTCCTACCCTCGTTTCTATCTATGCTGCTCTGTCCCAGCAAGTAGCATAGCCCTAGTCGTTCGCCCTCGTCAGCGCCGATAAGCGTCCATGATGGGTGCGAACATCGGCTTTTGGTCTCTTCTATCAAGGTACCACAGATGCAGAGGATTCCTAATTGCTTCAGATCAATATGGGCAGCACCGACGCACGCTCACGGGATGTAGTAGGTATTACCAAGCGGGCACCAAATGGAACTTCCTATAGTCTCCCTAGGTACTACGCCGGTGTTCCCCGAAGGACAGAAAGACTTCTTCCCAAGCTCTTCTTGTGGCGGTTCCTTGGAATTGAAAGGGTCAATTATCTGTGTCGAGGTCCGCGGCGAGAGCACTAAGCCATTGTTCTCGTAGACCGGCCTGCTAGCGTTCAGGCTAACGAACAGAAGAAGGTATAATGTGGGGAAGAGGTGTATGTTTGCGAGCCACATTCTGTAAAAGAATGTTTTATTGCATTCTCAAAAAGGTCGGTAATTCTTCTGGAGAGCGGTATCTCCGATGGTTATAAATCGTCACTGAGTTGTTGGGGCTGAGTACTTTATCATTCGCTATCACAATCTGGTCTATGTTTGGCGATCCTCCACTCAGACTCGCACGAGAACGGAACATGCCGATTCACCGAATATCACTCGGTATTGAATCTGTCTTGGCGGAAGCATGGGGTTCCTATGGGGTATTAACCGGTAAAAAGATATAAGGGTGAGTTGAGGGCTATTCCTACCTGCAGTTAAATCTGTTTACCTGTGAGTTATTACTAGACTTAAAAGTAAATGGTTCTAGGAGCAAAGTAGGAGTGACAGAATTTATTGAATTCTCCGAACTCGACGCTTACAATTTCATACCGTTTGGGAGCACGCATACAAAAAAGAAAATGGGAAAAACTACCAAAGACAATCCCACGCACCCGTACCTTTGCTATTAGCAATGAACGTAGCACGCTGCCTACTACTCGTCTCCGCTAACTAAGAAACGCTCTCGGCGGCGGCCTAGCATTCATCTATGACCAACCCCCAGCGCCCCTCATCGATTCCATCCCAGGTAAATTGTGGAGCTTCGAATGTGCTATCTTCTGCTGTTCATGTAATCAACAACGGGCTTGTCTAGGGGGGGTGCACATATGTGACTAGAATTGTTAGGGCAAGGATACGTACCGCGTCTTCTGCTTTGCTCCAAGACGATATTGGAGAACACATGCCCCACAGAACGTAAACAATCTAGCTTTTCCTGGGATCCAACCGCAGTGCATAGCCGTCCAAACCCCGTCGCTGGTACTGGGAGTGCACAAACATTAACTGCGATGGCAAGCGTAGCAAAAAGAAGATTTCGGTGCAATGTTTTCCAGTTAGGTGTATAGCTGTATTATCTCGGTCGATGATTTGGACAAAACGCAAACTGGAGTTTTGAATAAGAGGCTGAAGGATGCCACCCGTCATGTTACACAGAGAACGTGGTACGAGTGTTACCTAGATGTACTTACATGATCGTAGCACGAGGCGACTACTCTACATCGAAATGAGTATACATAGGTAAGGCAGGCTGAACGTCAATGGTTGAGTCTTTGGAGCGGAATTCGGCATAGTGAGATTAATCTGGGGATTAAGGTGCTTCTCCGAGAGTTGCCTTATGAGGAGATCGCGCATCCCGGTTTACCATTGTTTTTGATGGGAAGGTCCTTTCTTCCGCGCCTGGAATACTACAAGGCCGAAAGAAGAGACGGAAAGCGATGTCTTCTGCGGTTAAGATACCAGAGCCCGGCTTTTTAAACTTCGTGGATCTATATCGCTGTATTGAGTGGGATCTATCGATCGAGGCTACCAAAAACAATCAAGGAAACTAGGGTCAATTTAACCGTGTCTATAATCTATCTCTAAGTTCAAAATGACGCTCGTAAAAAACTATATAGTTTTACTCGGTCCCTCCTACATCCGCAGTCGGGTCTTTAAAGACACCGCCAAGAAGGAAGGCTGGTTCTTCGACGTTGTGGTGGTTATACCTAGAACAGACTTAGCACAACACCACAGACTCATTCAGCAAACGGGACACTCACGTCAAGGTTGCAATACCACCAGGCTCTAGAATCATCTGGATCGGGAAGTCGAGTTCAAGCCCTAACCACCTCTTTGTAAACGCACGAAGCAGATGTCCGTGAGAGACCTACACAAACAACGCTTTAGCCACAAAATATACAGCCGCTTAGTACAAGGCAGAATACTCACCAACATAATATCAACATCTTTCTCACCCCTCATATACGGTCCCTGCAACTCCTTAATCTCCCTAATCACCCGATCCAGCCTCTCCTTCACCTCCTCCGCACTCTCCCCTTTCAACCCATCGGGCCCCTCCCCATCCTCGCACCCATCCCTCCAGATGTCGAACGGCCTGTCCTTATCCAAGCCTCTCGCCTTCCGGTCCTCCCTGATCTGCGCAGGAAACCAGCCCTCGTACCGCCCATACCCCCACTCGGCGATATCCTCTGTCGTGCGCACTTCCACGCCCGCCGGGGCGCCCTCGGGCAGCAGTAACTTGAACGTGCGCTGCGCGCGTATACGCGGTGAGATGTAGATGCGTGTGAGGCGCTTGGGGTCAATCAGACGGCCGCTACCGACGAGAGAGCGGCCGGCTTTCTGGACTTGCGACTCGCCATTGGCGGTGAGTGGGATCTCGGAGATGCCGGTGTGGCGCCCGTTGAGTGTCCATTCTGTTTCGCCGTGGCGGGCGAGAAATACACGTGGTGTGGACATTATGAGAATTCGTTAATAGGGAAACTGCTGTGCTAACGCTCTTTGAGGGGCAGAAGATATGAGGCGGGGCTGGGTGCAGGGTTAGGGTGAATGATAACCGATAAGCTTATTTGCGCCTCACAGTGGGGCGTTCTTGGCGCAGGCGTGAATTCAAGGTTTGGTTCTGTGCTGGGTCTATTTATTAGTCTAGAGACTGATATTTGAGTTTTGACATGAGCTTTGGAGATGCTTACTGAGGGGATGATGTCGTCAAATTTAAGGGCAGAGATGCAAGTATACATACTTCATACATGTACTAGATGACAGCTTGGTTGGTGGTGGTTGTGTATGATAGTGTATGGGCGGTGATCAATTCTTCTTTTAAATATAGAGTACCATCCTGTGTACCTACAACATCATTTGATTTGACCTTTATGATTACATGCAATTGCGTCTTTAGCTCTTCATAACCTAGCACGCAGCAAGTGTCTGTAAACTCGGACGCGGTGCAGGCATTAGATGTTATTTTTCGGCTAAATTGGTGTTTTCTTCTAAGGGCGTACCTACATGACTTACTTTCAAGCTTCCTGAATTTGATTATTCAATCCACTAGGCTTTGGAACTATGTACGGGCCAAACGTATACCCTGGGTTGAAAATTTAAACAAATCGTTCTCCTCAGAGTCGAATCTAGACCCACTGAATCCTTCTTTGGTTGCCTACTCGCTTATCCGATGCTTCTATTATTAGATTTCTCTTCAGCCGCGTGGAGAAAGCTTGCTAGAGCTCTTTCTTGATCCCCATGCCAGCTTTATTCACGTTACCAGCGCTACATATTCTCATCGTCTCATCTTCCCCCCCCCCCCCCCTCACATAATACGCCAGATCTACGCTCATCTCTCATAATGAATTTGAGCCCTTTCTCGCTGCGCCCTCCCTACTTCGCCAATCCCCTCGACGAGATCTATCCCAATCTCTGGCTCGGCAGGTTAGTCTTCACTCTCACCCCTCACCCCTCTCTCCATATCATCATCGCCACTAACCTCTGCCCTCTCCACCACCCAGCCTGCAAGCTGCCGAATCCTCAGAGATACTCCAAGCGCACAATATCACCGACATCATCAGCATCACCTCCCATCGCCCCTCCATCCCCCGCGGCCTCCACATCCGCAAAAAGCACTTCCGCCTCCGCGACAACACCACCGCAGACCTTCTCAGCATCCTTCCAGAATGCATCGAGAGAATCGAGCAGGTCGTGGCTGGCGGCGTGGACGAGCTTGGGCGCGAGAGAAGGGTCCTCGTTCACTGTCGGATGGGAATCAGTCGCAGTGGGGGGATGGTGGTGGCGTATGGTTGGTTCGCCTCTACTCTTTTACTCTGTTTACCCCAACCGAGATTGCGCTGGGTTTGATGCAGGCGGGGGCTAACAATGCATGCCAACAGCGATGAAGTCAGCAATGATGCCCGCATCAATGGCACTCGAGTACGTGCGGAGTAGACGACCCATCGTCAACCCAAATAGGGCGTTCATGGCGCAGCTAACGGTATGGGGAGAGTGCGGGTATGACACGGCGCTCCTGATGCCCGACATGGAGATGCCTGCGAAGCTGGAGGAGGACGAGGAAGACGAGGAGGCGATGCTTCAAAGGGCACTTGAGATGAGTCTTCTCGGTGAGAGGATGGATACTGATGGCGACGGTGGCGGCGGCGACGGCGTACTACTACTACCGCGGATAGCGACACCAGTAGCGTTGGGACTGACTGTGGCGAACCCGGACCCGGAGCTGGTTGCGAGTAGTGTTGCGGAGTCGGCGGTGGTGGAGGAGCGGGAAGCGACTGTGGGTGATAGTAGTGATACAGATATGGAGGGCGTGCTTTCGTCTGGTCCTGAGCCTGTATCCGGGCCGGAACCTGAGCCCCAGACACCATCAAAGCCCGACTCAGTCCTGGACCCAGCAAACATTCCTTTACCAATCACGCCGCCAGACTTGCACCCTGAGCAGCGTAGGTTAAAGTCACACCCGGAGGAGTTGTGGATAGATATAACGATGCGCGATACAATGAGGCGGTGCTTTGAGGAGTGTGTGAGAGATGTAGATAGAGCACGTAGTAGACTGGGAGATACGAGTGCTAGGTAACATACATGTATAGATAGACAGATTGCATGCTCATGTCCAAGGTGAGGCTCTAGTTTCTGAATCCATGCTTCGCTTTACGTGGTTCTTGCCCTCTGCCTCGATTTCATCCGTCTCATTCTTTGAGCGGGGGTGTTTGGTGGTTTTGGTGTGGGTGATGGCGGTCAAACCGGGTGCATGCATAAATACTGGGGAAATGCGTGGGGAAATGCGAGGCGGGGAATAAACGGATTTCCAGGTCCTTGGTCCTGGGGGGTTGAGATGTGTGATGTATATGCTTTGATATATCAATGAAGACCGCAAGACTCGGGCAGGGACTTAGGTCAATGGCTATCTTAGAGTGCCCCTGAACTTGATTATGTATTTTGTGTAGTGCATTGAGGGTGGTATCTTCTTCATGATCATAGGCATGTTGTCCCCATAGGCATATCGTCCCCATAGGCATATCTATTAAAGCGATTGCTGCTGATTCCCCACCTCATCTTAGATAGTTATAATGCGTAGACATCAGGATCTTTATCTTGTGGTAGCACCTATCCATCTAGCAATCTCTGTGTGAATGAAAAGCACTCAATTTCCCCAACAGTAGATCTCTAAAATTATACATACTAGTAATGTAGTTCGCCGCGCCGGGCTACAAGGAAAGACATGAGTGAAATTGGAACGAAAGATGCCCGGAAAACCGTTGACTCATGTGGGCGTTGCTGCGCTCTCTATCGGTTGGTTGCCGATTCCTGCGTAGCTGGGTGTTGGTGGAAACAAGAGGGGGTGGGGTCCGGTTTTGACTCTTGGTATCTGGCTTACTAGTTAATTAGTGCTTGTTGAGCCGGTGGAGCGGGGGTCTTGACTTGCCTCTATAGGTTCACCAGCGTATCCGGGTGTTTTTTTTTTTGGTTCCCATTCCATAATGATTGCCAAGTTCGCGCCTTCAGTGGATCTTAAAATGGGGGCGAGGGTTGTTGTTGTCAAGATGAAGGGCGACAGGTCGAATCTCGTTTGGTAACGATAGGTACTCGAAACCTCTCCAAGTGTTTGTTCTCCTGTTGGCCCTCTTACCTAACCAAAAACCTTATCAAGTGTGTAAGTTAGTAGGGTGGTTCTTTTTCTACAATGCGGCTTGCCAGTGTTTGAGACTTTGCAAAGGAGAGAGGAATCTTACCGAAGTTGGAAGTGGTACTTAGAAGTTGCCTCATAGGCTACACAAGACGATGGTTCAATGGTAATCGTGTGTTCTAACAGCGCTCTAGTGGGTCCAAAATTAAGTTGTAGATGCATGTATGTAGTCGTCGTTAATAAAGATAGTGGTGCCGTTTTTAGATGTTTTGTTGTTTAAGTTTTGAACCCCTTTACTTCCCTCTAGCCTAATGATGTTGATAGATATCACTTCTGCCGAAGTAATCTATGTGTCGTTCTTAATTAGGGGCCTCAGCCTCTGGCTCGTTCTCTGGGGGTGTCTGCTTGTCTCCGACCTCGGGGACTCCAGCTCCACCGAGGGCTGCAAGGTCCCCAGGAGGTGGTAGAGCCAAGCCCTGAGCTCTGACTGCTCTTCTAGTCTGCCTTTTAAATAGTTTTTTGATAGGCGTCATCCTCGACGCCTCGAGGGCTAGTTGCCGCTTCTTAATATTTTGCAGGCTCTCCCCGCTGGCAGCCAGGCCCTTTAGTCCAGGAAGGCCCCTTTCCCCGTTTCTGTGCTCTTGGAAGACCTGCTGAAGCGGTTGCAGAAGGTTTGAACCTCCTTAGGTGTTGCCACGTTTTTGGGTTGCGGTTGCGTTGGGGGAACTAGGGGTTTAAAACTTGTTAGTTTTCAATTGAAATTTGTGATAGTAACGGAAAGGATCTGTTACCTGAATTCTTTCCCTCGGGAACCCTCTCCTCTAGGGCCAAAACAGTCCCTCCAACTCCGTCTGCTGCAGCAGTCGGAGAAGCCCCTGCTTCTGAAAATATTGGCATGTTAGCTTTCGGTGAAAGCAGTAACGGTAAAGGGTTTTAGCTACTTGAACGCTCTTTTTCTATACTCGCTCTATTACTGTCCTTGCCTTCGACCACTACTTCATCCTCAAGCTCGAGGTGTTGTCCTTCATCCAGTTCAAGATTTATCGAGTCGATTTTCTGACCGTTTTTAAGACGTGGTCTGATTTTTTTATACGAGGCATATGGAGCAGCAAAAAAAAGTTTGAGCAGAAGATAAACTATGATGGTGCGCTATTTTTCTGACTTTTTTCGGTAGGGGGTAGTTTGTGGGATTGGAGAAGAATGTTCACTCCATGTCACTCGGATGTGGCACAGATGAGGCTCAACCGGCTTTGTGCGCCACACCCTGGTCCAATTCTTAGCAAGGCATTGGAAACCCCATCGCAAAGAGCAAAGTTATTTTTCAACAGTGGACCCTGCCCAGCGCCACGGTCCCTCCCCACGCCTCCTAGAGAATTAATCGTTATGATCGGTCTCATCTACAGAAATCCGTGCGATACAGTCCATTCCTACAAATGCGTTTTCGTTTGCATGAGAAAACTTTTCTAGTCTCTTCCAAACCAACATCTACGCCCCCATCGGCGAATGGCAGTTCAACCTAATAGACAATTTCAACCTACGCCCCACCTCAAGGCGCAAAAACCCAATAATATAGGGCTGGGAGATTACGGACACTTATGAAGAAGTATGCTTACATGTATTCTCAAATTTCATGTCTATTCAACACTGACCTTCACGGGACCTATAGCATGAAAGCAGCATTGATGGCTTACCAATGAACCTTTCTTCTGTTTTCCGCATCGCAAATCGAACTTTTAGTCACGGAGGAAATGAAAGTTTCTCCAGCTTTCCTCGTTGTAAGTTAGGGTATCATTTTCCGACCCGCCTCGAGTCATTATGCTAAAATCTTGCAATTGTTTCAGGTAGGTACTCGTACGCTTTGGGAATATCTCCTTCACGGCGCGAGGAAAGATAATGCCGGGTCACAATACAGCATCCCTTTATCGGGCGTTCATTCGAGGAGTTGGCTGGCCCGTGGTCTTAAATTATGGGCTTGTTCTGAGCATATAGTGCCACATGATGATCGGATGGGGTAGGGCACTTCATGGCTACCTTCTGGAAGAAAAGAAACTCTCCAAATATTTTTGAATATTGGGCCACAATCGAGAGCTTCTTTTGCGGCCTCACAGAGTGCAGAGCCTAATTAAAATATCACTTTAGATCTATCCTATTGATGAGGGCAACTCAGGCAGTGGGGTCAATATCTTCACTTATGGATTGATGCGCTTTCAACCTTATTTTAGGTAAGTAAGGGTTTAAACTGTCAAGCCTAATTTCGCTTTAAACTATCTCACTAACGCCATAGATCTATCTTTAGTGATTTGTTGTTTCAATTGCCCTTCTCCATATGGCCTCATTGCCCGCGAACGACTTACCTATGTTTACCCTTGGGGGTTGCCCGGTTTATTGGGAGGCAATTTGGTACCTGGAATTCTGAACAGAGGTCTAAAACGCTAACGAGGAGCGTTCTCATACATTTCTCAACACTGCACTTATTTTCTCGAGCGTGTAACCTCTTGAAATATTATTGCAAGCTTCATATCTTGTAAAACCAGAACGCTTGAGAAGGACCGCGAATATTGAGTTACTGGTCATGAAAGATTTCAAACTGAAACTGTTGGCGAGTTTTCGTCTTTTTCGAGAGGTATGAGCCCTGTGGTTTGAATTGAGCCCTCTCATATATAAGAGAAATAACATTAGACAATGTCTTCCATCATCACGCACAGTCACACTGTCAGATATCAGAGAATCATAACATTACAACATCGCACCATCAAAGGAATCACAATATTTAAGCATTCAGAAAAAAAACATTTCCGCACTTACAAAATATCATCCAAACGCTTTTGCACTTTATACCCCAGCCAAGAATGAGTCTTTCGATTGGAGGAGCTTCTACTGATCTATCAAATCTGGATTTACCCGGTGTTGCGCACGATCATGTCACCATTGGCGTTGAGATCGAGCTTGCAATCTTTAACCTGAACGAGAATAACAAGTACAATTTTCTGTGGTTTCCTCTTATTAGAGGAGGACTCAAAGGAATTGAAACAATGCTATCTAAGCCTGGCAACGCAGTTGCATTCGCTGTAAAGGATGATGGATCAAGTAAGACTAGATGGAAGGGAGCATTAAACCCTGGGGTTGCGGTTGAAGTTGCAACCCCGATCTTACTCGGCGATGAGTTTGAGTGGGTAATTCCTGAGATGTGCGCTGCAATCAACAAGGTAGTCGACGGGCAGGGTGCACGAATCGATCTTAGCCCCGAAAGCGAGTGTGGTCTTCACGTCCACATCGGCATCGAAGGAAGGCACTACACTTTCGGGGAGTTGAGAAGAATCGCAAAAGCGATTGTTATATTCGAGAATGTGATGGACTTGCATCATGCTGAGCATAGACGCAATTACACCGGCAGACATAACTACATCCAGAGTAACCGAACAGCACAAGGCCTCAAAGGACTTTCGATAACTGAAATGGTCGAGAAGATTGATGCAACCACCACCAGTACCGAACTGTTGCGCTTGATCAACAGCGACCCTGATAATCCGGACAAATACTTCAAGTACAATCTCACCGCGACTAAAAGATTTGGAACCGTTGAATTTCGGCAAGCAGAGGGGTCGATCGATGCCAGTGTTATCGTCCAGTGGATCCGGAACGTAATCTCCTTCGTCACTAATGCAATACGCACCGAGGATGAGGCGTTCCCAACCTTTGCTTTTATGGCTGATGAGGGTTTTGCTTGGAGTAAGGATATCAGTCAACACTACGGCCTCCCGTCACCAGATAATCAAGGACTACCATTAGCACCCCCACAAGTTAGTAACGCTAACGATGAAGAAGAAGAGGAGATTGATGATATACTTCCAGATATCGCCGAGTTAAGCCTTGGCTCTGGTACCTGTGCTGACATTTCTCCGGCACCCAGTGAGTCGGAGGAACGTATAAGAAAGCGTGATGCTGTTAAAAGGTTGAACGCAAGAGTAGCCCGCACCCGCGAGAGAATATCTAACAGCTTACATCGAGAGCATATCCGGGAAAGGTTATCCGCAAGAATCAACCGAGTTCTTGCTAGGGTTAATAAGCGTAGGTTCTCAATGTCTTAAGCTTGTGCACCGCTGATATTTTTGCTAGGGCATGATATATTTAGAGTATGGGCAGATTGTGCGTTGTTTATGAGTCACCGTGCACCACTTTTGAGCTCAAGTTTTTGATTTTTTTGACTGCTTGGTTTAGATTTTGGTCATGGTTGTGCGTTGCGTATTGCTATCTGTTTTTGGCCTTGCATTGAGTTTTTGGAGTGCTATAGATGAGAATGATTTAGGTTAGTGTTGGAGAAAATTAAAAAAAAAAGAGAAAAACCGTTAACCTACAATTGTTTTTGGCCTGCGTTGAGTTTTGGAATGCTATAGATGAGAATGATTTAGGTTAGTGTTGGAGAAAATCAAGAAAGAAAAAAAAAGAGAAATTTTTTTAACCAACAAGCTTTGAACACATATAAAAACCCTTATCGTGAGATCTCATATAAAGCCCATTCCAAATTGAAACCCCCAGCCGTGAACTCTCCTTCATGCATTAGCACTCGGAAGCCTCTTTGAACGAAGTCCCGCCAATACCAGTAAGCGAGGGCCAGCCTGACAACCGCCTCACCCACCCCAGATGTCGAGCACCCACAGCACACACCCATAACCCATATTTCTTTTTTCAAGAAAACCGGTTGATTTCTGGTGATCCAAAACATGAGTGACGAGCCGTGATCCAACGTCTTCATGGCTTAGTTGGTTAAAGCGTCGGTCTCATATTCACAACATGACCAGGATCATTAGACTCTGGATATCCGAAGGTCGCGAGTTCGACTCTCGCTGAGGACATTTCTTTTTGCAGGGGGGGGATACTTTTTTGGTTGTGTTTGTTGGGGTCTACTCTAGTCTGGTGATGGGCATAATGGGGATGTCCCTAAGTTTTTTGTTTTTGCTTTGCTTTGGTCCGGGTTGGGTTCTGGCAGGTACGTGATAGCCAGCCAGCCCCCTACGACTATATGTACTTGGATTCTGCTGGACCTACGTGTGACCGGCGCGACTCCACCATACTTACTTTTCTTGCCTGCTTTCTGCACCGGGAAATTGCGATGGGCTATATATCGATCAACCAGCGCAGCCCGTACGTACAGTACAGTACTGCACAGCACAGTCCTCCCTTATCTTGCCCTACCCTGCCTTACCCGTAGTGTGCAGCAGGAACTAACAGCGCCAATCTAAACTGACAGTCCGAGGCCGATCATGGAGTATCACTCGGCCTGAAAAATGAGGAGGAGGGAGGGGGGTGGGAATGTCCCGGTCATGAAATATCACTCGGCGTGGACATGCCTACTTGAAAGTGCCGGAAGGGACTACGGCTGTCTCAAGCGCTCTTGTGGAGGGGTTTGAATGCAATGGGTGGGTATAAGAGTGTGGCCCTGTGATGGATACACTGCTCTACACTATCTGGCTATCTAACTATCTAGCTATCTGACTACCTAACTATCTAACTATCAAACTATCAAACTACCTAACCACAATGTCCAACCTGCACTACACCCCCCCGCGCGGCCTCCCCCCCCTCTTCCCCAGCGCCATAACCCTCGGCCTCGAATTCGAGTTCCTCCTCACGGGCCTAACCCCCCCGCTCGAAACGCACCTCGAGTCCGCCCCCAACTCAACCTACGCGCTCGTGCGGCGGTCGCTGGGCCCCGTCTGCGACGCAATGGGGATCCTCCGCCCGCCCGGGCGCCCAGGGTTATACACGACGTTCTGCGTGAAGCCTGACGCCAGCATCGCCGTTCCGGACGACGACCGCTCCGCAACGGCATACGAGGCGCGGGTTGCGGCCGCGGGCGGCATCGAGATCGCGACGCCAATCGTCCCGTATCTGCGTGTTGGGGCGGCGGTCCGCGGCACCCTGGCGGCGGTCGGGGGGGCGGCGGAGAGGGGCGGCGGGGTGGCAGTGGTGAATGCGTCGTGTGGGTTGCATGTGCATGTTGGCCTGGGGAGGCCGTATACGCTTGAGGAGCTGCGGCGCGTGGCGATGGCAGTGGTGGTGTTTGAGGGGGTGATGGACCTGCGGCATGCGGCGCACCGGAGGGGGCGGGGCGCGGGGGCGAGGGGCGTGGACTATATACAGTCTGTGCGCGGCGGGAGCGTGTTTGTGCGTGATGGGCTGGACACGGCGGTGCGGAAGGTTGATGCTGTTGCGGCGGCCGAGACGTATGGTGCGTTGGTGCGGCTGGTGAATCCGGGGGAGCCGCTGGACGGGGACGACGACTGGGGGGAGAGTCGGCTGTATAAGTATAATTTTGTGGCCGTGGGGCAGTACGGGACTGTTGAGTTCCGGCAGGCGGCGGGGAGCTTGGATGCCGAGGCGGTGGTGCTGTGGGCGGAGAGGGTGGTGCGGTTTGTGGCTGCGGCGGTGGGGACCGAGGAGGAGATGTTTAGGGAGTGGGCTGCGGTGCAGGACGCGGGGGGCGAGGTTGGGGTCGAGGTGTTGGATTGGTTTGCGGTTGGGGAGACGGAGCCCGTGGAGGGTGGGCTGGGGAGGGTTAAGGATGCTGGGCCGAAGGAACCGCCGCCGCCGCCGCCGCCGCCGCCACCACCACCACCACCTCCTCCACCTCCCCCGCCGCCGCCGCCGCCACCACCACCACCACCACCACCACCGCTCCCCAAACAACCCCGCCTCCCTCCCCACCTCCCCCACCACCTCCCTCCCCACCTCTCTCCCCACCGAGGCCTCGGAGGAGGAGGAGGTGGTGGAGAGGTGGTACCAAGAAGACAGCATCTTCTCGATCCAGGGCGCGCACGTGTTCCCCATCATCGCCGTGGCCATGCTCCCTGTTGCGCTGGTGATGCTGTGGGGGGCGAATCTGGGGTAGTGGTTGGGGTTTTTTTTTGGTTGTTTGGTTGTTTGGTTGTTTGGTTGTTTGGTTGGTTGTTTGGTTGTTTGGTTGGTTGTCTGGCTGCGCTGCATGTATTGAGTTGAGTTGATTCGTTAGCACCATTATAGATTTCGTTCCTTAGAATATATGCATATGTGAAGGCGGCAAACACCCGCCAGCTGGTGAGAACGGATACAGTAAGAAAGCAAGTAGGGGCACCTTGAGATGCTGCTTGCTTTCGGGGAGGGATAGGTATGGCTACCAAGGAATCGAGTCCCGTCCCGATATGTTTTGACAGCCCTCTATATAAGCTCTACTGAGGTGGATATGGCTTCCTGGTTGGTTTCAGCTTCACGGTCAATTTGTTATAGACGAGCATCTGGAATAAAAATATTTATTACCCCCCCCCCCCCCCGCAAAAAGAAGACCAAAAGAGCACACTCCAACGCACCCAAGGGAAAGAAAAAAAAAACACTACACCCCACCCCTCTCCCTCCCCAAAAAGAAGCCGACCAGGAACCCCCCACCCCAGCCATCCCCAGCGCCATTGACACCCCAGCACTCGCCGCCAACCTCCTCGACCACGACCCACTCCTCCTCCAGCAGACACCTCCTCCTGCGGCTGCCCTCCCGGATGACCCTCCTCGGCCGCGCCCGCGCCACAACCCCCGCCATCTCCTCGCCAACCCACGGACTCGCCCCGCACGCGCCCCACACCCGCAGCATGCCCACAAACCCGCTGTTGGGCCGCACCATGGGCCGCCGCGCCGCCACGGCCGCATACGCGCCTTCGTACCCGCACGTGCGCGCCTTCATCACTACCCGCGCTCCGTTAGCACAGCCCAGGGGGGGGATTTGGGGGGGGGGGGGAGGTACCGTAGCCGATGACGACCGCGGCGCTGCGCGACCGCCCCATGCAGCAGTGCACCAGCACGCGCTTCTCCTCCGCTGCTGCTGCCGCTGCCCCCGCAGAGAGCAGGAACTCGATCCTCGCGACGCAGTCCGGCAGGATTGCGAGCAGGTCTGCGCTGTGCTCGTCGTGCAGGTGGTGGTACTTGTGGATGTAGCCCGGCGGGATCTGCGGCGGCGTCGACGTGATCGAGAGGATGTGTGTTATTCCGTGCGAGGTCAGGGTCTCGCTGGATTCGGCGGCGGCAAGGCTGTATACCGTGTCAGTTGGGCGGGAGGGGAGGAGAGGAGGGGGGGAACGTACTTGCCGAGGAAGAGGCCTGGGAGGATCTCGTTGAGGTTTGGGCGGTGGTGGTGGCAGGTTGTGGAGGGGGGGGAGGGGGTGGGGGTGGTGGTGATGTCTGCGCAGCTGCAGGCGGGGTCGAGGAAGGAGACCTTGGGGGCCATTTTGTAGCTGTGTTGGTGGTAGCTCTAGAGCTTGTCGTGTACTGTACTGTAGCTAGGGTAGACAGGTAGACAGCTATCCAGAAGGGTATGAGAGGAGGTAGAAGAAGAGTAGATGAAGTAGAAGAAGAAAGAGGAAGAAGAAGAAGAAGTGAAGTTATTATACCGCCTGAGCCTTGTGAACCCAACCAGCTTAGCTATAAAGAAGAAGAGGAAGAGCCCGATGTCGTCTGTCGTGCTCTCCGCCTTATCCTTATCGGGATCAATCTGCAGGGGGGGTGGAATTCACACGTGACAGCCTTGGCACCGGAAGTGATAAATGGAGCAGAGCACAAACAGCAGATATTAATTGTAGACGAGTGCTCTATGAACCTGTGAGAGGTATGTACTTGTATCTATCTATATATCAGGATGCTTTACATCAGAGCATCGTCATATCATCTGCCTGTGAATACTCTCCTCTGGCTACATGTACCTACTACATGTACTTACCTATCACACCCACGAAAGCAACACCGTGCAACCAACAGCAAGTAAGCAACCCCGCACTCCCGCAACATCCAACCCACCCACTCGTCCCTCGTCCCTCGTCCCCAGGCCACCACCGAACACATGCTGGTGCGAGTTATTGATAGCCTTGTCGAGTGACGGTCCATGATGGCATACATACAATATAACCGGTAGAACATGAAAACAGCCAGAGCATCTTCACCGCCATATCTACCAAAGCTCTCAAGAACAATTAAAGGGGGCCGATGCACTACAACTCGACAACCTAGAATACAGCCTCCGGCAACCCAGTGCGTAGCAAACACATATCCTCCGCCCCGAGTGACAACCCATGATCCAAGCCCCTGCACCTATAATATAATACTCCAGGCACCCAATGTCAACAATCCCCGCAACCTCCACAACCACAACCATGGGAGAATACGTCCCCGCCCCGTACCTAGTCGCCACCTCATCTCTCACCGACGAGCAACTGAGGCGCTGCTACCAAGGTATATATATTTTTTATATATATTATATTAGGAACATATTATACACATTGTCAAAAAGAGTTCCTAATTCAGACTGACAGGGTATGCATGTACGCAGATTTCGCCCGCAGTTTAGAGTTCGCGGCGGCGGCGCCGACGCTGGTGTTTGAGAGGCTTGTTGCAAATGTAAGGCTACGGTACATGTGGTTAGTTAGGGTATCATTAACAACCTAAACAATGACCACCAGATTGTCGAGTGCCTCAAGAGCGTTGCAAGAGACACGCCCAGCGAAGCTCGCCCCCCAGCCGCTCCTCTTTCCTGGTCACCATCATCACCACCAGGAGCACCACTAGGAGCGCCAGCACCAGGAGCGCCAGCACCAGGAGCACCACCACCAGGAGCACCAGCACCAGGAGCACCAGCACCAGGGGCGCCACCACCAGGGGCACCAGCACCAGGAGCACCAGCGCCAGCACCAGCACCAGCACCAGCACCAGCACCAGCACCAGCACCAGTACCAGCACCGCCGCCAATCTGCCCATCATGGGGCAGCAGCTCAAGCAATGCCACCAGCAGCAACCAGGCCATTAAATACCTACGCCAACCCGCCACAGGAACCTTCTACACCGCTGAGGTACTCCCGCGCGCCGTCCTCACCGGCGCCTCAAAGTTCACCACCTTCCCACAACCGTATGCCACCCCCCCACGCATCGTCACGGGCCTGCGCTATCTGAGCATGGGCTCCTCGGAGACGCTGCGCGCCGCCTCATGCGCACGCGCAACCACCTGCTCCGACTTCACCATCGAGGTGGACGACTACTCCAAAAGCTCGTTCATCGCGTGCGCCTCGTGGCTCTCGGTGGCGCCCGAGGACCCCGATTTCCAGGTGGGCACCTTCAGCACCACGGCCGACCACCCATTCAACGAGAACAAGTGCGAGGTGTCGCGGCGCATCGTGTTTGAGCGGCCCTACGCGCAGCCGCCCCAGGTGGCCGTGTGGTTCTCGGGCTTCCAGTTCTGGCCCGGCAACGCAAAGGCCGAGACGTGGTGCGATGATGTCACGTCCACGGGCTTCCTACTCTTTGTGAGCTCGCGCGAGGAGGAGACGCTGTTCTCCGCCGACGTGGCCTGGGCTGCGTGTTCTTACGATAGGCCGAATACGCGGATGGGCACCTTCGGGACCTCCCTGCCGTTCCCGGGGGAGGAGAGCGGGTTGCATGGGCTTTGGGGAAGCGGCAGCGGCTTCAAGGAGGAGTCAACCAGCGTCTTTTTGGCGACAAACTTGATCGCCGCGAATGCGGGCTATGACTTGAGCTGGAATATATCGTGTCACGGGGTGGATAAGAGCGGGTTGAGTTGGTATATTAGCACCTTGGGCAACTCACAGGTTACCCAGGTGGGGGCCACGTTTATTGTGCTGGGATAGAGATTTCGGACTATGTTATGTAGCTAGCTATTTTTCATGACATTCTTAAGCTTTGATCTTGACTGAGACTGAAAAGGGTGTTGATAAATTACGTTGATGCACTTTTTGGCCCACTATGATAGTACCAGTAGTAGTAGCGTTTGATGCCTGCAATCACAAGCCAGCTAGAAACTCCCCCCTCATAGCTCCCAGTACACCAGAACCAAACTAACTGATAATATTAGTGGGGTGCAACAGGTTACAGTAGACGAGATGGGACTTGATGAAGTAGTACCTGGGGTTGAGAGTAATTACTTACTTGTATTGATGATGATGAGAGACGACCTGCTCCTCCCGATCGACCAAGTACAGTCTCTCGTAGTAGACAACTATCTTCTACGTTCTTTGCCACATATCTCGTATATTAGGGCTTCATGCTTATTGATACATCTCTTAGTGGCGTTGCAATATTAATGTTTCGCGCAAGTACCAATCCGCGGTCCTTCTTGTGGTGTAGTCGGCTGTCCCCGGGAAGTCTCGGGGGTGGGAGTGGTGAATTATCCGTGGTCCCGAGGGTACTTTTTGTCCCTCCGTGCACAAAACCAAACGCCCGGCCTCCTCCTTCGGTGGTGGTGGTGGTTAGGTACATGTAGTCCTACCCTCCTCTCCTTCATGCTAACCAAAACCTACAGTAGGATACATACAGCTCGCCGACCACTATTAGCTAGCATCCTCTCACTTCTTCTATAAGGATAATTTAACATACATACATACTTTCTGCCCCGACCGTATCCCCATACACAAGTACATTGTAGGGGTAAGTCTGTAGACCGTGGTTCTAGCACACAGCGGGATTGTACTATTACTAATCATTGTGGTTTATCACCACTGTTTCACAGTGTCTTGCATCCACGCCGGGTGTTAGTGAGAAAATCATTAATTAAACGAGGCGGCGATCAGCGGGTCTCGGTCACTGTCAACCGAACTCGTTGTAAGATTAAGCTTGTCTTGGCAAGCACCACCACCCCGAATACGAGTGGGAGGGTCCGTGGGGGGACTGGTCTAGAAGCTCGGTGTAGCGCCCGTCGGAGCAGAAACCAACAAATTTAAAATACGAGTGGCCTGGACTCTCGGGATATATAGTATCGATCCCCTATTTTCCTTTCTTTTTTTTTTGTGTGTGTGTTTCTTTTTTGGATTGTGGCCGGGATAGCTAGCTGGCTGGAGGACACATTTTGGAATTATCGACTACATACTTGAGTTGCTTAAATGTACACTTGAAAAGGTAATATAATAGCTTAAATTTTGCGGCAGCGCTGACACAGTCGGATGGTTGCAAAACTTCTCGGAACAAAGAATAGGGAAAATAACAAAGGAGAGAGATAAAGAGAGAGAAAAATGAGAGAAAAAAGAAAAATCAGGTCCTTGAATTATCCAGTAATTCCTTTCCGGCACTTTCCACCTCATGAGGGAATGGTTTAAGCCAACCAGTAGTCCTTGCTGAGGTACACGCAGTAGCTGGCCATGCTCGCGAGCCATACCAGGCCACTCAGGTATCCGATAGGTCTCCCAAGACCCATGGTCCCAGCACAGCGGAGTCCAAATTCACTATTCGTCCAATCCAGTCAGTGCATAGACCGGAGCCACCGGGAGCAGAAGTACTCACATGTGAATAATCTTGATCGCAAAGAACGTCCCAAGGGCACAGCTCAACACTCTATGGTCTCCGCCGTTAAGCTCCGCAATCAACGAAAAGATCATCTACCACATTATCATTAGACCCTTATCCCCACCACTCAATCACCACCACACTTACAGCTATTGGCACAGTGTCCAAGTAGTTAGCCATGCACCTGGTTGCCAAGTACAGCTGGTCCGGGTTGTCTGCGGGGTTCGATTTGACCTTCACATCACTGAACTCGGTCTTTCCGGGCTCTGTCTTGCCGCCCGCCTCGGTCTTGGCGGTTGGCGGGGGCGAGGGCGAGGCCTCGATGTGGTCACCAAGAAGGGTCTGGGTGGCGATTCGGATGGCAAAGATGCGGCCAGAGAGGAGAATGAGGTACGCTCCGAAGGGGAGGGCCCATAACGCGGTTGCGGCTGGGGGGGAGTTAGGATGGGAGGTATGGTATGGAACGAGTTTTCGGGGCCGGAGAGAGGGACTCACGGGTAAAAAGACGGGGCATGAGGCCAACGGTGGTGGTTGAGTAGCTATCCATTTTTGATATGGTTCTGAAAAGGTCGAGTTCAATGGTATATAGATGATTGATTTTGAAAAGTTTGATGATACTGAAGGAAAGAGAAGAAGAGAGAGAGGAGGTTATAAGAGAGAGAGTAAGAGAGAGAGAGAATAAGAGAAAGAAGAATAGGGGGCAAGAACAGATACAGACATAACAACATAGGTATATATATACTCATATGCTCTGCAGTTGGTTCTACGTCATATATACTAGTACCAATACACTAGCTACCTCTAGAAGTGCTACCGAGTCTCACGAGCCCGCTTGACACCTGCCAATCTAAATCTAGCGAAGTCTTAGTTTCGTAATTTGTGCACTGGGCGGTTAATTACATGAAACTCTCTCCCCTACAAGTTTCACTGTTGGTCCATCTTATCTTATCAGTGCGGTGGGGAAATGATAATTCCTGGGGTTTTACTTCCTTGGCAGCCAAGCAACCCCAATCCGTGGTCCCCAACTAACCATAAGATTATCTTTCAAAATACAATCTAAACCACGGTATAAAACCTCTTTGTACTTCTGTAGTTTAGGATTTCGAGTTGCCAAGGCCCGCTGAACCACCCCTAACCCTAACGTTTTCAAGATGCTCCCGCAACAACTAAATTCCTACATGTGAATATGCATCTCACAACCAATACAATTCCTGTCTGTTGAATCTCTTTCAAAGGCGACAAAGCTCCCGAATAGTGTGTGGGCCTGCATCACTTGAAAGCTGCCTTGAATATACTATGCATTCAACCCTGGACGCGCATAGACCACTGATCATAGAATCTGATATAAATACAGTGCGAACATTCTATAATACCGCTCCTCACCGAGTTATAAGAGCTACACCGCATCCCCTTCCGTCTACATAAATCAATACACTCAGCTTCCAACCCCCAACCGTTACCACTAACCAACAGACAACCACAATGTGCATCTTCAACCAAGAAATCTACGTCTGCGGACACATCAGCTACACCCTCCACGCCCCGTGCCCCACCTCCACCTGCACCACACACCCCACCGCCCCGCGCTTCATCCCCAGCGCCCTCATCCACCGCACCACCACCGTCCGCGACGCCAGCTGCAGCGCCCCCACCTGCTTCTACACCATCGAGAGCGACCCCTTCCACTGCGCGGCCCCCTCCCCCCCCCGAACCAGACTCTTCGCCCCCCCCACCGCGGCCCTCCCGTCCTTCAAGACCCCCAAGAGGCTCCGCGCCGCCGGCCCCTCCCTCCACGACGAGCTCCGGGCCGCAGACCCCCACCTCACCTTCCTCCAATCCATCCAGCTGGAGTCCGGGCGCGCCGGCTCCCCAGACTCGGACCCCGCTGCTAACCACCCCCCGCTCCGCCCCAGCCGCGGCGTCATAGTCAATAATGTCTACCACAAGTATTCAAAGCTCCGGCATAGCCCCGGCGTGCAGAAGGCCCCCCGGATGAGCCGTGCTGGGAGTCCAGAGGACGACGGGCGCTACGAGACGCCGACAAAGAACGGGAAGAGGAGGTATGTGGGTGGTGGGGGGCGGGTGAAGAGGAGGAGGGCGGCGGCGGCGCTGGCGGGGGTGGAGGAGGAGGCGCTGGCGGGTAGGCTTCGGACACTCAGTATGGGTGGCCGCACTTGAGATCGTTTGAGGACTTGGGGTTTGTTGCGTTTGGGACTGGTTTGTACTTTGCCCGGCTGGGCTGTAGAGCTTGGACATTGTGTTTGAGGGGGTGTGGCCCGCCAGGATCGATTCCGGCGGGTGGTGGTAGTACAGTAGTATAGTTATGTTATCGTCCAGATCAGTAGCCGTAACTTAATGAGATTAGAGGATTATTTCACCTGAACCATCATCCAACATGCGCAAAATTCCCATAAGATCCAACCTTCCCCATATCGTACTTGATGAGCCTAATATAATAGTATTACCACCCTCCATCCAGGGTATGTACCACCCCCATCCAGACCCCGGCGTCACGGGCGCTCACTCGGTGAACATCTTGGCATGGTTTGGTATACTATTAGTTGACTGTAATAACCACGGCAACGTCTCCTATAGGCCTTACGCCACCACCACCGCCCCCGCCAAAGTAAGTAAATATACAACTACCGCTATAAAGGGCACCCAACGTCCATACATGCACGCACGCATACAGAGGACAGGGTCGATACGATACTCGACAGTCCAGAGTACCACGGAGCAGGCCAAATTTAAAGGGGCTCTAGCCACCAGCTCACAGTATGAAGAAAATGTAAATTAGCATCTCTCTTGGTCGGGCACCAGCAGCGCTACAGATTATAGGCCGGCCATGGGCGACTGTACATACATACATACCCACACCAAACCTGCAGCTGGTATCGCTTATCTTTGCAATCGTAGTCTTTAATTTGGTCAGCCTGGCTATAGCTAATATAATGGCGCTGTGACTGGCTGCGCGGTGGCTCACGTGCTCGTGCTCGCGTCACGACCCATCACTCGGGCACCCACCACATGTCATGTCAGCAACACGCCGGTTGGGGCTAAAAAAAAAAAAAAGGCATGAAGCAAAGGGGCACGGAAACCTGGAGCTACAGAACGGCTCCGTAGGGCTTATGCTAACACGCACTCCAAGAACTTAATGATGCAATGCTTGATGTAAATGCATCCTTTACCTACCTTCCCAACGAGCCCTACCTGCAAAGCCGTAAAAACGGTATTATCTTTTCCCCAAATGATAGTATAGTAGTGTCAGATAGCATTTCCCCCAGGGTTAGGGCCTCCCAAAGCTAAGAAATGTCCCAGCATACATAATTACAGGATCCTACATACCGACGGGCCATTAGGGACATTATATTTCATGAGACCCTGTGTGCAGCATTGATACGATACGTACACAGTCTGACACGCACACCCACAAGTACGTCCGCATTCAAGACACCCCAGCTACACTCTTGATACCTCCCACGGCAATATAAGTACCCCGCCCCGCCCCCCTCATATCTACCTAAGCACCTACCTACCTACCCCTATCCAACAGACCATATCAATCGCACCTACCTAAGTACCCACCCCCTATCCAACAGACCATATCAACCGTACCAGCAACAACAATACAAAAGGCCCAACCCAACCCACCCCACCCCACCCCAACCATGACCCAACCCCGCACACGCAACCACTACCGCCCGCCGCCATCCGCACCCCGCTCGCCGTCACCACCGCCGCGCCGCTACAAGCGCCCACGAACCACCGCCAAGGAGTGGCTGTTCCGCCTCGTGCTGGGGTGGACACTGGGGTACGTTTTGTTCCTGCTGCTGTGCGCGGTGGACGGCGTGCGCGGGTGGCGGGAGCAGGTGTGTCCGCAGCGGGTGGCGAGGGTTGTGTGTGTGGAGCCTGGGAGGTGGGAGGATATCGCGCGGGCGGGGGGCGTGAGGTGGGAGGATGGGGTTGTGTGGTGAGTGGTGGGGGGTTAGGTTAGAGGATAGATAGATGAGCAGAGAGTCGGGTCAATATAGATGATGGAATACTCGGGCGTTCACTAGATGGTCGGAATTCTTAGTAGGGATTTGGTTGCAGCGGTATCCGACCATTTAATAAACGCCCGAGTATAAAAAGCTTTTCTTTTTTAAAAAAAATTACTACATACAAAGTGACCCAGGGCCAAACAAACAAGCGAAAGACAGAGTGGTAAAAAAAGGGGGGGAGGAGAGGGGCCTTCAGATAAAAATATAGCTCTCAAATGTTTCTGATCACACTGCCAACCACAAAACCCACCACACAAGCCAGCCGGAGCCAGCCCGCGCAAGTGGGCCCGGGTTTAGCAGTCAGATTTGGCTTTTGATTTTTGTCATCACGAGGCAAAGGTTTTGCGGTCGGCCGCAGCCCGCACCACCCACCCCTCCCCCCCCCCGAAACGCCATAGCTGGTATGGGAGCTCCGGACATGCACTCCGAACAATATGGAGAGACGCTGTGACATCAGTCAGCAAGGTGAAGTGAGAGAACCTGAAGATGTAAGGGGGGGGCGACATACCAGCATCAGATTGAAAACTACTTTTACCCATCACCGACCTCGCCACCTGCAGGGGGCGCACCACCGCCTCCCCGTCGCGTAGGCCAAGCTGCCAGAGGGTTTCGGCTAGACCCTTCGCCATCCCTAATCCGGGCATTTAGAATGCCCGCCATAAGAATACTCGAGTCTTCGCACAACACCATGGGGCCTCCTGGCCTCCGCTACAGAGAGAACTGGGGGTGCGGTCCTAGCAGCTCGGCGTGGTCTCCGGGTGGAGGCTATTCCTGTTATCGTCATGTGCTCCCTTGCAGTCTCTCCAGTACCGCCGATAGAGCAAGCCTGAGGGGGACGGTGAAGGCAGGGCGGCCTAGGCGGGCGTTAGGACAGCGAGGGCCTCTCCGATTTCTGTTCGTGGTCACCCATGATGCGTCGTGCTCCCGTCGAGGGGAGGACTGCTGTAGTGTGCTCTCTTTGTGTCGTCACTGAGATCCCTCGTTGTCTGTGGCGTTTGTTAGATAGGGAGCTGGGATATGGGGGGGAGGGGGGGACGTACCGTGATGCCTGGAGAGGGAAGAGAGGTTCGGAGGAGACGCGTTGATATGATGGGTGTGCCAAGACAGAGGTTGTCTCGGCAACCCGGACGACGGTACCGCATTCAGTTTGAGGCCTACGGTAATGCAATTACATGTGCAGTACCCGAAAGAAGGCGGAACCAGTGCCACCTCCATGTGGCATAGGAGGAACTCTACCATACCACCTCAACAAACTCTACATCATTACCACCACCAGTTTCAAAGACCATTGTATCTATGCGCCCTCGTGAAATAACCTATTTTTCCCACGCCTGCCCCTGCCGGACTAGTGGCACCAACGTTTGAGGTGGTCGCGGCATGAAGCGGATGCGGGTGGGGTGGGTCAACCCCCGGCAGTGGCACAGACGGCCGGCCGGTTGGGTCTTTAGTCCATGCAAACACGATGTCGAAGTACACATGTTTGTGGGTCTGTGGAGCTGATCTAAGATCTTTAGGTAGGTAATCGGAACTGGCACAGTTATATATAGCTTTATGGGATCAATGAATTAACGTTCCTAGACCCTTAATGGGAATCTAGCCACAATTGCTGCTATGTACTAGAGCCAATGTACTTGGGGGGGGGGGGGGGGTTGACAGCTACAAGACAACCCGAAGCAAGTAGTGACCGCTCGATACCCAAGCGCTACCCCCGGCCGCCCCGTAAGTGGTATCGACCCCTCGGGGCACTCGAGGAAGCCAGGTATATTTACATCCAGGCAAATTGAAGATCAAGGCTCGAACCCGTAGCAAGAAACGAATTCCCCGTATGCGTCGACTTTTGGAACAACCTAGACCTCGAGCTTTCTCGCCCCCTGGTCCCCCATGCCTCGAGCATCAGTGCCTCGTGGCCCCTTTCTAGCTTCTCTAGATCAATACAATATATTCCATCTTACTCCAATATCAACCCTGCAACTGCTGCAGACAGTTACAAGTGCCCAAACAGACCTGACCCAATTTAGTGACCAATATCTCACACAGTTGATCCTTAGCCCCGAATCCCGCAATCGAGGGACTTAGTATCTAGTCCTAGCTCCCCTGGATATACAAACACCCCCAACCAACGAGCAACACCACCGCACGATATCTCCACACCAGCAGCACAAGTAAAAATATATATTCCGCCCCAACCAATCTATAACATTAAGCCCAGCCATCTATCTACATGCCAACCCGCAGCTACGCAACCCACCTCTTCCCCGCGCCCCCAACCGTGAGCTCCTGCGCCCCGTCCGGGAACGTCGTCTTATACATCGGCCTCTCCTTACCCCCCAGATACCCCTGCACCCCAAAGTAATTCGGCATCTTCCCGCCCTGGATCTTTCCCTTCGTCGACCCGCCCACCTTGCAGTTGAACGTGTTCATGTACTGCGTACCAGGTTAGCCACACCCAACCAACAAACCAACCACCGGGGGAACATACAGACTCGTCGGCGGAGGTGCTTGGGTCCGGGACCCAGTGCCACGCGCAGACACACTCCTCGCATGCGGGCAGGTTGGAGGGTATGGCAAAGTTGTGGTTGAACTTGTTGAACTTTGGGCAGTCGTGCGTGACGGAGAAGACCACAAAGTCTTCCGCCTTTGGCTCCCCGTCCGTATACGCAATCGACAGCGCGCACCCGCCGCCGCCGTGGAAGTCTACACATGCGTCAACCATCTGCCTCCCAGCTAGGAGGGGGGGAGGGGGGAGAGAGAGAGAGGGAGAGACATACCGGCCTTGGTGGTACACTTTGACGGGGCGGTGTCTGGCGATCCCGCGGCCTCGCCGCAGGTCACGGGGAAGGAGGGGGTGCTCCCGGGGGTGAAGGTTATGGCCGTGGTGGTGTCCTTGTGGGCGCCGTGGTGCAGCCAGTTTGCGCCTGTGGCGGCGTTGAGCGGCGTTTCGATGGAGCCGCCTTTGCTGGCGAGGCCCCAGGTCGCGGCGTGGTTGAAGATCATGTGGGCGCCCGCCGGGGCGAGCAGCAGCGGGAGGAGCGGGAGGGCGGCGAGGGGTGAGTGCATGGTGTGGTGAATGGGCGACGGGGATAGGCTGGCTGGTGTAATGAATGTATATATGGTGGTAGTGTCCTATCAAAGGAACTGGGAAATTAGACAAAAAAGATAAGAGAATGAATGAATGAACGAGATACCACGGCCACTGGCTGATATGATATGAGCGTCGTATCCAGGCCCCATGGTCAGGTATTTATACGGGCGATACCCGAGTGGAAGATATGATGTATGTCAGTACTTTGTACTTACTCCATACAACCAAACACCCACTGCCAGGACCCGGTAGGATCAATGATTGGCGCCGCCGCCGCCGCCGTTTTACAGAACCGTAGCCAGCCGTTACGTTACGGGCCGGCAAACCATATATATAGCTACATACATACATGTCCCACCCACCCCACCAAGGCACCTCGACCTCAGGCACCATTATGCGATCGAAACCGCCCAGCTTCGCCGCCTGGTTGTGCTCTCACCGTAGGTCGATGTCATTGGCTGACTGCGTCGCTTGGCGGCTGGGGTGTTGTTGTGTAACGTCGAGTGACATGTGGTGATCAGGTGGAACACACTGTGCCTGTACACTTAATTTGTGTGCGGGGGTCTTGGCGGCCGGTGTCTACATCTACTGATCTAGGGGGACGAACATACCCAGAGTTCTCGTGGAGGGCCGAACCGGGCCCCGGTCATGTAGAACCAACACAGTTTACCCCTGGGAGAGCCAGAGGTAAGAAGGGGCATGTGGTACGTTCAGGTGTGATAAACCACCGCAGCGGGGAATCCTGTTGCTAGCTGGGTAGATTTTGTCCGCTTTCACCAAGCTGTCGGGTAGGGGCTTTACATTCGCCGCCTTCTATTCGTCCACCGCTAGCTTGCAGGGAAGCGCCGGGGGGGTTGGAGAGACGAGGAGTGCGAGGTCGAGAGAGAGACGTAACCCTAACCCTACCACCCTACTCCCCTACTCGTGCCCGGTGTTTATCCCTGCCGCGGTCGGCCACGCACTTCAATAGGGAGACATACGTGTGGTGCCTACATACATATTACATAGTGAACTCCTTTCCACTATATCCAAGGGGACGCCGTTACCCACCAGTACCGAGCTCAGTATGTCGGATATCCAATATATATATATAGCTATCTACTTTATACCTTCCGCTTCTTACTACTCGGAGGAGCCCCATATGAGCACTTGTTCCCGCCCGTGACCGCATGCACGGAGGGACCTTTGCGGCGGCCGGTTCTGCAACCTACCCGGTTAACTAGGCCGCTAAAGACCGTTAGAACAAGAGCCACAGGTGGTCCCCTTGTTTGTCTTGGCGGGGTCCGCACTAGCGCGCGTGGGGTTATGGGGGATTTTGATGTAGGATGAGGTTGTTCGTGTGGACGGACTGATCCTTGGGGGGTTCGGTGGGGTGTTGCGTATGTTTTGGTTGTTTGGGTTTAGCGATCATTGGCACCATGAGTGATATTTCATGATACTACACACACCCCAACCTGGCACGTCCGGAGTCTTGTCTCAGGTTAAGGGAGCTTCTATAATTCTCTAATCTAAACGATCTATCTGCCAGTGCTTCTATAGAGGATAACATTCTGCGCTTTCCGTCTACTTTAATTCTACCCGCGCAAATAAACTAAACCTCCAAAACAAACAATGATACGCAACAAATAAACTATCCAATCCCCACTCCCCCCCTCACCCGCACCTCACCGCCACCGCAAACACCAGCGCCGCCACAACCGAGACCCCATACCGCCCACACGCCCCCGCGCCCCACCCCACGAAGAATCCCGCCGCCGCCGCCATAGCCCACCGCCACTCCCACAGGCACCGCGCCGTCGGGAGCTCAAGATGATACTCCTCCACTGTCTCTAGACAGCCACCACGTGGTGGCCGGGGCGTGTCCTCCACACTGCCACGGGACCGTGGCGGCGGCGTGTCGAGCTGCAGGAGGTCCGAGTCGTCCCACGCGGTGAAGCGCGCGGGGCTGCGGCGAACAGTGTAGAGGAGGGAGGGCTCGTTGCGGGGGCTGGCGTATAGGAGGGAGAGCTCCCCGTCGCTGTGGGCGTGGTCGCTCCATTCTTCCTCGTCTGTTTCGGGGCTGTCGTGGTGGTGCTGGGAGCGCCGCGTGGGGGTGTGCTGTGAGTCGGCTGTGTCAGGGGGTGTCGCTGACTGTGGGGTGCGGGTGCGCTGCGGTGACGAAGGGGTGGAGTGGAAGAGGCGCGCGAAGGACCATGGTGAGAGGTGTAGGGTCAGGGTGTAGGCGTTTGGAGGTGTGGAGGGCCTTGGTGTGGGAGAGGGGGATGCGACTTGTGGGTTCATTGATATATGGTAGATTTAGTTGTGGTATTAAATGTACTTAAAACGATAACTAAGTGTTGCAAGTCCTGATGTTGAAGGAAAGATATAGGTAGAGTTGTTACATGTACTTATAGCTGCTAGCCAGTATCAAGACGCGACCTTCCAGCATTCTGAAAAAAAAAACCCCAGAGCGGCCTTGAATCATGGTTCCACAGCTAGTAATCTTCGGCCCAGTCTTGAAAACTAAGATGGAATCTCCCTTGAATACACCCCACGGACTTCACCCCCGCTCCGCGGTATGGGACCCCCTTCAGTAGCCACTACTACACGGTCACCGCCCTATCGGCGGTCCGTTGGTACTAGGTGCTGAAGGTGAGCAGCTAGTAGGAGGGCTGGGAGGTAACATGCGGATAGGTTTTTACCTGCTTTTCCACGCGGTTCCTGCTATAGTAGAAGGCCCTGTCGGGTCGGGGGTGTAGCTATGTAAGTAGCTACCAGAAGGAAAGGGTGTGCGGGCGGCGTCTTGCGTTCCGGTACACACTGGGCTTTCTTGGCTCTGAAGATTTCCGTATATAAGTCGAACGCAGCTGTCCTGGGATATGGCATCAGTGGCTGCAGCTCTACTTACTCCTGAGGATGTGGTTAGTTGCTTCCCGTAAAGAGAGAAATCATCTGTTCTTGGGAGGGGGGGTTGTATATACTATAGCTAGTACTATACTCTATGTATGTAGTTACGGCTTGATATTTGTACGCAAGATAACGATGCACGGCCTAGCAGCTAGACGTCCCTGAAGAGCCAGGTTTACGATACCACTCACTAAAATACTTCCTCCCGACGGAGGAAATCTCCAGATGGTCCCGTACCCAGCTCTCCTACGCTACCGGAGGGGCTGCATGGGGCATTATCGTTCCGGCCTCTGGTGAGATCCTTTTGCGGGTATTTGGAGCTCCCCGGTGCCAGAAAGGCTGCTGCCGGGGGACTGTCGGAGCGGAGTTTACATGCATTGCAAAATTAAACCCCCGCGGGCTTCTCCGGTAAGTAGGAAAATCAACTTTTTTTTCCCTTTAGCCTCCGGATCCGGCGGGCTCCATTTGACCCCCCGATACGATACAACAGTTAAGTTTTCTAGCCTCCCCGGGCTTCATTTAGGCTGCCGACATGCAGAGTAGGTTGAGGGTGTCGGGCTTTTACCGGCCTGATATTTGTCGGAATGTTAATGCTCCAGACCCTATGGTGAGCAGCAAGCTGCTGCTCGTAGCTAGGGGGTGGGTACGGGACTACATGTATTCCTACCCATACCACTATGATGAATCGAGGGGGGGGGGGGGGGGTTACTTTATCTAGGGATATATTCATATATTCATAGATATGTTTCTAGCATCCCCCTCGTAGAGAAATACTATGCATGTAGTTTGTAGTTAATAAGACACCATGTAAATAAGTAACTCTTGTTTCACCTAGCTAGACAATAAGATCCCCAGTTCTAATGGGGGGGTATACCTATATATAATCCTATATATAGTCGACCGGTTTGAGCGCGAAAAACAGTTTTATACCTCATCTGTAATTATTGAGCCAAAGTTCTGCTTGCTCATATGCGGGTCGGCTCGGGAAGCTGAGCTAGGGAGGGGACTTGCCGTTTGTTTCTTCTCCTGCTTACGGCCGCTTTTAATACACCCCACATCGTCCTTTGAACTTCATCACGACACAACAACAGTTCTTCAGCAAAGCTATCTCCTACCCATCATCAGTAATGGAGAAGCCGAGACACCGAGCGACAGTGATTATCGCGGTGAAGCCCCAAACAGAGGAATTGAAGAGATGCTAACTCAGTAACTAAAGGCTTTGGTTCCCGTTAGTTCGCTACCCCGCCGAATAGTGGTGTCTCTATCCAATGATGGACGTCCTCCGGGTCCAAAGTTTCATCAACAATCTTGGGATATAGTACTTGCAAGTTAGCGCCCATCTCCCCGGCATGGAAGCCAGTTTCAGTCTCTTATAGCGTGTAACTCCAAGTGGGAACATTGCCGCTCGAGGGCTAACATTAATTAAAACGATACTCTAAACAATACAATACATGTATGTACCAACGCCCAATTACCATCTATCGATTCTATCGATAAGGATACCACCCAAAAAGAAAAGGCAACCCTAGTGTCTTATGTACTCGAAGAAACGCTGATAATGATAGATGAAAATCGCTCCTAGTTTCCTGTCTACACAAAATAATTATACCACAAGAGACACTTGGAATCCTCGAGCGACTGAAGTCCACAAACATGTCCAAACAATTCCCCGTTTCCAAACCCAAGGGAATAAATCCAACAATCAGATCACGTTATATTATCCCTCCTTAACTATCTTTATCCTTATCCTTATCCTTCCAGCCACGGATTCTATCCATGACACTACTAGTTGTCTTGATGTCACGGTTTTTCTTAGCTCCATCAGGGGTATCTCCTTTCTGTGGGCTCGGTGGGTTCTTAACAGCCGCTCCAGTTATCCGTTCGAACTCCGAACCGCTTGTAGTCCCCGTCTCGAGAGATTCTGCGAATCTGCTTCTCATCTGCGTAACCTCCGATGGCTGACTGAAAGATAAGTGAGTTATTTCTGACTTCTGAATACCAGTTTTCTTTTTCTTCTTGGAATCAGACGATCTTTTGCCCAAATTCTCGATAGTGCTTCTAAACCGGTGAGGCTTTCTTAATGAAGTTTCCGACCCCGTCGAACTCTCGGTGGTGATGTAGGTGAGAACTGTAGAATCCCTTTCTACCCTATCCGTTGGCCCAAACGCGGCCCTTTTCCTTTGTTCCGCTACCGCACGAATCTTCTTTCTCATCTCTTCTTCTTCATTATGATCCATTTCTGTTGAATCTCTTGCCGTCTGGGGCCTTTCCGGGGTAAATGACAATGCCCTTGGGGGGACATTCCTCTGTACTGGAATTGATAACGAAGTGCTTAATATCGAACTGCGGAGCCCGCCCTCTCGTGACGGCACCCTCCTGTGCGGCACAGGCGGTAGGTTCCCTTGGCGAGCACTAATCATCGCCGGTGTCGGCGGGGGGTCAATTTTAGTAGCGCTGCTTAAAGGAGGGGTGTACCGCTGATACCGAGCTGACTTGGCGGCTATGTTGTCGTGATTGACTGGGGAGGTTGGTGAATCCGACTGGATGGGGTACTTGAGAGGCTGTGTAGGTAATGATAAGGTCAATAAAGAGCGCGAGGAGGTGTAGGCGTCTGGATTATCGGAGATATCTAGGTAGTTTTGGACGCATTGTGTGAGGGTTGGAGATTGAGAACGTTTTGGAATTGCGATAGGTCTTGGAACCTTGTGGGGTACTACCGGCGGTATCCTGAGTTTTATGTCAAGGTCATCAGCCATCAAATGACCCATGACCGGAGGCATTGCGGGTAACTCTTTATCCACCCTCATAGCTGTGGCATGCCTGGAAATAGCATGAGAAACAGTATTCTGCTGTATTATATTACCCCCGCCTCTACCGTCACCGTATTCCTCGCGAGCCTGGATATCTTGTGAAGCACTTTTGGACCGCATTAGTGTAGTGGCATCAGAAATACTCGTTAGCACATGCCGCAATTTCTCAACCTCATCCTGCAGCTCTTGGATTCTTATGTCTTTCTCTCTGATCAAGGTACTTTGCATTCTTTTCAGAGCTTCCTGCAACTCTATGATAGTGGCATCCTTCTCTTCATCTAATCCCCGTGCTCTCTCTAGCTCGTCTCGTAACTCGCTGATGGTGTACTCTTTGTCTCTGACCACCGCATCCAAGCCCTGTGCTCTTTCCAGCTCTTGTTGTAGCTCGAGGATGGTGAACCCCTTCTGCCTAACCAACAGCCGCTGTGCTTCGATCTCGTCCGCCTGTTTGGTGATGAGACGCTCCTGCAATTCAATAACCTGGGCGCTCTGATTCTTGAGGTTCTGTTTAGCTTTTGCGTACTGGTCTCTGGTGTGATCAAGAGCGATGGGGGCGTACAGGTCGATGGCCTCTTGATTTGTGTTTTCCATGGCTTAAGGTCCGGTTGCAACTTTGAATTTTTTGAATTGGTATTGAATCCGTTGGTTAGTGTATGTGACGGTCCCAACGGTCAGCGGAGTCAAGGATAAAAGGGAGTTCTGGGGGGTTACCTTCCCAATAGAATTGTCTTCATAGCATCTACACGCACGATCACAGATTCTATGAGAGATGAGGAACAACTAGGAATAACCGACGCAAGAGAAAATAAAAGCTTAGTACATTCTACGTCTATCGTCCCATGGACCAGATAAAAGTCTCCTTTCCCTGGTAATGATAATTTTGAGGGCTAACTGCACATTGTATGTGTTAGAAACCAACCGGCACCTCAGCGAGAGCCACGAGTGACCACCCATGACCCAAATTACTAAGAGATAGAACCCTCGGCCTTCCAAATGTCCCCACTTGAGGATAAAACACCCTCGCCGCGCATCTACCGTTCAAGGCACGTATCTGGCCCGGTTCGTGTAGCTAGCCAGGGAATTCCCACATTCTATCTCGCTAACGCGCGCGGGATCCGGCTACACCTATTCTATCCACCCTTTCCTCTATTCAGTGTTTCTTGTGTTCCGATAAGGGGTGATAGAACATTGGCGTATACATGTACCTACCTACTCTGGGTACTAACTCTACGGTGCCCTACTCAAGGTATCAAGGTATCCCCCCAAACTGGCCCTAGCTTGCCAACTGGACTCGTTCGTGGATCATCCAGTACCAAATAAGCAGTGCGAGATCTGATCTGCACCCATGCCACACCACACTCTCTGGGATATCTCTCCTCAATGTGCTAGGATCATCCGGGAACGGGTATCAGATTTCAGATTCCGGCGTGGGTGTGCAACCAGCTCCACGTGGGGACGTCGAAGCTTCTGGATTGCGAGCTTTGCGGCTTGATACCGAGGCCTAGCTAGCTCGGCCTAGGCAGGATGACCGAATGTCTGTCTATCATGGGTTTATTATGGAATACTAACCGATGGAGACGTAGAGTGTGTACCGAGAGTAGGGGTAGATGTTCAATGTCGACGTGGAGAGAGGTACTTACACCTACGTAGGGGGCACCCGGAGATCTTCCTCCACGACGGAGGTCGGGCCGGATGGGTATGTAGATTCGATTAGATATTCCGAACCAAACCCACGCACCCACAGGCGCCTATCTGCTATCTAATCTAGAGTACCATGTAGACATTATATCACCAGCTCCCCAGTCCGGAGGGGAGAAGAATACTAAACACACGACTATCAATCACATATCGACCAGAATAATATGCTCAAACAGCGGTGGCCATCTCACGACTCTAAAGTACACACGCCTAAGAGGGTAGTGCCCGATCTGATTAGACGCATCCCACCCGGCCGCCCGCCCCCGGTACATTATCTCTTCTCTCTTCACTGTCGGTGGTGGTGGTGCGGTGCACGCCCAACAAAAACCTCCAATCCACACATGTAGATGTCAATGTATCTACTCTGGGTGTTGCAGTTTTTGCCCCCCTGGCTGAAGCAGAACACACTTGAGCAGGTGGAGTATTTACCTACCGGCATCCCTGCGTCTGCCACATGCCACATGCAATCCATCCATCCATCCACTGGATCAAGAAAAAAAAAACACTATTTTTTTTCCCTTCACGGATGGACGTTGACCCTACAGATGTTGTATGAGTTGTCCTTTACCCGGTGTACCTCGCTTTTCCTACTCTACATACCTCCTACCTACTCTAAACTACCTACTCTATCTAAACCACTGCAGCAACGCACGTACCCCAACGGCGCCTACCATACACCTACCTCGAGATCGCCTATAAGAAAATTTTCCTCCCCCAAACTGACTGGCGCGGGTAATTTATCAGCGACGGGGGAGACCTGCAGGGCGTTTATCCAGCGAATCGCAGCGGGGGCGCTAAAGGGCGACGTGCTGGACTTTCCACTTGCGGCAGAAGGTTTACAATATCATTATCGGTACACACATACATACATATCGGATGTGTATGTATGTTGTCATGACGCGCCGAAGAAGAAAAGAGGAGGAATAATGAGGGTATGTAGTAGCAGATGAGATACGTGACGGGAGCGGAGCGGGTCGGGGCGTGCGGGTGCGGTGCGGTGCGGTGTGGTGGTGTGGTGCGTTCCGGTGTCCTGGTGTGTGGTTTTTTTTCTGTTAATTTTTTTTTTTTCCTAGAGTCGTCGTTGCCGTGGTGGGGTGCGAGCGGTGAGGAAGTTATATTGGCTCGTAAGGGGGGAGGGGGGGTTCGAGAGAAATTTTTTTTTTTGTAATGATATCTGTCCAGCTGGCTGACTAGCTACATGTAGGTACCAGTATTACTCTACTTACTCTACAGAGTAGAGGGTATGTAGGTACTTTACATGTACCTACTTACTCTAGGTAGGTAGGTAGGTAGGTACGACTCCCACTCTACTCGCCGAGCTGGCCACCACCCGCTGTAGGGTAGAGTAGGTAGAGCACGCATGTATGTATACTTTCTTCTTCCGGGAGGGAAGGGAAGGGAATGAGCAGAGCAGAGCAGAAGAAGGCATGCCGTCGGATTCTCCAGATCGTGAGTTTGTCTCACTCTGCTCTTGCAGGTCCAGAGTGGAGTGAGTACATCCCTACTTTATCTGCCTACTTCTCTCTTAATTCCATAACTATACCTATCTCCCTATCGCACCTCCTTCGAGCACAAGTGGGGGAGGGGGGAGGGGGTTTCTCGCTATCACAATGTCTATATTTTCTTCTTCCCCGTGAGCCAGCAAAAAGTACAACCAACCTACAGACACGAGTGCCGGTACCTACCTACCTACCTACCTCCTCTAACCTATCGTCGACAGAGGGAGACAGACACAGACACGGTGTGACATCTGCAGCAGCGTGGGGTCCACCCGAAGCTTATTTCCCGTGCGACTCTAGCCCGAGCCAGGTTGGTTATGGGTGGGTAGGTACAAGTACCTGGAGTGGAGTAGAGCAGGTAGGTACTCGGGGCAGGTAAAAAAAAAAAGTACCGGACAATAAGGGTTTCTGGTTCACCAATGGATGCGAGTCCTAGGCGAGAACTACTGCAAAAAAAGCCCAGAGACAAGCATTGCATTGTCAGGTACTATTTACGTGCCCCGAGTAGGTTCTAGGTATGTATTCTACATACTCTTTCCCTCCCCCTCTGCCGGCCACCCCCACCCACCCCCCAATCACAGTTGCAAAAAGATATGCCTACATATATGTACCTAGAGTACATCCCTATCGATACTGCTGCCCTCTCGGTGAGACAGCATCCCGGAGGAAAAGAAAAGACTAGTAGAGTAGGTAGGTAGGTAGGAAAAACCGGCAGGACATGTGCATTGCTGGGAGTCGACCGTTATGGCTTCCTTTGTTCCGTGCCTGCCTGCTTACCTGTAGAGTACATACTAGCTTACCTACATGTACCTAAGCTAAAGATTATGTATGTAGAGTACGTGCTTGTGCTTACTCAATGAATTAACCAACGTGCTTGCGGGTGCTCGAGCTCGAGATACATAGAGTGATGAATCATGACGCAGTCTGGCAGCAACACAAGATACAACACACGTTATCTCTTATCAGATATCCCCGGTACGTATATTGTCTCTATCTACACAGGTACAACTTGAACGCCTAGAAAAAAAAAAAGTTTTTTTAACCCCACCCGGGCCACCCCTCCCACCTTGGGCAAGAACGCACAGGCCTTATGTAGGTACATGTATTTACCTACGTACCAATGGCCACCCACCCGCCGGCTCGGGAAGCTTATCCAATCCCCATCGCTCGGCGAGTCTCTGGCCGCATCGGCAGACGCATTCCAAACCTTCTTTCGCGGGGCCGCATTCTGCTTCCACATCCAGTGAGTGCAGTTGCCCCAAGCTGTTAGGGTAGGGACTCTGCCTAGAGCAGAGCAGTTGCCCTACGTCAGTCTACCTCCCCCTGCATGTCTCATGATGCTGCCTGCTGCCTGCTGCTGCTGCTGCTGCTGTAGGTAAGCTCTAGCTCCAGCTGCTGTAGAGCTCCATCCTCTGACTGGCCATCCTCGCGAGCCAATAGTTTGCCCCCCGTAAGCTACTCTGGCACGTGCTGCGGCGAACATCGCGGTTTACTATGGTTATCGTGATATGTATATACCGTCCTCCATTTTCCGCTCTTTCTCTGGTTCCGTACCGTACGTGCGCAGACCCCTTAACTAGCCGGGCACGGTACGGTACGTACCTTACCAACAGACGGATCCCCGCAATCCCCGCAAATTGGCTATCCCCGGATTTTGATCACGGCGGGAGATCGGATCGGGGGTACGTAGAGGAGAGAAAGCGGAAGCTTCATCTACACGGGATGGACGATGGAAGGGTTGAATAAATGGTTGGTAGCCACGTTTCGAGTAACGACGGCGGAGGCGGCGGGTGACCGACAACGACAACGACAACGATGATAAATTAATTCTCGTAGAAATCGTGTCGGGTTCGGAATCGACGGTAGCAGAAAATTTTACCTGTTATCGTGACTGATCCATCAAAAGTAAAAAAAAGGGGGGGGAGGAAAAGAAAGGAAAAAGGAAAAAACCTGAGGGTCAGTAAAGCATGTAGTCAAAGAATCGACAAAGACGGAGACGACCCTGTAACCAGGCCCCCCAATAAGTATCGTAACAATTGCCACCTGAGCTCTGCTACCAGGGATGTACCACTCCCATTCTTCACGAACTATTCCCAAGCTCCAAATTCATCGATAGGAAAAGCACTCGAATCCCATCCACGATCGGGGAGTCTTCCTCCTACTCCTCCTCCCCCATACCAAAAACAGGTCAGGCCACGCGACAGGGCTAGCTACTCTGTGTTGTTGTTATGGTGGGAGCAACGTCAATCAACGTGTTCCGTCCGGGAGATCATTCTAGTATTTGCCTATCGGGTTTCAGATGTGCTGTAAGGTGTCTTCGGAGGGAGTGGATCTTGGATTGCACTGAAACAAGCTAGGGGGAGAGATGATGGGCATTTTGTATCTACTCCAATTGAATGAACGTATGTAGAACTCGTTCCCGCTGATGGGGAGAAAAAAAGATATTTGATCTTTTCAAAACTACCCCCGGAGCGGCATCAGAGATACGGCGCTGCTGTTCTAATTCGACCATACTTCAGTACGACCCGCTCCCCGGCGAGCATTACTACTCTGATACTCCGCTGAAGGTATTCAGGAGTCATGACGGCGGACAGGCAGTACTTTACTGCACAAAAGTGACTTTACTGACAGTCAATGTCAAAGCTGCTAGTACCGTCGACAACAACACAGTCCGGGATTGTGGAGAAGCTTTAAGAAACCTGTATTTCTCGCCAGAAACCCTAGCTAGGGCTATTGCATCTCCCGACAGGTTGGCTCATCCAGCTATTGGGACGATACGATGCGCTGGCCAGGGGCTGGGCATGGGGCGTAATTCTCCGATGGGTTGCGGTTGGCTAGACAGATCCTTTTTTTTCTTTTGCTTTGTCAGGAACTTGCAAGCGGAAGAGGTTTGTGCGATTTGGAGGTGAAAGGAAAAAAGGGAAAAGCACATCTCACGATGAAGTTTGGGATCTTTTTTTTTGCTTACAATGTAGGTTGCTGTTTTGCGGTAAAGCCGATCATTACCAATTCCCACGATAGAGCTGTGCTAACCCCAACGTCGCATCACAATGTTAGTTAACCTAGAGTTCACCATCAACCGGGTACGATGCCCATTTCGATAATTGCAGCCACTCTCGTTGGCGATATCCCGACGCAGCTAGCACAGGTAGCAAGCAAGCATAGCAGATGATCGATAGGTAGATGGGAGGGGGGTAAGGTTGTGCGGGGTTCGTTAATCCAGTGGAGTCTGATCTGAGTCATGCCATTATTTATTTATTGTTTCCCCTTCTCTAGATCTCTATCCACCCCTCCCCCTTTTTTTTTACTCCTCATCCACCGGTAGGTATAGTACGGCTATCGAGGGAGAAAAGTATGGTAAACTGTTCTCGTGATACCAGATCGATGGAGTGCTTGTCAGACAGAGACAGTGGATGTGAATGCGATTGGTTGAGGAATCGGAGCCCCAACCTCGGTTGCTGCCAAATACCTGCTCCTCCAAGCCACACCTGTCTTAATTCTAGTCTAGCCAACTACATCAAATGTATCCAGATTACACATCAAATGTAACCAACCAACGTCCGTAACATTCCAAACGAGCCACCTGCTGCCAACTACATACATACTGCACGTAACCCTCCACCCCGGCCCCAAATAGCTGTAACCATGTCTGTATCCTGAAGCTTCACCGGTATCAGCAGCTGCCCCTCCAAACAATATCATTCATTTTGTTTCCCCGGTCAATCAAGCTTGCACACAATGCCATTTTTTGTTATATTTATGGGGTACATGTAGTTGGCCCGCCCTTGCCGCGACTAGCGTATGCTAGACTCGACGGTCACGCACCATCTATCTCTCTCTCCTTCTCTCAGTGACATCTTCATCTTCAGGGGTTCTCTCCCCAGCAGCTAAGTAACTAGCTAGTTAGCTACAGAAAAGGGTACTATGGTATCACTACGGCGGAATGTTTCCCCAGAGTAGTAAGGTAAGGATTAGGATTAGGAGAATGCTTCCACAAAACACTTCGGAACGATGCCAAATCATTTTTTGTTTTGTTTCGCATGCAAATGCTGTAAAATACGAAGCGATACGAAGTGAGATTGGTAGCTGCTCCTCCGCCTAAGGATTTCGTTTCGTTCCGTTCCGTTCGACGCGGAGATAGTTATTTGGCCCATGACTATATGACTACATGATGGCGATGTGCACTGCTTGATTTTGACGTGCGTCCGAACGAAACCTCTCGAGCGCTAGCCGCCTTCCTGTCCGTGAGGCAAAGGCAATGCAAAGCAATAGCTGAGGAAAGCTCGGTTCGGGCATACTCTCCCTTCTCTCCAGGTTTCTCGCCTTCCTTCGGCGCGACCGGAAGCTGAACAAGCGAGAGAAACATGTACGTATGTAGAAGCGACGGCATGCGCAACTTATTTAACAGGCAAACAATTTCCCCATCCACACATACATATTGTAAACATACATATTTACATCGGGCTGATGCTTACCACTCCACGTTTCCCGGAGAAATACTACCGTCATCAATTACATGTTACAAATCCTGGTCTTACCCATGGTGTAAAACAAAAACAAAAAATACCAATCATCACAGTACCAATATCTCCCTCAGGTATGTCAAGATAGATATCGATCACGTCAATGACGCCAGCACCCATCAACACCACCAAACCTCCTCCCTCCACACTCTCACACACACCCCTCGCCCTGCCCCACTCCATCCACCCATCCCGGGAGATCAGCGGTCATGACCGCCTCACTAATCGGGATCACCGCGCACGAGTACAAAGGCTAGATGTATCTAGCAACCCTGACCCTCGTCGTTGCGGAGACAACCAACGCGGGGTCCACCTGCCTAGTACTCTCTCTACTTGAAGCTGTTTGTTTTGTTTTTGGTTTGCCAGTCTATTATCGCAAGTATATACCTCCTAGGTGTAGGCACTCTATCGGCGCACGGCGGGGTAGGTGACAAGCAGGGACTAGACTTCCTTGTCGCAAGGAGACATCCGGTGAAATCGAACACATAGGGTACGAGCAGCTCTAGTGCGCCGTGCCGGTTTTACTCTGCATCAAGCACAAGTCAAGTGCCTGCGTGTGATGAGGTCGAAGTAATGTACCTTATGTAGCTTGGTGCCTCATGCAGCGGGCTTGTTTTCGATATGTGGCCATGGTTGCGAGGGGAACGGGTGATTGTTTACGTCCTCCTTCCTGGCCCTCCTCCACATGTAGATACAGTCGATGGGCCACGAGGCTGGTGCAATTAATATCTTATATAATATGTTCCTATGCCTAGGTACATGTGGAATTCACCAAAGTAAGTGTAGAGGATGAAAATAGTAGCTACTTACATATGTATTCCCCCCCCCCCCCCCCGTGCATGCGTGCTAGTGCGAGTTCCTCTGCGCAGACGTAACATACTTTAATCTAAGCCTCCGTCAATCACGACATCAGGACATCAGGGCGAGATGCCCACCCGTATGTATCTACCGTAGCACATACCGTTCCCAACTTATCCCCCCCCCCCATGATCCAAAGCAGGAACCGGACGATAGGGACATCACGCGCAAGCCCAGCGAGGTGGGGAAAAAAGAAGCCGCCTATTATAACTCCACATAGCGATAAGGCTGGGGGAATGGATGTAGGCGGACGGATTACTTAGTAGCGCCTTATGTATATCTAGATGTTCCCTGGGAATGGTAGGTATGTGAGTGAGGTAAGTGGGTAACACGATGAAACAGTCACATGAAGGTGCCCTAAAGACTGGAGTAACAATTGACAAACTACATGATACTTCTTGGTATGTATTACTATCATAACATCATCATCACCACATTCCATCATCCATGTCTTGTCTGCCTCATATGCGATGAACCAACCAACCACAAGTCCCAAACCCTTTTACCGAGAAACTTAAACTTGATTCACCCCGCGCATCATATCATATATCAATATCCTCTTTTTGAGTAGATACCATCTAGTTCCCCTCTCCCATCCCCTTAGCCAGTCCGGGTGTGCGCATGTGCAGGACACCTAACCCTAGACAGGCCCTTATCACGTGTAAGCACGGATCTTCGAGAAGCTAGGCGTGGAAGAGATAAGTGTATTGGAGAGGGGGTTGTCGAGACCCCGCATGATTATTGCATAGAGTCCCTTATCCTTATCCGCCAGGCGCTGATAGGTAGAGCACTACATACATGTACTCATCTAGGTAGTTGAGGCGGGCGGCGGCAAACAGACACAGGGTCTAATCATGTTAAGTGAGACAAATGTCATAATACATAAACATTATATTCGTTTTTGCACCTGCATGGAGCCTGAAGAAATGAGTAAAAAAACCCAAGTAAGTATGGTAGATACATCGTACTCATGAGTACATACATGTACTGTTGTACGCGTTATGTAGTGGATTTTACACTTGAGTCTGTGTTGGGATTTTTGGGGGCCTTTCGTTCGCTCGTTCTCCCGGACGTTAATCAATTGATACTCACTCATTATCTCTCTACCTACCGTACATACATACCGGCTCATACTCTATCTATCGCCTCTCCAACCAGCCAGCCTGAGTCGAAATCCCCATTCCGCACATACTGCGGTGTTACTTCGGCCCTGCTGCTGCTGCTGTTGTAGACACTCGAATTTTTTTTTATATACAGATGCGCCAGACGGCACCCAGCATCAAAGTGCATGCTTGTCAGAAAATCGGCCTTGTGTGTGCACCCACAACCACCACCACGACCCATGCTATGTGTGCACATCTGGCGGCGGGTGGAAGGGGGGGAATTTCGGGGTAACATTTGTTTGGCCCGTTTCGTTTCTGTATGCGGTGTGTGTGTTTTTTTTCTGGGGCTGGGGGGCGCGCGAATCGGCAGGGCTTCTCTGGGAACAGCATCTTGACGCGAGTCCAGGGAGGGCAGGCAGTTGAAGGGGCATCATAATCAACATCATCATCATCATATGTAAGTATATGTAGGCTTGCAGAAAAGAAAGATTATTACAATGCACTTGTGAGGCGGGCGACCAACAACCACCCGGATCAGCCCAACTGGCGGTCGTACAACAATTACCATTACCACCGCCGCCGCATGTTGAAGGGGGGTTTCGCGGGCGGGTGTTGAGATGGGACGACAGATGTGGTGATGACCGTCCGTCTGGGGGACGGAAGCGTGCCCGGCTCGAGCAGCGGCACCAGAACGAGGGGTATTTTTTTCTTTCGGTGGGCTTCTGGGTGATTCCGTGCTAACCCACGAAGGTGCAGGGACCAGGAGGGGTCTATTTGTGTCATTTGCGTTTCCAGGAAAAGGTTAGGGGCGAGCTTTCTGTTTTTGGGGGGCGGGATAGTTAATTGTTCCCGATTTGGAATCCTGGAAGTTATGGTTACTGGCGCTGGCTGAGCCCCCCGGTGTTATGGCTTGTGGTTGGTGAACGGTTGTGGTCGTTGACCTGGTCCTGGTTGTGGTGGTGCTGCTGGATGGCGGTGGCTAGCGAAACTCAGTCCAACAGTCGTGGATGTCTGAGTAGAAAGCTGTATGTATGCATGTAGCAGTAGCCACCCACAATTCGACCATCCCACAAACCATAAACGCCCTGAGGAGTGCAGAGGAGATTTTATTTATGTTTATGTATGCGGTGAAAGCGTTGCCCACCCTCCCCAGATCAAGTCTGCAGGACCCGTTTTTTTTTATCTTTGTTTTATTTTTTAGTTACCAGGACGAGGAAGCTCCCTTCCCTCCCTGGCCTGACCACCCCACCCATTCATGCGCAGATGCAGAACCCATACGCGCCGGGAACGTGGGAATCATGTATGATTGGCTGGGAAGGGGAGAGGGAAACTTGATTGTTTCCACATCAAGCAGTCGGTCGGGAAGAAGGGGAAGGGCCAGGACTAGATTTGGCGCTACCTCGAAGGTCTTTTTTTTTTTTTTTTTTCCTCTTCTAAAATGGAAACAGGCGAGATGAACCTATTTTACATTGGCGACGATTTAATAATAAATCACGGGGTAACATGTAGTTTGTATCCACGAAAGTTTGGTTTGGGGCTCCGACGAGTAACCCATAGCTCAGGTGAGAATTACCCTACGAGTACCTACATACGCAGTGGGAGGAGGGGAGGGGGGGTCAAGGTTTGCTTTCGGGGGGGTTTAATAGTAGTGAATGTTTTTTTTTTTTAGGGGAGGGGGAAGGGTGAATGTTTTTGGACAACTCATCAAAGTGTATTGAATCGAGATCATTTTTTTTGGTGGTTTGAAGAGAGAGGGCAAGAACGGGCAGTTAAAGTAGTAGTAAGAGCAGTGACTTCTTGGCGATTTTTTTCGGGGTGAGGGAGGGGGGGGGCGGGCATGAACCAGTGGGAGTTTGGTTACTTTTGGGCCCTTGCTTGCCTGAGAGCTCCCCTTCCCTGCTTTGGCGTTGCTCTCTGGCTGGTCGCTGGTCGCTCCCCGCAGGGCATGTAAGCCAATAGATGTCCTCCGCCCTTTCCTTTTCGTAGTCGCTGGCTAGAAGAGTTCAGTTGGACGAGGCAGCCAGGAAGTAGTCGTAGTAAGGAGGAGTCGAGCAGCAGCACCCTTCTTAGAGTAGCAGAGCAGCAACAACAGCAGCAGGCAGGTCTTGGGACATCCCGCTCTCCCCACCATCACGAATTGGACAAGTGATACCCAATAGCCCTGCTTGCCTGTTATTTTCCTTTCCCATCACCATCGCGCCCTCACTCCCCCATCCGGGCCACACACCCACACCCCCATACCACGCTCAGTGTTGCTTAGTGTCGCTCACCCATAGAGCTTGCGCACCCCCAACCAGCCTGTCAGTAACTTGAACTCGAACAAGTGAAGCTGGTCGTTTCGTCAATATTCTCATCACGCTTCTCCTCCTCCCCCCCCCCCCCCCCCCTCTGTATACCTTACCTTATTCACACTTCTCTTCTCTTGAGAGTCCTATTTCTCTTTTCTAACGACCTTTTATTTCCTCCCCCACACCCACTCTTCCCCTACCCCCATCTTGCATCTCAGTTGACCTACACCCCCTCCCTCCCCCTCCCTTTCCCGAATTAACCCCCCTCCTCCTCATAGTATCATCCCCGCTTCTATCTATCGGTCGGGCTATCTTCCCCATTGCTCTCTCTCTTCAATCGTCCGCTCGGAACGAAAAACAAACTCCGTGCTCTCTCCATCACTGAATCTTTGACTTCCTCTTTTTTTTTTCTTCTTTTACTTTCAATTTTTGTCTGCTGCTGTTCTCCAGTCACACGTTGCTTGTCCGGCATAGACATTCATCCGTCATACTCCCTCCTCCTCCCAATCCTACCTCTCTATCTCCCCCGGTTGCATTAACTTGCAATCGAAACAGCCACGACTATTTCTCCCCCCCCCCGAAACAATCGAAACGTCGCCCATCTGATTTGACCGCTCTTCTGTTGCTCAAAAGGACAGCTCGACTGCTTTGAAATCATAACCCCCGGGAAACGAACCTGTCAAGGCAGTTGTTCGTCCCTATTATCCAGCCACCGCGCTGCGTTGTTAGAAGGAGCCTCTTTTGCAAATAGACTCCTGTCTTACAGGCTTAGGCTTGCCTTTTCCTCCTACTTATTACTACTACTACTTTCTTCTACTTCTACTACTTACTACTTCTTTCTCTTATTCTTCTGCTGCTATTACTACTCTTTCTACGCTTACCGTACTTGTTTCTCTTTCGTTCTTTTTCATTACCCGCTAGCTGAGTCGTCATCGAATTACCATCTACGTATACAACGCACTGCAGGTTCTGCGAGCCACAACCACTGCTTTCACTAAGCCCCCCCTTTTCTTGAGAACCATCCTCTCCTTCTCCACCCTTCCAGAAGAAAAGGAAACCAGAGAGAGGTGGTCCAATCAACCACATTGACCGTAGACCGTCAATATAACTCCACTGGATGCTATAATCGTTTATTTTATTTCTATAACTCACTCACTCGCTCTCACTACCATCTGGAATCGTTGCCTGGCTATTTACAATACTAAGTCGACTACTTGCGCGCACTACTCAATCTCAATCCGGTGAGATCGTCTTTCGTTCCATCGACAGGTCCTCCATTCCGGTCCTGATCTAAACAACTCAGTCTTGGCATCTACTATTTCCACGCTACTCCATACTTGGCATCTACTATTGCAACTACCATTACCGAGTACACGTCGTTCCCTGTAGTAATACTCAAAAGTGGCCACTGCTACTAGCGCATATTAAATCTCCCTCTACCCACCCCCCTCTCCCTTCCCTCCTTTCAATCAACAACAATCAAATCGTTAATCTTAATCAAAAGCCCTCCCCCTCCTCCTTCACCACCAGCAGCTTCACACCCAACCAGACGACTTTAACCAGTGGTTTCTGCTCGTCTGTTACAGCACTCTACATACACCCCCCCCCCCTTATGGCTCTTCCGAAAATGACTACGGACCCCTATGCCGTTCTCGGAATACCAAATGATGCTGCCACAGCTACTATCAGGACTTCATACAAAAAACTAATCCTGCAATGCCATCCCGACAAAGTGCACGACGAGTCACTACGCGAGGAGAAGGCCATTCAGTTCCAGAAAGTCCAGGAGGCCTATGAGCTCCTGCTTGATAGTCGCCGCAGGCGGAAATACGACGAAGAAGTGGCCAAGCAGGCGAAAGCGGCAGCAGAAGCAGCGGCTAAACCACCATCACCCCCGCAGTCACAGCCACAGCCACAACCACAGCCAATGCAAACTCCACACATGGCCCATGCACACCCTCACACGTCACATCGAAGCACGAGTGGAACCAGACATTCTCCAGGTAGTGCAGAGAGATCATCGGAGAGGGCGGACAGGCCAAGAAGGGAGAGAAGTGCTACTAACCCATCGCCAGATGAGCGACAGAAAGATAGGGAGGCTAGGCATGCTAGGAAGCGAGCAGAAGGACGGGAGAGAAGGTCGAGGGAGGAGTCCTCGTGGACCCCGGAGGAGCAGCAGAATATAAGGAGGGATACAGCAGATTATGCGCGGATGATGATGAAGGAAAAGGAAGAGGAGGCAAGAAAGGCTGCAGAACGGGCAGAACGGGCAGAACGGGCAGAACGGGCTAGAAGGGAGAGGGAGAGGGAGAGGGAGGCGTATGAGGAGGCTAGATATGCGCAGGCACAAGCACAGGCTCAAGCACAAGCTCAACATACACATACGCATCACCCTGATGAAGTGCCAAAGAAGGGGTACAACAGATATACCGCCGACGGTTCGCCGAGGAAATCATCGTATGATGCCCGACAGTACGAAATACCGACCGCCAGTGCTCCACTACCAACAGCACCGATCCCGCCCCCAGCACCCGAAGCCCGACCCGAAGCCCGACCCGACGCCCGACCCGACGTCCGACCAGGGTATCTCGAAGCCAAAAAGGCTGAAGAAGAGAGACTTGCCAGGGTCAAGGCAAAGATGGGCGTAGATGACCTACCGAGGGCGCCTGTTCCGGAAGCATCAGATAGAGAACGTGAAAGGTTAGCGAGGGATGCACGGGAGAGAGCTGAACGCGGTGGCCGAGAGCGAGATCGTGGATCTGAGGCCCCGCAATACCGCGAACGAAGGTCCTCAAAAACCCCACCATTGCGCAGAGGATCCTCTGTAACTTCAAGGTGCGACGAAGTTCCCTCGACCCCGACGATGCGACCTGCAGCTACGGCTTATGGAGGGTCAGCCCCGACACATACCTCTTCATACTCGTCTAGTGGAGCAGCCTACGCGCCGAGGCGGAGGCACAGCAGCCCAAGTATTGAGAAACAGGCGTCCCGCATGCAATCTCGCGAGGTACCGGTACCCTGCGACTCTGGGTACTCAAGCCCGTCGACTGATACGCCGGTTGCCGATAAGAAGGTGCCTATTCCTGAAATACGCACTGCTGCAGACGGGTAAGCGATATACTGTCAATGATAAGTTTTAACTTTTACTGATTTCCTCCCTAAGCACCGATAACTTGAACGGATCGTGGAAGAAGTATACGTTTGAGGTGTACGTCCGCGAAGATGACGAGGCCATCGCTCAGGCCCAGGGCGGCATACCTTCCCACTACGCGCACTCAAGCTCACCCTCAATACACCCCGCCGACCCTATGGGTGGCCTCGCGCCGCCTCTTCCTGCCGAACATATCCAGAAAGCAGCAAATATCTTTAACATACCATTTAGGCCCGTGGGCGTTTACCCTGGAGGCATCGACCCCCGGGCTGACCCTCGAGTTGACCCTCGGGTTGACCGTTATCCCCCAGCGCCAAGCAGCAGCATCCACCCGCATTCACCCCCGAGTAGTCACCACCCCGGCCATTCGCCCCACTCTCCCCATGCTTCACCTCCAAGACATTCAAGGCACCACCACTCGCCTACTCTCTCACCTAGAATAGTACCTGAGTTTGTATCGCCAGGTTTGGCGAGGTCAAATACTACACCACATCACTCACACTCATCGCGATCCCGGGAACGGGATCACGGGCATGGTGGGTATGGATATGCGCCAGCGCCATCACTCACCCGCAATTCCACCTTTTCTAATTAGTTTATTACCACCATGTGTTTTATGTTAGTCTAGATGAAGGTAGTGTCTTTTTGTTGCTTTAGTAGTGGTGAATTTCGCCCCTTTGGTTGTGTTATGAAATATATGATGAAACGGGAATTGGACTCTTTTGGGACGTGTTTGGTTTTGTTTTTTTCGGGGGGGAGGGGGGGAGGGGCGGGTGATAAGCATTTTTTTGTGATTTTTATTTTCGCTTCTGGCTGTTATCTTATTTCTGCTCCTTCCGGATCTTGTGGGTGTTTATTGTCTCTTTTTTTTTTTTTTGGTTGCGGTTGCGGTTGCGGTCTTTGTTTTATCGGATGCAAATGCTACTTCTATAGCTACAATCTTTTTTTTTTTGCTCATCTCTCTCTCTCTCGTCTCCCTCAAATCTCCTCACGACGTGTTGTTTTTCTGGTGTGTTCATTTTTGCGACCTTATCACTGCGACCCATCAGATATATGCAGGGTTCCCTTTTGGAGGTATGGTACGGTATGGGGGCTGGTGACCGCTTGCTTCAATTACTGCATACAACAATAACAATTTACATAGATACCCCCCCCCCCCCTCCCTCTCCCCCACAGTCCAGTCCTTATTGCGGTATATCAGGTTTACTTTTTTTCTTCTTTACTTTTTCCTATCTCGGTACTACTTATTTGGTCCTGGGGCGGCGGGTATGTGCACTTTGCATTTCAATCTTTTGTTTTTTTTTTTTTTTTTTTTGTTTCGGGGGGGGGTATAGAGTTTTCATCAACATCAATCATTCGTTTTTTGTGTAACTGTGTGTGGTTCTTGGCCCAGTTGTTGAGTCTCCTCGGCCTCGGCCTCGGCCTGCCTCGCTCCCCCCCACCAACCCACCTACCAACCTACAAACCTACCAACAGGTTGCCTGGTTGCCTTGATATCGTGTCCGTTATGAACCTGCGCCGTGCCGGAGAAAGGAAAGGCGGGGGTGGGGATTGAAGATCTTAAGAGAACAAGCTTAAGGGAGGGTCTTAGTTTGTTTATGCATATCCCGTTTTTGTTATTTGTGCTTGTGCTTTTTTTTAGCAGACAAGCAGGCAGGCAGGCAGGCAGGCAGACAGACAGCATCAAGGCGGGCAAGGCGGGCAAATGCGAGGCAAGCAGGCTAGGCTAGTAGGCTAGGCAAGCAAGCAGCAGGCGTCCAAGCAAATGGCAAACAACCTACCAACCCACGGAGTACCGATTGGCGAGAATATTGGCATACCAAAAAAAAAAAAAAGGGTTGTTAGTAGCAGCAGCAGACAAACTCGACAATGAAGACTCCATAGGAGGGGCCCTACATACCGGATTAGACCCGGTCCCGGTTTACCCGCCCATCGAATCGGCATCGATCGAATCGACATCGAAACTCGCAATTTTCTGTCAGCCCTGTGGGGCACTTGCTTGCGTTTTTTTTGTGGGATTGTGGAATCGCGGATCAGAGGGGGGGGGGGGGGGCGGGGGCGGGTTGGGCTCAACCACGGTACTCTACCAGTTTGGTTTGCATGGGAAATGTATGGGTGGGTGGTGGGTGAAGGGTAGCTACCTACACTAACACTACACCATACGACACACGGACAATGGACCCTTCGGTGTTTCAGCTTCTGCGCTGCGTACATACTTCGGGATTCCGTTCCCGGCGGCGGCGGCGGCGGCGGTCTAACCTTCAAATCCTCTGGGTGCAGCTATTTTGCGGGGAGGAGGAGGGGGTTACTGCATAGGCTGTTTTCGGAGTGGGAGATGAAGAGGGGGGATACTGTATCGTAACTTTGTGCTTGTTTTTTTTTTGCGTGTGTTTTCCCGTTTGAGTCTTTTTCTTTTTTCTGCCTGTACTTACTATGTACCCCGCTGGTTTGTGCCTACCGGTTTATTTCTGTGGGTATAGTTTCTTGCGTTCCCTTTTTGCGTACATATCTATCTCATGCCTCTTTTTCTTTTGACACGATATGACGACGGTGATGATGATGATCTTCGAGTTATGCTCACGAGACGCGGTGGTTTTTCTCTTTGGGTCTACTCTGTGCTCTGCGGGGTTTGGGAAATTGGGAAATTGTTTTCTTTCTGATACTGCGACGAATATTGAATACCTGCACCCACACAAGGCTGAGGTACGGGGTTTGCAGTCGGGCATTTGTTTCCCGGAGTACCGCCTTCCTAGAGAAGACATCCTTTTTTTGAAGCGGTATTGTAGTAACACATTGTAACAAAGGAATGTATCGAATAATTACTACTAAAGAACGTCGCGCCCCTACACCCTCCCCCGTGCACTTGAGATAGCGAGGGAAAGCCCCGCGTGAAATGATTGGAGAGGCCATTCGAGATGCACCTACATATCTTCCTCAGTTCGATTGACTATGGTACATATGTAAGCTTTTTTTTTTTTTATAGAACCCGTGAGCGAGTGACATCATATTATCTGTAGAATTCTTCTCGAAGATTTCACGACAGGGCAGAGGGAGATGATGACTTGGTACCGTATCTGAGCTGTGGCCGGGGCATCTGCTGCTGCTGTTTCAGGTCTTGAAGAAGGGATTGTGGTAGATAGAGTATATGCCTCTTCCCTATTGCTTGTGGTAGGTAGTGAGGTACATATTCTCAAACGTCGACATCTGTATGTAGAGGTACCTCTTCCTTGGCAGTTGTTTTACTTGGCATTTCCTTACCAATGGACCCCAGTCCAGTCAGCATGTGTAACCAACGACAACATCAGGTTCGCCAGACCTCCTCCCGTTTCGTTTGGCCGGCGATCGTGGGACGACAGTGAAAACGCAAGATGGTCGAAACAAACCCCCTCTTCACCTGCAGGTGGGTGATATAACCATGACACGCCGGCCAGCTTCTTGCTCCTTCTCGCTTGCTCCTTGCCTACATCTCCAGCCAGTCGGGCCAAAAGATTATCTCCTATGCAGAAGACCAATTAATCGCTTAATTGTGCACATACGCCTTATGTGTATATTTCTCCCAGGCGAACGAACCAGTTATTGTATTTACCGTTCATGTTTTGTAGGTTGTGTAAGGTGGTGCATGCGTGGCAGTTGAATTTTTTTTTTTTTTTTCATTTGACAGCCGCCACACTAGCTGACATGGCGCATCGGAATTGGATGGATGGGATTGGGATAGTCTTTGTCTTGCTTCCTGTTTGTCAACCCATCACAATTCTCAGAGTTGAATTTGTATTTGATTTGATTTCCCTCCCCCCGTTCCATAGAGCAGTGTGGAAACTCATGCGTGCGTGGTCCGGTTGACAATCTCCAGCATAGGCCCAACGAACAAGTTTAGTTTTTACTCCCACACCATCCCTTCGGTGAATAGTTTTTTTTTGTACCCCCCCATCTTAGCTCAGCGCCCGCTACTGTTCTGCTACATGACCAACTTAAGCTAGGTGGAGGAGGTACATAGACTCGTAGAGCAGAGGGTAGGGGTTCATCGTCGATCGGCGGCGCAAATTGTCGAATTCCGGGGAAAAAAACCCTTGTCAGTATGTAAAATCTACATCTATTAGGTAGTTTGCAGGTCTCATTGTTTGTCCCACGCGGGGGAATCGACAGGTTACAAAGCGTGTTTTTCTTTTTATATTTCAGTTTGGGCTTTGATTCTCTCCTCGGATCGAACAAACGTTTGACGTGGTCCCGGTTCCGGTTTTCGGGAAGTGAACGGCATCCGGCGGGCTTGTCGTTGGTTGTGTCTTATGTAACTCAGGCCCGCTCCGCCCGCTGGGAACGATGTTTTTCCTAGTCTTTTGTTTTTCTGAGTAAGGGAGGGGTATTTTTTTGTTGAGTGGTTGGGCTTGGTTTGGTTCCCAAGGCGCCTAGCTGGGCTGAGTTTTTTTATGATTCCTTTTCCCCTTAGTACCTGAGCGAGTGAGTGTGCACTTGCTAGGCATATTAGCTATGCATTTTCACAAGTATCTACTTACTCCCTACATGTAGTGTAGCATGTGGGAGTAGACGTCTGCCCCATGCATTGACCTCTCAACTACTTTCGGATGCAGGTTAGCACTCTACTATTAACTAGGGTCGAGTGCATAGCCAACCCTTGTAACACTTACGTCCCAAGATATGTAGAGTGGTACTCTACATACAGTACCGGACAGAAAAAACGGTACAGCTTGTTCTTTCTGTTTTGAAGACCAGGACAGGCGGGAGTGATGCACACACCAAGTGTGTGTAACGGTACAATTACTCATGTCGAGCACCCTATTATAGCGGTTCCGGGGTTATATCCGACTACATAGAGGACCCTACCTAGATCCATACTCTGCAGTTAAGAGCCTCCAAATTAGCATGTTTTTCTTTTTTTTTTCCTTTTCTCTCGGTATTAGTTGACGTGGTGCAGCCATAAAAAAAAACTGGTGTATCCCATTGAGTATGCACCAGAGCCTCAAGGCGAAAAATTTGTCTTTTCACCAATGAGGTTTAAATGTAGAAGTAAAGTTGGGATTCGCCGTGATTGGGGAGGCCTGGCATAAGAGGTCACCCCTTCACGCTGCATAGCACACCAGTAGTCTTACTGAGTGCAAATTAAGTGTTAATAAGGGATCAGCAGGGCGTCGAGTGATATATCGTGACTCACTTTCGTAACTCAGGCAATTAGTTGCAAACTGACTGCCCAGCAAAGATCTGCTCCACGAGATGTCGTCTCCCCAGCCGGGGAATTTGTGCACTCATGCCATATACACTATTAAACAGCACAGAGACCCGGGATGTCAACTAACCTAGTCGCCAGAAATATTACTCAGGCGTGAATAAAATAATTCACGTTCTGTAGACGTGTGCGAAACAAAACTCACATAGGTGTCCCCCAATCAATGTCTTATAGATAGAGATCACATGCCTATGACCCCAGTCCTAACTTTGAACCTCATGAGTGGGGTGTTTTTTTTAGGACTGTTGCGTTATCGTGAGGGTTCTTTTGGTGCTTGGATATGCGCTGTTGAAGATCTGCTGTCTGGGTACTCCCTGCATGAAAGCCGGATTAAAGCTTGGCCAAAGTATTGAATATCGATATCTGTAATCCGGCAGATAAGGAGGGATATTAGTGATGTGTGGATAGACAGTGTCTCAAGAATCACTGCGTGATAGGAAGAAGCAACTAGCAAATGATTTGGGAGACCTTGACGATGAAGCAAAAATTTGAATGTCGATGACGTTGCCTAAGGCTGGCTGCAGCAACGGTGTTCTCAAGTACCAACTCTGACAGCCTCGCCGAGAAAATGCAGATAACATCCCGGGAGATTTCTAACCGCAAAGACACCGGGATGAGTCAACTGCAATTGTATCTAAAAAGAAACCTATCACGTAATCTGTCAAGCCCTTGTCCCGACGGCTGAGGCAAGGTAGCACAAAGCGATTTTGTGAGTAAGCTCGTGCATATATTTGCTTTGAGTCTGGCAGATATTGATCTGACTCGCGGTTTATGCAAGGTACCGATCCTCAAATAACGTGGGTACAATGAGCACATGTATGTAGTTGAATTCCGAAGGTAGAAAATATTTTCCTCAATCACATTGATATAACGCCCAAAAGGCTGAAAGAGTGATCGGCTTAGATAACGTACCAGGATCATTTTGCGCCCTGCCTGATATAATATCGTGGTAGTTCCTGATCCAAAATGTTTTTTTTCTTTCCTGCAGTCTAAATAAGGCTAGGGGTTGAAAACTTCCTAGATCAGAAAAGTTCCAAAGGTGCCAGATCGAGGTCTTAATCAGGATAAGAGATTACATGTATTTAGTATCTACATGTAGTCATTGTCGCACTACAGGGTGACTTACACTATAGTAAGCACCCACGCCTGCATTGGGGAGGGTAATCTACATTTAAGATTCCAAAAGAGGTTAATAATGCATTAATGCCGTTGGAAAGGTGGGTTGATATAGAGTAGAAGAACCCCGCCAGTAGAGTAAATGTAGGCTTTTTTTTTGTTGGAGAGGATAAGTTGCCACACTTTCAACTACTCGTAAATTCATGATGTTTCCGGACCCGACCATTATTGCACGCCATACAAAAAGGTAGTCTTGGCGGGGTTTTTCTATGTATGAAATATGAAATTAGAGTAGTATCGCTGACCGCCATGCCCGAGAAAGCGACACGTCGAACCCAGAGCCGAGTGATGCTCTGTGATTAAGAAATGCATACATGTGCGGATACCTCACGATCGGCAAACAGCACCATTGCAATTGGATAGCTAGGTACGTTGAGCACTAACGCAAAGAACCTTCCATTGCCATTTCAAAATTAAGATGAGACTAGGAAAAACTAACTGATGAAGCACAGCTAGGCTTGAGGTCAACTATGGTGGAAACCGGACTCTACGGATATTCTTGATCAATCGAGCTGGGTTTATATTGGACCCTAGACCACAGACGGTTACAAAAAGGCTCATCGCCCACTTCTCATCTATCATATGATGGACTTCATAATGGGCGCGAGACAAGACAAGTAGAACTTTACTATTATTTCTTTATTAAGGGCAGGGCTGAAGGCCTGAGCAGTCCCAAATTAACTATATTAGGTAGGTTTCCCCAGAGGTTTAAACAAACAAAGGGATAATTCATGATGTTTTCGGATTTAGAGTGGGGGCCCGAGATTTTGAACTCATTATGAGTTTGATGTTGGAAAGATCATAGGTAAAAATAGGAAGACTCGCAAAGGTCTTGAACAACCTGTCTCGTGCCCATCACTAGATCATATATAGACTAGCCTGCTAATGCGAGAGGCGAGCTATAGGTGAATATTAGAATACGTGTAATCAAGCGAGTTTATGTCTTGAGATTACGTCTTGAGATTACGTATATTATTGCGAGTTGTCAAAAATAATAGAACGCATCGAGAAGACAAGGCTCAACGAACACTGCGACACTCACCCCGGCCTCGTAAGTTTCAATGAACCCAAGACCAAATCTGATGTAATTCGAGTCTCTAATCTTTTATTATTACTATTTACTTTGTTTGTGACTGCTTCCTTGTTGGTCCTGGTTGGTTGCGTCCAATTATTTTTGACAGCTCGTAGTACATGTATATAAGTACATGCTCTCAAGTCGAAGCGCTTGTTCTAAAATCTAAGTACTTCCGCTCCTTGCACTTTCTGTTCTTTCCAGCTCCGATTACCCTTACCCTTCTGAAGTGCAGCTCACGTATCAATAACTTGCAGACGATGTGGCGTGTGTCTTGCGTGCAAGTCTATCAGCTTCAATGACCATAGGGTATTCTTAACTTCAAAGAATATCACGTCAGATCGTTAGGTCGAGCTCCATTAGCACACCAATCAGGGTATCTTTGGATAGCAGGGAAAGTTTTGTTAATAGCCAGTGACAAACTTTCATACTGGGGCGTATTGCCATAAAAGTTGGTTTCAGGCAACAAGATCGGTTTGAACCCGGGGATCAAACGGGCTCGGCCATTTCACTTTCTGTCCAATTACATTCTTACCGCCGGTGTTTTACTGCGTAGGTACGCATTTACCGGTCCATTCGCCAACCTCATGCTTGAGGTAAGAGTATATCGCTCTCTAATTGATTGTGACATGAGTAGATGCAGCCGAGTAGCGGCTCCTCCTTACGGAGGCAATTAAAAACAATCTAGGGCTTCGCCAGCATTGCTTCGTTCAGGGCTACGATACCTCCATGGGTTACAAATAGTGTCGAAGATGTTATGCCTAGCCTATTGATGGTGTGCAGCTACAGACCATAGCATAGGTCTCGCCTTTATCAAGGTCTATGTTTCCAAATGCCCGAGGCTTCTCTAGCAATCAATTTGGGAAATGCGTCATGACAAAACCTGTGTGAGGTGTCCAGCCTATGTGCCGCATTAGAGAAGTACGTGTGGCTCTATAAGTTAGAGACTGCACAAATGGAGCCGGCTCCATCTTCCGGTAAGCTGATTTGTGCCGATCCCAAAGCCTGCCAATCAGATACTCCATTTGCGCAAATTCTCTATTTCTCGGAAGTCTGAGCGGAGGGTGTGCTGGTGCAAATGAAATTGGCTACCTAATTGGTGTATAAAACCTCACAGACTGATAGCTATATTGGATTGGTATCTGATTCTATTAACCACCGGGATTTTTTAGCATTTGACGATTTATAACCTGTTTGTGAACCTAGCCTTGCGGAAGGAACATTGCACTCCTCCGTTACAAGGTAGGATAGGGGGAATTTTGAAAGGGAGTTCTAATTATTGGGAACCTTCATTATTCACCGCGATGTTTTCTGGGCCCGCCAGACTTAATGTTTTCTCGATCAGGCCACCATAATTAAATCCGTTTATGACAGCCCCAAAAATGGGCCCCGAGCCACATTCAAACGGTTACACAGCAGAAATTTGAGCTAGTTAACTCACCTGTGGGTTTCGGGCCTTTCTTTCATATTACAAGGTACCGGCCGTGGGAGTTGCGGTTCTTGACCCCCTTCTTCCGCATCTGTTTTAGATATTTATGATCGGGAGGGCTATGGAAAGAATTATAGGGTGAGTCTTTGAAATTTGATAATCATGGGCCGTCACTCGCGATTGGATTCCGATAATATCTGTGGGGGTGTTTTACGGTTATCTATGACCTGTCAAATTTTGTTATTGGTAATCTCAACGAAGTTTTACACCAATGCCACGGGTTCATGATCGCGCCTAGCTTTTCGATATATTGCAGATTTATATCTATCACGTGGCTTGTCTTGTCACGTGACTATAGAATTTACGAGGCGCTTATACCTGGAGAAGAAAACTTGAATGAATTTCAGTCCTATATACATGTCTTACGCGTCTAACTACTAAAGACTATTAAATAACGATAAAGTTAATAACTCCGGCTACTGTAGGTACTTTAATCAACATCCCCGGGCGGGAGCCCCGCAGTTTTGGAGCAGCGTCTGGGGGGAAAACACACGATTCGAAATCCTTTTTGGAATAACGGACCAGAAGTCCAATTCCCCTTCTTTTCACACGTCCCCGCCTTGCTGTTAACTTTCATCTTCCCGAATCGAGAAATAAATTCGCGCAAATAGGCCACAGGCCCCAGGCCGCTACGGTTAGCATGGCTCTGGGGGGTGTTCGAATTCGCGGCGGTGGCTATTTCTTTTGTGTGCACAGATAAGCCAATGTTCCCAAAAAGGTCAATTATTGACACCGTTTATACAGGGCGAAAGCATACACTGATCGTCATCTCTCGCTTCCCACACAGCCCCCGCATCCAACAGAATCTTCTCAATTTCTGGGAACCCGCGGCTGGAAGCTACCTGATATAACGTTGTCATTGAGCAATCGGTCGTATTAATGTCGGCCCCTCTATCCAATAACACCCTAACTGCTTCTACATGCCCACCCTTGACCGCAAAAAATAACGCTGTTGCACCCGACCGGTCTTTGAGCTCCAGGTCTGCGCCGCCGTCAAGAAGAGCCTGAACCACAGCCACATTTCCACGTTTAGCTGCAAGATGCAGCGCCGTCGACGCGTACTGCTGTGGTTTGTGCTGCGCGTTGTTAACGTCAGCGCCCTCGGCAATAAGTAGCTTTACAAGCTCTAATTGCCCACACTCCGAGGCGAGATGTAGGACGGTGCGCTGCTGATAGAGCTCCTTTCGTGGCCAATCATGGCGATTGCCGACATAGGCGAGGGAGGCGCCGTTGGCGAGGAGGCGTCGGAGAAGAGGTGCGCGGCCCTTGTGCGCGGCCCAGAGAAGGAGGGGGTCTTTGCGGGCGAGCATTAGACGAGTGAGGATGGGGGTGAGGAGGGAGTATAAACGGTGGTTTAGCTGGAAGTTTATTAGATCGCGTGTGGAGAGGTTGGAGGCAATAATGAGAAGAATCTCATTGGCGAGGGAGAGGAGAGACATTGTGATTTTTTTTTTGGAAGCTTGTGGAGATCTGATAGTAGGGTGATCTTTTTTTTGGTGGAGGTGCTGATGTTAATTGAGTACAGGTTTGGAGTAGGGCCGAGGAAGAAAAAAAGTTGTGTGGGGGGACGAGAGAGAGAGAAAGAGGAAGGAGGAGAAGGAGGAGAAGAAAGAGGAGGGAGGAGTAGGAGGAGAAGAGGTTGTTTGCGAAATGAGGAGGCTGACTATCTTGGGCGATAACAGGCGCAATGGGGGGGTTGTTACCTTGGCGGAAGTTGTGTCACACGACACATTCATGAATCGTCACTCGGGTTCCGAGTAGGAGGGTTACCTAAACCTTCATTTCCCCGATATCCTGCAGGGGGGGGGGGGGGGGGGTGTGGTTGGCGCATTGCTGTTGGGTGGGGTTTTGCTTCGGAAATGGTGGTTGGCGTTTTTGGATCAGGAGATACTGATAAGTGTGTGTGTGGTCCACTAGAAATCCCGAGAGAGAGAGGATCAGATAGTTTGATTAGGATCGGTCCAGAAAGCCTACAGTTCAAGAAATTATTATCGCGCGGCTCTTCTTCGGATCCAATAGAAACGGTTGTTTATATAACGTTGTAAGTATGTTACTAAAAATAGGCTATGAGGATCGGGTGTTCGTTTGCGGGGCCTACATGCCCCTGTTTTTATGTTACAACCGATCATTGACATCTATTTAACTCGCTGTGAGATCATTGACATGCCTGACCTAATAGCTAGCGTTATTTTACGTAATTATGAAAATGCCGCCTTTGAGGGGTGGGAATGCATGGTGCAGTGACCTCTGAAACATTTACCTCCTCTGCAGTTATCATGCTGTTTCTGTTACAAGGTTGATCTCGAGAGAGAGAGAGCAGGGGTAGCTGAGATAACTTTGGGGGAACCGTTCGACCTGCTTTGCTCTGCATGTTTACAGGGCCTTCTATGTATAGCTTTAAGAGTGTACTTAACACGGTAAAGCTAGAGTGAAAGTACCTATAGCATAAAGAGGGCGCCATTGCTTGTTCTTTTCCACCTAGTGCTGCAATTCATGTCTACGTTAGGTAGGGGCGTGACCATTGTCTTGCAGGGTAAACGGGTGTATTTGGGTGGTGCGTAGATATATAGATGAACGGACTGCATTGGACACGGCGATTGGTAGCTTGAGCTTTATCTCCCTTTAGCAAAGTTTATCGTGGAAAAAGGTTTCAAAGGTCAATCGGGCCGCACGTTGCAGGAGACGCTCTTAACGCCCGACCTTCTGATACCGATAGGTACATGTATTCACCACCACTACCCGCTGGCTGCATTGACGGATTTTAAACGACAAAAATGCTAAGGCGCGCGCCGACGCGGAGCCATACTTGTTCTTTTGCGGGGGGTTCCTAGGGGCGCGGAGGGCGCAAGCTTTGACATATACTGGCGGGAGCTTATGTTGTTGCGGGGACGAGCTGGTGGTGGCACGGCGGCGGCGGTTCGGTCAGATCAGTCTATCTCTCCCAGGTGTGCGGCAATTGTTGCCCTCCCTAATAGGTCTGGCTGGGGTTTAGTTTGCCGGAGGTGTGGAGGTGTAGGCCTTTATGTCTAGGACCTGTAGCTAGAAAATAAGGATGGGGCCAGTATGGAGCTAGGGGAGGTGGCTGCCGGGTCGTGATGTATATGTATTATACACTATCTTGGCCTATAAGGTTTATCTTTCCCCTCTTCCTTTAATTGCTTCCCCAATCCCTGCGGTTATTGAACATCTCAGTTCATTTGGTTACTGACTCAGCTGGTCAATATAACTGATTTAAGGGGGGTGGCGGTATACGTAAATAGGCCGGTATGATAGTCTGGTTCGAGGGATACTGAGGAGCTAGAGGCTGGTTGATTAAAAGAGGAACGAAGTCTTGTACAATTCTTGAGTCGGAGCTTTTCACGGGCTGTTTGGGTCGTTCGGCATACATAATATAGGAAGGAGAAGCGAGTAAAGGGGGGAGAAAGGCCTAAGGCTGATGAGATACTAGTCCGCTTTTTTTGGGCGCACGGAGCTCTTGAGCGAATCCTATGTATATAGGTAGCTAAGCCTACCGTCTATCAAAAAAATTGTCAAAAGAATCCCAATATATATCGGTCAAAGCCAGATGGCATTTACCGTCCTGCCTAACGAGCCCCTCTTTGGGATGGACAGGAATCCTCCCTCGCATATATTCCCTCGCCAATATCCTCCTCACCTCTCGCCATTTCCTAGGCGCCTTCACCGATCCCTTGACTACGCTCTCTTAGCCCGAAAAGACACTTCTCTTCCGTTCCGCAGCCCGTTGGCCTTCGAAGGCTAGCGGTAAGATGAATATCACCTGCACTCTTCTGCTCGACGGGGTATACATAACACTTAAGACGAACGCTCTCTTCCGCGGGGGTTTCATAGTCTGTAAGGCGGCCGATGTGTAGAGTTATGAGCTCATGAAGCTCCGGTGGAGCATGGGGTCTTGCTAAATGGTCTGGCGGCGTCAGCGGGTACGGGTGCACTGGTTGCCGGTGGAAAGGGTCCACGTTGTATACCGTCGCCCAGATCAATAATCCGGCAGTGGTGGGGCTGTTGCTGCATCATGAGGCAGACATTTGCAAGGCGCTATAAGTGCCGTACGCCCTTGGGATAGTGCGCGTGGCCTTGCGGGGCGGGGAGCGGGAGCGGGGGCAGCTGTGTGGGCTATGTGCGGAGGAGAGAGAGGCGGAAGAGGAGGTAGCAAACGAATTGTCCAAGTAACAGGTTTGTGGACTGGTAGCTCCTCCGATACAAACCTTAATCTGCATATGCGTCGCGCCGAATTATGGCGGCGTCTGGTGCCCCGGGCCTGCGGGGTCACTGTTGTGTAGCTGATACACTACATATACCTGATCAACGCCGGACACCATAAACCCGCAGAAACGTCATTTGTAGACAATACGTCGGCATAGATATCCGATGGCCCAGCGCTATACGTATTCGATTAAGGCCAGCCGGTAAATCACTATGACTCGCGATATAGTAAGGTACCGCCCCAGAACACCTTTCTTACACACCCGCCTGCAGCTAGATTTGTCTTCTGATTTTTGGTTGTGGGGGTTAAGAGAACTGGGGGGCTAGATGCTCGGTTGAATGGGAGAGTCATCGCAACATGAGTATATGAGCGAGAGCTCATGATTTAGTGCTTGCTGTCTAGGCGGTCATAATTATATATATAGGGTAGATCAAACTAATGGTGAAAAGAACTTGACACCCACAATCAACCACGGGGGACAGGCGCAGAGTCCGATTTCTTGCTTCCGGCTAACCCGAGTGATACTGTATACCTAGAAAAACGAAGCGATGCCAAGGTGCTATGGGTTTTCGTGATAGCAGATGGGGGGGTTTCTTGCTAATTAACTAGTGGGGGTTGAGTGATAGGCCCTGTTTCACCATAAATTTATGTTTGCTATTAGAGCGTTTTGGCAACACCCAAATTTTCGAATTATGTGCTCAGATTTTGAGCTCTTGGCGGGCTATCCACACAAAAAACAGGTCGCCAAGAACTAAAGGTTTAGACTGAGACGTTGGTTGCTAAAACGCTCTATTTTCACCTCGATAAAGCTCGAGTGATATTCCATGATCATGACCAGAATATTTTTGATAGACAACTTTCTCCCCAGAAACCGTGACCGGGATAACGAACAGGGGAATAATGCCCAGTGCGTTTCTCCAGCAGTACCAAGAGGGCCAAGACCACCTGCCACGTCCGGGGGGGGTACACCCGCCCTATATAGGGAGCTAGCATCACAGACGTAACAGAAAACAAGAAATCACGCGGCCCCAAATCCGCACCCAATCAACTTCGCCGCTCTCCAAAATACTCTAACCTCCGGACGGTTACTTAAAGTCTACTTTGCTAGGAATCCTTATCGGAGATTCACCGTTGTATATATACAGGGTCCGGAGCCTGTACAATATTGCAATGCCGCCCCGGAGGCAGGACCGAGCTGATGGACATAGTAACGAAAGGCTAGCTGGGGAGATTACAATGATGCGAACTCATGGTAAGGCTGGAACGTGGGGATTGTACTCCGTCAGGGGCGGGGTGAGGCCTGGGGTACGTGGTGAACTCCGTTTCAACGCACTGTCACATGTGTCTAGTGCGAGTATGATATAGCTACTACAGAAAATGTTTTGTGAAGAAGAAAGGATGGCACGAATTTCACCCTTAACCACGATAATCAGATCGATAGCGTAGTGTCCACAAGGTGAAGTTTTCGTGTAGCTATATATAGTTAGTGTTGATTAGGGCTAGGTGAGTTTGTTGGGGCTATTCCCGAGGTGGTATTCTATATCCGTATCCGTGCAGGTATCTTGCTAGCACTTGACACTACATACATGTATGTGCATTGGAAGGAAGTCTACTACACCGAGCCCCGCCGGGCCTGTTGCCATCTACCTTTACGCCGATACGGGTATACGATTTCTATTTCATTAGCCCACGGTACCCTCTATTTTTCTACCTGCTGTAGCTTTTAACAGGTCTTTATATCGGGGCTCTGAGAGCAGGTTTGTAAATGTGTTCCTTTTTAGAATTGTGGTCATCGGTAACATCGGTCATTTGATTATCATACAAGCTCTCGATCTCGCGCCGTGGAACTAGGAACATCTTGTCATCCTCTTTTGCACCGCGCCGCCGTAAAACCGCCTGATTATCCCACTTCAATAAATGGTATACATTTCACACCCGGGGGCGAACAAAAAAACAATGAAAAACTGGAACCAAACACCCAGTTGAAGTCATACCTTTTTATATTGAGCCAAGAGGTACCTATATTCTTCATCCACATTTGCGTCGTTCGGAAATTCGCCCATGACGGGAGCTAGTCCAAATGCCCCCAGGAGGAAGGTGTTCTTGGTCCTACTAACCCCATGTCTGGCAAGCCTCTCGATCACGCCGTCCGGTGTTGACACAGCACTAATGACAAACTTGACGAGCCTTTTTATCCAGTGAACAGCAGCGTTTTCCTCGATAGATCCCTGTGCCTGCCGAAACTCAATTGTGCCCAAGGTAAGAACATGCTCAAAACTAAAGCGGTAATCTTTCCAGCAACTGGAAATAGTATGCTCGTGCGTGGGGGTATGCATTGGGTTGATCATATATAGAAGCTCGGGAATCGTTTTTGCGTTATTAAGTGCCAACATTACGTTGTGATCATTGATCTCTCTCGGATGCCTGCTCCCATTACTGGGAAGGATGCAAGAGCCGAAGGGCCTATAAATCCGGCCCTTGGATATTGGGTGGAGGTCGTTAATAGTATCCTGGAAGAGAATAATCGCCTTTGCTATGCGTTTTAGATCCCTCAAGGTGTAGGGCCGCCCAATGCCTACATGAACGCGGAGAGGTGTGTTGGGGTTATATGATATGTTGAATGACTTTCTGATGAGCCTCATCGTTAAGGGCACCATTAAGATCCATCCCTTATATATTAACATTGGTGTGCTGATCTGAACACCTGCAGCAGTTTCTACCCTGCTAGGAATGTTGTCTGTAGTCTTCATCACCGCGGGGACAATGCTCGGGTCACAAATAACGAGAAAGATGCGATTTTGGAGGCTAATATCTTTATTGGGAATGCCCTGCTGGCACGACACAAAGGTTTTTAAAACCTTTGCCAGTGGGTCTAAAGCAGCCGCCACAAGATTGTGTCTCTGGAGAGAATCCTTAGCTGAAAGGCTGTTGAGGATGACCCCAAGCTCGACCCGGATAGTAACATTCTGTGGTTCGGGAATAGCAGAAGTATGTCTTACATCCCGGGGGCCCGGGGCGTTGCTGTGTGTGGGCGGTACTCGTATTAGGGGACCAGCACCTGGATAGGAGTTCCGAGGGAGACTAAGACGTAAGGAACTAGGTGGGACAGTAATCGGAAGAGCTTTTGTGAACTCTGATTTAGAGATATCGGCATTACGGAATAGTGCTGGTGGTGCTTTCATGACCATCTGGGATGAAAGGCCTGGCTAAAAGATAGTCTTGATAAGTCATAATTTTTTGGTTATATGCACAAAGATACTTACGATATCGGTAAACCGCAAATTATTATGCGACCAAACAAACGCTTCCAGACGCTCTCTATCATCGGCCATGTTATGTTCGTCGTGTGTCCATCATGGTTGATGTAAGATGTCTCTCGTCCTGTTTGTCCCATGATCCTTCATGATCAAGGACAGGTATGTGACTGATTATAAGGCAATGGTGGCTTTGGGCCGGCATGGGCAGGCACTACGCTAGTTAACTAGGCCTAACTCCCAACGCATATGTGGAGAAATATAAACTTTCGATGGGGGTGTTGGCTGCGCAGCGTACCTATCATACTTTCTAACATCAGTATACATATATACAGGAATCTCGTGGATATTGTCAAGGGTGGGGCCGAAGGCGGATTGTCGGGATCACTTGATCCAGGAGCTAACGCCTCAGGAAGCTGTGGACACGAGAATATACATTAGAAGAAGACACATCTTGAATATAATGAATACTCCTACAGGGAGTATAATAAACTACATATATATGCGGGTATAACCCCAAGTTTATCACCCTGAGGTGTAGATGTATATATCCCACACTCATCACTATATCGAGAGCTGTCGGCTGTACTAGTGGAAAGACGGGCCTGCTTTGTTTTACCAGCTGCCCCTCCCGTGGCTGTAAACGGCCCAGACCCTCGGTGCCAGAGAGATATGATAAACCCGGTTGTGTTATACTGCATCTTAGTTCGTGTTCTACAAGTCAAATACTAGACAAGTAGCAAATATCCTGAGAGATTGAGTATTATGGGAACTGGATGAGCGATGGTGGCGCGGGAAAGCATTTCTTTCCACCTCAGAATTCTACGTAGCCACATACAGCCTGCTAGGCCATGGGCCAATAACCGGACCCCTCTCCGCCGAAAAAGGAACTTTTCATCTGTCCCAGTGTAAGATGAGCACAAGATACGAGTCATTAATTCTTCAATAATAGGCGAAACGAGGGCAGAGGGATCAGTCCCAAAGTAAGGATGTAGTAAGCTAGGCCTGGCCTCCTTCGCGTTCTAGGACTCCCGATTTGACGGCGTGGCGGTTGAGTCCCTCCTAGGCCCGGGATGCCCTATGAGGCAGTTACCCCCATAAACCTGCTTGTAGGTCTTCTATTCCACTCGAAGGTTGAATTGTGTTCGGTTTCTTAGCTGAGACGACGAATACGTGTAACCGGCCTCTCCCCGTTTGTCAAGCAGTAAGAAAGAAGAAAAGGACATCCTCAACTTTTGATGAAATTCAACCCTGAGATATCAAATCTTCCTGACGGGCTAATCCAATCTATTCGAGATCACTGGATTTGAGTGCCAGCACTTTTCGCTTCGGGGGTCTTCTGTGGTCTGCTTACCTTTAGTTGATCCGGCGGGCCGGCTTTGAATGAGCTTCAGCTTGGCGCGAGTGATGGACTGTGATTAGCTTAATTACATGTACTCATTTTATTTATTTGTCATTCATACGTGCTTAATTCTACAGCTATAAAAATAACTGCCAGGGAGTAGGAAGCGCTAGTAGGATTCGTGCTCTATGGGGCCGGAGGGGCTCTGCTCTCGGGGGGTAATTTGGGGTAGGGCGCGTGTGGGTTCGTTTGGTGTAATGGCGTGCGTCTGTCTGGTGTTTTATGGGCCGCAAATTTGAAGGGGGCCGGAACATAGACGTTTTGATAGCAGTAGGGACTGGGGGTTGTATACATCTGGGGCGACTCCGGATTGTGTGTGAGCGCGGGTTCAGACCTTGGGGCGGGGGGGTAGGAGTAGGGGTATCTTACATGTAGTTTCCTTTTTTCTTGGGCGTGAGCTCTACTTCCTCGTGTTTGTATTTGGCGTGCAGAATAAACTCCCTCTAATTTATCTATGAAGATAGTGGCCATTTTTATACTTAACGAGGCCGCCTTTGCACAAAGAGAAAGAGGGAGTGAGTGGTGGGTGGAGCGAGTGGTAGTGAGGCTCCTTGGTCCCATTTTCTGCCCCTGTACCCCTTGCTGGGGGGCTCTAGTGATATTGCCTTTCATCGTAGCATGGTCGCGTGATTTGTAAAACTAAAATAAATGGATCTCTTCTAGCCTCCAGCTCAAGGGCTCAATGAAAGGAAGTAATGTGTAAAGGCGTGCCTAGGCAGTGGCCCAATTGCAGGTAGTACTGATAATGTTCAACCTGAGTTAGCTACCGGTGCTGAGCCTATTCAATGGCAGAGAGGTTCGAGCTACCAACTGTGATCCGGGCACCACCCCCAAACCGAACATACTTGAGGTTCTGACGGGAAGTTGGGAACAACATACAACTCCTCCGGTACGGTAATTCTCCCGCAACTTCAACACCATCCACGAAGCTATGAGCGACGATGTCAGATATCCGGTAACTGGGCCTAGTCGCCCCCATGCCTGGAGAAACCCCACCTCTCCCCCAGTTGAACATGCCGCGCTTCTTGCTGCCCAGCAAGCCGAGAGCAAGCAACGCGACGAAGCTGTATATTCCCCCGCCCCAGCTGAAATCCTCGCCATACTAACAACTGTCCAGATAGACACCTTCATTGGCAAGCTTAAGGAGATGATTGTCTGGGAGCCCTTCCTCCTAGACCAATCCATCTCCGAGCTAGAACTTGTCACCCGCAGCAGTATCAGCGAGCTCGAACGTCTCGCTTACGCACAGCCGCCCGCACGACTACCTCCTTCTGACTGCGTAATCCCAACCAGTGGCCCGCACATCCAGTCCGCCGCCGTGTACCACCTCGTCTCCGACTCAGGGCACAAGCCGCGTACCGTGTTCATGCGCCTCAAGCGTGAGCTCGCAAACATCGACGAGTTTGTCAGCTCCATAACCCCCGCTAGGGTGGAGTCAGTGTACTGGAACGAGGGGGGAAGATATGCCTTTATCAACTTCAACGACCGACCGGGAGCAGAGGCGTATATGCGATACATGGCCTGCCACCCTTCCCACCCATATAATTGGGAGGTCAAGAACACGCTCATAAACAAAGACGCTCGCCCCATGAGTAGTGCCATCGCCGAGGCAGTCATTGTCAATGGTGCAACGAGGATCTTGAAGTTGAATAAGGTTCCGGTCAATTTTTCGTACGGGAGGGCGTGGAGCATCGGTGATACTGGCCATCCAAGGTTCTGCCATGTATTGAGAATCAGGGAAGGGGGGGTGGATAAAGACTTTGCGCTCGAGTTCGATGATGTTGCGAAGGCGATTAGTGCGAGAGATCGGTTGTCAGCGCAGAGTGAGTTGAAGGATGTGGGATTCGTCTGGATAACGAACGAGATGGATAGGAAGATTGAGGGGTTCACAGAGGAGTTGAACGGTGTACTTTCTCCTGTCAAGATTGACTTGTGAGGTGTAGAAGAGTCATGAAGCTAGTCCTGTCTCTCTGTCTCTTTTTTTTTTTAGCCTACGTCCCGAGAACATGTGCATCGTTTAGTTGTGTAACACAGGTAGATAGTAGTTCACTCAACTCTTAAGAAAGACCGTTATTGGTGCCTTTCTTTAATTACAGGAGGAATTCTTTAGGGCTTAAGGGTTGCTAACCAGGGCTTGATACGTTGCCAGTATTCTCCAGTCGTTTGATGACATTTCTAGCTAGTATTTAATTCATGAAGACCATTGCCAAATCTAGTGCCCTGCTCAGTCGCAGGCTGCTGGGGGAGAGCCGCTACACAAATAGTCAGAAGTTACCCACTATCATCGTCATAGGAGAAGTATACTTCATAACGGGGAGGGGACAACGGAAACCCACAAATCTCCCACCGCTATGAATCTCGCCAGATTAGAGATGGGAGGTGTATATTAGCGCTGGGTCGACACTGGCACCTTCCGATGTATAATTCCTTTAGTGGGGGGAGCTGAGAGCGAACTAATGAGGCTGAAAACTTGTCTCATCGAGCCGGTTCCAAAAACGAAGAAGCTCGAGGGAAGGAAGAGGTATATAGACATGTACTTAAGTATATAGCGCAGTTTGAACAAGTGTCTGCAGTGATGAGCGCTGGATTTGAACGGCGACAAATGAATTATACCGCAACAGATGCATATGTGAGACCCCATACCCGAGAAGCGAATACGTAACCCAGACCTCATCTCACGATCCGATTCCTTGTCTATCGACTACGAAGTATGTGCACCCTGCCTCAAGTATTCACCCCTTTTGAGGGCCGAATCAACATTACCCATCACTTTGGTTCCTCCTGGAGAACTCTGTATATATACTCTGTCTATTGAGCGGGCGCCGTTATGACTATCGATTGTGAGCTGACAGAGCGAGTGCGGGAAGATATAATGTATTAATACATATTTCCGGCTATCAGGCCAAATTCTAAGACAAACTCAGACTTCACTTCCACTTTATGCTGAACGCGGCCCAATGATGTACCGGACCCCAACAATCCTAGCACGGGAGCAGCCCCAAGTACCCCATGGGGACCTATATAACACTAACAAGATTCGCCATAGTTGAATTTTCGCTCGGAAGGACAAAATATTCGCAGATAACCGCCGTCATAGTCACTCACTCGTGCCAAGAGATGGATGGCGGATCTCCTAGTCCACTTGTTGCATCGATATCTTAACCCGCCACAAATACACACCACATTAAAGCACCCACAAGACCCCCACAATCGCCTCTGGTAACAGCAGCGTCCCTTCCTTAAAGCGGCACGCTACTACAATGCTATCTACGCAGTCATATATATTTCGCCCTACAAGCACGGGGACATCAGCTCCAGCCCGCTATAACCTCCAGAATGCCGCAATTAGGCAGCGAGTTACCGCGATGCAAAACTCTACCATTGGCTCGGCCTTAGTGAATGAACGCGAGGGTGTAGGTAAGCCACGCCCTATTACCCGCATTGAGAAGTCAGGCAAATTTGACATTGTCTCAGTAAGCATCGCAAGCTGCGAACATTGAGACAGCAGCGGCGCAAACACCGACCAAGTCGAAAACCGAATGCCCAAGAGGGGCATTCTCGGGATGATATTCCATCACTAGGGGGGGGCTGCAATTAGATATTCTCCTACTCGTTGTAGCTGAGTTCCCGTATAGGTTGCAACACTAATGCTTGCTCGCCTTTGACAGCTCGTAACACATACATCTATCAGGTCTAGGCTGAACAACCCAACATCGAATCGGGCGCCCGGTGCGGCCTCGGGATGCAGCCATACGGGTCTTATCCATGATCCTTCATACTGGGATTTACTGTATCGGGAGCCTCATTTAACCTTGGGGGGGGGGGGGGGCTGTAGGCAAGGTCTAGAGTAGGTGATCCGCGAAGTCCCCCCAAACGGGAAATATGAACCTCAAGAAGATCGATAGCACCTAGAGTGAGTTACCATCAAAAGAGGCCAATATATTAACGCTTGAAAAAATGAACATATCAGGAGATAGCCTGGTGCCGAATATGGGGCTACTATACCGAGAACGTTCATGGGAGCGGGGGGAGTGTGAAATAGGTTCTGGAACAGAACCTCTTGTTAAAGACAAACCTTTGGCGCTGGTGGTCGGGGGCCGTTCGCCCGTGGGCTAAGTATCACCCAGGAGAACGTGGACTATGATTCCCGCTATTAAGTACCTGTGGCAGCAATCGTCGTATCTACTGGAGGCCCTACAAGATCCAGTGGAACGAGGTGAACGGGTTTGTACACCGATCAGTGTCTCTGCCCTGAGTATGTCGCTCCAGACTTGCCTAAAAGCCCAACAGAGATGGACAAAGTGATGGAGAGGTAGGTGTTCTAAGGGGTGGACAGGGCAATCTAATACCGGACAATATACTCCCGGTGCTAAGGAGTGTGATCCAGGCCGCGGGCAGTGTATTCTAAGAAACGGACAAGATTGTGTTAAGCGATTCAAACCGCTGGTTCAGGCGGATCGGAATAGCTCAAACGTTGACAGGAAGGAACTAAAATAAAACTGACTACGTAACAATCTTTTTGCAGAACTGGCGCCCAGAAAAGCGGCCGGAAACTCTGAAGACAGGCATCAAGGGGTAAAAAAATACCCGTTCCGGCAGGAAGAATTGCAGTAAATTAGGTCCTGAGTTCTTCCATATGTCAGACCTCCAATCTGCCGGGGGTGGGGGCTGACCCCTAGCGCTCTAGCAGCTAGACTTACCTTAATCGCCTCAAAACCCTTTAGTATAGCCTAACGCTTGATGGTGTTTATTTGACAGCAAGCGTGCTTGACCCGGGCTGTTTGGTGGCGTAGTTAATATATTACGGTACCTATAGTGCTGGATTGGGTGACAGGTCCATGGCTTCTTTTATCATGGCGGGGACGTGCTACCGCTATTTACTAGCAGGCTCAGTAAACGCTAACTTATATGTGCTCTAATTCCTATAGGTTTGGGCTGAATGGGGTTGGGGTCGTCGGACGATGAGGTAACTAGTCGTTGGAGTTGGTTTTTAACACTGATAGTCAATCTAATTATGTGGTGAGTGGAAGATATTCGCATGGACACAAAGTTTTATTTCTTAGGCGTCTCAGGATCCCTCCAATACGAAGAAGGTAAAGGACCAAAGTCATTGTTATAATCCTGATTCTCCTAGTGCTAATGATGGGGGTCTCCTTAATACTTGGGGGCGTATACTGGACGATCTGGTGGGGGGTGCGGGGGGTGCTTTCGGGTTTAGCCTACCCGGAAACGTTTTCTTCACAGATCGTCTTGCTAAATATACCGCTAAGACATTTATATCATATTTTGGATTTTGGATTTGGCCTGAGCGAGTACAGGAACCGTTATGTATCTCCGTTAGGTCGTTCGTGGGGTTAGATATATATATATCAGCACCGATATAGCGTCCGGTCGTCCTTCTTCCCCGCTAAGTCCTCAGTTTTTGAAATTAACCACCATATTTTACGTTGCAACCACGTTACACACAGCCAAAAGTCTTTAGAACTTAAGCTTCACCATGCCTGAACCCGACTCCACCCAAGAGATCTTCGATCATCTCACCTCCCACCTCGATGTTACCATCACTAACCAAGAGAGGAACCCCGTCATCTCCCAGGCCACCTCCAACATCCTCAACAACCCCAACACCACCGAAGAGATGAGAATTGTCATCGCTCTCCTCTGCGGCATCGCCCGCAACACCAGCACGATCGCCGGAGACCTTGCCAGCCTCCAGCTAGACGTCGCATCGCTAGACAAGAAGGTCTCGGATATGACCGACAAACTCCCAACCACCCACGAACAAGCGGAAATCCACAGAATTTCCTCCTCCCTCAACACCCTCTCGGCCAGAATCTCTGCGAACCCTCGCCTCCCCCCCCTCCCACCAGCAACCCCCAACCACCCCCGCCCCGCCGAAAACCCAAGCGGAACACGAAGCCAACGTCTGGGCAGCAGAAAACCATCGCGCCAAAGTGAAAAGGGACGCCCGTGCCGGCATCCTCCCCCCCATTCTCCACCTCGACACCACCGCCCCTGAGACCTACGCCGCGAAAGCTGCCAAAGCCAAAGGGAAGGGCAAAGCCCCGCAAGAGAACCTTGGACAAACTCCTGCCGCAAAACCCCTCCCCACCGCCCAACGCCGCTTTTTCGCTTCCAGAAACTCCCAGGAACCTCTCCCTCACCCCGAACGCCTGGCAGGAGAAATCCCTTCCATCCTTGCCAGAGTCCTAGAAAAGAGCGGCTTTGCCGCCCCCTACACCTCACTCTCCGCCTCCGTCAATCCCAAGGGCTCCGTATCCATCGTCGCCCACCCCTCTGTCCCATCCTCCTTCTACAACCCCTTCTTCGAAACCTTCACCGCCCTCATCAACGAAAGAATCGCCACCCCCACCAACCCCCTGAAGCTCTTCCGCCCCGCCCCCACCGACGTCGACGTTGCCATCCACGGCATCCCCCTCTACAACTTTGCAAACAAGGAAGCCCTCGACAAGGACTTCCCGGAAGAAGTCAGATTCGCCGTCGGCATCACCCCCTCAGCCACCCGGTTCCTAATAAAGGACGACACTTCCCGCAACTCCAAAAAAACCTCCACTGTGGTGATCACGGTCACCGCCGAGGAAGCCGCCATCATTGGCACCACCATCAGACTCTTCTCCCGCCCACGCCGCTGCGAAGTCATGTGGTCAGCCACCCCCCTCACCCAATGCCGTAACTGCCAGAAATTCGGCCACGCACAACAAGGCTGCAAGAACAAAGAACCTACCTGCCCCATCTGCGCCAAGCCCCATAACAAGGCCGCCCACAGATGCCCCTCCACCAACTGCCCCGGCTCCTCCAAACCAACCCCCAACTGCTGCCCTGTCTCCCCCGCCAAATGCAGCAACTGCAATGGCCCCCACCCCGCCTCAGACCCCGCCTGCCCCGCCCGCCCAAAGAAATCCGCCGACAAGGAGTCCCAGCCCTTGAACGCCCCCATGGATATCACCATGGACCTCTCCACCCACTCATCCGTTTAAATGCAGAACAACAACCGCATTCAAAACCCGCCTAGTCTACGCATCATCCAACACAACTGCGCTGGGAGCAACCCTGTGTTCATCACCCTCTTTTCACTCCACATGGTCCAGACCGCTCACATCATCGCGATCCAAGAACCGCCCCTCTTCAACAACAAGCCCCTACAAGCCCCCTCCTTCACCCTCTACTCCCCCTCCCCCTCTACACCCAATGACAAAATCTCTGCCTGTCTCTACATCTCCAACACACTCCTTGAGAAAAACTCAGCCTCCCCCATTCCCTCCATAAGAGGCGACATGATCTCGGCCAACATTTTCTTCAGAACCTCCCCCTCATCCTTCACCACGCTCCACATAACGAACGTATACAACCGCCAACTCTCAAACACCTCCCGGTCGATAGACCCCCGGGACATCTTCACCCCCTCCCACGACCCCTCCATCGTCCTGGGAGATTTCAACATCCACGGCCCACAAGCCGACCCCCTCCGCTCTTTCTCAGCCCGGGAACTCTCTCTCTCCCAACCCTACTTCTCCACCGCCACCACCAACGCCTTCCTCCTCATCAATAACCCAGGCGTCTACACCAGGATCTCACCCTCCCAGTCACAACGCCACGGAGTCATCGACCTCGCCTTCGCCAACCCCAGAGCCAGCGCCCTCATCCGCAAATGGCTCCCCCTCTCTGCCGACACCGGCTCCGACCACAGAGCCCTGGCCATCTCCCTGGCCATCCCCACCTCCGACCTCACCCCCCTCACCACCCCCAACTGGTCCGCCACAGACTGGGGAGCATTAGCCCCCTCCCTCAGAGACCTCCTCATCCCCCCACCCCCCACTACCAACATCGACCAATGGTTCGAAGCGGAACTCTCGAGCCTCACCAACCTCCTCTCATCCCACACCCCCTCCAAAACGATCTGCAAATGGTCGAAGCCATGGTGGAACCCAAACCTCTCACAACTTAGAACCATCTTCCACTCCGTCCAACGCGCCTGCAGAAAGGGCAAAGCTCCCCCCTTCGAAGCCAAGGCAGCGAAAAACGCATACTTCAACGCAATCAAACGAGCTAAACAAAACCACTGGAACAACTTCGTGTCCAACGCGTCAACCAAGGACGTATGGAAACTCAAAAAGTCCGCCACCAGGACCGAAGACCGGATCCCCTCCCTCCCCAACTCCCCCACCCCCCACGCCCTCAACGCAAACCTGGTTAACGCCTTCTTCCCCCCCCGCCAAGACCCTCCCCCCATCCGCTACAACGACGTCCCCATCATCACAACCGAGGAAATCCACACCGTCCTCAGTACCACCAGTAACCTCTCCGCCCCAGGCCCCGATGGCATCCCCTATTCCGTATGGAAAGCGGTCCATAAGGCCAACCCTCTCATCCTCTCGGCCCTCCTAAACCCCCTCCTCAAACACGGCTACCACCCCCTCACTCTTAAGCGGGCGAATGGTGTCATCCTAGCCAAGCCCAACAAGCCTGACTACTCCCTCCCCTCCTCATATCGCATCATTGTCCTTCTCCAGACCATCTCAAAGATCCTGGAGAAGATAGTAACCCTCCGCCTCGCCTCAATCGCCAGGAACACTGGCCTAATACACCCCCATCAATGCGGCTCAGTAGCCGGACTGTCCACCTCCGACGCTGCCACCACCCTCCTCCACGAGACGCGCGCCATGCAACTAGCCGGCCTTAAAGTCTCCACCCTCCTCCTTGATGTCAAGGGGGGATTCGACCACGTCCTTAAACAGGCACTCGCCTTTCTGCTGTCAGGACACGTCCCACCCTACATGGTAAACTGGATCCTGTCTTTCCTCTCAGACCGCCACATCACCCTCCTCTTCAAAGGTTCCCCCAAGATCCCCACACCCGTACAAGTCGGGGTCCCCCAGGGGTCCCCCATCTCCCCCCTCCTTTTCCTCATTTACGTCAACTTCCTCCACCTCCACGACCCCTCCCCCGGCATCACCCTCTCCTACGTGGACGACTTCGCGATCACAATCGCATCCCAGTCCTACGAGGAGAACATTACCTCCCTCACCTCCCACTACAACCGCCTCACCCACTCAGCCTCCCCCAAAAACATCAGCTTCTCAGTCGCAAAGACTGAACTCATTCACTGGAGGACTCCCAGAGACAGGAGCCCCCCCTGCCACCTCACCATCACCCTAGAGGGCCACACCTTCACACCCTCCCATAAGGTCAAATGGATTGGCTTCTGGCTCACCCAAACCTTCGACCCTAACACCCACTTCTCCCACCGCCTCGCCGCTGCCCAAGCCGCTTTCGGCCTCATCCAACGCTTCTCCTCAGCCGGCAAGGGCCTCTCCTCCGCGAACTGCCTCCGCCTCGCCCACCAAGCAATCCGCCCCATGCTCACGTACGGGGCCACCGTCTTCTCCCCCTCCTCCGCCCTCAAGGCCCTCACAAAATTCTGGAACTAGGGTGGATGTTTCAGGGCCACCAACCTAAGAGCCCTCTATATCGAAGCGGCCTCCCCCCCCCCCGACCTTTACCTCACCTTCCTAAAGTCCAAGTATGCCATCCGCATACTCCTAGCCTCTCCCCTCAACAACCCAGTCACAGGAAGATCCCCTCGGAACTTCCCAACCTCATCCACTATGCGATCCCACTCACACGCCTCCCTCTTAAAAGGTCGCCCCAACCACCCACGCAGATGGGACTCCAACGCCGTAAAAGGCGTCGCCCCCCTCCCCATCGAAAAACTCGCCGCCCTCATACGCCCCCTCATCGAGGAAGGCCACCCAAATGACAGACTAGCCATCAGAGCTAAGAAACTCCTCGTCTCACACTGGGAGGCAGCCTACCCCCCACCCCCCTACTATAACTTCACCCCCACTCTGAAACTCCCTATCTTCACCTCCCTCCACAAATTCACTGCCTCCAGGATTCACCAAATCAGGACAGCCAAGAGCTACCTGAAAGCGCACAAATCCTGGATCAACATCAACTCCTCCGACTCATGCCCACGATGCGGACAGGAGCCGGAAACCACGAACCACGCCATCCTCACATGCCCCGCAAGGGCCCAGGAGAGATTCCTCTTCTTCCACCGCATCACCTCACTACAAGAGGTTTGGGACAGCCTCCCACTCACCCTAGCCCTCGCAGCATACATTACCGCTACCAGGACCAACTACCCAGCATCACACCCACCCTCCCCACTACTCTCAGGGTCGGACCTTTCCACCCTCACCTCCCTCTCGTCCACCAACTCCTAAAACCGCCTCCCAAGGCACCCACACCACCAAAGCCCTAGCATTAGGCAAGGAGCCATAAGCTCACAGGAACCCGCGGAGGAAGGTTAGCCACCGGCGGTCTCCTTTGTAAACATTTGCGTTTTCACTTCGTCTCTGCTCAACCGATTCTCTCATTTGTCTTCCTTTTGTTTTTCCTTCCGTTCTGTGCTTCTTCTTCCGTGTTTTCAGGGGACGCCAGTTTGTACTACGATAGGGGTCAGGTCTTTTATGCCATAGTCTTCGACTGCACGCAACATTTGTACCTAGAAATGAAATGAAATGAGTTAAAAAAAAAAAAAAAAAAAAGATATAGCGTCCGGTGGTCTCATGATGCATAGTCCTATGACTCCTATTGAGTGCACTAGTGACTTCCCCAGTTTCTCTTCATGGGTGAACTGCTCACTCATATATTCTTTCCAATTCAATAGCATTGCCGATAGACTAGAAAAATGGACCCCCATGGGGCCGGGGCCTATAGGGACTTGTGCCTTTTCTGAAGCTGTGAAGTCAGAGGAGAAATCGGGGCTGAGCTGGAAGATCCAGTTCTTTCTGGTGTTGGCCCAAGTAAAGGGTTCGGAAGCGTTGATGCCGCTCATCTATGAAACACACCCGTTGATACTTTCCCGCCCCTGCACGCTTTGCCGGCTAGGTGGATATAGCTTGAATATAGGTTTGGGGTCCTGGGATCTTGCCGGCTTAGAGTCGTTTGTGTACCCGGGGCGGTCACTAGGGCTGACCTTGAACCGCTTTGTTGGGTCTAAACCAGGAAACAGGATATGGGTGCTTTTTCCCTGCTAGCTGTAAGGCATGGAGTATTCTCTTGAGAGGTTGGGGGGCTTTTCCGGCGTGTCGGTGGGGTTTTGGCCTATAGTGGGTGTTAAAGGATTGTTGTGGGTGCCTGCGATACTGCTATTAGCAGAGGTTTTAATGGCTGGAGGGCAGGATGGGCTGCTTGGGCTACTTTTCAACGGGCAGGGCTGGGCCATGGACTGTTTCACGGACTGGGGCGGGCGGGTGTCAAAGTTAGACCCGGGCTAAACCGGTAAGCCTGGGCCATAGGGAATTCAAGTAATAGTTGTTTTTTATAGGCCTTTTTACATTTTCTTAGTGGCCGTTAAGCCGGGCAAACTAGAGACTAGGTGATATTATTTAGTTTAAGGCAATGAACAGTGCTTATTCCAAACAGCCAACTACGCAGTTCCTACGGACGGGCACCAGGTTCTTAGGGGCGAACACCTAGTCATATCAGCCGGGCCATATTTCTTGCCCGGGCCTGGCTGGGCTATTGAGCCAGGCCCTGTGTCTGGTATCATAGACCGGACCAGGCAGAACCTCTTTTCCAGTCCGGGGCGGCCCATCGGGATCCTTGGGTGGCGTTAGCTCACCGCTGTTGGAGATTGGAACCCGTATCAAGAAGTTATGTTGGTCATAGGGCTAGAGATGTAAAACTCTCAGAGGCCCTTGAAGGTAGGTCTGCCATAAGGGTCCTCCGCGGGGGTGAATAATTAAGGGATCCCCCCCCGCGAAAACAATACTTTATAATATGAAACTTGCTTCCAATGTTTTATAACGTACCTTGAATCTGACCTACCATAGCTACGCTTTTCGTTTTCGAAAACCAGTCGATATACTCCATGTGTTGCGTAAGAGGTATTATCAACCACTAATTTTTCGCACCGTTGATGCACCGGTACGCCCAACAATAGCTCCAACGAGACTGTGTAGCTGCTAAATTACTATTCGAATGCAGGACAAGAGCCAAGGTGCAGCGAGGTATCAAATTGCGATACAAGTGTTTCTGGCTCGTTACTGATGGATACATGTATGTATGTCTAGGTGGATCGTTGGGGCCCTAAGCCCGAGGGTTGTCCCTGTAGAAATAAACTAAGCGATTAGCGGAAAGTTCTTTCCCAATTGGATAGTGCGTTCTTACGTTCGGAATGAGTAGCCGTCAAATTATCTGTGTGCACGTTGTACTTGGGGGGGGGGAGTATGTTTACACTGCGAGCCAAGCCAGGGGTGTGATATCGCAGTCACAGAAAAGCCGATAGTTTTGACGGCTAGAAAAAAACAATAGCGGTATAGTCAGGTAAGTCGGCTTTGTCGTTAGGCGACATGATAGTTGCTTTAGTGTGGCGCACAAATTTTGAATAACCCTAAACCCCAATTATGCGACAGGGGGATGAGGCGGACGCACCCTGGGTAGTCGAAAGATCAACCACATTTTCCCTCTGTCCAGTTTGATACTCGCCCACTCCACCCTTTTCCTCATCACCAATTCTTCCGGGGCCCAACTTCTTCCGCAGTGAAATTTTCTGCCTCTTCCCGTGCGAAAGATAACGAAATCGAAGGAAGTGATTTCTCGTCTAACGTGACGTCACCCAATCAACAAAGAGCGCATCACAGCGGAATAAAGGAGAGATGGTGTTCAGAAACAAGGACCCATGCGAGCCCTGTAGGGCCAAAAAGGTACGAAACCACCCTTAACCATAGCGGTTCCGCGCAACTGAAATCAATCACATTGCAAAAAAAGATAAGATGCATTCATAATCTTCCGCAGAACACTAGTCCTAAACCGGCCACGAGCCCCATAACGATCATCACTCCGAGAAAGACGCGTCAGGCCCTGGAAAAGCCATCAACAATTAATCTTGGTGATATTCCTGTGTTTGAAAGCCAGGAAGGTCTTGATGCGTTGGCGACAATAAGCAACAACAACCTTGGGGCTAGAGGCATCACACCAGACCTGCTAGAGACGTGCAGCACGAAACCTGTGGTCATCCCGCGTAAAAGGCGATTCTTTAGGGAATCTCCACCGACGACAAAGTCAAAAAAGCAGAAGTTGGATGGTAGTCAAACCGACGCATTCGAATCTGAGATCCAGGTCTCTGTCCCGGCCTGGATTACCGAGAAGCTAAAATCCATCCCTGATTTCCCAAGCCCTGCAGGTGCCAGAGGGTCTAAGCTGAATTTTAAAAACCTTCTCAACAACCGCCGTATATCGGTAGATTCATCCAATAGCTCAATACATTGTCCATCAATCGCCGAATCAGAGAAGGAAGAAAATCCGAAGAAGTCTAAAGGCGGCTTGAATGGAATTGCCTCAAAGGCCGGGCAACCGGGCGCAACGACTACACCAACTGAGATGATTGGTTGTACTATCACGTCTTCCTTGGAGGGCGGGACTGTAGAACATGGCCCTAATGTAAAAGAGGACACGGGAAGACTATCATTAATGAGCCCGCTGACCCCTAAGAAGATGCAAGATGGCCTCGGAAAAACCGGAGTTGGGGATATCGTAGAGGTTGAAGGGCGTGACCCTCCAATTGTGCAAGTTGACGAGGAGCGGTGGGAAAAGGCTGGCGTGGCCGCAGAAGGGGTACCGGCATTGCCACAGCAAACTAGGAGCAAGTTGGATGGACCCGAACTCAAGGAAATCAACGTTCTACCAAACGGTAAAGGTCAAGGGGAAAACAAAGACCTTCCCGTAGAGAGTGAACCACACCATCCAGGGGCTGCGGATATGCCTGATAAAGAATTATCTGGGATTAAAGATCCAGGCGGTAAAGAATTTTCCACGATGAACAAAGCCGCGGAGGAGAATGTATCTCAGATGACTAATCATCCGGAGAAGCCTGTTGTAAGTACCCATCTTGATAAACACGGAGGTGGAGATCACGAAGGTCAGGAAGAAACTGCCCAAAACGCGTTGGATAGTGTTCATCATGAAGTTGATGGTGTTCTTCCTGGTGGTAATAAGAACATCTCACATGGGGATGAAGCAGGTGCTTCTGAGAAGAACGGCTTGACAGTTGTGCCAGAGAAAGACTTACTAGAGAGTCCTATGGAAGATACAACCCAAGTCACTGTCAACTTTCAGCAAAGCCAGGACGCCAAGCAAGATATTGACGGACCCCCTCAACCAGATACCTTCTCTCAGTTCTATGGTAGTTCACCGAAATCTCAGGCTACTCGAATTTCTCCAATGCGTTCCACTGGAAGTTCTTCCCATGGCAGGAGTCCCACTCCATGGAATGCAACCCCTAGAGACGAAAGCCTAATAACTTCAAATGGATCCGTGAACAGCCTCGACACAAGGCTCAGGCTGTGGAGGAAAGATCAGGCTGAGAACACCGCAACCCGTGACTTCGACAGGGCTCGCTGGAGGGATCCGGCTGCTGGGCTAAGCCGGTTCTCAGGGCCTCGTATATTTACGCCACTTCGCTCCGCACCACTTGAGCCTGGGATGGGATTAATCGACCCAACATACTACTCTCAACACGAAGGACCGTGGAACATGGTCGTCAATGAAGTAAGTTTTCGATGAACACCCAAACCTATAATAAAATCACTTCCTAAGTCGTTTGCAGTACCTCGACAAGTTCAAGCACCCTTCCACGGAAAAAAAGCGGGAAACCTTGTGATGGAACGGCTGTAATGAGTATAAAGCTTAGAAAGATACCTTTGTGGGAGTATTCTGGGAGTTCTTAATGTTGAAGTATTGAACTTTGCCCGCCCTTTCTGTCAAATGTCTCATTTTTTGTTGACTGAAACGTCACGACAATATCTCCGGTAGATCTCACTATGGGTTTCAATATACCACTATGTGCGATTTTATCCGCTCTTTCTCTTGGTCTAGCTTTCTTTCGATCGGCCTGTGAGACAATACGTTTCAGCTTCCCATAAGGGGAACGGTCCATGAAAATAAGGGCCACCGCGCTGCAGTAATAACTAGAAAGGTGTACGGACCAGCGAGTCTCGCTTATACTGACAGTTTTAGGACGTTGTAGCCCGGGGTTAGAGTCTCATTTCTAGGGCTTGAAGAGCTACACGTGCGTGGCCTTCGTATCGCGATATCTTGCAAGCCTCGCTGTTCGTAAACTAGGCCAATGTGGCATATATTATATAATCTAAGGTAGAGCAAAGGTATGAGAATATCGGCCTCCAGATACCTCGGCCCGTAGCCCGTATTCTACGAGGCTTGATTTATCTAATCCAGGTTTCATTATGGTAGCCAGGCATTATTTAATCAGCGTATCAGGAAAGCTAGACCCTACGCTATCAAGCGTACAGTCCGAAGCGGTACCTGAAATTTTGCGCTGCAGTCTGCTAGCCCGCCCAGCGTGCCACACTACCTGAAGCACCGAAACAGGTCTCAAAGCCATTCACGGCTCACTCTGCTTGGGTCGACTTGGGTACCTTAACGTAACGTTCAGATCTTACGCCCACCTTCAGGGGGCATACTACATCCTTAGAGCTGGCATTGTCCCCTAGAAACAGGGAAAAACCGAAAAAGGTATAAAAGCTAAACTGGCCCGTCGAGAAACGTCGCCAATCCTGCATCGGGAGAAAAAAGTTGGTGAGATGTATTCTGTTATTCTGACTTACCACGGGCCCGTCGGGACCTTGCCCAGACTCGACAAGCCAGAGCTGTATGTGAGATGTACTTCAGGCCCTACTACGAGCGGGGCCACTTCTGGGTATTGATAGCGTCCCCTCCGACGTACGTACACATAGCCTTCCGCGCCCACAGCGCTCCGTCTAGGTAAGGTATATTCCAGCTCCTCCTCTGCATCTACCGCCCCATGTCCAAAGGGCCGCTACATCTCCCCACACCAAAGTGACAAACCATACCACCCAGGGTTAGGGTTACCACAAGGATTTTCAAGACCGACAGATACGGGCTTTCTCGACGTCTACATCGTCTCATGTGGGGATTTGCCGTCGCCTGGCGTACCGCTTTGGCCCGGCCGGGGTGCAGATGGATGTGGTGGTTTCTGACGGCGGGTGGAGGAGAGCGAGGTTGTGGGTGGCTTGGCGGTGCGCGCTAGGGTTGGATACCTGGATGAAGAGTGGGAAATGTGCCCCATGCAACGACTTGGCTTTTTTTTTTTTTTTTTCGTTTTTTTTTTTACTTCGCTGTTCTGTTCTGTGTGGATAATTAGCGGGGTGGTTTGGGGCATACCGCTGAGCTGCTACATACTATACTGGGCGCTTGTGTTGTAGATGCGGCGGCGGGTTGTGCTGTGCATGCTGGTGGGTTTAAATTTGCCTATCCTATGAAGGGGCTTGTAGGGCCCGTACCCAAATGAAAACAGTTGAGTGGTGAAATGAAACCCATTACAAAATCTACCTAGAAACGGACGGGACTTCTCCACTGGAGTATTTTCATTATGCCTTTAGCCAAACCACTCCTCAAAAGGCTTCTCCAAATGTTTTACCCTCTGCGCTTGGAACCTGGTTCCACCTGGTTTAGTTTGCGTGGTAATTAGTTTGGCCCTAGTCCCACGGGGGACCTCTCTCTAGCTCGGGTGGTGGTCGGCTTTACAGATATGCAGAGGGTTTGGTGGCCGTGTGGGTACGGAATCGCAGACCAGCACCGGCTTGGAGTCCTGGGGTGGTTTGTGGTGCGGGCTGTCCGTCCGGACCCCCCAGCGGAGTTGAAAAACAGAATAGCTAGATACATCATACGGGTTATAAACTAACTACACCCACCATATTCCATGACCCCCCCCCCCCCCCCCTAGTGCTATAGGCCTAGCTAGTCCGTTCCTGCACATGTACTGCTGCTGTTGCTGCTGCGGTTCTCGTTGGCAGCTGTCAATGATTTTATACACGTTTTCCCTGGTCCGGATGTACGCTCCCCTGGGTTTTTCAGGTCGAGGAGTCTCTGAGAGACTTGGCTTGGCTTTGCTTGTCGTAGGCGTGGATATGGGGTGGGGTTGGTTGTGGGGTTGTGTTGCGGGCCTGGCTGGCTGGCTGGGGGTGTCGAGGGGCTGGGCTGGGCTGGGTGTGGGGCGGTGGGTGTGCGACTCTGGGTTATATATATGTATGCAGATGTAGGCCGCTAAGGGCTGTGTACCAGGGTGTTGGGGAGGCTACATGTATGTATATTCTGCTCTGCTCTGCTCTATATCCACCCCAATCTGGCAGCTACATGTAGGTACTTACCTTTACCACAACACGCCATACCTATGTACCTACCTACCTATCTTACCTTCTGTAGCCCCCCGGTTTGCAAGTACCATCATAAGCACTTACTTACAGTGGAACCATCTACCGGATCGGCGCTGTGGGAAAAACATGTATATTAAATCATTGGCACCTGCTTTCTGTGTTACGTGCGGAACGGTGCTCTATTCTATAGGTCTAGATCTATGTATATGTGTGTATATAGAGCTAGGTACATCTTCTCGCACAGCCTACACACTGGTGCTGGTTTCTGCGGCGCCTGTTGGCGGGTTATGGTGTTTTGGGGGCGGCGGGGAGCTCTTGGGGGAGGGGGTGGGGGCTTGTGGGGTGGTGGCGGTGGTGGTAGGGTCCTCGTCGGTGGTGGTGGTGCTGGTGGGTGTGTCGCTGTCGGGGGTTGGGGCGGCTTCTGTGGTGTTTATAACGGCCGTTAGGTTTAACTATTGAACTCTGAACCAAGGGGTAAATATATATACCTGTGTCCATCTCCCCCGCCATAAGCGCACTCCCCCCCTTCGGGCCTCCACCCGGACTCCCAATCTTCCCGCCACCCCCACCGGGCACCCTCCACTTGACCCTCCACATACTAACCCTGACGCCCTTCTCGCCAGGCAGCGAGGGCACAAAGAATCCCTTCACCTCGTCCACCACGCCCTCCACCAACTCCCTCAACCCAGCCGGACACCCTCCCTTGCGCGGCCTGCCCCGTCTCACGGCCTGCACGTCGTGCCCAAACTGCGCCAGATGGCGCTTCAGGTCCGCGCAGCCGTCGGCGTCGCAGGCACGCAGCACGTCGATGCCGAGGCGCCAGCCGGCGCGGTCCACGGCTGCGCGGAAGTGCCGCCGGAACAGCTCCTTCATGCGCTCGGTGACGTGGGCCATGGGGAAGCTGTGCAGGAAGTACTCGTAGGCACGCTGGAGCTCGCGCTTGGTGTCGTCGTGCAGCACGAGGGTGATGTGGCCGGGGGAGGTGACGGCGCCGCGGACGGAGCCCGTGCTGAGGGTTGAGAGGCGGCAGTGTAGGGGGGGGAGGTGCGCGGTCGGGCCGTAGATGCTGGCTGGGAGGGGGATGCGGGAGCTGACGGTGAGGGTTGAGGTGGGCGCGGAGAAGAGCGTTGTTAGTGCTGTGTTGAGGGTTAGGACGCGGACGTCGGCGGGGAGGGAGAGGAGGGCGTAGAGCCAGGCGGGGGTGGTGCCTTTCACGGTGCGGGCGGTGAAGGGCGGGTGGCCGGTGGGCCAGGAGGCGGACATTGTGATGGATTGAGGGTATGGGTCCGAGATGTATGTAGTTTTTGTTATGTAGTGAGGTAGGAGGAGGAGGTCGGTGGTGGAGTGGAGTTTGGTTATTTTTAATTTATAGTCTGGTGACGAGTGGTGACGCAGTTTCATGATGTGACGTTTTTGACTGCGGTGCCCGCGGCGTTCGGTGACCTTCTTTTGATTCGCCTTTGCCGGAAGAGGGCTGAAGCCCTTGGGGCTGGTCGGGTGGAAACAACCAGATTTGTCTTGAAGAATCGGAATCTCTTTGTGGTCTGGGATGGGTTCTCGGGCTTTGGGGTCGGGCCGGTGGCAGAGACACGGTTTAGACCCGTGCCCGGAGTGAAAGTGGTCGCTGTATTTCCATAACTCGAGGCCGAGAGCAGGGCTTCCCATCTAAGAAGCATATATTTCCATCATCCCATCCGGGGGCTGGACATTATCGTATTCAGCGCAGTGAAACGCCCAGTCCCGCCACACAATACAGGCACTAATATGTACACGCGATACCCCGACGGAGAGATCGAGAGAGGTCCGAAATCTATCCAGCGGCCTCCTGAACCAAGCAAGCGCTCCCTCAACCCTTCACCCCATAACAAGTATAATTCCCCCCACAAGATCCATGACGGCCCTTGCCAGTGCGGTAGGGTTAGGGTTACTGCTCCACCGTGCGTGTATGGCTGCGGAGTAAGGCGCTAACGGTTAAGAGCAGGCTTTCAAGGTGAGCCTGTGGGTACCTGTGTTGTGTGTACTTAGTTGTGAGAGACGCTCAGTCAACTGGGTTTGGATGTAGCCGGGAAGCTAGATCCTCTCTCGGCGTCTGTTCTGCAGAGCGGAAGGATAGCTGGTGCCGCCGGGCTGGTGTAGGGCGCGCACATAGCAATGCAGGAAATGGGTCGGGCTGGTCATGGGGTATCACTCGGTCGTGGAGAGCGGGCAGGATGATCCTGCCCGCCGCTTGGGATGGGTGTTTATGGCCGTGGGCGGATATGGTTCTCTACAGCTGTATGTGTATGTACAGGTTCATGGGGGGGGGGGGGGGCTATTGTCGCGGCCTGGAATTTTGGTGGAAGGCTCTGATATCTATTGGTGGCTATGTAGCCGGGTGACGGGTGGAGGAAGTGATTATTTGTTGGCTCCTGGAATGGTCATGCTCTATTATGGATTGTCGCGGTTATATGTACATGTAGCTAGTAGTAAGACCCTCATCCCCCATAGCCAACCGCCAAACCTCCCCCTTCGTGAGTAAGTAACACCACCCACCCCCCCCCTCCCGGCGGTCTAGTTATACATAAACTGGTCCCACGGCATCTAGCTACCTAGCACCTAGCACCCAGCCCCCCCACTAAGACCAACCCAGTCTGTGCCGCCCGCTGTTGAAAAAGCGGGCCACACCGGGGCTATAACAGAGCGCAAACTACACAGCCTGTAGGCCAGTACAAGACATTATAAAAACTTCCGAATTAACTAACAATGTCCAGCACCAACCCCATCACCACGCACCCGGCAGTGGGGTTTCTTGGTGGCCGCGCTGGTGAGCACGGGCGGTGACTCCCCGGGATGTGTAGCTGGCCTGGCTTTAGTAGCGCTGTGCGTGGGGCGTCGTTGCCTGTGTTGTGTCGGTATATGTACCGAATATGTGTACATGTATGTACCTAGTCGTGGCTGGCCCGCCGGCGGCCCTTGGGTATGTATGTAGTCAATCGGGCCCGTTATGGTAACGAAACGGGTGTGGTACTTGTGGAGTTTATAGTTGCGTCTTACCTACATTACCGTCGGCCGTATATAAATATCAGCCTACCTGGGCTTATAGGAGCTTGACATAACGTTCTCTATACAGGAAAGCCGTACTTTGGCCTAGCCCTGATACTTGGTGCCGAAAAGGCTCGATCAGGCTCTTTCAGGCGCGGATAAGGTCAGGTTATCAGAAGCTCTGAGCAGGATTGAGGGTTAGGGTTGTGTACTAGAGATATCGGGTTGGGTGGGCTGGACTGAGGTGGTGTAATGAAATGGACTTTTGGAGATTAGGTGGATATTCGGAAACTTAAGAGTACAGTTGTGGGGTCTGTTACACGCACTGGGTGTATATAATCTGTAGAAGTATATCAAAAGATAAGTATCTACCATCATAAAGTATCTACAGTAACGAGACAGGCATGTTGGGCCCAGGCGGTGTTCTGTCTTAGAAAAGGTATTCGAGATGTGGGTAAGACCACTACCCCCAAGCCCCAGAAATCAGGCCTAGAGCCTACCAAAACGAAACCCCCCCCAAGCACCGTCCCCATGCCCGTGGTATGTAGCCCACGGCAGGCGGTCGATAGCCCCGGCATGAAAACCAGCACTGGCTAAAGCTATATAATGGAGCTATAGCTGAGTCGCTGAAAAGCACATTGTAGTATGATACTAAGCGTGTAGCTAGCTAGGCCGCGCCGGTGGTGGTAGCGGCTGGCAGAGCAGGGAGTCCGATACCCGGTCTTGGTAGGGAGTTGAACTATGGGCTGCTGAGACGGATAGGGTTAGGGTTATCCTTAAGCTGGCAGTAAATGAGAAAGAAGCAAAGGTTCTAGGCACAGATCTTGTTATCCTTCTTATCACGTGATTGGTCTCCCATTCAAGCCCCAGCTCTCTGTTATAGGGCGGTCAGCATTGCCAGCTTAAGGGATACACGAAGGTTATGGTAGGATCTTACCTCGACCCGCCCCCGGGGGCAGGGCACAGAAATTTTCCTCCACAAAAGAAAGCTAGCGTTGGGCCAGGCCAGGCATGGACGCAACCTAGGTCAGACCTGGCATACCCGCTCCCCTGCTTCCTCCGTGGCCGTGCTGCTAACTAAAACCCATTCTCTAGCCTGGCCCATCGTGAAGAGCTCTCTGTGCAGATCAAAGGTCTCACTTGATTGTTCGCCTGTTGATGCCTCATGATAGGCTACCAGGAAAGGCTTTAATGTCCTGAAGTTACATCTGCTATATTCCATCGGAGGCCGTCCCGCGACGAGGGGGGGGATTCAGTATGGTAAAACAAACTGAAATAGCTAGTGCGCTCTAGATATACATACACCGCCCTCTCACAATAATACAACGCACTCATAAAATCCGGATTTTGAGTAGAGAGCCCTCTTTTATAGGTTCGACGGCATCTACCTCTAACATCCAAATCGTGTAAGGTTCGTATTCCGTGACTCATTTGGTCAGCCGTTGCACCCGCTGATTATCGTTTTCTTGGTTCTATATTAAAGATGCCCCTTCGCTCACCATCGTGTTCGATGTTCCAGTAGAGGGTATGTGGGAGCTTTCCAGAAGGTTTTCCTATAAACATCGATCTGGGTCCCGTCATTTCTCGGTCGGGTGTTCTTGACCTTCCAAGTTCTGGCCCGCCCGAGATACAAACTGACGCCCTCTGCTATCGTCACGGAGTCTGAAGTTAAGACGTCCCAATCGTAGTTGGTATACACCAGATACAGACATCTAGCCCTACCACGGAAGAATCAGTGATTTCAGGATATGTAAATGTCGGGAATAAGTAGCAAACGTAACTAGGCGTGGGGAAACCAAACTGGCCCAGGTACGTATCTCGGAATTCTCATGTATAAAACCGGTAAAATAAGCCTAATACCTCAGTAGATAAAATTATACACATCCCAAGTCTTTCATCGACTAATCCGAGAATAAAGGCCCTCCATAAAATTTGCGTACGTATACATGTGCCTATCTCTTCCCCCCGGCAGATCTACCTACCAGCAGCAAAAGAAGCAGCCCAGAGCTAGATGCGTATACGGTGTCGAGTGACTAGGTCCGTCGCTTTGAGTAGCACATTCCCCCCCCCCCCCCCCCCAGCAAAACCCCACCGCTGTAAGCCCGTTGACCACGTGGTGAACCTTTTTGTATGTAAAGAGATTCTTCATTGACGCATCCTTATTATTTTTCTGTATCCCTAGCCAATGTGTGCTCTATTGTACGGCTCGTAATCGGCCTACGGCGGTGGACTTGATAGTTCTTGATTGATATTGCTGCACCTGTTAGCTGTCACATTGTAGCGCTATGGCGCACATATAACGTATGCGAGTCACCACCTATCACTCGGACAAATATCCACACACGTGACGTAGTTGTCCGCAAGCTCTGTGAACAAGTTTCAAGCCTCCTCACCGCATGCATCCTTTAGTAGCGAGGAATGAGGGTTTGAAATTTTTACCTCTTTGTGGGCCTGACGAGAAAAGTCCTGCCTTGTCGGAAACCTTGTACTCAACTTATGTATAGCTGGCTTGTCTGCACGGTCCCCCTCCAATTTCCATATACATTTATATCACTAGTAGTGATATAAAAAAATGGCCTGATTTTTGCATCCCTAAGACGTCACCCTAGACAATGGAGCAGCCAACTACCACATGGCCTATCACTCGTCCAATTTCTTACATAGAATAAGACTCGCGGGTAAGTGAAAAAATTTCCCTCTTTTTCCTACCCTGCTCTTCCTTTCAATCTTCCATCTCTTCCGACCCAACTACCACGACCTATATCGTCAGCCTTCATCAAACCATCTCTCCAACGCCCCTTTCCCTTCGGTGCTCATTAAACTCTACCAAAAATTCACAGCCGCGGTACTTCACTCAATCGAAGTCATTCATAACCAGCAACATGGTTGAAAAGGCCCCCGTAGACGCAACCAATTTCTGCAAGTCCAACCCCAACACCATTTACTGGCATATCCCGAAAGTTCGCATTCCAACTGGACCATTCAATGATACCCCCTCCAGCCCAATATTTATCGTCGGTGTTCGAGGTTCAGATTCGGCCGGAAAGAAGCTCGAGGGTGAAGAAGTGATTGTTGGATCCCCGCCACGAAGGAGGACTTCCGGGGCTCATCCGGCGATCACCGGAAGTGAGGAGTATTTTGTCCAGTGGAAATGGCGGACATTGGCACACATGGGACTATTGAGGTCTTCCGGGGGAGCTGGTCGATGATCATTGCCTTCGGCCTCCCCGTTTCAGCCTCTGACAGGTTGAATGGTCGGACGAATATTATTTCTTAATCTGTCTATATTGGGCGAAAATGGCGTTTGTTTTCTTTTATCCATCCTTGGTTGTACCCATAAATCTCCACTTATTTCTCGTCGGCAAACAACCAATCCTCGTCTGCCTTTTCTTTTATGTATTCTTTGTCTCATCTCCCGCGGCTGTGGAGCTCATTCGGTTGGCTTGGTTCGCTAGTTACGGTAGAGCCGTATTACCAGGTGTGTCTTTTCTTCTCCGCCGGCGTACCGCCCCTTATTTATAATGTTACTGACAAAGGTTAGAAAGCTATTTTCTTTGAATCGGTAAAAGTGGAATCAATGGTGGTTACCATGTTATGACTTGGTCAGTATGTATTTCTCGAATGTTCCTCGGTGTTTCTCTGGGATGACCCAATTGTTTTCAACATCTAACTTCGTTTAAGTCTCTTGACTTGCTTTCGTTTTTCTAGCTCTGTTATGCTCTGTTATGGTACTCGATGATGGCTGTGATCTTTTTTTTCCTGTGTGCTGGTTATCTATCTCTTAGTATGAAGTATTATCTCATTCTGCTGGATTAATGTTGATTCAAATGCTAACCAAGAGGAATGAATTCAGCGAAAAATTTCTTGGATAGTCAGTGTCGGATCGAAAAAAGGAATGGACTTGTGTTCCTTCTTGAATGTCAGTTCTTGGCAGTTTAGTCGACTTATAACCGTTTCCGGATTTATTGGAAATCTGTTTGAAAGATTGGAGGGATAACGTCATCTCTAGTAGGGGCCAAGACAATGAGGTATGGTCGTACGTGGATATACGGCTCCTCTTGTATGTTGTATGTGTTGTCTATTCGTTTCAATTCTCCTTTTATTCAGAGTCCACTGTCTTTCCTTTACCGTTGATGATATGAAGAGGTAGCCACTATCTAAGATCAAGTTTCTTGCTCGGTTTTGCTTTTTCCGCCCGGTTACTTCGGGGATGCTACAAGTTCCCATATCAAATCGGATTCTAAGCTGCTATTTCAGTATAAACCCGAGTCCGTCGGGTATGAAGATCGGTGCGACTATCCTTCGGGGCGCTTGTGCCCGTGGGGTTGCTGTGAAAGGTGCGGCGGAGACCAGATATCAACACGATTCAATTATAAAATGGTTGAAGGCGCCCAAATGCTAGTACTGAATCTACGTCCGTGGATAACGGCTCTTTTACCTGCCGCGCGTCTATAATACTAACATCCAAAAAACGCGAGAAATTTGGATTTTAAGAGCAGCGCGGCTGCTTGGGAATTGTATGCTAGTATCACCCCTGATGGCCTATCATGTAGTATTTTTATAAGTTGTTGGCGGCGTGGGCCGCCTAGCTCTTCTGCCATCAACGTCCTCGCGGGATTAGGCACATTTTGATATATTATCAAGTCAGAATAAAGATATGCATTATGATTTATGCTCGGTATCATCAAACAAGGTTAACGTGTTTGAAAGATGGAGAGGATATCACATCCTGTGAATTAGTCTGAGAGCTGGACATGTGAGGCGATGGTTCCTCTCTCCCGAGGAATAGCTTTAGGCCGTTGAGCGGTTATTATGTAAATCTAATTTCCCAGACGTGAAAAATGCCATTCACTCTCGACTCGTGAACAGAATACCGCCGCCGGTCTTGGTGAGGCGGGTGCACCCAAAGTCTTGAAATTCACATTTTGGATCTCGTAAGATATTCATCCCCTGATCTTATTCAACTGACGATCTTCATGCGAAACCACGGGAGATGCACACCGCTCCTCCATTACTGCATGATCCATGTAAACACTCATCATATATCACTCGAGATAATAGGGCTAGAACTCATGACCAGAACTACCCTAGTTCTAGGCGGAGAAGAAAACAAATTCGAAAGGGTTTCCGGTGGGACTGTCCAATTTTGATATCAATTGCAAAGCGTAGGTGGTGTCTGTGGGGTAAATCTTATCTTATCGATTAGAATCTATTGATTCTGTTGTGATACCTACCCAAAACGCATGCAAAAGCTCGGATGAGGTTTTTAAGTGTTGCGATCATGACAACGACGAGTGACATTTTGCACCCGTGGTATAATAAATCCAAAATATCGGGACCATCGTGATCTAACAGTCTCCCACCGAGCTGTTGGAATCTTCCGCGAGAGAGATGGCTCTTCCCCGCAAGTGGGGTCCCCGAAGCTAACCGGTCGGGTAAATAAGCGGGAAGTAGAGGGAACAAAACTGCGCCTGATCAGCGGCCCGAAACTCTTTTTGGGAAGTCAACCCTTGCGCGTGTGATCGGGTGCAGCCCAATCTACATGTTGCATGAGAACTGTGCAGCCGTAGATGAGCAGGGTCCACACATTTTTTTGCGGGGAATGTGTGGGTTAGGGCTCGGTTCAGGCTGAAGAGGAAGCGATCTTCACAACACAAACTGCCCTGGGAGCTACAACATGTACTCCTCCCCCTCAATTTATGCCATTTAGGGTATCACTTCGGAGGATAAACTGAGGAGCTGATCTTTCTTTGTTTATCGACTCGATTTTAGCTGCTCTGGGGTGGTGAGCTCCTGACCAGCTGTTGTTGCGTTCGGTGTTTGGTGTGGGCTTCCCTCATAAGATTGGTCTAGCTCTAAAAATAATTTAAGACTAACCTCTTAGCTTCCCCGCACCTTCTTTCCCTCGAGTCCTTTCGTACTTCATCATTATTAGGTTTTTCAAATCTCTGCTGGAAAAAAATTGGGAACGCGACACGAAAGATGAAGTCACTTTTCTTACTACTCCCCGTAGTAGTCTTCAGCTCCCTATCGGCAGCTTCATACACCAAGCCCCCGGTGATACCTCTCTTTGTCCGGAACCCCTACCTCAGCTTATGGCTTAATGCTCGAAGAAACCCATGGGACGGCTGGCCAACATTCTGGCACGGACAGGAGGTTTGATTCCCGAGTTAATCGTGCACCGCGCAATAAAGTAACAGGATTATTTACAGATTGGGTTCGGCGTGATTGCTCAAATTCCTGCTACAAACACTGTTTACCCCCTTGTTGGACGTCCTCAAGACGCTCTACTCCCAGCACATCCAAAGGACGGATATACAGTTAAATTTCCGACCTACACGGGATTTCAGTACGATTCCTCAACTACGAACCTGACATACTCGCTCCCAAATCCGTTGGCGAGTGATGTTCTGGTGACGTTGGTGTTTTCTAGCCCGATCACTCCTGAGAGTACGGAGCGACAGGCACTTCCGGCAAGCTATATAGAGATTATTGTAGAGGGCCAAGTAGATGTTGACATCTATGTTGATTTGAACGGACGTAAGTGACTAATCCCAAAGCTTCGTGGTTCTTGTGCCTCGCCGCACTTAGGATATGAAAGCTAAATTTTACTTTGTGTAGTTTGGGTCACACATGAACGCAAAGCAATCATCCAGTGGGGTCTCACTCAGGGCGAAAAACTCACGACATGGTCGATTCACAAACAAGACCAGTGGACCTTTGCCGAGATTAGCGATCGCTCTGAATGGGGGACACTCCACTTCACTGGCCCTCGGGTAATATTCAACCAAGCAAATTGTTATTCACTTCACTGACCATCATAGGATGCCACTGTTACATACGAGGCTGGCGTCTCGGGGCCCCTTCGGCGCCGGTTTTCGCGGAACGCGACCCTTGCGAATACGTATGATACTGCGTTCCGTGAGATCATGAATGAAGAACCTGTATTCTCCTTCTCCAAGCACTTTGCGCTAGGCGGCAAAAAAAACTCCTCGAGGACTGGTTCTGTGCTTTTCACTGTCGCACTTATACAAGACCCCGTTGCGCAGTTTGCAGCGGCTCGTGGGCTTACTGAGATGCGACCACTCTGGCGGTTCCATCATGCGACAGATACTGACATGATCTCTTACCACTACTTTGACTATCCCAAAGCTTATGCCCAAGGCAAAGCCTTTGCAGACAAGGTTATTGCTCATGCTAGAGCTGTAGAGGGAGACACCTATGCAGATATTCTATCCATATCCGCCAGGCAGGTGATGGGTGCTACCGTGTTTGCTGGCACCCCCGAAAATCCAATTTTATTTTTGAAGGAGATTAGTAGCAACGGGAACTTTCAAACAGTGGATGTTATTTTCCCAGGATTTACGTTCTTTTTGTATGCGAATCCGAAGTGGCTAGCATATCTACTTGAACCATTATTGGAGCATCAGATGGCCGGGTTATACCCCAACAAGTACGTATTTCCCTTTGGCATCTTATGGAGACCACAAGGGACTAGGATAAAGATGCTAATATATACGACTGTAGGTACTCGATACACGATCTTGGCGCACATTTCCCTAACGCTACCGGGCATCCTGATGGCAATGACGAGCCAATGCCTGTTGAAGAGTGCGGAAACATGTTGGCGATGGCTCTGGCCTATGTACAGACGCTGGATGACGGATCAACGGCGGGGAAGAAGGCAGCACAGAATTGGATAAATAAGGATGGAAGGTACCGTTTGTGGAAGCAGTGGACAGGCTACTTAACGGAGTATGGGTTGATCCCCGCTTATCAGCGTATGTGAACTCTCTTTAGTCTGGGTTAAGTCCCCGCTTTAAATTCTCTTGACTAATTTCTAAACAGTGTCTACCGATGACTTTGCCGGTCGTCTTGAGAATCAGACCAACCTTGCAATGAAGGCTATTGTCGGTATCAAAGCAATGGCAGAGTTGTCATCGGTAATGGGTAACATGGAGGACGCTGATTACTATCATAAAGTCGGCAAATCATATGTCCCAGCCTGGGTTGATTTTGCCCTGTCACGCGATGGATCTCATACCAAACTTGCCTATCATCTTTATGGTTCTTGGGGCACTTTATACAATTTATATCCGGACTCCCTTCTTTGCTTTACCCAGAAGGGCGATGACGGCTATATTCCCCACGATATCTACCGTAAGCAATCACGCTGGTACTCTGCTGTTCTTCAGAGGTACGGCCTTCCCTTGGATACGCGTCATCTCTACACTAAATCGGATTGGGAAGTCTGGGCTGCTGCAGTCTCCAGCAAACACACCCGGACTCAGATCTTGGAGCTGATGGGGCTTTGGCTTAATGAGACAAAAACAAACCGTCCATTCACAGATCTATACGACACTGAAACTAGTGACTTCCCGGGCATTTACTTCATGGCCCGACCAGTCGCTGGTGGTCATTTTGCTCTGTTGGCTCTTGATGACGCTTGCGGCGGTACGGGCCTCTCCTTTTTGGAAAACAAGGTTTTCTCTTCCGATGAAAAAGAGAAAGCTTTTTCGGCTGCTATCGATCCTGATGAATCTCGCGCCTATGACCTCGAGCTCACCGGCACCCCTGTTCACAGTGATAACTTACAAAAGTTCTCGCCGTTCCCACCAGGTGAGGAGGGATGGCCGGAGTCATGCAAAGAGTGGGACATCGTACCTCCACCTAAAACGCCGGAGGAAATTGCGGACAAGGAGAAGTGGCACCGCAAGATGTATCTGACTAAGCAGTATCTGACGGACGGCATTGGTTGCTGGTGGAAGGGAGGTTGTGGAGACGATCAGGTGGTGTACACAAGACTAAGCGAGGCTAAATGGGAGTCTGTGGATGAGGTTCAAAGGATCGAAAAGTGGCTCGAAACAGTGAACGGGCAGACACCGCTCAATTAGATCTTGTGGGGCTTTACAGAAAATCCTGTGGTGATGTGTTTTGTATCTACCGAGTGAGGCATTTTGTTTATTACATGGCGGCCTGTTAAGGAGCCCCGGTTTGCATCTAGATCGGGTATCTAGTGTCAGGTGGAGATGTGTGTGTATGTAAGGGTCATTCTTTTTATTAGTTTTGGCTCAAATAGAAGCACTGAAGATCTTCTGTTATTGGACCTGCAGAAGTGTTGGTGATTACGAGATTGGGAGATCTCAACCCTGCCCCTTCGGAGAAAGAGGTGTGAAGCCGGCCTGCGCCACAAAATATCTTCTCCCCACTGTTCCGGTCAGGAGCGAGTTAACCCATAAATTACAACGTGGAGTTGCCTCTGGTAACCAAGCGTTTATAACCTTATATCCATGGGTATGATATATATATAGATGGGATTATATTCATGGACACTCGACCTTTTAAATAAAAGACCAGGTTGACGGGGGTTGAAAGGTTGATCTAATTAGCCTGCTGGAGACTACAGATATCGAGAGGAGGAGCAAAGAAGTTAGTAGTGTAGAATTTGGGGTGGGGACACACAGAAAAACTGACGAAGTCTGCCAACCAGCCTTTCCCCGCTATATTCCAGCGCGGCGCATCAAAGCTTCCTCGAGTTGTATAGAACATGACTGGAGTGTTTGAGTTGTGAGGAGGCATCCGAAAGGAGGTGATGGACAGGGAGGATCTTGGATTAAATGTGGTAGATATTTCTGAGAGCTTCACTAGATATACCCCTTCCCGACAACAAAGTCCGGATCCATTTTGTCCCACTGGCGCCTATCCTAAAATTAAATTGTGAAAGCTTCAGCCCCCTGGCCGCTTTGATGCGCGGTTAGAGGGACAATTTCCCTCTCTCGATCTTTCTTGCAGGTGAGTTGAGAATATAGGAGGCCCTGGTGTGTTTGGCCCGTTTTTGTAATAAGGCTAGGAAGCGATAAAAACCTGCAAGGAGTACTGGGGAGGGCAAAAAAGAATCAGGCACTAGCAATGGTAGATATAGGCATAGATATCTCGGCATTCGTGAGCAGTTAGTATATGTAGCTGGGTTACAGAGTAACAAACGCGGTTGTACTCTTGGGAGGGTCGCAATGAGCCCTTGCTGTAGGGCTTCGATATACCACCAAGACATTGGTAATTTAGGACCCAGGTAAGGGGTGGTGGTGGGGTTGGCCTGGTGTCGCGGGTTGTTTGTTTCGTCGAAGTGGGGGCCAACTTGGTCGTGGAGACAAAGGTCACGATATGTCACTCGGTATTGGCATTTGTGTAACGGGGCTGAACCTAGGCAAAAAAGTATAGAGGGGTGATTGAGTGTCAACCAGCAAGTTAACCAGTGGCCTGGTGTGGTGGTGGTACGGTCAACATGCGGGCGGAGTAGCACACATTTTCTAAATGCCAATCTAATCCGCGATTTCCAATTTAACTTCTTGGCATCTCTGTAGGAGTACGCTCTGAATATTTCTTCCTGCCGTATGTACATGTATTATCCTAGAAATTCTACTCGCTTCTATGGGCAGCCGAAAAAAAAAATCCAAACCCTAACCCTATCTGGCAAAAAGCTACCATCGACACAGAACCACTAGCCCAACCTCATGCTTAATTTTACTGTGTTTTCCAATCATATGACCGGAGCCCGCTTGCAAATCTGTGTAGGCCATACACAAAGGTTGAATATACACGTACATGATCCCACCACCTGCGCAGTAACCTTTACCGACGTGTTATATGGTGAGTCGTCTGCTTATGGAATCTGGGAAGTATTATGTCTCTCTAAGCTAATGCTCTAAAGGATCCTGACGTCCAGGAAAAAAGAGAGGACCAGAGATAGCCCCCCGACTTTTATATCTGTTCTCCGTCCCCTGGGTTTGATGGGATTTTGACTTAGGTATTTAAGTAAGTCCTGGCCTTCGACCCGCAGGGATCGATTTCTAGAGTCAAACCTTGGTCTTAAATCTTGCGGGAATGACATCAACGAGATTGAGTAGCGAGAGCTCAACATGGCCCAATTCAATTTGTCGCTTGCTACGCAATGGGCACAACTATCTCTTCAATTCTGAGTAGCTCTTTTCCCAGTGAGATCCGCGAGGGGTGGTCGCTTAAGTGAAAGTCTCGTCGCCTTGAGGTGCGTGAGGTTCATAACTGCTATAATAAGTAACAACTCAGTAAGTACGGTCTTCCTTTTTTGACTGGGTATAGTATTCCGCGAGTATGGGTGCCTATCATAAAGACGTAGGCTAGGTGTGGGGAGATAGCTCCAAAGGTTTCATGCTGATGTTCTATAGCCTCTTAAGGAGTATGATTAGGGACGACTATAGGTCCCACATAGCTGCTCTCCCATCCATACTCTCTAGAACACCACCAGATCCGGACTGTAATCGAGTGCCTGTTTTACTGGCTCTAGTAGAATGATAGACCAGGTCTTGAGGAAAACGCCCTTCCCCTTGCCGGAAAAGGCCACTTTCATTAACCTTTCGCTTGACAAGGCAAGTTACGAGACTCAGAAGCTTAAGCTTTGGGCTCAGGAGCTTGTGCTTTGGACCCAGGAGGTTAAGTTTTGGGCTCAGGGGCTTTAAGCTTTGGACTCAGATCCCCTTGCGTGTCCGGAGGGTTATATAAAGGCGTAACTGGTATCTACATGGATTCTGCGATCTGGAACTGGCTCGGAGGTTAATCTGACAAGGATTTCGGATGCTGGTGGAAGTATGCAATACATAGCCAAATATAGATTAGCAGGGCGCTGATCAGCCTGTGAACAGAAGTCATGGCCTACTTCTCGTTATTTCACAACATTCCGAGGCTGGGCTGGGTTTAATGTAGTTGAGGATCCGAAACGTAGGTATTTCGTCTAAAGTATTGTCCCTTAAATGGACATAGTAAATAACATCTATATATAAGGATTTAGGATATAGGGGACTCGAAGTCCTGACAATACTCTACAGTGTGCTGTAGTTAAAATGCGGACTCCCGTTGTCAAGTTAGGAGGAGAAACGTGTAGAAAGAACCGAACGGTGAGAACATCTACGGTGCTATTTTTTCTCCTCTGCACACTTGCAAGAAAATGTTAGTTCGGATATATGCAATCGTTTGACTTCAGCTCAGCTATCTTATCGCACAAACTCGTGCAACCTCGGGCCCATGCGTCCAGCGTCGTGATTTATCTGTCTCCTGACCGGGATGGGATCATGCGTAGACTGGTCACCACATACAGGCGGTCGTTGATGCGCGACTCTTATATATCTCTCAGCTCGACTCTTTGTACTTACCTGCCTTGAAGTCACCTCTAGGGTAATTCTGAGAAACAACTACTTCTGTGGAGATAATTTTTAAAATGTTCTATTTAGTTCGTTATACCTCAAAGGGAGTAGTAAGACCTCCTACGGATACACAGCATAAGCGGGTATCCGTGCGGGAGTGGGGGGGACCGATATGTTCCTGATTATAGATATATGGGCCCTCGCTTATAGGATGTGAAACTTGCGGGTTGGTGAAGGATAGACGTTCTGATGGGTAGAGCATGTATGTATATATACATAAAACGATGTAGATATAGAGTTTTGAGGATGTTGTCTGTTTATAAAATAGATGCCTCATTCGTCTGGCTTATCCTTTTATCACGTGTATGTAAATGACGCAGCGTCCTGTTCTTCAAGAATTTACGCTGTCCCCGGTCAATATACGAGGGTAAGATACTGGGAGTAAGAAACACGGTTATAAGCGAGGGAGTAAGATACTATGGCAGGGTTAGGGGTTATTAAGCAATAACATAGGAAGAGAGCACCAGTAGCGAGAAACAAATCCGTTCCCCAAAACTTTCTAAAGACACACCCGCATTTTTGGCTTGTGTCTTCCGGAGTATCATGCAGTTATAAACATCAGTTTCCGACAGCTTGAGTATTTTGCCCAGTTTTAAACACGGTCTCCAGTATCCCACGGGGCCCTGGTCTCCGGGGCGGGGGATGGCCTTTTGCCATAACTTACGGGTTTCATACATCAATCAATTAATCAACACCCCGTTCTTTGGCCTGATCGAGTGATAGGTGGTGACCCTCTGATGGGGCTCTAACCCGTTTGGACGTTTTTCAGCGCAAACAGCGGGCCACAGATCACCTTTGGGAGCGAGAGCGAGCGAAGAGTTACAAGCATATAGCAAAGGTAAATTAAATTTTTCAGTACACACCTTTTCCGCATCAATCACTCTATGATCATCGAATTTTCAACAAACAAACAAATTAGAGAAAGATACATGAAACACATGATCGAAGCAAAGTTATAAAAAGAAAGGTTAATCCTCCACTCAATATCTGACATATCTTGCGTACCTTTTGGCAGCGCAAGAGGCAGTGCGATCAAACTTCCTGATAACAATATTATCGATTCCGAACCTTCCAGCGGGGGGACCGCTGGTGTAATTGCGGACTTCGAATCTGTTGCTCATCCCAAAGGATCTGAGGTTTGTAAAATTTTCGTGGGGGAAGTTTTGGATGATCTCCATAGTCGTTTTCCTGACGGGTCTCTCGAAAGAGACAACAGAACCATCAGTCTTGGTGCCGGTGAAGGTAGTGAGGCAAGCAGTGTCGTTAGAGAAGAAGCGGGGATTAACCCAACAACCGATGATCCACAAGGAGACGAGATCGAAGGAATCGTCCTCATTGGCAACAGTGAACTCAGCTTTGGTAGTGTTGAAGTTGGCGCCGGTAACAAGAACGTTGGGTCCAGAGTGGGGCACGAAGGGAATATTGGGGCCAGCCGTAACAATATTCCAAGAGGGATCAAACTTGAAGCCCTCGTAGGTGGAAGGAGTAGAAGAAGGGACCATAGTCCCGTTGAGATTATCGAAGGTGATGTCGAAGGTGTTGCGAACGCCGCCGGTAGGGAGGCAAAGAGACTAACGGCTAGGGTTAGAAAATGGTAATTAGATCTGGGGGGAGGGGATTTCGTACTTCCTGGGCAACGACGAAGTTAAAAAGACCAGTAAGTCCAAAGACAAGGAGAGAGGACAACATATTGTTGGTGTAGTAGATGGTTTATCTGGGTTTGAAAGAGAGTGTGTAGATTTATACCGGTAGATGGTTGGAGATCGAAACGAAGCTGGAACTGGAGAGTTGGGATTGAAACTTCGTAATTCTGAGACGAGCAGATGATGAAAGGAAAGAGAGGGGAACAGGAGAAATCAAGTCCATTTTATAGTGAATGAAGGCCTCAAATATTCCACAATACGGAGAATATATTAGGACTCCTTTGCTCCTAGTAAAGCCTTGAAATGCCAAGTTTGTATTCTGAAATTCGCCGACAGCTAGTGTATACAGACCAGATAAGAGAAGCCAAGCACCTTTCTCCCGCCGCTCCTAAGTGAAGGAAAGCTCCGTTAAGTACAGGCATCGATGGGAATAATCCTAATCCGGTATTGCGGAATTTCTGCACTCTCCCGAAGCTTGAGTCTGGTTCTTTTTTAAGCGTTATCGGGAAGAAAGGTAGGACTAGTGGTAGAGTACATTTAAAGTTATTGAACTGATACAAGATAAATAAGTTGTACGCTCCAATAAACCTTTTACAGTGAGGGAAGATACATGTATTTCTAGAAAGAGATGCAGGTATGTACGTGATTGCTTGAAACCTATAAGGGGAGAATAGGAAAGATTACACGTTCGCGTGAATTGAATATTGGGATATACTATAACTATAGTTTTTGTTTAGTAAATGTAAGTACATGTACTTACATGTATCTAGCTATCGGGCAAAATTTGTATATCAAAGAAAATAGTTGTTTGGTAGAAAATGATTCTTGGTACCCGTCTTTTATTCAAGGATAGGATTAAATGTACATGTAGCTAGGCTTCTTGCTTGGGACGATGTCGCAAGGCGGTGTCCCAGGATTACGAAATCGCGCAAACGTTGACTCTAGTTCCTCTAACCTGGGCTGGACGTTCAGGAGCATGACATTGCCAGATATCATCTCCGGGTACGCATGCATGGCAGGTTTTTTAGTCCCGGGAACCTCTCAAAGCCGAAGTTGACTTGTGTATTGTGCCTCGTGCCCGGGGCCCATCGAGACTGATCCATGGTAGGCCTGCATGAAAAACCCTCTCGCTAATGTGTAGAAATCTTTCTTACAGTAGAACTGTAGGAGGGACATCGATTTATCTTCAAAACTGAGCATAGGGGTGCTTGGCGTGTAATTCTGCCTTCCAAGCTTAGTTGCATAATGACAAGGTATTCTGCCACCGAATACGAAGCGGGTAGTTGCAACAGGATGGATGGTGGTGTCGAGTCTAGGAACAAGCGATTTCTCTGTCAGCAGGATTCTCAGAACGATCCGGATATATTTACTGTAATGATAACTAGGTTCAGCATCCGGACCTTATCTTAAGTTTCTGGAAAGCTCCAGGTAAGAACTATCGGGGTGATCTATACGAGATCTGGATCAGCGGTTGGAGGTTCGAGAGATCTGCAGCGGAAAGAGCGGAACCTATTCTTCAAACCCATGAATATCAGGGTGTCAAGGTTTACGGACTCCCAGGAGCTACGAATACTCAATCCCGCAATGTTCATGTCAGGATTGCCCACTCCAAACCCTCCAGTGGGGGCAAAACTCATGACCTGCATGCCGTAATTTCAAACTCTGACTCTCGGTTCGGGAGTAACCTGTCTCTGAGGAGCATTCCTCCTCATAGGAATCACGCGGTGGGGGTCCGGCAGCACCGGTGGTGTTGAATTAAGGTTCTCGCGTTGTCGCACGTCAAACGCCAAACCTAACAGTCGCTCTCCTAAACGTGAGGAACAAACAGGACCAAAACGTTTCATAACGGAAATTAAGTTGCCGACTTCATGCTGTACCACCACTCCCCTTCGCCTCTTGAAACTATGCGTTTGCGCTCGCCGGTCTAGGCGAGTGTATAAGGGCTGGAGTCAGGAAAGGTCGGCAGCCAGCATAGGGCGGGGTTGAGGATAATTCGAGCGCTCTAACTACTGCTGGACGGCTTTCGCCATTATCGATTTTCCAATTACCGGTTATCTGACATGTTGCTCATAATTAACCTAACCCACTCATCATGTGCTGTTAGGCATAGAATGTCACTCGTGGATATTGTTTTTTCTGTGACAGTGGAATTAAATTATCGTCATGTCTTATGATAATATATGAGGGAGTTTGATAGCACTTTAGTTTATAACAATAATTATCTTGGCCAGAAGCAGTGATATCATAAGACAATAGTGGTGTGACCTTATCACCATTACTACAGCCAAGCTATATTTCCCCAGGCTTGCACAACTACTCTAATATCTTGCGACATTTCAATCACCGTTGAGTAATTAACGGCATTGATGACGCTGTAGAAGCATAGCTTAGATTATTAATAAAGCTCCTAAGACTCTTTATAATAAATACTATATCCCGTAACATTTGTTGGAAGGTTGTTTTTATAAAGGGGAAGTGAATCTAGTGTAAACCTTGAACCCAAATTAAAGGATTTGGTGTGGAATTTACATATATACAGATGTAGGTTAACTACATGTACTAAAGTTCCAAAAAAAGCGAGTCAATACGTTAGTAACGCGGTAAGATCGAATACGGTATTGATACATTATTCTTCCTCCAATTCCAGTTTAATTCGGTATTCGTTACTGAATTCCGTATTCCTATGGTTGTGAGTTCACCCCGCCCTTTCATACTGTACTAAAACAGCGATTAGCGAAAGTGGAGAGTTTGTCACCAACACGTCTGCCAATCTGCCAGAAAGTAGCGGACTAATCTTGCGAACCTAATGGGATCTCCGCGCACCTAGAACTTATGGTATACCTAGACAATTCTCAGTTAAATACGAGATGCTCAAAAGGGTTGTGTTACGTGGTCTAGTGTGGCCCATATGGAATATCGAGGCGAGACGTAAGAGCTGTGCTAGCTTCCTATGTCTAAAAGGGGGCTTTTCTCGGGCTTGTGATTGAATATATAACAAGATTCGTGACGGGGAGATTTAGGTGTCTCTTTCGGAATAGTTATCCGATCGCTCGCGCCCCGGTGGCCGGCATGCTCTGGTACCGCGAAGGCAAGTGGAATCCTTACTCACTGGCAGAAAAAGGTGCTTACTTAAGTTCTAGTTCCCGGTGTGCAATAATTTGAGTATTATCGTTCAAAAGCACATATGATTGTGAAACATTGGATAACTCGGCTTCAATTCATTGTAAGGTTTCTGACTCAAGGCTTCTATCTCTCGTCGGATTTCGATCCACTCATTACATATCGACCCCCCCCCCCCCCCCCGGGGGGCCATATACCTCAATCACCATTGTTCCTCTTCTTGCCCATCATCCAAAAATCTCCCTGCCATTTTCCTAAGAGAAACTGCCCTCCGTAGCGCCCTGAGGACCTTCCAGATAAGGTTTTTGCGGCGGATCTGCCACCTGTGCATCTTGGCCTCGGACGCTAGGAGGGATTCTGTGTTGGATGTGCTGAAGCGGATTGGGGAGCGCTCACGTTCTTGATAGAACTCAGGATTATTTTGGAATGCAGTATGGTTACTGTAAGAGTCTGGGGTTCTTAAATGCCCACCGATCCTGTGTGTGTTGTCGTTTGTTGTCATGTTTACGGTTCTTTAAGAGGGTTTAGTATGGGTGATGAGTGTAGGTAAATGTGTAGGTTTATGTGGTTTAAAAACGGTTGGTGGTGTTGATAGCAGTGCTTGGTGTACTCCTCTGTGACTGGGTTGATATTATTTATATATAGGTGAGCGGCGTTCAAAATGTACGCTTTGGTTTCAACTTGAACAGTAACTCCCCGGAAGTCTCATGTGTCTGGCTAATCGGGTTGTGCATCCAAAATGACATGAAATGCTTTCAATGGGCTGCCGCTTATCGGGGTAATTAGTATCATATACTGAGCAGATTTTCTCTCTGGTGACCTTACATCTAGTGGACTTTGTGAAGGCTGTAGGTACTTCGTTACACTGGTAACAATTGGCTTTATCAATAATTCCATAAAGACCACATAGAAACGAACATCCAGTGGTATTGTAGTCCTTCATGAACTGAAGCGAGGGAAGAGAGAGTGCATTAAAAGTGTCGGCTGGAGGTTGTTTTTAAAATGAGAAGAATACGGAAGTCTTGGCGAGAACACCGAGTGATAATGGGTGAGTATTGGGCTTGCGCTATGTTAGTCGGTAAAGAGTTAAGAGGTGTTGAGAAAACTCACTATATATATGGTTATGAAGAATTCTAGTAGAGTATCGGTATTAGAAAGGGTGAAAGGGTGTTAGAAGACATGCAATGGTGCTTTGGCGTCATTTGGGGATCAGGCATGACAATGACTAGCTGCTTGCATATAAAGGCAGGACAAAGAAATTGAAAGGTGCGAGGGAGGTATAGAGGGGTACTATCTACAAACCTGAGAGATTGATAGAAGGCTAAGCTTGGCGGGGGGGGGGGAGTTGTGCTTGGGCGGTGGATTTTTCTTTTTTTCAGTGCCATGTTATGCATGCTATGGAAGCTTGAGCAAAAGCTACTCTCAGAGAGGACAACGGAGTTTCTTTCATTGGATCAAAGTTATTTTTGTAGCTCCTCCAGGGTGTGGTGGAGGTAGAGAAATAGATATGAGAGGTACGTACGTTGAGGGATGTGGTTGGGTCTTGTTGTAGTTGATAGCTGTAACTTGCGTTACCATTGCATGTGTAATGGTGGGGTAAAACTCAGTTCCCACCACTTTGCTTATCAACCACACCTAGCTCCCGCTTGCACTTCCATCACAACACCTATCCATTAAAAGTCACCACCTCCCTCAATATCATCTTGAAGTGTAAGAATCTACTCAGTGAAGGATGCCGCTGTGGTACCATCCGCCGGCGGTGCCAGTCAACCTAGGTGCACCTGTTTTGTAAGCAGAACCCCCACACAAGGTCATATTTCCATTACTAACCGTTCTATTCAGCCCCGGTCCTTTGATGTATCACCCAGCGCCTATCTTGGTTGACCCTCGCCCTCAATATCCGTGCGACACGCTCTACTGCGCCTGTCAATTCTCGGTTGGCCTGGCTCCCGCTCAGTGGTGGTCAGGTGCTGCTCAGCCAGCGGCATCCACTCTTCCAAGTAGAATAGACGCGCCCAACCAAAACCTTAGCTGGGTTGGGTTACCGAGGTTGCGGAGAGAGGTTGAGACTGAGTGGGTATACGAGGTCAAACGCCCCACTGGTCCGACAATCGATGTCGCTGTCGGGAGGAGTAACACTGGAGAGAGTAGAAGGCTCAATATTAGCCTCTCCAGTGGTCATCTTCATACCCACCTCACCACGGCGAGCAACTCCGGGACCGGAAAGACATCAACAGCTGTGTCGCTAGATGAGGCAACTATCGAGCGAATTCGGGCTGAGATCAGAAGAGATCTCGAGAGGGTGAACGAGATAACCGGGCAAGCGCCGCCGATTCAACCTAAGATTGCTACTACAAATCAGGTTCCTGTCACCGTCACGCGAGCTGACCAACATCCCGAGAAGGGAAAGCTTGAGAAAATCAGAGATGAGATCCGCAAGGAGATGGCAACCGAATACGAAGAAAAGATGAAATCCCTCAAAGCTCGTGAGCTGGATATTCAAAGTAGGATGAATGCGATTAAGATGAGGGAGGCTCAATGGATTAAGGATTACGGGGAGGGGATCATCCAAGGGCAACCTGCCGGTATGTAATAAAATATCTGACCCGGCTTAGTTACCTCAAATAAAGTCAATTGCATCGTCCCTATCACGAAAAACGCTGTACTCCTTATCCTATTCCCTTATTCAAACTGTAAGATAATTGAGGGCTTTATGCGGGGTTTGGATGACATTTTCCTTTCTAAACACCCTGTAAACTATTGCATTAAGGAAAAAGGCTTCTGCTAGTCTGAATCATTATTATGGAACCTTTGCTAATGGTGATTTTAGCATGCATTCGGCGGCAGCAGTCCCCCCTGGGGCTTGCAGGAGAGGATTCAATGTTAAAACTTCGAAATGCTGGGGTAGGGGTCAAGAAAGAGGAAGTCCCTGCTACAATCCGCCCCGATGAGGCACCAGCGCCTGCACGTCCAATGAGGTGGTTGTTTCGAGACAGCGAACTTAAATCATATCATGACAGCCCCCCACCCACCAACGATGGATGTAGTTCATCCAGTATAGAGAGTACCAGAAGACGCTTGGATGAGCTTTTCGCCTCCCATCCGGGTATAGACAGCTTACCTCCGGCATCAGAGAGCACTTCTGATAGCGTCAGGTCACATCTTGCTTACCTTACAAGGTCTGAAAAACCTACAGGGCTTGCAGATAAAGTAATCCAGGGATCTAATGGTAAAGCATTACCAAAGGCTGGAGGAGAGGCGAATGATTTCCGGGTAGTTCCTTCCGCCGAGAAACCAGACTATAACCACAAAGCTTTCAACCCTGGGACTCCGAGCCAACCATGGAAATGGTTTGGGACTGGCACAAGCGAAAAGGTACCGAAGGTCATGGGAATGGGCCCTGCCTTCAATATCTCTTCTTTGATATCAAACTCCGGCGGGGTGGGCCCAAAGGATGCTGAACAAAAAATACCGGATCTATGCCCCGCTTCCGACACTCCTGAGCTCGCACGGCCCGATACCCAGCACCAGCATAAACCATCCATCTCGTCATGTGCATCCTCTTATACGGAGGCACTCATGGAGCTCACAATGGATGGTTTCGAGAGCACTAATGAAAATCCCAAGTCGGTATTGGGCATCAAAGACTCCTCAAATGATTCGTTGGAAATCCCTGAGGGTGTGAATACTTCAAACGATACTCAGACCTCGACTCTGGAGGGAGCGGTACCATCCCAACACGACCGGTCATTCCTGGAAAATGATGCGATCCTGTTTTCTGTGGATAGGGGACCTGGGGATGTTTCAGTTAGACCATTAGCTGAAGCTGGAAAGCCTGTTCCAGAAGCCCCTCGGGCACCTCTACGGTCTACAGAGCCAAGTCCAAGCGATATAACAGAGGAAATTGAGTTGATTGACAGGGACTTCTCTTTCTGTGAACCATTCTATGATTGGTCAGTTCATAATCTGGCCTTTACACCGCCAGAAATAATAACACTTAACGGCAGGGTATCCCATACTGTGCACTCTGTACGGACTGCGCCAGCTAGCATAAGTTCTGAGGATATGTCGGATATAAGCTCGAACCTATTCTCAGATAAAAGATATATCATGAGTGGTGCGAAGGAGAGCAGGAAGAATATGCCGATGCCGGGAGAGCTGAAATGGCCGCCATCACCGACTGTCAAAACCATTAGCACAACATCAAGCTCAGAATGCGATCATTCCGAAGTCCGCGATGATAAAAACACGCCTCTGGAACCTGAACCGGATTTACTTCTCGGCGATACAAAAATTACTAATCCCTACCGAATGCCAAAGATGAAGTATAGAATAGTTGAATCATCTCATATCCTTGATGAACCTTCTGTTTTCCACTCGATCAATAGGGAGCTAGATTTGCCGCCACTAACACCATCAAACCCCGCCCAGCGTGCCTCACCTATAGTTTCGGAGGGCGTAGCCGTGTTCAAACTCCCGCCAAGCATGACCGGACATGAACTCACCATTACCGTATCTCGCAGCATCTCTAGCACCTCTACAAGTGGAAGCTCTCAAAGAGATTCACAAAGTGAAGATGGAAGCATTGCAGCACTCTTACGCGGTCAACTTGGAGGGGTTGCAGCTGAAAGGGGTAGGAAGCATGTTAAGTCGGTTCATTGGGGTGCCTGCACCGAGGCTCAAAGGAGGTTTGCCGCCTCGGAGGGCATGAGTTACTACGTCCTTAGTGATGGAGATAGCGAGGCAGCGCATAATTCGTCAGATGGCGAGAGTGTTGGATATGACGGGCATGACGACTATCATGGAGACGATGAACAGGAGGATGGTGGATACGAGCAGGAAGAGGGAGAGACCAATGAAAAGGATGATGATGCTTGCTCTACTTGTGAGAGTCAGGTATCTACGACGGGGGTTGTTCGTGCTAGCCTTTAGGGGTAGGGCTGTATATTCTTGTGTTTTGAGGTGTAAAAACTTTTGTACAACAAGCTATCATCTTAAGCCGCGGTTGAAATGCAGAGGGAAGCTCTTTGGCATTCTATCCATCCAATCAAATACCCCTAGTCTATGAAATAAATATGTTTGTTTGAAATCCCTCACAATACATTATACCCGGGCGTGCCGGAAAGTGATGCAGCGATCAAATAGCTCTTGCCTCTCCTTTTATTACTTTCTCCTGTCATCAGTTGCTCTTTTGAGGGCTAAAGGCTCAAATAGATGACTGGAAAAAACATGCAGATCTATTCTCGAGACTGATGTATCATACATATGACTAAAATATCTATGTTATTCAAACCTTGTGCTGTGTTAAAAATTCAAATTCTGAGTACCTTTCTGCGTTTCTAGGTCGGGCGTTGCATCGCTTTCCAGCACCCCCGGGTAACATCATGATTAAGATATTTTCTCCTTTCCTTCTTTCCTCCTCTAGCCCCCCCTTTCCTTAGATTTTTCCTTTTCTCTTACAAATATGCCACCGAGTCTGCACCAATGAATGCCAAACAAATGATTTCAATTTAGATGGAGGATAAGCATAGCGGTACAATCTGGATTACGTCCACTTGGTCCTTAAGAACACACCTTGAGAGTCCGTTTACCCGGGATTCAGGATTCAAAAATAAAAACTTAGGGATTTGAACGACATTCCCCTTCCTTCCTCCATGAGCAAAGGCATAAGATGGCCCTACATCATAGCCTCATATCACAGCCGCATCTATTTAGCTCTTGTTGAATCTAACTTAAGACCTCTAAACACTGTGTTTAGCAGAAGCATTGTTTCGTGCACCTGCTTCTTAATATTTAACCCTCAACTCGAATTCCCGTCGCTTTCTAACAGCAGTCTACACCCGAAAACTCACACCAACCCTCGCCGTGCTCTCAGGTTGAGCTTTCTGCACAATTTTGTTCTTGGACTTACCCACCTGTCAGTCAACCATGGAAAGAAGCATCATAACTCCCCTGTCATCATATCCCACCTTGCAGAGAGGTTGTTGAACATTTGTGGTAAGGAAGGGGGTGGTTTGAGGGTAATATCGGCTGGGAATGAGTATGTACAGCGCAAGAAGCGGCCACGAATCGGCGGTGTAGAGCAATGGCGGTGGAAGATCGAGGGATGCTATCCCCTTGCTGTGGGCTACTCCGGAATGATGGAACCGCGTGGATTGATTAAGCTCAGGGCTTTGTGTCTGGACGTGCGGAGCAGGTGACTGTAGAATCGATTAAATATTCGCAGGTTTGTGATGGCATCAATCTTACTTGCTCGTTTTTAGATAGGTGATAAGACTGCCTGGGGATTTATAGGGACATAAGGGGAAGTACATGTATCTTTCAAATGCATTGGTGTCATGCATGGGTAAAGTTTTAAGTGCTTGAATAAAATACCCAAAACATTGATCTTATGTTTCCGGCACACCTGATATAGTTTGCTGTAGCATCTACTACATATTCGTGTATAGACGCAGTAATAATTGATTATAAGCGTAAATCAGAATCAGAGTATAAGAAGGGAAGACGTGGGCTTAATCTACATGAACGTTTGGCGATGGTGGTCGGCACAACACCGGCGGGGAAGCCCGTCTGTAGGAGACCCCACAAAAATTACCACCACTTCCGCCATCATAGCTAGGGATGTGCTCGCCATAGATACGACACCGATTTCTAAGGAACTCTGGGGGAAAGTGGGTCTGGGTTGTTGCAAGAATGCTTATTGATATCGCAAGCTTATCCAGTCTAGAGTTAGGTGAGAGGGAGTCATGGTAGGTGGGTATACACTTCTTGATCCGATAAAGTGGAGTGATTACAGACTTCTTCCATGAAATGCTATCACTACTAGTAGGTAGCGTATCCACTCAATGTGGTTCGGTATTAAATGTACTGGGCAGCTTCGGTTCAAAACGACACATTCCTGGGTGAAAAATGGGTACAGCAGATATTGCCACCAAGCAAATGAAAACAGATACCTCATATCCTTCAACCGATGGCATGAGGATATCTACCATTTCAGAGTATTTATCATGCCAACCCGAAAGGGGTTGTAGTGTTCCTAATTGGGTGGAGAGGAGATGATAAATGTATTTGATGTAATTATAGGTCACTACACGTATCTCATTACTCCATTTAGCCATGTCATATGTTGAAAGAGATGAAAACTTGTGTACGTTTTACTATTTTCTACAAGCCAAAAAAGCTCAAAGTTTAGCCAACATGGCCCCAAATAAAGAAATCAACACCTGTAATGTATCTCAATTCTCTATAAATACACACCCTGTTCTGTACCCCTTCTTTAGTATCCTCAGTCCGCTTCTTCACAACAAGAAACATCTACGAATTATGAGCTCGCCGACCCAGCACGGACACTCCAGTTTGGCCACAACCCGACAGTATCGACCCCAAATTCATACGAGCATCTCTTTGATATTTATATCGACTGCCGAGCGCCACAGACATACTACTCCAACCTCCCCCTAGCTAGTATATCCGATAAGGGGGGTATGCTGCGAGAAGTGGTATGGTGATTATTGCAGTTGCTCCTCTCGAAAATATCTTGTCTCTCGGTTAATTTTCTATCTTCGCTCGGAGAACATTGAGAGAACATTAACTGCCCATGAATACAAGCTATTCATAACCTACTATAGGAGAGTATGCCGTACAGGCACGTGGGCGATGTCTTATCTATCATAGACCTTAGAGAGGTAGCTACTCGTTGGTGCATTCAAAAAATTCCTCAAACCAATATTTTTCTGTAGGGAGACAACGAGGCAGCCCACAATTCTTGTTTTTGAGCGATTTCCGTGGCAATTGGCGTTCTTAATGGGATAGTTGTGTCAAACGTGGTTTGCCCATTTGTTATCACCAAGTATTAGCTTAGGTTGAATTGGAGCGTGTTGCGGTTTCCCAAGCCTCATGCTGTAGAACGTATCCTATTCCCTTTGTCAACGCGCCATATCATCTCCGATCTTTCAATATTCATAATTAAGGTGTATTTTCGTGCGATAGATCCATAATATATATATTATATTGTTTCCTTTCCAAGCTCTCAGTCATCGCCGGGGTAATCCACCCGGGTCTTGAGCGTCGTTTTTGTAAGAATATAAGATATGTGAACTAAGAAATATTTGAGGGCGAGGGTCCTGATACTTGGTAGATTAGCGGAAAGGGCGAGCACCAGATGTTGCGACCTATCCCTTGATCAACCCTTCTATAGCAGTAGAGGGAGAGTGTGTGGCATCGGTTTGCCTACCCTAGTCAACACAGTTTAGCACATTGTAGCCCCATATTAGCCCACTCTCCTGGCAGAAACATGCAGTTTGACCGTGCAAAGTTCTACATCCCGAAATGGTACGTGCTATTACTGACGCACCATCCAGAGTGTAGTGAGGCCGGATACATCGGCGGCAGATGAGGTTTCCTGCGCTAGGGATACTTGACATCTTTCCTTTGCGTTATGTAGGTAGCTCGACTCTGCCGCTTAGTGTATAGTGCTTATGCGGAGACAGCAGGGAGCGGGGCACAGTAGTGGCCGTAGATGGCCTCTGCACATAGAGGGTTAGGCAGAAATATTTCACATTGGGTGGCTGTCTGGGGCGGGGAGTGGAGACGCGCCTGCACCAGAGTGCCGGGGCGGACGCGGGAGTCGTCAAATCATGGCTTAGCTTTTTATGGCCGTAGAGAAGAAGAGGGCGAGGAGAGGGCGTACGTATTGTCAAGACAGTTTTAGAACCGTCGGACCTTCCGTTGAGGGGTTGAGCCGGCGGAGAAGCAGTGAAGAAAGAGGGGGTGGAGGTTGTATCGACAAAATGATCGTGGTAGCCTTGGGGCTGCGTGCCGATGTTACTGCATAGATTCGTCACTGCCGATCAGATGTTGTAGCATTTGAGTTGCCTAGTCCTACTGTAAAACGAGGGAAACAAAAATCAAGTCACAGATGATCACTCGGGCTTAGCAGCGCTTGGCGGTTAGACAGTCACGCAAGGAGTATGATATTTCCAGCACAATCAAAACGACGCCGTACCACGGCCTTGTAGTAAAGGTGAAGAGCTATGAGACCTATTCTACATATATTTGAGGTTGGGGCTCGGATATCTCTCGTGCGGGCACTAAGTAGTAATGTTTTTTTAGCGCTTTCTTCCGATCCTTCATGCCAGCCCAGATCAGAAAGCTGTACTTGACACGGTTGTAACGGCCAGAACCTATCAAGTTGACCAGGAAGAACGTATTCTCTAAAAGGGGGGGTGGGATATGTTTGGAGTACGGGAGGAAGGTTTGAGGCCTAGGTGTCTTGTGAGGTAATGGTCATGTTGGTGTATTTGTAGGAGGCACATTATGGACGGCAGCCTTTTTTTTTCTTTGGCTTTCTCCAACCAACGTACCCGACTTCATATTTTTTCTGTTGGATTTCGGGATAGTCAGCGGCCAGTGTTTTGAAAACAAAGATAATTATGGCCAAATAGTGTTCGACAGAAGGATGAGCTGCAGACCTAAGGGATTGCAACTACTCTATAGTATGGTGTGGTAAACGTGTCAAAAGTGATCTTACCAACGGTGGTGAAAATAATACCAGCATTTATACCTTAAAATGGGTAACAGCACAGACCTTTTGGCCAAAAAGGGCTATATAATGCCAGTATATATGAACATTGTCCACCTTATGCCATAGTTTTAACTACACGCAATGTTTTGTACCTTAAACAAACACAACTGATAAAAAAAAAAGAAAAAGAAAAAAGAAAAAAAAAAAAAAAAAAGGAAGAAAAATGAACATTGTCCACCGGTGGGGAATTTCACCACCAGTGGCAGCTATTTCACCACCGATGTGAAACTGTTGGTATTAATGATAATGTAGGGTAATGACTGAAAGTTAGCACTTATACTGGAACAAGTACTGAAACTTGTGCCACCGTTGGTAAAATTGCCTTTGACACATTTGCCGCTCCATATTACAGTACCTCTCGTTCGAAACAAATAGGATTAAGTCTTTATGTTCTGGAGACGAAATCGCAAATGCGTTGTAATAATTGCGGTCAAAAACTTTCCTCGGCCAGGAAATAAAATGCCAAGGTGATACTGTTTTCTTTAAATGCTGAAGATTAGTCAAAAAAAAACTAATTATATTTTTATTACTATTTTTCCTTTACTGATTATTGGTTTAGTATTATTAACAATATATTTTAAGAAATCACCAGCAAAATGATACTGAACCAAGTGTGAGGGAAGTAAAATAACTCTGCACTCCACTATACGTATTGTATGTCTCGCCAGATGGACAACCACACACACTCTCTGACTAGAATCCGAAAACCTTTCTCAATATTAGTAAAACCCCAACTATAGTAGCTTACTTGGCAGCGAGTGCTTCACTATGTAGCACTCGCCGAACGCCAAGACACGTGGCGCTCCATGTACTCCATGACCGCCGCCCGGTGTTTTCGAAGCGGAGCCGGGGATGAGGTGAACAACTGCGACGGCTGGAAAACTTTCTAGGAGGTGCGATGTGCGATGAGAGCTTTCTGCATGCGCTATCACTATAAGCGCAGCTGACATGAGCCGTCATGTAGCACTGCGGGCAGAGTTCATGCATGTATGGATGGATGTGTCCCCTGAAGCTTGAATGGATGTCGGCTTTTATACAGGTATGTTGAATGGGGCGAGTGAGACAGCAAAGCCAAGAGACGGACATTGCTGTTCTCCGTTTATGGAGTTGATGCAGCAAGAAGTAGGGGTTGGCCTCGTTCTAAAGAAGGAAAGGGGTTAGAAAATGATATATATCTTGCAAAAGGATTATTTCGCAAGATAACCAAGACACAGGATGAGGTTTGCGCAAGAAGGAGGGGCTGAGAAACGAAACATTATGGGGGAAACAAGGAGGTTAAGAGTTGTCAGCTAGAGAAAATAAGGAAGAATATTGCTCAACAAACCGGGCACAAAACGAAGGCGAGAAAAATGAAAGAGAGGAAGAGCGGGCAAAAGAGTTGCGGGGGGTTGTAAGTGAAAACGTACATGTATGCCTACCGCTACATTGTAATAACCCAGTAAAAATTCTTTATCGCCACCCAGCATTTCGCCAGCATTCCTTCAGTCCTGGTGGCCTCCTACTCGTGGATCGGTCTGGAAACGCAGCGGAACAGATCCTCAAGAATCGGCTACAGAGAGCTGAAAAGATCCGCAAATATTGTTACTAAAAATAGTAACACTACTGCACTGGTAAAACTACAGGCCGAGTGCTTCAGTGGCGCACTCGCGGATGCCAAGGCAACTAAGAGTAGGTCATGAGTTGTTGCTGTTAACGAGTGGGTGACTATTTCCATATGTCGACACTTTGGCGTGCATTGATCAGTGCTGGGATAGATTGCTCAGACGTTTATTGCGCAATCCGTAATTCCGGTGTGACTTGGAAGAGTGAAGCGGTAGTGCTGGGACCCGTTTTTGGGAGGTTGCGTGTTATGCAGTACGTGTAGGTAACGTCTGTGTGTTGTGTACTGGCATAGAGGTAAGTAAATTGGAGCGCCTAAAGAGAAGGATCTGGGTACGGCTGTTTCATGAAGGAGGTATTGTATAGTTATGTCGGTGCAGGTTGGTACAGGGACCTGCCGGCAACAGCGTACACAGCCTGTGTAGAGATCATGGTGTCGGTCCTTTTCTGCTTGTTAGATCGCAATCCTTAGGGAACAGTCTACGAAGTGCGCTCACCTTTTCACGGAGAAGACCTAGCGGAGGTGAAGGGGATCTTCCTAGATGTAGGTGTTGAGGGGCCCTCTTTACATGTAGGTATGAAAGAGAAGCCTCGCGAGAGAAATAGGAGATTGTCTTCATAGTTGAATATTGTGCTGTGGTTGAGGCGTGTTCTGTGACACCCTTGCATGTAAATGTAGCACGCAAAGCCACCTGATGGAGTACGTGTAATACCAGAGGTGGATTACTACATCTAACGTGGAGGGATTGACAGAGTGAGGCGGCGTGATTATATGATCGTGAGGTAAAGCTAATAGGGTAGATAAATAAGAACTGTGGCCAAGTAAATCAGAAGTGTGCGGGAACCGGTGTTGTAGCGGTAGTTGTCCTCTTCATTGCGTTGGGTGCGCGTTTGTGGGGACTAGCCGTCAACTTACTGGTGTGTACAATAGGATTAACCGGCTCTCATCTACTGGAGCGAACCCGTACACACACCCGCCTCACCTCGCCCTCCAGACGCTCCCACACGCAGGCACACACAGAAACGACCTTACCCTTCCCGCTCCATCTTTCCATCTGTCTCTCGTTCTAATACACCCGCACATAACTGATGGCCCCAGTCCTCCCCTCTTTCTTCATTGTGCCACACTCTACAGGAATCATGCCAACTCTATACTGCGGCGGAGTTGGGCCTCGACCCCCCATACCATCATCAGAAGAGACTCCCGAGCCAATCATCTACATTGTATTATTCACATCATTTGGAGAGGTGAGAGACTCTCAGCATCTCGCAGAGGAAGTAGGCTCGTCAACAGTAGTATCGCCAACATGATCTGTAGAAACAGAGATGGACGTTGGGGACTGGCCAGCCCGTTCTCAAAGTTCCGTCTCGCAGCGTAGCCTACCTCACACCGTCGTTGCCCTGCACTCTGCGATTCTGGGATGTGGTATCTATCACACCTACTCCACTGGCCGTCCCTGGTGGGTTAGGTATAGTACTAGTGGTCTTTCTGCTGCTGTGGCTTTTTGGTGATCACGGATTTCCATGCTATACAAGAAATTTGAAAGAGTCACGGTGAGTCTTCCCTATCAGTACCACAGGCCCTCCTAATAGACTGGGTAAATTTAATAGACTCTATCCTGAATATACGAACGTGGAGGGTCCACACCATCCCCTGGATTGGATTGATTGGGTTTAAATCCAACTTGCAAGCTTGAAACCTCTATGAACACGCTCTCAAATGTTGGTTAATCCTACTTTCGCTGTTGCTCGGCTGCGTCTCTAGTGCTTCTCCCTCACTCTTAGTCACAGTATACACTATGAAGCGCAACAGGCGCTCTAGAGAGGAGAGTTGATAGTCAAAGTTAGACCAAAGTGCTGGGCGCTGAAGATGTGTTAGGACTATAGGAGAAGCCTCCTTTTCTATGGCGAAGGGATAGTTTCCTCTTCCCTTTGTGCATAGATGGCATATATTTTTCCCGTAAGTTAGCAATCCATATTGTCGCGCATTTATCTGGGCTGAGAAAACTCTACAGTTTCCATCTTTTTCAACCAACAGCATGGATGGCGAGCCACGAAATGTTCGTGCCCCTTTGGCTTCGGCATCCTTAGCCGCCTCTCTAGAAGCGAACCAAATCGAAAAAGAGGGCATAGCCCCACCTCGCCGCAGGAAAAGATTCACACTCACCGTCTTTAGGCAGCAAAACGGGCGCCTGTTGATCGGGTGAAAGCGCTCCGGAAGTTCGTTTGATCAAATTTGATGAACTCTCCTTTCGAAGGTACTGATCGGTCTTAACCAGTTGAAAACCTAGGAGTATAGTCGGTGATAGGTTCCTACATAATACAATAAACGTCACCCGAGGGTTTGACTAGTCTATGGTGACGAACTCTTCGTAACGGAACGGTCGGGAGCTATGGACTAGTTGAATGCCTGGAGGTATCATCCCCTAATTCATGATCCGATCAATTGTTGGCTATTAGTCGTAGTATCCGAGGATTCGATTGATCTAAGTCAGGTTGTTGTTGTGCTTCCAGCCCCGACAAACGACTAGGACCAGCTGATATCCTGGGACTACGTGTTCTAGAGAGCAGCCACAGCATAGGTGAGCTAGAAAACCCTCTTCTTCGATAATCGAGAGCTCTCACAGCCTTTGGCGGGCGTGATCCATAGTATTAAATGAGGAGAGATGGTAGAATGTCGGAGGCAGCAAACAAATATGAGGATGCATCTTGATTTCATTGTGAAACATCCTCAGGGGATTATGGAAGGGGCGATTGAAGCCCTATTCTTGGGAGACGAGATCACTATAACTTGATGTGCATCTGGTGGATAGGTTTCATACTCTCGAGAAAGCCTTTGTCAACGCTCGCAGTATTCACTGGTACAGATAGTTAGTGACACCTACACGCCGCCGGCTCTTTTCTTATACCATCTGATCGCTACGATTGAAGAACCTTTTTGTACTAGGTATTATAGGGCTCTACAACTTACAAAATATGGGTGACGGAAATGACAAAGGATAACAGTAGGAAAATGGTCCGCAGCCAGTAGCCACCAACCAAGGCTTTTTATCATCTACCTGGATACTCCTTTGGCACTCTCGCAGGGCCCTTGGTGCAAGAGCAAAGGATTACAGACGTCGACAGGTTAGAAAAGAAAGATCTGTCACGGTACGGTTCGGTACCTCAGCCTCGGTCGAGCGATGTCATCTCAAGTATTCTTTTCCATTGCTGCACTCTGTCCCTTTCGCTAGCGAGAGAAAATCGACGTATCATTGGTCCCTTCTCTCTGGTAAACATGGCCATGTGGTCCTCGGTATACCGGCATCTAATTTCACTTCTTCTCACTTCCTCTTATAGCACTGGTGGTTATTGTCGTCGGTGAAATATCACATACGACTAAGAGTTATTAGGAGGTATAGGGTAGGAAAGATTAATTCTATTAGTGATGGGACCAACCAATTATGCGGATATGCAACGCCCCTCGCCCCGTGACCAGATAAATAGCTTGAGAGAGTGAATATCATTGGCGACGAACATTTGGGTTACTTAGGAGGATAGAGGTTCACGTTCATCACTACCTTACACGGTTCTGCAGATTACCCTCCACATTAGACCCAGGGAAGCACTGGTCCAATTCAGCAATGTTCTCTTTCTGTTAAGTCCCTTCTTACTGCCCATAGGAGAGTACCGTTAGACTTTCATGGGTGGGAACTTGTCAATTTTTTGTGACCCTCAACCCTGTATGTATATTCGTACGCCGGTGAAGGTGGTTAATTGGTAACAGTCAGACTACCTCTGAAGGTATCTTGTGTGGCTAGCTGGCTCTCCCTGCCAACTCCTGGCCCCTCCTATTCCTTATCTAACTATGCACCACGTCCCACATATTTCCCAGTTCACGTAAATATTGATTTGTGCTCCACCTCCGCGAGCCGAGTGAGAGGGGAGTTGCGCGGCATGGAAGGTACCGTGCGGCAGTTGTGATCACTTGGGCATATTATGGCGCGAGAGTACGTAAATCATCACTACATAAGAGTGGAGTGGGAGAGGGGGGCGAGTGCTACGGCGAACATGGAGACTACAACGTTCTCATAGTGCTTACATGAGCAAGGAACGTGTTATTCTTGAGGAAAAAGGTTTTGTGTTTTATAGCCTAAATGCACCTGTAACAAGGTGGGAGCACAATCTTTTTCCTTCGATATACTCAGTATTTCATCTCCTACATTATCATTCCTCCGAAATTAGTAAGTGTAGAGCGGTTTCGCATGCGTAGGCCGCTGAGGCTCGTTAATTCACCTAGGGGTGGGCCAGTGAGAGAGGGGCGTAAGGGGGGGACTACATGTATTTGTGACCTACCCGAGCTGGTAGGTCACTACAACTGCAAGGAGCACTTACACACGGGAGTTGTGTATAGGGAAACTAATGAAGTACGTAGAGGGCTAGAGTTGCTTCTATGCCCGCCGCACCTTAAACTACATGTAGCTCTCGGTACAAAAAAGAGCCGCTCTCGAACGCGTCGCGTAGAGAGCCGCGTCTGGGAGGAGGAGGTAGGGGGGGGGGGGGGGGGAGGGGTGCGCTTTGCGTAAATTGTGGGATGCGATATGCGGGATTCTGAGCGAAGGTTTTGCTTTAGTGTAGGAGAGATTCCGAGTGATGCAACATGACTGCGCGCCAAGGCTTATTCGGCTGGCAATTGTTTTTTCCTTCCCTTTCTTTTTTCTTTTTTTCTTTTTTTTTCTTTTTTTTACTCAACTTGAGGATTGGTACTGTACCTTTCTATGCAACACGAGCCTACCCACAGCACGCCCACGGTTCATACATGCAGCTATTGTGAATAGCATACGAGGGATTACATCATCTAATATTCAGAAAATCTTTGCTGCGTTTTCTTTTCTCTTCTTTTTTTTTTTTTTGTGCGTGTTGGCTCCGTGAGTTTGGGTGCATGCCGATTCATCGCCGCGCTGAGCTTACCTCTTGTGTTTTTTTTTTTTACCTATTGTTTTATGATATTCATCAACGCCTTACAATTACATGTAGTTAGTAACTTTCATCGAGATGGCTCGCGAACGTAGGGTCTTCCGCGTCTTGGGTGAATACATTTTTGAAGAAACCTTTCCTTAACCCAGAGCATCAAGAAAAAGTATTTTATCAAATAGCGCAAGCCTCTAAATATTAAACTCACGGCTTGTTTGTGCCTCCGAAGAGTGTAAACTGCATGTATCTGTAAGCCCAACGGCATCTAAACAATCCCGGCCATTTGGAGGGTTAGGATCAGGCCCAAGCGAGTTATAAAGTGCTCGCAGCGGACTAGAGTGCATTGGGGGGCTCAGAGGATGGGGGCAGCATAGTAATGAGAAAGCGGGAATGGCCATAATCGCGCTTGATCAAACCCATCTCTACTCACTCTTCCTTGTGCATGGTAAAACACCCCTAAACCCTATTCCGTCTTCCGAGTGCTGGAAGATGTCGAGTGCCGGAGGATGTCGAGTGCCGGAGGATGTCGAAGAACTATACAATTACATTTTATCTTTTCAGATGGGCATCATAGGCGTAAGATGAATTTGACGGAAGAACAAGGCGAGTTCAATAAATGCAAACCCTGAGTAAGAAGTAGGAACTGGGGTAGATATAGATATATGTAACTTTTTGTGTGCAGGCTCAGCGGCGGGGTTTTCAAAATTGATGTGAGCAAACAGCACCGCCCCGCCACCATATATATAAATCACCTCCACCTCCACCCCTCTCCCTCAGCACTCCATCTGCCGCACTCGTCAAACATCAGGCCCTACCCACAACCCGACGAACCTTTTATTCTCTCATCTCTCCATCACGCCAGTATCCCTCCTAATCTGTCCAGCATCAAATAAAAAAAGTGATCTTCGGAACTCAATCCAAGGAGAATTCAATTATGGACGATAAGAAGGTACTGTCGATAATCCTTTCCCTCTCATTGTATCCTTGTAGCCTAGATCTATCGTCCTACAGTTCAAGCCCTAACATCTTTCAATCGTTTCCAGCCCCCTCGCTCCGTGGTGCCCCAGGATATGACTCCACCCCCGCTTGCCGTCGTCCAGGACCATGTCGACGACCCCATGGACGTTGATGCTCAGGACCGCGATGAACAGGCAATCCTAGGCGGCACCCACGAACTTCAACAAGAACTGATTTGTCGGTTCCGCGCTGCGCGTGAAGGGTCCCGGCATACTCCCCCTAATCTTCGTGATCTTGGTTCTCCATCAAGCGCTCAGCATAATTGCACCCCAGCTTCCGCTGTGCCTTTCAGGATGCTCTCCCTCTCTGCCGGCCGAAACCCCGCCCTTGGAAATTCAGTCAATCTGGCTGGTGATGACCCAACCGGCCCTTTCGAAAATACCACCCCAGGATCTTTCCGCTACGATCTCGACGGCTCCCCTCTCCCGGTAAAATATCGTGCCAGCCGTTCTGGAGGTCCCCGCCAGCCTGGCAGCAGCGTTGCACACAAGGACCCCGAGGATAGGCCAGTCGACATAGTGTCCCCGCTCCCACCCGTTGGAGTGACTACTATTCCTTCTCCGGCCGATTGCGAGCCGGCTACTCCTGCCGTCCGCAGAGGCTCCGCTGCTCTTTTCTCTCGCTCTCCACCACCAACTAACGATGAAAGGAGCGCCCAGCTAGAGAGGAAGCTCATGGGAAGGTTCGATCGTAAGGAGCTCAAGTGGCTCAAAGACGAATACGAAGCGCGCTCCCTCAACATGGTCGAACTTACTGCCGCATACAATGAACGCCACCTCGACGATCGTACCTGCTCAGAGATCACCAATGCGTTGAGTATTGTCATTGAATGGGAACGTGAGGCTACTGCCTAGTCTGGATAGCCTGACGAATGGAACTCGATGACTGTCTCCTTGATGGTATCATCATTTTTCACAATTTTCCTGTTAGCCTATTGTTCGTTTTTCTCTGGGGTAAAATGGTCCTGTCTTTTTTTAGTTGATTCTGTTCACATGCCAGTCAGCCAGGAGCAGGATGAGGTTGCTAAGTGGGGGAGTGGGGGTGGGTTACCGATGATGAGTTAGTTGTATACTGGGGTTAGGATACCATTCATAGTAGTTGAAATAACATACCCTTTTGAAAAGCTACCTGGCCTATCCAGCCATTTACGAGCCGGGACCATTTTTCGTCCTTCTTCTTTCTACAGAATCAATTAAAGCAAGAGCATAAAAAATGATTAACTACGAGGGGTAAAAGGTTACGTGCCCATCTCATTACTGCGCTAGACTGTTGCTACCGCCGCTTCCATAGCCTAAGCTTACGTGCACAATTACGTTAGGATTAACGAATTTATTTTTCTTTCTTTCACTGTCTAAGATACATGTAGGTACATGTAGGTACTTACTCACTCGTATACGCAACCACCACACCCCACCACAAATGTAGCAACGACCACAAGGGACTTTAGAAACGTTCCCCTCTCATTGGGCAGTCACCAAAATCTAACGCTGTTGCTAATACTCGATACTCTATCACAAGAAATAGGTGCCTTTCTGCGGCTGATCTGATAAGGGGTAAGATTCTTTGAATTACTTGAAAGCTCTGTCAATACAAATGAGAAATTCCGTTCCCCGAACCTCTATACCAAGGCACTTAACATGATTAACACACATGACCTAAGCTACTTATAGTATCTCTACCGACCCCTATATTCTTCTTCATCCTCTTCCGGTTCACCCCGGCCTCTCTCAAGGTTTCTCATGAGACGCGCTGTTATCTCGGTAATCGATCTCTTATCTCTGTTTGTTGAAAATTGACTATTAAACAGATCAACCGCAGTTTGCCAGTACCCATTGGGCTTCCGTTCTGTCCCCGGCAGAGAGTGTTGCATCTCGTAAGAGATGAGCCAGTATGCCTGTTCCAGAGTAAGCTCTCTCCCACTACCTACCGTAGAGGATGTGTAGTCTGTTCTGCTGAATAGATTTGTTAGGCGTTTGTGTATAGCCTTTGGTGAGGGGTATTGGGCCCTATTCCGAGCAGGTTGTCCATCTCCGCAGGGAGTAGGAGATGAACCAGCGGAGGCGAGAAGGTTTAGATACAATTTCGCTCTTATGGCGTCCTCTTCTTCGTCTTTGACCGGTTGTATATCGTCTGGAGAGGGCCTAAGAAACTTAGGTTTCCTAGGAAGTTCGTCTGCCTTGTCATTCCCGATGCTGGCCTTTCGCTTTAAATATTGAACCTTGTCCTCCGACGTGTCAACCGAAGGGGGGTCATCCTCGATCAGGTTGGTTATCTGGGGCCGATATTCTGGTCGTGGCGGGTTTGAACGCTGAGAAGTAACCTTTCTAGTATTCATCGCTACAGCCTGCCTCATTCTCTCCGCTTCAGCAACAGCTAAAGTCTGACATATCTGTTCCCACATGACGTGGAGAAAGTCTTTATGGACTGGTATGCCTAGATCCTCTTTAAGAGCCTGATTGCATTTAGTCCAATAGGATTCTGAAAGAGTGTCCATGTGCACTTCGACGTATAGGATAAGCCAGTTGCGAATTTTCTTATACATCTCGGGAGACGATATTGAAGTTGACTCCTGAGATAAAGGGGTTGCAGCCAACTTAACTATCATCCCACTCGGGGGTCTTTGTGGAGTTGACTTTATATGTGTGGCTGAGGAATGCCGTACCCCGAGGTTCGTGGGAGGTAGGGTCGCCTTGCCTGCGCTGCTGATCTCCTCACCCTTGACATTAGCCAAGGGCGATTTAGGAGTGGGTATTCCCTCGATGCTATGTCGCTTGCTAACCCTATTATTAGCTATTACCTCCTCCTCCCCGTCGGATTGAAGGTTAACACACTCGATCGGTGTGGCAGGTCTCTTGACACCAAGATGTCTCTCCTTAAACTCATCAAATGTCAAAGGAGAACGCTTTGCCGGGGTTAAGCGGAGCTTGATGGGAGATATTCCAAATTCAAAGGTCAGATCGGAAGGGCGGAAGGGAGTGTATGCTGGAGTCTTAACAGGCACAACCCTGGCCGGCAACGGGCGCTCGGGGATCTCCCTTATTTTTTTAGTTTTACGTGAATCCTGATCCTCCTTTCTTATCGGCTTTGATATCGTTTCTCTTACGATAGGTCGGTTAGCCGATAGAGGCTCCTTTTGTGATACCTCCGGAGTACGTCCGGTGGTGAGATCATCGGACACTCTTGACGGGAGTGACATGGATCGCTTTGGACGGACAGGCATGTTGATGAGTAAGTAATAAAATAGTAAGAATGATGCTGCTGTGGGGGGTGATAGATACTTGCTCCGGGGAAGAAACTTGCTAGTGGTATGATTTAGATCTGCGTAGGAATATGCCCCCATTCATTATTTATGGCACCCTAAAAGGGATGCTCTTAGCATAGTATTAAAAGTTTCAAAAAATGAACGCCAGCTTTAGTATCACCTGAGCAGAAACCTATAGTGGTGGTCGATATTTTGGGGATTTCATTTGTGTTGTCCCCCGTTGCGAGCAACGAATAGAAGTATTAGCATGTTGGGATCTGTATTGAATTTGAAAGCGACGATGAGGAAAATGAAGAGTAAAGCGATCGGTCAGAGCGATGAAAGGGTAAAATCATTATCGGACCGTTTCCAAGTTATGCATCCCACCTTACCCTACAGAAATCGCCGAAGCCTCATTCCCCCAATATGACGATCGCTGCAAACCCCTCCATAAGTAAAAGAAGCGGGGTATTGCTCCTAGCTTTAGCGAAACGTAATAACGCCAAAAAAACATTGACCGGTAGATAGAGACCCACGAACACACCAAGCAATCTGCCGCCGGTATCCTGACTAGCTACATGGGCTCTTTTTTTTTTTTTATATATCATACTTTCATTCGTTTCTAGGTACAAGAATGTTGCGCGCAGACAAGAATGTTGCGTGCAGAGCTACATGGGCTCTACCATCCGCGCTGTCATACTTTCCTTGAACTAGTCCGTTTAATCCGATCCGGTAACTGACCAAGTTATACATACACACATTCGCCAATAGAATCAGCTTAGGACTTACAGTTCTCGCCTTTGAATAGGGCACCTAACACCAACACGGTGCTCTCACACGATTGAAAAGTAGTCAGGTGGCCCTGCATTGTGGCGCAGAGGTACATAGATCTGGCAGTGAGCATCATGGAGTATCACTCGAGTATCTAATCGAGACTAGTGTGGCTTGGCTCTCGAGTGGGGCTTGGCTCCCGAGTGATGGGTAGTGAATCTACACACTTCGATAGGTGGGAACTGGACCTATGCTTGGCTCAGATAACCGAGAAACAAGAAAAGGCAGTTGGAACGAGCATAACGCAGCTGTTGAATGGATTGTAGGTAGATATCGAGCCGTATGGATCCAAGACCACGGGTCTTGGGCAAAATTTAATACCCACATATATTTATTACCTAAAGTGTTATAACAAATTTGGACTTGTTGTTAGTTGTTTTATTTCGCTTGTTTGTTTTGTTTTTTGGGTTTGGAAGTTTGGTGGTGGGAGTGTGTGGGGAGGGAAATTACATCTACTCCGGGGATGGTTGCCATAGCCTAAGCATATATGAAGTATAAAAAAAACAATGAATAATACAATAAGTTCAAATTTCTGTAGGATCGGGGTGGTGGTGCATGGACAGGCTGTTCGTTTGCATGTACCCACTCTTCAAAGGATCAGACACCCGGGCACCGTGCGACCAGGAACAAAGTAACTCCGACAGCACTGTGTCGCAGGTGTACTGAGAAGTTTAATGGTTTCTAGAACCTTGTCATGTGGTCCTGGAATTACGTTTTGGTATTACATGAAGGGAAGGTATCTAACATACTAGGGTCACAAATGAGCATTTAGGTTCATTGAACTATGGCTTAGGGGCTCCTTTGGTGTTTTATACATGGTTTCAAGACGTCTGTTTCGGTAACGCTATTAGTACGTACCGAGAGTAATATTATGGATCGGCTGCTTCCGTGGGGATTTCCTTTCGATCTGGAATTTCAACAGGAAGGAAGGACTTTAGTTCTTAGATACTTATTGGATATAGTATTCTAACTCACACCCCCGACTGATGAACCTAGTGCGGAGCGAATGGGTAAATGATAGTTAGAAAATATGTGAAGCAACAAAGACCATCCAAGGCCAACCCTATAACATAAATCCAGGGGCATTATTGAAGAGCCTCGGCTCTCAACGTAGCTCTTTTTGCTCCGGGCTTCAGGACCATAGAACCTCTTAATTAAGGTCCCCTACAGAGCTAGGAAGTCACGACCAAAGAGCTCTGCAGAAGCGCTTCTTGCCACATGAATCATTGAATGACTTATACACGAATATATGGAGCGGAGACGTCCATTATATAAATTGATAAACCGTCAGTAGAGGCGGGGTATTGAGCTTGGTTCGCTCTGGCTGTGTATGTGGGGGTGAGTGAAGGGATATGAGCGATGGCACACAGAACATGAAAGGTACAGGAAGGAAGACAAGAGCAGAATAGTATATATTGAGCGTTTCTGTAGATCAGTGCCTCTGTGAGTCATGCTGGGGTAGGAGGCAACAGAGGAGGCTTTGCCGAACAGTCACTCTCAGATACGATCATCGGATTGCAGCAGTCTGCAGATGGTTTGCCCGCGTTCATATCTCTGGGGGAAAGGGCGGGGGCCTCCGTGAGGACATTCTTCATGAGGGAATAAGAAATAAATGTATAGAAGGGTATATCCCACAGCGCATGGGATGAAGTATATATATACTGCTAATATTGGATGTGGTTCGGGAGCTCGAGTGCTAAACTTTGCGTGTGGTCCGCTCATGAGACTTTACACACCGAGATTAGCGTTTAGTCTGATGCCGTGGGGATCATCATACCGCAAGTGTTTTATGAGATGGTATCTGTTCTGAGATTAGATCAAACTAGGGAGGTATTCTATCTTGTGGGGCGGTGTGTGTGAAGAGCGCTCCTGACACTGCCACGACTAGGTAGTAATTTGTATCGCAGTGGCACCGGTCTCTTTGAGGGGAGCGGTATTTTTGTGTGAACTGACAGAGTGAATTATAGTACCTTATCGAACGATGATTATCAAAAGAAAGGGGGAGAGGCATTGTAAGAGTACAGTCTTACTAAAAACAAGCGTTTTTAGAAGACTGATGCTTTTACCTGCCAGAAATGAGTTTGAAGCAATAAAACAATTTGTTTCTGGTGTTTCCTGCTTTCCGATGAATCTATTCCTCTAGATCTCCAGATGAATAAGTCCACCCCCACCACCCAAATATTGATACTACGCGGCAAAAGCTCAAATCCCCAAAACGAATTTCCCGGCGAGTTATCTAATATTTGGGACAACATTTCCTGATACTTTCACAGTATCAGTGGGTGGTCTCCTTATCTATCGGGGGTTATTTCGGATTTCTGTTGGGCGGGGTATCTGACCCATCAGCCCTGTGCATAGGGAGGCTTGCGGATCGATTGGAGTACCTACATGATAACAAAGCAAGTATTCAAAAGCTCCTTTGGCTAGGGGGGGGGGGGGATGTGAGAGCTCTTTTCCAAGAGGCCTTCTGTGTTTTAAGGCCCCTTCTGGGTATCGTATTTGCTCTTGGTCGCTCCCCACACTGTGGTTTGAGCCAAGAGAAGCCAAGAAATTTATAGTGTATTGTAAACCAAAGGGAGATCGGCATCAGCCAGAGAAGGCGAGTATTTGCGTACGCGTAAGCTTGTTTAACTCCCTTAGCCCAGCACGAAAGGAAGGGAAAAAAAACCCATGACCCATGCAACGTACTCATTCCAGCATAAGTAGTTATATCTTGAAGGGTTTCCATCGGGGACGGGCATAGGTTTAGTTATATGTATATGAAAAGTCCCTACCCAAAGGCTTACCTGAAAGGGCCAATTACCACCTAAACGAAATGAAACTAGGCCCCAAGTGTAAAACCGCAGCGGAAGTAATTATTATGATGAACAGAGGTGATTTTTGATCCTAGGGGGAAGCCTTTAGCACATTTTTCGATTGGTAGACAGAAGGGATTAATGTGTAACAAAATATGTACCTGAGGGAGAACGGTGTTGCTAGGTGGGTTCTGTATGGGGTTTCGCCGCTCGGCTACGTTCGGGCTTTCGCGAACACGTTCGGGTAGGGGACGGGACACAGATTTCAGTCAGCCAAGTGGTTGCATATCAGCCTGAGCGCGACTGTCTCGACTGACAAACACCGCTGATCGTCGTTCAACCAGTTTCGTCGTTTCCCCCGGCGACTATACGTACTAGAAGCGCGTACAGTGTCTCGTTGATGAGCTAGTAAAATTGCCGTAGGAATATTGTTTTTATTGGTACAGTACTCTCGTCCCAACCTCTATTTAATTGGTTTTTGTCACTAAATGCGCTACTCCTATCAGCAGTTTTACCCCGTTTCGAACTGTAAGGTCTGTTGCTAGCTGAATTTTGGAAAACGGCTAGGTAGCTTGTTATTAGACACAAATAAAACTAGATACATGTATAGTTTGGAGAGGTTTCGAGCTCCAACTATGACCCATAAAGCATTCAAAACGATACATATTATATTATTAATAAATATTAATACTAAAACCTTTAACATGCTTTTGGTCCCCCAGATAGCCTCGGATGGGTTTAGGCCTGATCGAACGCATTATAACCAGATCTAATTAGGGGTGAGATATGTGTACTCGCGTAGAGCTATTTCATGTATTGCCGAAGATTGCCGGGTGATACGTTTCCGCGCCAAAGGGGAATTGGTTGTGTTCAAAATGGGGGTTGATTGAAATCTAGGGCTTCATTAAGTCTGAGGGAGTGGCCAAATCAAAAATTCGGGCTATTCGTATCCTCATGAAGTTGTGCTTCGGGACCCGGAGTGCGCCCGCGGCCACATCTTGGCATTCTTGAGCGGAAACTGCGCATGTCGTGCGTAGGTGCTCCGCCCCACCGCCTCCCTGAACAACAAGGCGCGGCACCCGAAAGGCAGATCTTTGTGAAGGCACGCCCATATTACCGCCCCAGACCTGAACGGTCGGTTCTTTAACGAAGCATATTCAAATGTTCACGACTCAGCTGCCCCTCTGCCTCATCATACTGAACGACACGGCGGAGTTGTTGCCAACGCACATCATTTATGCGAACGCCGTCTAGTTACCACGTAGTGACAGATGCCATGGTGAGACCTGACCCTTCAGGGGGATATTCTACCTCTATATTCACTGGCCCTTTTTGAAGGAAGGACCTTGGTATATATACCACCCGGTTCGGAACTAGCCAAGGCAGTCGCAAAGGATTTAGTCAGTGGTAGGCTATCATTAGGTCTCAACTCCTTCTTAGAGACTTATGTTTGAGGGTTACCTTTCCTTGCGAGAACTAAAATTTGAAATGTGCGGTAGGTATTTCAGCTTTCGTAAAACATGTATATCTCTCGATTTTTCGAGATTCTAAAGGTCTTCCAAGTGCTGATTGATATAAGATTTCGTCGTAAGAAGAACTGAGAGAAATCATATATATGGTAACATGGTCGTGTCTATTTTTTCGGACTGCTTCTTCAGTTCTGTCTGACGGTGTTATAGGGCCTTTCTTTTGCAATAACAGATTCGAATGAGCTGGTTGGATGCGAACAGAATTTTTGCCTTTCAATGCATGTGGACGATGACACCCTCGTTCGAAGAATATAATATCACCACGGGCTACCGGTTCTAGATCCGTACCGGATTAAGGCCCTACCCATCACCCTGTGCGGTGCCCCCCGAATGGCGGCAACGATCTTTGAACCACTGGCTTGTCGTAGTGGGGCCTATTGACTGAATACTGGTGAATGGAGCCACCAGAGTATTTCGTCCACTGAACCGGCCCGCCTGCTATCTGCAGGATAGATAGCGTACATCTAGGGGTATCAATAAGTCCAAGATTGGGGTGGATGGCTAGGGCTTAGGACTTTATACTCGGGACGGGACAGGTCTGAGGCAGAGGTCAGAATTGCAGGCCCGGGACTTCTCTATCGCAATAACTCTTGAAGCTAGCGGCATTATGGCAGCTGACCCGCCACAAAGGGCCTGAAGATCATTGACACCCCCTTGCTTGGCCAATAAAATTGGATCAAACCTCCATAGGGCCTCAACTGTAAAGTAAGGCCCAAGACAGCTCTCTTGAGCAGAGCTAGGGCTTAATGGGGGCCTAGGGGTACATGAGCATGAGGTTCGATTACACCGAATGTGGGTGGAGAGATGAATCACCATAATATCTGCTTTACTTGGAGTAGAGTTCCTGATCCATTGATTTGTAATAGTGAGAGCGGTCATGGCGGGTTAGAAGCCATACCCATCTGAAGGGGTGGTTCATAAATCGACAAGGAGAACTCAATGGATAATTACCAAAGCCGCGGAGTTTTATCTGCGTTGCATATCGACAGTGGCAGGAGATATAAGGTTGCACGGATGAATTATGCTGATGATAGCTGCAAGAGGCAGCTAGGATCGCAGGTACCAGTGATAGGTGTCAATGTGCCAATGCTCCATATAACCTCAGACCTTGCCCTCCCGTTGAACCAACATCTGTTGACATTGAATACATACCTTGGTTGGTGTGTGGCTCCCTTGTCTTGTGAATGTTAGGATCATCATGGCGAGGTTTTGGCGGTGGGTTTTGGAGATACAAACTGAAGTGTGGTTGGAGGTATTAGGCGTATCGAGCACGGTTGAGAACATGTATCTGGCTCTGGTTAACCATGCCATGGATCTCAGCGCGTCGTTCTCACGCGCCGCACATCACACTGGAACCAAGGGAGAGGCATGGTGTTACGGACGCAAAGGGAAGAGGATATAGACACAAGACGCTGTATGCTCAATATTGTCCCATAGATAAAAACTCGCACTAGGTAGAGGTCTTGTTATCTTCTATAGAGTGATAGCCACTGACCTGGGTCTCCTCAATGGCCCCGATACCTCCCGCTCCCGCTCCCCAAGCCCTGGCCCTAGAAGGCGCCTATAAATACCCTGAGCCCCCTGTCTTAATTTTTTTTATCCACCAAGGTTTCCTCCCGCCACAACACATTTCACAACCTGTTTACCAATAACCCTCACTATTTTTTTTCCTTTATTTTTTTTCAAGACAAATATTTCTCTAAAAAAATGGGCAACCCAAAGGATAGAGAAAGTGCCCTCTTAGATAGCCAATTATTAAAAGAGGGAATTCTTGTCGGAAGAAAACGTAGCTATGACGAGGAGCTCAGTGACTCGTTCGGCAAAATCACATTTCAAGATAGATCTGTGAAAAAACCTCGGAGGTTCTCGGTACCTGTCAGCTTTAACAAAAATCAACCCTCAGCAGCTTCGTCCTCAGCTGTCGAATCCGGACACACTACAGCTGCTACAGTTCCAGCCCACCACAAAGTCTACTCTAAAGACGAGAAGATACCAGCCATGATAAACTTCACAAGAATTCAGAAAGCTTATGCTTCTCTCGGAGCAGAGTTTAGTGGTATGTTTTTTTATGCCTTTTTCTTTCAGCACTCATTATTGCCTATACTTCACTCCCTTTCTTCTTGGGACGCCATGAATCTTGATCAGATTAGATCTAAGCGAGACAAGGCGTACCAGCACACCCGCACAAAACACCATGTTAATTTCAACAATCTTTCCATCCTAAGCCTTTACCCCACACACTCGCCGTTCCAATTTACGCAATCATTATATTAAAGGGTATATCTAACATGACGGTGCCATGGTATTTAGATCCCTACAAGATGCCTCGTGGGCCTAGCGGTACCGGTGGCTACGATAGGAGAAAACAGAAAGATAGACTGGCTTTGAAGGAAGCGAGTAAGTGATCGTTATTTTCATGACTCCTTGTTCATAGGCCCCGTGCTAACATCCCCTGAAGATGAGAGCAAGGTCGAGCACCACTATGAAGTTTTGTATGCGCACCACAGGAGGACACAGGAAGGCCCGATTCCCGATTGGATGGTTAAGGACCGAGTTAGGAACCATCTAAAAATTGCTCACGTTTGCAAAACGGCGTTATTCTGTTTGTATCCCTGATTCCTGAAGAGGCTAGACAAACGTACTAACATGTGTGCATCTTTAAGTTCCTGCCAACCTTTCGGAGAATGAGGTTAAAATCTGGAAAACAGAACAGGAACAATGGGTGTACGATGAGGACAAAAAGGACCCATCCGATTTGACGCAGTTCAACGGCCAACCTGTCAAGATGGAGCGTCCTCATGAGGCATTGTACGGCAGTGAGTATTGATCAAGTCATAAAGCGAACTCTTTACAGGAGGGATGCTAATGAGAGATTGTTCAACATAGTCGAAGAAGATTATATGATGAAATTCACGGTCGCTACCAACACCAGCGGCCTCGTCGGCGGTTCAAATTATGAGCAAGCAGAGGTTTCCACTTGGGATCCTCAGACAGAGAACTGCCACTGGGATGGAGTCTCACTGCGTCCAGAAATTGCAGCAGGAGTTGAGCCCTGGTTTGAAATGGATAATTCCAAGTTCCCAGAAATTACCGATCCAGCAATGAAGCACAATGGCACGGTAGCTGCATCGACTCTCAACGCAATCTACAAGGATGTTGGGACCAACGACTTCGCTGCGAAAAGCTCCCCATACGGTCCGATTGTAGTGGACCTTGATAAAGTTAAGGACGAACAAATGCGACTAGGATATTTTCCACCTCCTGATAGCAAGGTATTTGATGGTCCGCCTCCTGCGCGCGGTTGCTTACCCCTTCACGATCGATATGCATATCACCTTATGTGGCTTCAAGCGCATGGGTACACACATACCCAATTCGTTTGGATGATGGGCCAGGATGGTGGCTACCTTCGTCGCAAATTCAAACTCTCCAGAACAGAGCACGAAAGTTTAACAAACCGCATCCAAAGCAACCTCATGCGCATCAACCGTCTTATTACACGTTACCACTTGCCGGAAAACCTAAATGGCCGCACCAAACCTCTGGTTCGCGGCAAAGGGAAGATGACACCCGCAGAAAAGGTTGCTATCAAGAAAGGTCTCATTTCACCCCCTCGTTCGAAGGGAAAGAAAATCTCTGAAAAGGAGGCTCGTGCGAATGAAGCAAGGAAGGAAGCAAAAAAGAAAGCCATCAAAGAGTCAAGGGAAATGGCTAAGCTGGCTGGTTTGAAATCTAAGCGCAGAGCTACTAAGCCTGCCGAATGCGTTGCCGGGCCCTCCACCGAGGCTGGGGACGCTGGGAGTGGAGGAGAGCAGACCGCTTACGATGGATATGCAAAATATGAGGAATAGAATGATAGAGTGGATGAAATGTAGGATCCATCGAGATCTTACACACGAAGGGAGGAGTCGACGTGGCATGCACAATCTGGCAGGGAGCAATGATGGTGGAATGGTTGCAGGTTATGGATGCCTACTTTGGTGGCTGTTTTATTTACTATCCGCGGTTATATCTACTGTTGAGGGTTGTTCAACTGTTCGTTATATCTCCTGTTTTGTGTTATTTTGTGCAGGTTTTACTGGGTTGGGATTATAGGCGGATAAAATGAGGAGAGGAAAATTTGTACGATCAGTTAGATGGCAATAACGAATAAGTGCAAATATCTGGTGTTCTTGGGATAGTTGTAGGATCCCAACGTTGACTAAGCAAAGAATCCTCAAAAGACGATAGTCTCCATCAGGGTAGTCTTGTGCCCATCCCCTATTTGGTGTGGTTGGTGTTTTAGTGTTTTTTGTGTTAGTCCACACCAGTGCAGATTGAGTCTGGGGACGAGACTACTATTTGGGGTGTTGTTTTAGGGGTTAAGGGTAGTCTCGTTCCCCGACCCAATCAGTATGTAATGTAAAAATACCGAAACAAATAGAGGATGGGCACGAGATCAGGTTGAGGCCAGTATTAGAGTTTCTAGGGCGGCTCACAGCCCACCACCCGCGCCACTTCGTCCTAGCCCTTAGTTTCAAGAATAAAAAACAGCCGTACTTCCTACCCCGCACTAGCAAGGTGTTAACCACTCACCATCAGAACTACTCGCAAGAGAGAAGAACCTCTAACTAACGTTGAAGCTTCACGCCCCTGGCCTATCGCCCAGTAGCTGCTGTAATGGATGACTACATTCCGACTCATCGTTATAGCCCCAGCGGGCAGAATTCCTTATTTCCCGACGCTCCTACGAGTCAAGGTGAATCAGGGTTGAATATAACCGGTTATAAGAGTCAAGTTCGTTATCTCTTAAATTTATACAATTCTACAACTAACATTATGCAGCCTATTCTGGAGCCTTCTGTGGTAAAATCGAGGATGCTTCCTGTACGAGAAAGCTTTAGAGACCTCAATCAAGGAAGCAGCTATAAAATGGAGTTATATTTGATAAAGGGCACCACTCCCGGATATTATTTGGTATGTTATTAACTAGGATATTAACGATTTAACTGATATCGAAACAGCCTCCTGAAACCCGTAATATGTTCCTCACTTTCAGCAAGCACTGTGGTAGTGATGTTAGTAAAATGAAATCCTAGATTGTTATTTGTAAAGGTATAAAGCTCATCGAATGACCTTTAGGGATATCATACAGAGGAGAACCACCTACCCAATGGGGACGTCACATACATTCTAGAGAAGAATGTAAGAAGACTAATGGCTAGCTCGTCAAACCGCGCTACACTGCTAACGAAAGAATAAGAATAAATCAGCGAGGGGTAGAATTATGGGCTCTCACTCAGTCCCTTCCGTAGGAATATCTGTGCCAGATCTTGATATCCCGACCTCTGCAACCCAGTATGGGGGCCCGATGCTAGATAAGGGCGAGTATATCGATGGCTCTGTGCCCCAGCTTACTCATTACAGTTATAATTACCCTGGGGATGGCATACAGGGCCGGAATTACTATTCTAATAGCGTCCAAAAGAAACAAAACAGGGAGCATGAATATGTTCTTCCCACTACAAGGCTAAATGGAGGGCCCCGGGACTTGGAAGAAAATTCCAATTATCCAGACTTAAGCGATAGTTCATCCGATGCAACAATTGTTTTGTCACCAAGCAAAAAGGGAAAAAGGCATAATGTCAAACGAGCAGTAGCACATGGGCTGTCTATACCTAATCACGAAACGTACACTAGCCCCCGCCGCCTTGGAGAATTTTCATCCAGCCGTTCAACAACTACACGAATTGCCCCCGCCAAACCTATTGAGGAGAGGTATCCTATAAGGTCTATCCCCTCCCAAGGTCCACCACTATTTCTCCCTAAATACGGTATGCCTCCAGATGCAAGAGGGTTTGATGATCATGTTAATGAGGAACGTTCTGTTGTTTACTGTCCTCCAAAGGCAAGGGCCGTTCTTGGCCTCTCTGAGAAAACTAGCGCCACAGTTCCTCCTGCCGCTCCAGATCGTAGGACTAGACAGAACCTAAACATTTTCACTAGGATTTTCTCAAAACCAATGCTAAAATCTAAAAGCCCCACCAGTCACACCCCGCCCACAACTAAACAGCTCGAATCACCATTGAATGAGACCAACTCTCATTCTAGGCCCCCTCGCAGCACAAGTTCAACTCCGTTTAGTACATTCTCCAACAGTACCTCCAAAGGCAGTTCATCTTCAACCACCAGGCCATCAACCCCACTGCATAACAACGCTCTCGAAAAAAAGGATAGGCCGGGAAGCTTCCTTAGTGCAGAGATGGAACTCAAGTTGCAACGTGCACGAGCGGAGGTGGAGAGCCTAAGTGAGAATGGAGAATCTCGTTGCCCCTCCGTCAGGACTCTCAGCTACTCCCCACTCCAAGTTCAACAGGCCCACGCTTCCAAGGAATGTAGTTCCTCAGCTACTAGCCCCGAGCCAGCGACATCCGACATAGATCACGTTCAGGAGTACATCAACCATTTCGACCTCAATAATTTGACCAATCCCCCGGCCAGTGGATTCATGGAATCGGACGACTCATCTGCCGACTCTGACAATGGCTCAGTTAACACAATCATGCCCTCGAAGCCAGCCACCCAAAAACAGCCCCGTGACGACACCCAGGCTACCATTGAGCATGGCTCTGGACACTCTGCAGAGATCCAAGGGCGAAGAAGACGTAGGGTTAAGAAGGAAAAGTCAGCAAAAAAGTATATCTTCCATGTTGCGGATAATTTCGAGGAGCTCCTTGCTCAAGCACCCACACCGCCTCCCACAAGGCCATTACCACCTATACCTATTGGACCTCAACTCCCAAACTCTGTTCGAGCCAGACCCCCGCGTACTACTCCAAAGTTAGTTCACGCTCAGCTACCCGCGACCGAACAGTCCCCGACAATTACAGGGTTGATAAAGGAGTATAGGGACTACCTAGACAACACCCATCGAGACGAATCGACCAAGGTCAGGAGCAAAAATAAATCGGAGGAAAGAGTAGGGCTGGAGTCGGATCTCGGGATATTTATGGAAAATGAACAGGTTGCGGCAGGCTGGGCCGGAGTCGAAAGAGAGGCTTGGAGCTAAGGAGTGGGGAGGGGGGGTTAGGCACTGGATATAGAGCATCCATGAAGATATAAATGCAGAATGACTAGGATGTGATTGAGTCCATGCAGGACCAGGAATATCTTGATAAAATGTAGCCATTTATATCATACACTAGGTATTAGCAAGCTATTGCCGCACAGGTCCTATGAACGTTAGGGAATATCAACTTTTGCTCTAGTTGCTACAACTATGATTTGAGGTTTCAAGGCTTGCTAAAGATACTACGACTATTTACACTAATCCACGTTGGGTTGGGGGTATATTATAGCATCCGAGACGCATGTGTAATTAAGCCCATCCACAATAACATTTCCCACAGTGTAGTATTTACAAGCATTAGCTTAGCGGTTAGGTGTCCCCTTGAAATTTATGGTGGATATGAGTTATAGATTTTCAATTTTGCCGAAACTCTATCTTAGCTACAGGGATGGAACGGAGGTTACTTGTATGGTGAACAATGAGGCCTGAGACAGTGAGCGCGCCATATTGGCCAGTGTTGAGGAAGAGACAGAGCATAACTTTTTTTGTTTTGTTTATGGGCGGGGGGGATTGTACCCTGCCTCCGGGAAAGGTTCTGCCATAGCCCATAGGCTGCAAGCATATATGAAGTATCAATCAACCAATAAACTAGCAGGGAAGGCTGATACTAGGAGTAGGAGGTAATAAATATCATCATTCATGCTAAAGGCCTGAGGGTCAACGTATTCCAAATGGAACCTGTATTTCTGTAGTTGTCGGGGATGAACCCTGGGGTAGCAAGTGTATTTGTACCTCCATTAAGATTCATGATGATATACTGAGTTAATAAACTGTGGTGACTATGTTCTGGGGCGTGTTCGTAGCTCCAAGATACCTTAGGGACCATGAACGTAATATTATGTAGCTACATTTCCCTATAGTAGTTTTGGCTGTAGGAATGGTTGAAGGCAGTAGTTTTAGCTGGGTATAGGTGTCGATGCTGATGGAACATATGGGTACATAGAGAACACGTACAACGGGGTACTACAAAGGTCACTTAGACGAGGGGAATCAAGCAAATTTGTTCAACTAGCTTAATCTATGTTTCTATCTTTGTAAGGCATCGTAGTTTGAAAGAGGAAACCGTAATCCAGAGACATAAGAGGGTCACCATCTACCAATACCCCTTTACCTCCGACCTCAAATCAGCCATGCCATTGATTAAACACTCGTGATGGGTAGGGGCTAGTTAGATGGATATTGGTGCAATGAGTTCGATCAGTGGTGTTGGTCTGTCATGCACAGTTGACAGGGTACTCCCCCAGATGAGCCGATTGAGATTCCCTTGATAGCGCAGGAGACATTATTGAGATCCTCCATCCTGTCAACCTCTTCATCCTTGCTGAGGGGGTGGCTGCCGTGGATGATCTGTGGAGCTGCTGGCCCTTCGCGAACTGTGGAGGTTGGGTCCGGGGTATTCTCATCATCCTCGACAATAACGTCCGATATATCACTCGTTGAACCATGAATGGACATGTAGGATGCGCTTGAGAAGGAGGATGAATGTGCTCTTAAATGCCAAGAGCTTCTTACACCTTCTGTAGGTAAATGAGATGGTCCTGAAGTGCGAAGGGCAATAGCGAGGGCTGCATCGGAAAAGCTATGTTGAGGAGAGTATAATAATGGGCTGTTGTGCACTGCGCCAGATGTGTTGCAAAATTGATCACTGAAGCAGGAACTGTGGCGCCGAAAAGGGCCTGCCAATGGGCTGTAATCAGATCCTGTGTCGTGACTGTCCCTCCTCACCTTAACAGTTAAGACTTCTTTTGTCATCCATTCAAGGAGCTCTGGATCAACTTCTGTAATCATGGACCTGGTGGACCCATTTGATAAATCTGAGCAGGCACGAGTGCGGGAATGGTACCTCCTGCCGGTCATTTCGTACGTGCTCGCGGCAAGGGTATATTGTTCTTCATTCTTACTAAATAGCTTGTCTCCAAGCTCGAAGTCAAACTCCAACTGCGATTGATGATCTGTGCTCTCGGAGCATGCGCTCTCTGCATATGGGTCTTGTCTGCTGCGCTGTCTTGAGGCAAAGATCTTCTGCATTCGTGAAAGCTTTTGTGACCCAGCATCATTCTTTGAGCCGCAACTGTCGTCATCAGAAGCCGAAGTGTCCGACCTTTGTAGCAGGGTGTGCTGGGGCCTCGTCTCCCAACTATCAATGGTTGCAGTGTTGGAGATAGGTTCGTTTGAGTAACTCCTGTTGGCTGAAGGAAGTGTTGAGGGGTTCCTATCTCCTGCTACCATTGCGGGAGAGCTTGTTATACCTCTATCATAGACATTCTCACTTTCATCATCTTGCTGGGTATGGAGATGATCTTGTGACGCGTCGAAGGCCTGGCATTCAACCGCTAGAGACTTCTGTTGCGATTCACAATGTTCGTATGATTGAGGAAGGCCAGTGACACTTTGCACAATGTCTAGACGTAAAGCCACTCTCTGCCCATCTCGGTGTTTGTGAGTAGTAGAGTCTTTAGTCACACTACCCAAAGCTTGAACATAATTGGAAAGGCCCCCGGGTAAAGGTCCCTCCTTGGTGGGCTGTTTTTGGGAGTCGCCGTCATACTCCCTCGTCCAGTCAAGGGCATTCACGGTACCATTATAGCCTGCTTCAGGAGACATATGGGGGTTGGCGGACGTATCATCCGCTTTCTTCCCGGCCTCAACCTCCCTTCCTCTATTCACGTCCGTGCATCCTTCTATTGTACTGTCTCTTGAGGGCTTTTTATGATACTATACGTTGTTAGTAATTAGAATACCTTCAACACTACAGGGTCTTACGCAGTGATCAACAACAAACTGTAGTGACTCATCGGAAACAGTTACATCCACCAGTTGATAGTCCTTTAGATATATCTTAGCATTCTGTCAAGTCCCTACCCCAGTGCTGTAACTTACCGCCAGTGCAAAAAGATCTAACACAGCTTCAAATCGAACTCGCTCTTCCATTGACTGTATTAACCGAGTAAGTAATTATTTAGGAAACATCGAAGTGATTTGGTCGCATACCAAGTTGCCGGAGAGTTGTTTCAACCCAAACTGCACTTGGATATCCTCCCAGGACAAATTTCTAAGCAGGTCCCTACATCCCCGTTCGAGCTCTGGACATTCCTCTATTCCAGTAGCAGCATCAATCTCATATACCCTAATTGATTTTCCCTCTACCCCACCGCCATTATCGGTGCTGTCCTCTTCCATGCGCTGTGGTTGAATGGTTCTAATGCTATCCGGTGAGGTGACCTCGGCCCTTCCCTCCCAGGGCTCCATGCCTTCTCTTCGTAGCAAGTGGGATAGTGGAGAAGGAAGCTTCTGAACGCTCAGCAGGCGAGGATAGGAATGTTTTCAGGCCGAGTAGTGTAGGTTGGGTATTTTTTTGTTGTGCGCTCTGAGAGGTTTGGTGAAAGAGTGAAGTACAGAGGTAACTGAAACCTGGTGTTGGTGTAGTTCAGGTGGGGGTTGAGAGACGTAGGTGTTGGTGGGGTGTGGTTGAGCGAAAGGTGGAGATGCAACGCACAACCGTACATGTGCTCGGCGGCGCACCGTTCACAGTGGTCCCGATAGTATAAAGAATAATTATGCGAGTTAACCTAAAGGACCGTAGGTTTGCCACCAATACTTTGACCTTCGAATCTACAGCCATATTCTGGGCGCTTCCTGATATTTATTCCTTTAAGCCCCGATACCGTCAGGTGAATGTGCCGCCGGGTGTAGGCGTTGATTATTACTCGGGGAAGGGTAGAATTATTGTACGAATTATATTGGTAGTCTCAACGGTATGGGTAATCCTGGAGTGCTTTTTCTAGTACCTTATAGCCCTTGTAGGGTGAAGTCTCGCTCTAGGCGGTAAGAACTAATTAATTTAAAACACCCGAAACCTTATTGAAATGAAGAAGGATTATGAAGGGAATCAGCAGGCATCTTCTTTTAGCCCCTTGTCCTACACTAGAGATCTCTAGCACCTAGGTGTTCAGGGGGCTGGGTTAAAAAACCCCACCACCCACCGAACATATCAAGATCAAAACTTATCAACTGGCGTACAATTCTACCAGCGTAATTAAGATCTATATCCAGAAATTAGGAAAACGATCCCCCCCTCCCCACACATTTCAGCACATCAAATGAAGTCGGTGTTCTTCCTGTCGGCTGTCGGCTGCCTGCTTACCACGGGCATGGCATTTTCGTAAATTTCACTAACACCTCTACTATGAGCTGGGGGACCAGTGTCCGGGGGAAACTTCGTGGATAACACACCCCGTGCCTCTAACGATTAAAGCCCTGTTATCTAGTTTTAATTAGTCCCTAAGTGCTGCGCGTTCATATGTGCAGTTCCTTTAGAGATTGAACTGAACGAATGTTAGGAGCGGACGAAGGCAGAAAACTAGATACCGTTTGTCAAAGAATTCAACTAGCTAGCATTCGTACTGTAATATTCACTCTCGTATCTCAAAGTACTTTGGTCTCGAGCCTGCAAACCTCTACATACACTCTCCCCAGCATGGAATTGTTTGACTATAACTGGACGACTACGGGGGTATCGGCACCTCGAGCGGCAGATTCCCCTCGGACAGAGTTAGAAAAGATATAAACGGCGATTATAACGATTAAGGTTGACTCATTTTCATATAGTATTTCAAGCCCCAACTCAGCAATCGTGTGGCTCCTAGCTACCAGGTAAAATAGCTTCTGAACTAGGTCAAAGAACATCAACAAGTGATAAGAACTTAGAAGGCTATACAATATAGTATCACCAAGGTGTAAGGTACATGTAATTAACCCTTTCATTCATTGTGTTTTGGCTATCTAATCTATTTCTAGCCGGGTTTTCTTCTAGAGAATTCTTTAATATACAGGTTTTCGATCGTGGCCGTACAAAGGGGGATGGGAATATGGGCTCTCACTATTACAAAGGAATGATAGGAGGTATGGGAATCTTTAAACATGGAGTTTGGGGGTAGGGGGCTGGGGGCTGGGGGCGGGGGAAGAAGGGGAATAATACGCATTGAAAGAAATGTATTCCTCTTTCCTTATGCTCTCTGATAGCGATTCTGCATGGCCCTGGCCTTCTCTTCATCCGCCTTTCTAGCGGCCTCTACGTCATCGTTCTCTGCGCTGGCCTCGTAGTCGTCATCTGCCTGGTTCCACCTAGCAAAGACACGTGCTCTGGCTGCCATAAAGTGTGAGGCAAATGGCTGGGGCACAGTGCCACTGGCAACATTCGTGGCGAGGGAAATTGTGGGGGGGTGGCCGGCGGTTGGAGTGTTTTCGCCTGCAACATCGACGACGGGTGACTTGACAATAGGGGTCCCTGTATACGCTGAATCGGCAGGGGATATGGCCGCAGTGGGAGCCACACCCCTAGACCTAGTGACTGGCGAGCTCTTCTTAGACTTTCCATTCATCGTTCGAGCGTTGGAAGTGTAACCGGTGTTAGTGGTAGTAACATTGGGTACGGATGAGGAATCCGTCTTTTCAGTGATAGGGGAGGTGGTTTTATTCCTGGCAGGCTGACGCTTTGCCGTATCTCCGCCGTTGCCGATGTTTTCCTTGATGTTAATACCATAGTTATTGTGGTCTAGGCCCACATTAGGGGACTCCATAACCACGACTGGTCCGGGTGTCACATCAAAAGATCCACTCGGCTTAGTGTTACGAGTGGATGCAGAAACTCCAGTGGTGCTTCCAGTGGTGCTGCCAGCTGAGGGTCGCTGCTTGTGTCCTTCTGGTGAATTTCTGGACTTCATCAGACGGCGGTGAGAATCGCTAGTACCATCTGTGGAAGTAGAGCTAAGAGAGCTTGGAGTACCATCTGCCTTGAAAATGCCGGCGAGGAAGTTTGGCATGCGGCGCGGGTCCTTTGAGATACCTTCAGGGGGCGAGGGAGGCTGCGAAGTCTTTGGCTTGAGAGGCTTCTGGGTAATGCCGAGGAAGTCGGCTAAGTCCTTTTGCTTATGGCGCGGGCGTCTGTAACTGTCAGAGTCAGAGATGGATTCGTCGTTTTCCTCCATTTTGGATTTTGGGGCCCCAGCGATGGCTTGAGCTGAGGGATGGCAAAGGTATGCAGCCTCGCAAGCACTTTCACCAGTACCGTAGCCAGAGCTCAAAGGCAACTTAGCGCCCCCGTGACTCCTGCTTGTTATGTAATCGGCGAGAAACAGGCGACTTCTCCTCTTAAAGGATTGCAGGAGGCTAGTACTCGTTTCTCCCCGAGCACTATCATCACGATGGGAAGAAAGTAAAGTCGTTTGGCTACTGTGGGAGCTTCCAGCGTTATGGGACGTAGCGTCATCCGGGTGATGAAGGCCGCCCACATGCATTGATTTGGCAAGGGTAACTGATGCCTCTTCTTCATCAGTCACCTGCATGAAGGATTCAAATGCAGCAAGCGCAGCGTCGATTTTGGACCCTTCTTCCCCACCAGCACTCTCTTGCTCTTCTGTCTGAGCCAGGATCACGCGACCCTCGGGTTGCGTGGCAGGAAGAGAGAGTGCGAGACAGTGCCGGTGGTGAATGGAAGGGTCGCTGACTGCTCTCCCTCGCGTACGAAGTGGCCTAAGTGTGGAGCGATGATGGTCGTATCGTCTTTGGGCGTCTGCGATTCTTTGTAGAGGCGTAATCTCGGGAACATGTTGCCCAGTCCCACCCACTACAGTCCAATTATACGGCAGGGAGGGTGCAACATTTCTGAAAGTCAAGGCGAGTACGAAGGTATTCGGGCTGTCTACCCTTCCGTACAGGCTAGGCTCTCTGCGTCGTCGATGGATAGCATTGTACGTATATTTCTCTACCCACCCATCAACAGCATCAATGGCAGACAGCTTTATGGGGCATATGTCAGCAATGAACCGTATACGTAGTGATTACAAAAGCTCACATCTAATTGAATATCAAGGTATAAGCTGTCCGATTGGTGCCATATATCGACAATCTTCCACCCCTGCAGATAACATCAACACCAAGATCGAAGAAAGACTTCCAACCAACGATTGATGAGTACATACGTGCGTAAGAAATAGGATATCAATGAAGCTAAATTCTGTATCCCATTGGGCTATCTACGATATATAGGTTAGTTTCATCCCGTCAACGATCCAACAAAGCTTTCACTCACTTCTAGTTTAAGCTCATCAGTCGGAACAAAGCCGAGGCTGAATGCTGATGGGGGTCCATCCCCGCATACCAAAAAGCAGTAAAGTGAGGTGAGGGAGAAGGGAATTCGCATCGGATGTTCATTCTCCCACATTACACGAGCGATGGGTTCGAGTTCTGCGAGGCAGAGTGGACCTCCAGACGCAGATGTCTGCTTATACCTTTCAGGTTCATATTTTCTGTGTGTCTGCTCATGGAGATCCCGAATATCATAAATGACGTATTTTTCATCGAGTGCACTTCGAAAAGGACCGGCCATTTTAGGGATGGCTCGGGAAAGTTGGTTATAGACGAGGATAGGGATGGAGAAACGTATGAGGGGGGAGACGGTGCTGGAGGGGGGAGACGGTGCTGGAGGGGGGAGACGGTGCTGGAGGGGGGCGGTAAGGAGGGGAGTGAGGAGAGGGCAGAAGCAAGTTAGTGGGGCACAGGGTGTGTATGAGGGTCTACAGATTTCTCGGCGTTGATAAGTTTTTGTTTCCGTGGCGATATCACTAATCCCCGCGAGTTCTTTGCAGTACATTGTTTTAATGATTCTGAGAATGTAACGCTAACACCTTTTATGTTTAATTATCTATGGCGGATATAGGTAATGCTTCTCTAATATTCGCATATTGAGGGAGCACAAAATAGGGATGGGATCCTTCGCAGAAATATGGGTATATTTAGCATAGTTCTTTCCCTCACCGTTGCTTTCTCGACGCTTGAGATCCGAGTGCCAAGGTTTCCACAATATCATCTCTAAGGGACATCGCAGTGTCGAGGTCTCTTGAAACCTAGCTAAGCAGTTGCAATATAACATTTAAGCTTGTTATCCTAACTCTTTCTACCTATAAAAGGTGTAAATATCTCGTATTCTTACCCCAAAGCAGTGAGGTATGTAACTATCGCGCACATCGTAGGTCCCCGTGGCTTTCAACATAAGCCAGGCTTTTCTTGATCCAACTGAGATCAAAAGATGTCAACTTAGAAGACCCTCTTGGGGGTATTACGATACCTATGTGGACTCAAAGAATTATTTCTAGTGCGCCCAGGCAAGTATCAATAGGGAATCCCGGGAGGCAGTGGAACTTGTCGGCATTTAATTGCAGTCCCGTGAGATGGGGCATCTCATTGACATCAGAATTATTTCCTCCGTTATAGAAGTTGGTAATTCATATGTGCAGAAATGAAGACTCAATGCTCATGTTCTTATACTCACCAATGACCGTTTCGACACTTTTTTCTCCCTTAGCTCACTAGGGTCTTACAACACCAGTGCCACGGAGTTAGATCGATCCCTACCCATCGTACTCACGTCTCCTACTACACAGGCAGCTGTTATATTAAAATATCAAAAAAATCTCACATCATACTCTTTGGGTTAACATTTTTAAAACTCCATGCGAATCCTGTTATTCAAAAGAAATCACTAACCTCCGAAACCTCAAAGATAGATGCCCATTGCCCAAGCAGTAGACTGTGCGTTTCCAACTTATAACTCCAGTCCAACCATTAGGTAGCCTTGTATAAATCTAACGTGGGAACATAGCTGTATGTTGAGGTGAGGTTAAGCATTGCTCGCCGTGCACGGACCATCTTCTGGCCACGCTAATAAGAACGCCATGCCATATTGGGACTCGTCTGTGAAAGCCCTGAACCCCACTTGAGAAAAAAATTCAGATCACCTGTCATCATTATCTTCATCACCATCTTCATCACCATCTTCATCACCATCTTCATCATGTTCAACGTTGCTCCAGCAACCACATCAAGGTTAGAGGAGATGAGAATCTGTTCCACACAAACGCTGCGATACAAGCGTGCATCTAACAAGCTCAGTCACAAAGAAGAGGGGAAGACAGTAAGACAGGAAGACGGCCATGCTGCTAGACGGAAGATCAAGAACCCTAGAAAATGATTTATTGGAAAGAGGGTAGTAAGGAAAACAGAAAAAAGGCTGACACTGTGGCTAGTGACACCTAAAGCTCAAAGGCCCTGATGCATTGTAAGACGCCCTGAACAAAACTAACTATCATTATGGCTTTCCGTGGTAGCGACATTCGCTGCAGCAGCTAACAATATAACAGCAAACCGTGTAAGGACCCCCTAAACGATTTTGTTAGTGTTAGCATGCAGCACAACCACCCGACCAAGTGTTTGTCGCTCGAGGAATATCCGTACCTGAAATGTAGGAGCAGGGAATATTATTTTTTCCGGGGGATGAGATTGTTAATCCAGTTCATAATCTTTGCACGACAACCGAGACGCTTAGCATGTTGAACTATATAGTGTGAGTTAGTGGTCGATTACATCTCATTCTTCACACACTTGATAGACCCACTAACACCTCATAGGCGTGGGGAATCAGAGGCGCCCAAGATCCAAACGACGGGAGGAAGATCTAGCAACTATTGGGGGGAGGGGTTGTAATAGGTACCTCGATTTCCCTTCCTCAGGGCGCGAGCTGTCTGCGCTGACCTCCCAGCGTCTTCGAGTGCGGGAACATTAACACCAGATCCAATTGCTTGTATGAATTCACGCAGGCCCTCCTCGGTAGGCTGCGGTTTGGTGTTGTTGGCCGAATGGGGTGATTCCCTTTTAGCTGCCGAGCTTGTGGCAGCCCCCGTGTTCGGGGCAGCCTCTGTGATCGAGGCATCCCCTCTGATCAAGGCATCCTCCAACACGGAAGCTGCCTCGATGCTCGGTGCTACTTTGGGAATTGCTTCGAAGGGGGGTTGGCCAAGTGGACGCATTTCTAGAAAAGAATCAGTATACGGGGTCATCAGGGCGATGCAAGAAAAGAATTGAACTTGCTCTCTTTGATATCTTTTTCAAGAGGCTTAGCTAAGATCTCTTTTTTCTTGCCGATTTCCATCTGCTGACTGGTTTTCTTAGTACGTGGACAGGAAGATGTTGCGCAGAGTAAAGAATGCCTTACTGCAACCTCGCTCTTGTGTGATGAGCTTAGGTTTCTGAGGGAACTTAGGAAGGGTGTTGGGGATTGGATAAGTTGGTGTGTTCCAGAACGTTTCTCTGGGAAAATAGAGGTGGAGGTTGAGGATTGTTTGTTGGGGTAAGAAACACAGGGACAAAAGTGGGGAGAGGGGAAGGGCTCGGCGTTAGTGTGGTGGCCTTCTCTAGCACTGCCCTTCACGGGGTACCTAGCGGTCACGGCTTCCTCTTTCGCCATGTTCAAAACAGCGAAAAAGAAGAATTGCAAACATCTCCATAATTTTCTACTTGGCACATTCCTGGTCATTGACTACAGTGACAAGGATGTAGACCGGGTTCATTTTTATCTAATATAGACAGGGATGTTTCATACATAGGGCCAAGGGGTATACAGCTCTCCAACTAGCGCTATGTATGAAACCCCGCGAAGGCGAAAGGAGAAATCTCTGGGAGACCTTGAGGTAGCAAAAGGGCTACTTGCCCATCCTGCATCACCCATCAAACCCCCCCAACAAACTGTGGGGGGGCGACATGTAACGAATCACAGGGAATATACAATTCTTGAAGTCCAGGCATCCTAAGCAGCCCCAAAATATATCACCTTACGCCCGCAGTCCCTGATATGGATACTTCAACTCCAGAAGATCCGTAAACAATTCTCTCCAGTGGCATATCAGCGCCCCAGGATCCCATGGCACTGCTTCCTAAAGGTCAACTAGCGCAGAAATAACAATCACGTTGATATGCTTCTCTTTACTTGAGGTACGTTCCTACTTGTTCGTGTCTCTTGTTGCTTTCCCGCGTTTCCTTTCTCCTTCCCGTTTTGTTTTCCTATCTCTTTGCCGCCCACATCCGTTTCGGTCTTGTCTTTCTATGCTTGATCGAATGTACCAATTCTATCGTAAACCACCCATCTTGGCCCCACGAATATATTCAAGTACCTACACAGGCAAACGTGAATATTTGTGTACTTCCGTGCGGCGAGAGAGAGGCCCGCGCAGGTTATCACTTCCTTTTAACAAAACTTCGACTAGGTACATACTTATATATAGAAAATATGTTATAGTGCTAAGCACATGAAATAAAGAAGTCTATACCACTATTAACACTTCCCGCACCACAACCTGGGACCTCTAATAGGAACCTGAAGCCACTTGTGACAGTCCATCTTCGTAGGCAGGTTCATCGCTTCACTGTGTATCTGCGACCAGGTGCAAAGGCTGAAAAAAGGCTCCTTTACCTTTGGGATAGGGCAATGAGTTCTAAGCAACATTTTATTTAGTGTTAACTTTAAGCTTTTTTTTTTGCGAGGATTGTAGCTTGTGTAACTTCAGTTTTGTGTCTATGATTCTGTAAATACCTACAAGACATATCCATGTAGGTTCATGGGTCAGAAGAAAGGTAGTGCGCCACCGTCCTAATGCAAGGCTTGAATAACAAAGCTCGTGAATTTGTCTTCCCTACTCTGTATAATATTAAATAAAAACGCCGACCAAACTAATTAATAGACTTGGCCAATCAATTCCTACCAAATGAACGAGTTATAGGCGAAGGAAAAAAAAAAGGAACACCATGGAAAAACTGAATGCTGAAAAGACTTGGGATATCCCACTTGCGAGAAACAATGATTCTAGTTAGTGATATAATAGCATCTCCCGCATACTCCCGCAAAGAAAAGAACAGATAACATTCCGTGCGCCACATGCGCCACATGTGCCACTCTTGACATCTCGACCTTTAACCTCTCCTCAAATGATTTCTAACCAGCCAAACAGCCGTTCCAAACTGCTAAGCCTCTTCTTTGCGCCTCCTCCCAAAGGTCCTTTTCAAGAAGCCTTTAAACCCTTTCTTCTCAATGCTCTTCATGCTCAGCGGCTTTACAGGCGGATCAAACTTCATGCGCCTAGTCCCCGTCGACCGAACACTGTTAAAGCCGCCACCGAATGCAAACTCATCCAGCCTCACTGGGTCGTCGTTGAGCCTAGCAATAGTGTCTGGCCCTGCCACCTCCGGCCGCGTAACTGGGACACGAATGAGCATGCGGGGGTCTGATCGCGCCGAGAAGAGATCGACAGGGTCGGCGGTAAAGATGCGACTTCCGACCGTTTCAGTGCCGTTGCTACTCTCAAGGAGGTTCTCGGGCATCATGGGATCGTGCAGACCATAGTGCGGCGGGAGCTCGGGAACTACTCTTCATGTTAATGACTGTTGTACCTAGGATACTAGACCTGTCCAGGGGCGTGGAAGAATACCTGGGAGTGTTTGGCTCCGCGGAATGTTGAGGGGGACAATCTCCCCAAGAGGCACGTCGGCCATACGGCAAAAGCAGATCTCACAGACCTCGCCGCCATATCGGACGCCGTTGGGGCCGCGATGGTTGCATGCTATACTTTCCTGGAACTGAGTCTGGTTCTGTTGAAAGATTGTGCGAGAGTCGGGGCGGCGGCGAGGAGGGACAGTGGGATTTGGCATTGACTGGTGGTAGCGACGAGGGTACATGTTGGTCTAGTATCAATACCTCTGGGAGGTCAAAGTCTGAAAGTTGCTCTTCTTGATCCGTATGCTTACTGTAGAGGACTAATCATTATAGTTAATAACATCGGCTTCAGGCATTTCCGCGTTTTTGCTTAGCTACCGTGTGGGGATGAAATCAAGAGAACGGTGCTCATATCTCGATGTAGGGCTCTAGGAATGAACTCACTCTATATGTGCGGATAGGTCACCAATCCTGCCTTGAGATTATTGGAAAATTTGTTTGTGGGGGACTGAGATACCGGGGAGAGGAGGAGGTGAAGAACGGGGTAGGCTGGTTCTTCCTGTAGAGCAACATGCACACCACAGGTGGTTGCTAAGTCACCAAAGGTAAGCAACCTACAAAGGTCGAGTTTTCCCGCGCCTTGGGCATCCTGCACAGCTTGGATGAAAGCACAACAGTTGCGCAATGTGATTGGGTATTTTACAACCAATGGTTGGACTCAGGTGACAAGGAGGTAATCAAACCTTTGATCCCTCCTCCCTCACCAATCAAAAGCCCAGGAATTCTATGTCGGATTCGTAAAATAGTGACTTCGCATGTGTTCCAAAGATGCTATATGCATAATATAGGCAAACAAACCTTGCCAATACTAAGAGTCAACTTTGATTGACTCCCCACCAATGGTCAATTCCATCCGTCCCGCTAGCTAGTGCACCAAGAGATTTTCTTTGAACCAGTAAAAAGATGCTCGTGCTTCTCGTCGTCTTACTTTATGCAAGCAAACAAATGCAGCCATATCTTTAATGTCAGCCCTCAAGAGGGATGCAAGATGGCCTTGACGCGAGGGCACCACCACTCCCCATGACTAAGCTCTGGCACCAGAAGCCTACCCTTCTCGTGTCTAGCCAAATGATAATACTCCCAATCGGTATAGTTGCAATGACTACAAGGCAACATGTTGGTGATAGGTTTGAGGAAAATTGCTATCTAGCGTTGATAGAACTAGGAAGGGGGAATTCTAGAATCCCTTAGATGAGAATAATAATGGTAGTTGCAGGTGTTTTCGGTGAATATCAAGGGGTGAGCGCTTGTTTTAGCCACGGGTTCCATATTCTAATTTTGTGCACTTTCAGAACGTGGCCAGAATGGGTCACGACACGTCACTCGCTTTGTCTTGGCACCTAACTCAACGTTCACTCCCAACAAGCAAGGTAACAACCAATGATACTTACCAATGATACTTGTCGTGTTGGAAAGGTATAGTTTATAACTCACATTGGTATAGTAGAATATAATGTCTGTCATCAGCAGCTTAACTTTCCCTAATTCTCTTTGCTTGCTCTGCTGTCCCTACGGTTATCTGGAAACCCTATTCCGGGCTCATCTTACAGGATCACTGACGAATTACGGACTACTTTCTGGCTAAAAATATTTCTTATATTAATAATACATATATGACCTTAAGGGTCTTCTAGTTTCTAACCCCTGGCTACTCCCATTCTCTTCCTTGCCAGTTCAATACCTCTTTCGAGGTAACCAGCCTGTCCTTCTTGCTGGACCAGGACCGGACTGTTCCATCCCCACGCCAGCAAGAGGACTGATCTGCTAACTGGTCCAGTGCAGCAGATAAAGGTAGGAGTGGAAAGGAGATTGAAAGCCCTCTCGGATCTCTCAATCTCCATTTCCGGGACCGGCGAAGTATCGCGGGAGGTGGTCTCGCTCATTGGTGGGGATCGAACGCGGACGGTCCAACTTCCGTCGTCTGCATAAGGATCTACTCCTAGTGGATTATCTTGTAAGTATCTCACAAGCCTTAAAATCAAATAGGAATCGTACCTTCATCGTCGAGCAACACGGAACCCTCCCAATTATCAGGGCTGTCTCCCTCTGCGTCGACGGCGGGGCCGGTGACCTCAACGGAGCTGCTGTCTTGGAGCAGCTCCCGGCGGGTCGGGTCGTCTTCGGTCCAGAAACTAATGCCCAGACCCTCGAGAGCTGGTCCTCCCTCTGGGGTCACTCCCGAGAAGAGAGGCTCCCAGGATCCGGCCTTGCCCTCGTCGGACCCGGTCCTTGGCTGGGTGTCCGAGGACCCGCAGTCTATGGCCCGCGCATCTCCGGCGCCGTCAAGCTTAAGGTTGCCAGAGCCGCTGGGGGTGCCATGAGGAACCTTAATGGCCTCCTCGGGTCTGGCAATAGATGTCTCTGGGGGAGACACAGAAGTACCAACCCCACCCGGAGCTCGGCCCCTCCGCATTGCAGCAAGCCTCTCCTTGTGAAGGCAGACCCTCTCGATCGAGTCCTGGACCCTCGGCGAGACACGATATGCCGGATTGGCGCTTTCTGTGGAGAGGGATGGCGCTGGAGACGGTCCGAGATTGTGGCGGCGAGGAGAGTTGATAGAGCGCCTCATTGATGGAGGCGTTGCTGGGCTCTCGTCGGCAATCGGCGGCGAGGGCTTTCCCATATTGTCGAGGAGGCGCCTCTGCTGGAGGGTGAGGGTCTGGAGAACAATTTCTCCACTAGCCGGGATCGGAATGTAGAAGACATTCTCGTCCGAGGGTGAGTATCCGACATAGGGAGAGCTGGATGCGGGTGCGTGGGGGGTATTTCGGCGTGACATCCTGCAGTAGCGGAGGGATAAGAACGTTGCGGTGATGTAAGACAGATGAGGCGAATGCTGGGCTACGGCGGGTGTTGAAGATTGAAGGTGTGGTAAAGAAGGAAAGCTGTTTAAGTTGTTTCAAGTCTGTATGTAGAGAAATGAAGCAGATATTGAAAACAGAGCAATGTTGGCAGGGCAACCGCACCCAGGAACCAGGGCCCGATAGCTAAACTAATTTATTTGCGTATTTCAAGAGCGTTATTGCGCTCCCAAAACATTATTTTTGTAAATCCCTGTCACTACAAACTAGACTTTGTCCAAATCGAAAAAAAAACACTAAAGCATCAGAGAAGAATCACCAATCATCACTCGAAGTCCAAAGAACCCTAGCGAGTGATACCCCATGATCGCGAAACTTATAGATACAAAAACACCCAGTTTTTTATCAAAAGACCATATCTACACCAACCAAGCAGGCAACCCCGTCGTCCCACCTTGAGAGCATCTTAAAAGAAGCCCCTCCCCCCAGGAATAGGATTCTTGCGTAATCTTCCCTCAGAGAAGGATATCCGCGCCTCTGCGCCTGAGTGCAAATCCATTCCCAACGTATCTCATATCCACATCTCCCACACATGCAAGGAACTAGATCCCCCCTGAGATGAGGACGTTCCCTTCCCCTACTATCAAGCAGTACCTCTACCGTTCACGGCCAGGTCCTACTCGTGGCGGGGTCCTATATGTTTACTTCGGTGCTTACGTCTCCCCAACCCCCTTTGCTTGAGTGCCCTCTCATCAATCACCCGACCCCCCCCCCCCCCCCCCCCCAAAAAAAAAAAAAAAAAAAAAAGAAGAAAAAAAGATGGAAAAAAACGTGGGGGAAGAGAAGGAAAAGAAATGTTCATGCAATGGGTAGTGATTTTTAAAGATATAGAGAGTAGAGAAGACTTGTCATTGCAAACTATCGGGGGAAACAGCCCCATATTTATACAGAAATATCGTCGTACAAAGGAAATATCATGAGCGTTGATATACCCATACAATGTGACTCATCACAGTCTTCATGACTAATGTGAGTAATACAATTTCGTCATTACCCCTCATACTATTGCTCATTCGCGAGCGCATACTATTTCAAGAATTTTGACTGCTGGTAGCAGTACCGCAGCCACTCCCCGGCAGATAGGGGTTTACCCACCATCTGGCCTATTGATAGAATGCCTGTATGCTCCTGGTGTCGTCGATCATTAGTACCAAGACAGGGTATGGACGTTGGTGATAACGGGGGTATATCTACTGCCATGTAGTATTGCCCTCCGGTTACTATGGAGCATGGAATGTAGTGGGCAGGGTTGGGGCGGCTGGGGAGGCGAGATGGAGTAGGAAGACTTAGGTGTCAGGCTGGAATTACAGTTTATTTCAATCGAAGAGCTGTTGGTTACTGTATTCAAATGGATATGCCCCCCGTTCCTCTCTAGAACTAGACAATTGCGGACTTTAATAGGGAGGCACGACCTGAGGATTGCAATGGGAGCACGTAATATAACCTAGTTTGTTCTTTTACAGCGAGGGTGGCTGGTCACAGATTATTAGGAAATTTGTACTATTTCAATTAAAAGCCCTACTAAGATATATTCAAAACGAACAGAGTATCTGGTCTTGACTTCAAACATGATACTCAATTCAACAAAGGTATTTTAACACAAAAGAGTACCCAAGACCCCATACCGAAGACCTCCTAAACTGAACTAAAACATACTCAATGAATAGACAAAGATACTAACTCAGATACTTTTCCCGTCACCCAGTAAAGGGGCAAGAACAAAAATGGGAATTATGAAACTTGACGTGACTACCCAAAACAGCCAACCTAAAAACGAGCCCAGTGGGCTCCAAGGAGACGAACATAGACCGTTTTCCTCGAGTCTCAACTCTCTATGAACTAGTAGCTTCTCCAAAACCAAATAGACCTTTAATTCCGTTCTTAACCTTCATAGCAAAACTAATAACTTGCTTGCATGGAGGCCTATTGAGGACCCACAACCTGAGACGGCGAACTTGTTGATGAGGCATAGTGTTCCACTCCCCTGTTCGGGTGAGGATGGTATGTGCAGCGGGGAGGTGTGAGTTACGAGAGAGAGTAGCGGGGGTCCCAGCGGTGGATCCATAGATAATATTATTGGGAGGGGATGCAATAAGGGGAGTAGGACTGGTCGGTTCGTGGGGGTGCGCGAGACGGTTGTTGGAAGGATGGCCGTGGCAGAGATTGGGCCTTACGAGATCAATTAGGAGATTGAAGCAGTAGCGCTGAAGAGGGTAGTGAAGAGCGGTATGTTGTGGATCAATCAAGACGATGAATTGGAAATTATTGACAAGTGCTTTGGTGATAGTCTTAATGGGAGGTGGTGAAAGCTTCTTAAGCATTCTGAGAGCTGTATGGCGAAGGTACGTGAAGCTGTCTTTTTGGTTATGCGTAGTATGCGACTTGGTAATGGTAACCTGAGTCGGCGATGCCTTTGGCACAAGGGGGGGGATCATCTCCTCCTCAACCATCGGTGTGGCCTGCCCTTCCTCAATACATTCTCGTTCGTTGAGAGTGTGTTCTTCATCAATAATAGTCTCATCATATACTTCATTTTGTTCAGACTCATCCAACTCTGGCTCTAATGCTTGCGCCTCCTCCTCGTTATGGCTCTTGTTCTCGCAAAGTGGTTCTTCCCTGTCATATCCCTCCTTCCCGTAAAGTCTCCTCTCCTCGATAGGTTGTTCATCGCCGTAAAGTTCCTCTTCGTCAATTTGATCTTGTTCGAGTCCCCTGTCTAACTCCAGGCAGACCCCATCTTCATAGATTTCTTCTCGGATGTGGAGCCCGGTATCTTCGTAAACGTTCCCATCGATAAGAAAACCGTCCTCGTCATACTCGATAAGGAACCCATCGTCGTCATAAAGATCGATGTCACCCTTATGATCACCTTCTTCTTCCTGGATATAATATTCGTCGTTATGACTGCGTTCGCCTTCCCAGATGATGTCAAGATTTTCGAACCGAGCCCTATGACACTGCCAACAAATCTGAGGATCATGTTCGTAACGGGAGTTGAGAAAGGACATTGTCCTATGATGGTTCGGAAACGGGCCCTCGGTATTTGATATGCATAGGTGATCATGTATGAAGCCCCTATGATGATCAAAAGGGCCAGGCTCAAAACCAAGATCAAAGTTGATTTTCTTGTCTTTCCACTCGTTTACCCCCTCAAAGTACTGCAAACAGCGTTGTATTGATGCACTGCGGGAGGAGGTTTCCTCATAGTACTCATTATCAAGGTGATATGTGAGATAAGCCCCCCATGAAGTGGCGCAGCGATCAGGAGTGCCATCCCTGGGGTCAGGGACATGGATACCGAGGCTTTCGAATCCAGTCTCCATGTCACGATACCCTTTGCCTGGCTTGGTCACTTCCTTAATAACGGGTCGTGGAATCAGACTCTTCTTCGTAGACTTCGCCTTCTGTGACCTCATTCGTTCTGACTCAACTGTCATAGGGGCTTGAATATCAGGGTCCTGCTGAGCCTGTATGACACCGACATTGCTTTTAGCCTTATCAGTACAGGGGACAGAGCGTGGAGCCTGGACCGAGTCCACGAGTATGATTGAGACCGGTTCGGGAGACTCGTCTAAATACTTTTCTTCGTTATCAAGATTGAAAGTTACCACATTTGGGGCTGTGGCTGGCATGTGGGCGCTTGAATGTTCATTGAGGGCGGTCGTTGGGTAGACGGCTGTCGGTCCTGGAGTTGGCACTATTGGTAGATTGCTCTCGCTTTTGAACCCATGTGCCGCTGGTTTAGAAGGAATAGGTGACCAAGCTACCAGTCTAAGCTCAGCAACACCCTTCTGGCGAGCCAGACTTTCTGCTTCTCTCGCCGCCCTTTGAGCCTGCCTATCCTCTTCCTCTTGCTTTAGTCTCAACCTCATTTGGTCGAGTCGGTTCCGAGATTCTTCAGCTGTTTTGACAGTAGCGCTCGCTATAGACAGCGCGGCTGCCTCCACAGTCCTGTCTTGCTCTTTCAACCTTTCGGCTTCCCTGAGGAGTTCTCGCTCTTCTCGAATCTTCTTAATACGCTCTGCCGTCTCTTTCTTGATCTGGGCTCTCATTTCCTCAGCAGAAACCAACCCTGACAGCGGTGTTTGCATTGCTGCAGATCGAGCAGCCTCTCGTTCAGCTTTCTCTTTTGCAAAGGCGAGTTTAAGTTGCTCGCCCTTAGAGGGTTTCTTAAGTTGGGGAGTATTCAAGGGACCAGAAACATGTATTTTTGGCCTTTCTACAGCGAGAACGTTGGCACATGCGTCGAGGGCGCTTCCTGTGACGTTCTTTCTGGGAGATCTTTGGATAGGTTGAGGTATTTTGGAGAGGCTAGTAACGTTACGATGCTCCTTGAATTCGAAGTGCAACTTCTTTTTTTGAGGTGAGGAGGAAGAAGAGGAAGTGGCCGGAATCTTGGATATGGTTGAGCTTTCAACACTGGTAGATGAGGAGGCGTTAGAAGTAGATGAAGATGGCGAACCGCTGAATGTTGAGCTCAGGGAATTTGCAGGAGAAGGGACTCCCCCAGCATTCTTTCCTGTTTCCAGTATTAGCCGGGTACGATATATATATTTCTAATGGGTGTTTTACTAATAGGACGAGGTAACCTCGTACTGGTGGCCATGGTACTCTTAAGGATGTTTATAGGTGTTAATCCTAGCAATGTTTTAATACACGTCAGAGACAGAGAAGAAAGCACAGGAATACACACCTTCCAAACTACTGCCAGAGATTAGGCAAGGTATGAGTAGAGTTACACAAAAACCCTTTTCGAAAAAGCCGGTGTGGGACGACAGAGCGGGGTGACGAGGAGACCTGGGACAGATGGTTGCGATCGATTGAGGTGGGGTGTACTGTTGTGTTGCGGGGGCAGCAAATTGGCTAGGAATTTGTGCGGGAGGGCAAAGGTTGGAGATGGAGGCAGAAGATGGGGGAGTGGGTTGACAGAATGGGAGAAATCAGAGTAATGGTTGTTGGTAGGTAAGAAGATGTTTTTAGACAGGGTTTTGGGGTTCAAAATGTTGAGAGTTGGGAGGGAGGATTGCAAAGGATTGGTTGGTTTGTTTTGGTAAGGGACGGGAGTAAAGTGGGAGTAGAGTGTTGTTGTCAGGGCGACAGCCCTCACGGTAGATGTTAGGTGAAGACAATTATTCAAACATCCTGTGGCGCTACAACGCGCAAGGAAGTAGGTTGCTCTGCTAGACCTGTGCTCTGCTCCTTGTAGCACCTGATAGCTACATGTACATGTAGATCAATCTTTTGGTATCCTATGTAAACCTTACCCAACCAACCTACTACACATTTAACCACAAACAATAGCCATCCCTAAGCATCAACAGGTAGACCAGGTAGACCATGTTGTATGCAAACACAAATGACCTCTGTCCCTCTCTCATCCCCCTCGACGCCACGTACATCATTTGTTTGGACCCTGCCCGTTTGATAAGATGCGGCATGAATCCATTCCTGCTCAATAAACAGAAAAGATCACTCAAACAGTATCCCATCCCACATGTCATTCAACTAATTAAACCCACCAGAAGGGGGGTAATTCCTCTTCTTCATAACTCCATTGCCCCTCACACACCACGCTGGCTAGTGGTACCATGGGATTGGATACCCCGACCCCTCCCCAACACGACCTGGGACCATTCCCAAACTTATCGGCAAAGAGGGAATGTTCGTAGTGAGGGACCTTACCAGTCGAGTTGAAGGAGAGATATACGTATATATGTAAACATGTAGAGGACTGTGTTGCTTGATTATTGCTATCCTAAGGGGGGACACCCCTATTTTACAAAAGAAGGATATTATGGGAACTGTGTAATGAAAGGAATATAGCCCCACCTTAGATGAAAATTGAATATATTTTCTTTGACTGATCAGGAGTGTCTAAAAAAAAGAAATCCCATAATCCCATTATCCATACATCTATCTTATCGCCCATGTGTAATTACATGTATTTATGTTTCAATAATATGATCTCACAGCTAGTGTCCCAACAGATTGATATTAAATCTGCGCGGAGGCCGCTAAGAGAATATAGAAATTCGGATATAAGGGAGGAGCTAGGGCGAGGAGGGGTAAAAGAGTGCGGCATATTCAATTGGTATACATATATAGATTTGAAAATATATGTATTGTAATTCACATCGCACCACAAGTCACAAGTCATATGGTTCGGAGAATTCGCCGTTCGTAATCATATACTACTTTGATCCTTCTCTTGACCACTTATGAAATGTATTGTCTAATCTACAGTAACTACTAATCGCCTAAGTTTTTGGGGGGCGGGGATTTAAAATTAACCAGGCCTTATTGTTTCAGCCATGCAATGGCCCACTACCACCAAAACCTAGGATATTGCCTACGTACCTAGTGTTACACGCATTAAATTTATTCTCCTTTGATCCTAAAGAAATATAGTGTAAGGCGAGGCTGAAGTAGATTACCATATAATGTTTGGCTTTAACCACCATCAGGTTGATTTTGCGAGCTCGCAATAATTGTAGAGTCGATGGCTGAGATTTACCTTAACGATCTCTTATGGCATTAGATCGAGGATTTAAAGTTCAATTAGATGCGCGGTCTGTTATTGGACTGCGTAACGCAGCAATGGATCAGTAGCGGGATGATGTCGCCAATATGTAAAACCATTAGGAATAAGATGGGAAGTTGGCTTATCGGCAGCAGCAACTAGGCTTCGGTAGTCTCTCGAGGCCCGTTCGTTACAGGAGTATCGTAGTATGCAGTACCCAGGATATGAAGCCAAAGACCGATAGTAAAGTGTGTTAAATGCCAGACTGGGTAGAGGCTCGTTCAAACATCAATCGAATACGAGGCGAAGTGAAAGAATGTAACATGTTTAGTCCACGATAAACGTGGAACAAAAATACACCTAAATCTGCCATATAGTGCGGCAAAAATGAAACCGAGAATTGTAGGAACTCGGAAAGATGTGCTACTCTTGTGTGGCGGTAGGCGCTGCGGGGGGCAATTCTAAGATAGGATTGGTCAAGGGGAGGTGAAGTAGGGATAAATGGTGAGTAAGTTGTAAGAACCCAAGCAGCTCATATGGGCCTTACAAGGATGTTGCACAAATCCAAATCGGACTAAGAGTGACGGGATGGGAATCTTTGACGAGGGACGAACTTTTGCGTGGGAAAGTCCCAGCGTTGCTCCCCAGCAGTCGCCATGCTTTGGCCCTGGCTCAAAAACTTTTCATGAAACCAATCCGCTACTCTGATTACTGGATTTCTGGACTTTTTCCTCCGTTTTGGGACTGAGTCTGGAGTTCCTGCTTCGATAGTGATTTTTCCGATGCCCTCCACCGGCACTCCCTCTATACTTGAGCACCTTCCTATTACCGGTTTCGCTACCGGAATCCTAAAGGGAACATACTGGAATGTACTATAATGATCTGTATTCGGGCCATTGTATATTTGAGGGACGCTTGTGGGGCTTGTTATCTGTTGCTGGATACACACATCACGCACAGTAGGATGTGATAAGGCCTCCGTTCTGAGTTCCTCGAGTTCCGCATTTATGTGAACTTGTCCATCAAGAGTGAAAATAAATTCCAGGCTATCCCCTGGGAACTTCCTTGGGGGGTTGGCCGCTCCTGGCCGATGATCGTTGAGCACAGCCTCACGATTTACACACTTGATGTGTTCGGTAATGAGATCGGTTGGACAATTTCTTGATCTTAAACCCTTCTCGGCGCTCTTGAGACGTGAGAGAACCTCGGAAAGCGTTTCCTCTATCTCAGAGGGTATCGTCAAAGTGGTTGCAGCGCTACTGCGCTGCCTCAATGGATAGCTGTGATCGAACATAGCGTCCGGCCACTGGATGTAATCCTCGTCTCCAAAGCCTCCGCGCCAACGATCATCTTCCAGGCCTTCTTCATTTTTCACTACAACAATTCCCTTATCGCGCGGAGCTGACCACATTGTACCTGATTGAGTCCAGGGGGGGAAGTTACAACCTAGGATCGGTTGTGAATCAGCAGCCGTAGTGTTTGACGATCCGACAATTAATTCAGTTGGGTCTGAGGATCTACTCAGACAGCCTGAAAGGACCATCTTCGGTTGACCCTCAGTCTTGGGACGCTGTTGATAAATCAATGGGCTGCCAGTCTTTGAGACATGAGGCATAGGGTATATCCTCCATTTTGCTGGACTTGAACTCTCCATCTCGTTGATTGACTTCCGTTTGACAACTGCTTCCGCCCTTTCTCGCTCGACCCACTGTTCATACGTCTTCGCATCCTGTAGGTGTAATGGTGCTATGAAGGCAAAGGATGGTAACCGTGACTTTGTCAAGGATGGAGATGGTGAATGGGGTAGCAGACAGAAGCCAGCGTTTGGATGTTGGCTTGTGGTACCAGGACTCTCAGGCTTTATTGACTTCGAATTCAATGATCCCACGATGGGCCTTGAAGCATTAGAACCTGTGATATCATTGGATGTAGACTCCAAATCCCCGGGGATACATGTCAGTTCCACCTGGGACTCTGAGTCATTTAGTGGCCTTCTCGCCTTAATATCTAAGTCCTGGCAGTCGCTTTCGATATTCCAGGTAAGGTGGTGGTGAAGTGGGGCTCCGCTAATCTTCCTTTCTGCTACTGGTTTCCCCATATTTCGGCGCTAGAATTGAGATTTTAATGAATCGTATTGAAGGCTAAGCGGTGTACGTGATATAACTTACGATTATTCGCTGTCTTTACTACAGCCCCCGCCAGCAGATAGCCGTCGGACAGTCTTCGTAGTAGACCCAGGCAGTGTTAGGACTCTAGGTCTGCAGCTCCTAGGATCAGGCCCTGTGGTTGCGCCAGTTAGCAGGCTGGCAGCTGTAGGAAGCAAGCACTCCACCGACTTACAAGCTCCTATTTCGTCTAATGCTGTGTGGGGAGAGGGTCTAAATAGCCCTCTGAAAGGGGTGGAGACTTTTTATGCTTCTAGGAATCCAGAACCTCCTTGGCAGGGCCCCGGGGACACCGCTCTCAGCCTCTGCTCAGAGCAGCACTTCGTTTCTGCTCAAGGTAGCTTTCAGGGACACCGGGCGGTGGTTCTTGGTATTGAGCCTTCGCGAGACAGGGTTCGAGATGAGTGCGTCGAGAGGGTAGCTGATTGGAGTGGAGAGAACGTCCTGGTAATAGTTCTTGGCATAGTGTTGTTCACGGTGGTCTGAAATCTCAAGGGCCAAGATATTCTATATCGCCGGTCGAGGCGGACAAAATTTGAACGCCTAATATCGATGAAACATTAGCCGGTGCCATAAAAGATTTCAGGCCCTTTACTCAATCATTTTTAATATCTATACGTTCGACTCTCATCTAAGTACCGGAATTTGAACTATAAATGCCGATTTACAGATCTCATCTAGCCAGTCATGATGTGTACGGATGAAATAGGTAAGTGTAGACGATGTCCCTCTAAAATCGTCATTCTTAATCGTGAGTACAACAACAGTTTCACTCCACAGATAGTAGATGAAGAACACATAAGTTCATCAATATCTGCTTCCAAGGCGTATATAATTATGAAGAAGAGGAGCCAAGGAGAATGTTACCAGGGCAGGTTCCAAAGCCATGATATCCCACAATCCTACTCCTCGGGCCGTTGACTGCATGAATGTAACAGCAAAATATCATAATCTTGAATGAAAAAGGTAAGTACATGTCATAAGGAAGATAGAATCCTAGGTGCCCATTTGGTCTCTGAGGATATTGATGAATAGCCGGGTGGCAAGGAGTAATTTAGTTATGAGTGCTATTACACTGAGTAGTATTGGTCTTCAAATCAGCGGGGACACTATAAATATGTGTCGTGCTCCGATCTTCTCAGAAGGGAAGAAGTATTTCTCGTTAGCATGAGTAGTGCATATAAAGGGGCTCAGGTAGATCAATGATTTACTCAATCAATAATGATTCTCTCCCTTGGGGATATATGAAACTGTGTCTTTCTGGGCTCTATGGGAGTCTTGTATTTGCGGGTTTTGTTCGTATCACCGGAACTCACACACAACAGTTCTTTCAGCGCACTCTACTACTACTTCCAGAACATGCCACCTCAGGTCTTGGGCAGACTGGGCAAGGAGGCCGTGTGGTATTGAGGATTTAGGGTAGTGCGCTAGCAAAGGGATTTCAAGGTTACTGGGACCCTGGCGGAACCAATTGGGAAATAGGAGCCTTATTATCATCAAGGGCAACAGGTTTGCATTTCTATGAACTACTTATATCACTTCCATCCAATTCTGGCTGGTAGAGGGTAACTAAACTAATTATTTCCTCCGTTTCCAAATCTTGGTATACACTGACACTCATGACTAACAGAAGCCATCAACGCACCCAAATTGCCATCCAACCAGACAAATGATACTCTTAACTTTGCAAAAGACCTCATACTCTGTGCCCCCCTCCCCCCCCTTCCCTTTTTTTTTCTCTTCACTTTTTCAATCATCAAGACCGGTTCCTGAACATTCTGAGCCCCTGAATGTTTGTCCCTCTTCGAACCCGGTCCCCACATGTAGAGGCCTAGCGTGAGGAGGAGCCTCCCGCATTGGACTTGAGAATGTACTTGTCAGCAGCTACGCCGGTTGCGCCCTGTGCCGCTTTCAAGATGTGATCGATTTGGGGGCTAGGTGGTCCCTCTTTCATGTCGGTGACAAGCTTTTGGAGCTTTTCGAGACCTTTGCAATACGAACTGTACCTATCGATCATCCAAGACATGTACTGTTCGTCCGGAATCCCCATCTCTCTGAACTGAACTTCCCAGTGATCGATTTCGCTCTTAAGATCTTCAGGAATCGGATGGACAACGGTTTTATACTGCGCACGACGGCGACGGCGCTTGGGGGGGGCGGCCTGGTTCTGGCCTCTCATGGCCGCCTCGTTCTGGCGTCTCATGGCGAGGTCAAGAACACCTGGTAGGAGGAAGACTGGCAAGGTGAGGCCGCCGTGTTGATCATCCGCATTCCTTGCTGGGGGCCTGAATTGTTCGGCGACCATAGCTCGAAGGCCAGAATAGATGTCGGCATTTGTCGTACCACATTCACCAACCTCTTCTCCCTGGGGACGAATTTGTTTCTTAGAGGGGGGCTTTTCGTCACCGGTGAGCTCACGCATCGCGCAGATCAGGCGCTCACGTTCCTTGAGAGACGAAGAGATAGTGCTCTGGCGGTAGTGCTCAACAGACAAGCCCACGGCCTTCGCGAGTACCTTCTCGACTTCACTTCCTTCCCCACCAATCTCCTCCTTACAAGGAGCCTCGCCCAATCCGAGGTTCTGCACCTTTGAAACCAGGTTGTCACCCTCAATGTTGCTGTTTTTATCACGATCGTTCGGCGCGGAAATTTTCACGCGCTGAGAAAAGGAACATGTAGAAAGAAGTGCTTCCTCGAATGTTGCCCTGAACGCACGGCTAGACGCCTCGCTACCGCTCCCATACTCAGCTCCATTAGATGAAGCGGGCTAAAGGGACTAGTGAGCCATGGTGACAGTATTGATCATTTATGAGAGGAGCTTACCTGTTGATAGGGATTGGTAGAACCACGGTTCTGATATTTTTGATTACACTTGCATCCCGGGTTGGTGCATTGCCCCGGGTCTTCATCCTCCTGGTCGATGGCTTGATCAATTTTGGAAGCCTCTTCCTTCTTGCCTCTGGCCTGAGCCTGCTGGTTCGGGAGGGATTTATATTTCTTGATGTAGGCATCAAGGGACTTTCCTTTGTCAGATTCATCGACCATTTTTGAAGTGTTTGGAGCCATCTTTTCGTCTTTCTCTGTCGCTGGCTTCAGCTGGGATTGTGTGGGTGGTTTAGGTTGAGACTGCGCATTTGCATTCCTTTTAGCCCGGCTTCTGCCTTTCCTACGGTTGGAGCGGGTAACCGGTTTATCAATCATGTCAGACATGGTAGAGGTAGGATTTGTCGGTGTGGAGGCCTCAGTATCATTTGGAAACCCCGAAACCTCGAACTCCCTGCCATCACTAGAAATGAATGTATTGTATCCCTCGGGTCTCTTTACAGTTCCTTTTGGATGATCACAACACTCCTCCATTTCCTTGACCATGAACTGCCCACTAGGTTCACCTCGAGATAGTTTATTGACTGCAAATTCAATTGCAAGACGCTTGATTTCTCGTATTTCCTCCTCACTACGTTGTTTACCCGAGTCGGTGAACTCGTCGTGGAAGGTGATCCTACTGGTAATTCCTGGAGCCCTTCTTTGCTCCTTAGTCGCACCTTTAGAAGGAGCCTTAGTCTCACTGTTCACCTGGGGCGGCACGATCGTTCCAGCCCGCTCCGGCCTAACTATCTTAGACGAAAGGGTGCCTGGAATCTTGCCCCCATCAATAAGTTTGAATATCTGTGCCCGCGTAGCCGGAGAAAGGATTTCGGGAGAGTCAAGTGGCATGTAACGTCGCATGAAATGAACAAGAGACTGATATCTTTCTTTAGTAATATTCCAACCGGCTGGAGGAAGTTGCAAGTCATTCGCTTCTGCACAGTTACCTGTGCTATCCGACGAGCCTGTGGATGGCTTTGCAGGCATAGGATGCGTGTTTGGTCCCGCGCCACCCCGCGCGTGGCCTGTATGTTTTTCAACAACCCAGAGAGGTACAGTACCCCCTCGTCGCTGGTTCGGATGTGTAAGACCGGGCGGTAGGGCTTGAATCTTCATATCTCCATGGTCTCCATTAATCTCCCTTCGTATGGCGAGCGTGTCAAGACTGTGAAACGTCCTTGGCCCGGCAAAACTATTATTTCTGACTCCTAGAGGCTCGCCGCTCTGCGGTACGTTGGCATTGGCACTGGAACATGCTCCCAAGGTTACTTCTCCTGAAGCTCTATTCTCCATAAGGCGGGAGTAGTCCGCAGGCTGAATGCCACGAGGGGTAGCCCGGGCCAGTGCTACGTCCTTCCAGTGTCCAGTTGACTGATTGGGCTCTAAGATTCCGCTCCTCTCTGTTCGGGTGTATTCGCCCCCATCCCCAGAGGCACAGTGAGAGTTCATATCGACAGGGCACATATCCGGCATAGGAGGGCGAACCGATGGTTGAGGAAAAACGAGCTGAGACTCCGTTCTAGCCCTTTCAAGGGCTTCACGAGCTAAACGTATCAATCGCCCTTCTAGAGCTTTGGTATCAATGGGCTCTGTCATTGTGCAGGAAACTCTAAGGCTCTGTTAGATTCTGGAAGCAAATAACTATCTCTCGGTAGCTTGAAATCTGGATTTATACCTATGCGTGACCGTTATAGCCTTTGTTATGATAGTGAGGTTTAGTTAGGTGTTTTTGGAAATGGTGCTTTGTGCGGTGAATAATTTTCGTTAAGGAGACACCCGATAGGCGAAACTATGAAATATCGAGGGGGCAAAGGTTTCCCCTGATATAGATCCGCAGAAACAATCACTCGGTTTTCGAGTGATAAAATATGTCGAAAAGAAATATATTACACTGGATGTTGGGTGCATTGCAAATAGGCCTCTTTGGGATGATTTGTGGGTGACCAGGATATAAAGCAGTCGCACTTTAAATCGCCCACGCTAATATAATCGGGGTTTCTGCCCCAAGACTGTAAAACCTTTTACTGTGAGGTATCAGTCACATCGTGGGGAATAGCGAGAAAGCTAATTAAAAACCTCATTTGTTTGATTCGTCTTACAATCCTCAAAGGGAACTACAACACAGGGGCTTGGGATAGTGTGCATTGGATATTCATAATAATGTCAAGCACGACCGCGATCCAGAAATTACTTATCTTTAATAAAATATTAAGCTAAATGTCTTGAAATGTCTGTACATGACTATATATATACTTATTATAGTTGGATAAACCCTACTACTACCATCACTAGCACCCGAATCAAAGGCTTATAGGGAGCTGCTCCAAACTATATCCTGCCTGATGAAGATATAGATTGATGTAGAATCATTTACGTGGTTGAACAGACGAACTTGGACACTTGAAAAGCGAAGGCCCACATGTATACACCTGGAAAAACGAAATAAATTTGATACATTATGCGGCTATTATCGTGGAGATACCGACTTGTGTCCAGAGATTTTTTACATGCTGTCGGTCGGGCTTAGTACACCTAGTACTACCTTGTCCCCCTTTATCTGCAACTCTTCTCGCCACTCCATACAACCCACACCTCCTAAATTTGTCCGTACTTCCCTACCACCCGCCAACCACATATCACCATTTAAACAATCGAAGCTAAAAGAAAGCAGATGCTCATCCGCATACGGAACTATTAGTCTCTCTGACCTGAACCATGATAATCCCAATATGCGATCGATGTAAACTAGCAAATAATTATTTCTGGTTCTACAGTGCACCGATGAATATTGGTTATGGCAATGATGTAGGCCGGAACATGCTGGTGTTGAGCTGTTGTCTGATAAACTGCACTCAAGCGCAGGGGACATGTAATTTTGGCGTGACCCCTTGACAGGATGTATACTTCTTTGAGGTCGATGGATATAATATCGGCGTGGGTTAATACTCCCCATAACCATCAAAAACTAGTATGTCCCGCATCATGCATGCCAAGGCACTAAACCGATCGACACGCCTTCAGCTGCTTCGCAGAGCCGCATCTTGATTCAACCACACATAGAGAGACAGGGGTAGTAGCTCGTTTTTCCACACTGGTAATGTGCCAATGTACCCAGGGTGATGCAACGACTAGATTTCCCACTCAAAATTTCAACCACATGCGGTCCAAATGTAGCCCAAATGAGGCAACAATATATGGTATACAAAGTAAACAAATCACTGTAGAGGATTCATTGGTTATATTTAAATAAAAGAAATCAAGGTGGTTGCGAATTTACTAAGGCCTCACCTAACAGCCTAGTCCCAAGCCGTTGCATCACTTTTAGGGACTGGAGGCGCGCTTCTGCCACCTAGCTCCTCGCTACAATTCCCTCAACGGTTCCTGAACACATCCCTTCACCATATTTAGGTGCTTGCAATCTTCTTCTTCGTTTTTTCATTTTCTCCTTTCCAATATAATTTCATTCCTTCGTTACAGGAATTCAGGGGTTTGCAAGCAAATACATATAGTTTCAGGCGGCCCCATTGCGATAGTATATTATCCCGAGCAAAGTTCAAGGCCGGAACGAGATAGGAGCATACAGGTGAGTTATAAAACTTTCGCCCAGCAAGATCCTAAACATAGCTAATCTATGAAAAAACCAGGTGTCTATTTATCCTCAGTGATATAGCTACTATCTGTAAATGGATAGGCAGGCGCAGTGACCCCAATATTATCGTCCCAAGCGGCACCACCACCACTCTGCCCCGTAAGGCATGATCTTTACTACCACCTGTACAACAGGGCGTGGTATTCAAATATTACAGCACTTCTATCTAAATTACCCATTTGCAGAGATATGGACTGAGCGGTCAAAGCTACAAAGAAGACTTGACCTACTAAAGGCACCTTACAAGGTGCGTTAAGATTGGGTTAAAAGGCGTCAGGAATTTCGAACCCCAATCCCAGATGTTCGCTGTAATTCTTGGAGGTAGTGACGTGCCCAGCAGGCCCAGGGTTTAACGATGACTAGTACTGATTGAACCGCTCTGATTACATTGAGTTACGACCCACCGCTTCTCTAAATTCGCCATCTGTCCTCTGCTGCCTAATAAGCATTAGAAATCTAACCCCATTCCATAGGGCTAGGTATGGTCTCAGGATACATGTGCTCAAAATATGGTCTAGTTAGTTCGTAGTACCTTATAATTATACTAGGAAGTAGCCCTACCCAGCAGTGAACACCCTTGACAGCACCTCGAGACGGCTGGCGACATTGGTATTTCACAAACACTCACCCAGTAGCTACCTGGAACCTTGGGCATGATAAAATTGCGGGCAAATCCCATCGACCACGTTCTATATTTTTCAGTGGGTGGTGGTGGGGCGCAGACCGATGACCTTCTTTATGTCAATTGCCTTTTGGTCTTATCCATGATCCTGCTCGTTGGGTCGAGGAACCTTTGATCCAGAATAGCTCAGGGGGTGGATGCAGGTAGCTACGTAGTGTCGCGGCCCCGTAACAAGAGCTGGGGTAGGTTTTTGATGTCAATTGTTTTGGAGGATAAAGCTAAATCTCTAGCGCCCAGAGTTTGTTGTGGAGTCACGGGTTGATAACACCAGCCAACAGGTCCTTGTCAGCCCATACTGCGCGCAGCTACCCTGCCTCTACAATTTATCTGTTTTCATATATTTCATTTTTAGTAAGAGAGGTTGTCATCATAACTGGATGTTGATTATAGGTACGGTCTCTTTATTTTTACTTCGATGGTTTCCATTCGATATATTATCTCTAAATTCGCTGTCTCCCTAGAAGAAATCATGTAATAAGCTTTTACAAGCTACTGTATCTCGAGCTCATAGTGAGGTTAGGGAATACATGCGGTATACCACGTACCTAGGTGTGTTACTCTCCTTGAATATTATTGAAGTCCTTGGCATATATAAAAACGTAACTTAGAAATAACTGTTCCCAGGGGGTTGTCTTAGAATCTGAGGCCTATTACCAGGTTTTGTCACACCTCTCCCCTGGGTACCCTCAGCGAGAATGAATCTACCTATCGATCAGGTAGGTGCGGCAAGGGTCACTGGGTGCTTAATGTACTTAATGCCAATCTACCCTCACGGGACATTGCATGCTGTGTGCAGGTACAACACAACTAAATGATTTGGTGTTGGGGGCCTAACCAGTGACTGCTGGAAATTTTTTAAGTGCGGTATACTCACATGCCCTCGGTTGCCAAGACCTGAACAAAGCATGCTTTGTATTTCTGTCCATTCACAAAGTCCTCATGATACGATATGATACGATAATGTTACTCTCCACGCATGAATAGTAATATCCGAATGCAAATAGAAAAGTGTCTCCTCTCCTACCTACGATTCCATCATCTTCACTCTGGTCCTCGGAACACTTAAATAGCCATCGATTCCTAACCCTCTGCTTTTTTCTTACATTCCCATCCCCTCTCACTATCGCTACTTCGCAACATATAACAAACTACTAAAGAGTCTATTATCGACAATATCATCATGCCTATTGGAACCGTTACCCTTGAGGCTGCTCAGCTGTATGCAGTAACAATGTGGATCAAGGGGTACACAGATATGCTCCGCTCTGCTCGCGTGGTGATGGACCGTTTTAAAGATACAGCAGACGATATGGAGCCACCCGAGATATATCAGCTCTACAAGGCATTTCACGATAGCCACCTGTCTCATGTTCTTAGTGGGCCCGCCAGGGTCCTCTCTCAGATGGTTGTCAGGGACATCGACATGAGTACCAAATATGAGAAGGTACCACTGCTCATAAATGGACACCCAACTGGAGTGGTTCAACAAACCTCCTTGGATATCCACCGTTCCTTTAAGGGTGTGGAGTTTGGCCATATTGAAAAAAGGAACCAGATGAAGAAGCAGGCTAAGGAAATGTTTGGTGTGAGAGACCCGAAAAAAGAAACGGAAGAGCACGATGATGATGTCAAGAGGCTACTTTCGAAGGGTATTTGGTTAGAGATGCCGAAGGATGAAGAGCAGGCCCTATATGAGCAGGTCCTCAACGACACTCGGGTAAAATATTACCAAGCGTTCAAGGTTACGTATAACTATGATACTCGAGCCGTCTCATTCTATCGACCAAATTCAACCGGCGAAATGGTTGCTTTCTAGTCTCTAAGTCAACTATCCTCTCAAATTTCTCTAAAGATATCTACTTCTGTGTTTCTACTTTCAGATTTCTAGTTAATCTTTGCCCTCTTTAATTTGTGGTGTTGATGATCAGCTTGGACTTTACTTAGGCATTCTCTAATATATTTTATTAGGGTTTCTATGTGCATCCCCTATTATAGCTCAGTGACCCCAAAAGAATGATATATCTCACTTAACTCTACTCCTTCAACAACTTATTCCCCCGTGCACGACTCAAATTCAGTGGAGTACCCAGGTGGGCCCCATTGCCTGTGCAAATAAAGTGACAAAACAGCGACTCATTCACTTGCATAAAGCCTCAACCTCATAAATCTATGCTTCGATTAGTATAGCTATTTTCTTGTATTTTGATTAGTTTGGGTTCTTAGTGGTTGGGTTCGGGTGATAGGGCAGAAACCGGTCTGCCATACGAGTGAGTAGTATTCTTGGCTCAATCAGCCCAAGTACCACGCGACTTGGCATCCTAAGTCCCGAAGCTATAAATGAAGACTCTAATATATAACTGACGATAGACTTTCCAAATAAAAGGCGACTGGGACAGTATCACCACGAGGAATTACGAAATCCCATCGACGCCTATCTCCAAAGGCAATACCCAAGCACATATATTTACCGCCGCCCAAGCCCCACTCAAACCAAACACCCAAAGGCCACATAAATAACGGAGCAGGATATAAAAGACTAGCAACTGCGTGAGAGATAGAAACATATGTTAATACAGGACAGGGGCTAAACGAAGGCGTCTTCATTTAAAGAAGGTTCAAAATGAACGTAAATTTAGATTTGTTGGTGAATGTGTGAGGGAACTATTATCAACAAAACGGAAGATGTAAAACTTTTGGGCATACAACGGTGGAAAAAGGGAACACCAAGATTAAAAATAATACTGGATTTGAAAAGGAGCTGCAATGCGATGCTTCAGGAAGATCTTTGGGGATTAGAACAGGTATGGTTACGATCTGTGCTGTATCCGGAGTCCTTCTTTCTATGATCCCTGAAACTTCCCTTCACCCTCAAAGAAAGTTCCCCCAGCCATGATTGCTTTTTCTTCACCTTTGTAAACGTGGCATTCTTGGTAGTGACCTCTTGTAGGTGTTGAGACTTGCCAACCCTGCCTGGTTGGTCTTTTTCGGCGGCGCTATGCTCAAAACTATCAAGACACCCATTCCCTGGAACGGCATCTTCGGTTGCGCCTGGTAAGAACCGAGCTTGGGTGACGTCTATCGAGGATGGGGGGGAGCTGATGGGGGTTGCGATTAAGCTCTCAGCCGCAATAGCTGCCTTCTCTGTTGGAGATTTGTTGCTATCGATATTGGGGGTATACAAGGTAGTTGAATCTAGAGAAAGAAGACTTCGATGAGGTGAAGGTATCGTTATTATGCTCGATGATTCTGGATGCCAGGGCTGCCTGGTCGTGATTCGAAGAGCAGGCTTTCTGATCACAGTTCCAACACTTCCCCCAGTGCTGAAGGATTCGATGGATGCCAAAGATGGATTCTGATGTTTTAGTGGGGTCAGGCTGCTCCTCTGAAGCCCTGTACGCCCCGAAACGGCCCCAGCCTGCCAACCGAACCCGCGCATGGTGGGTACCCAGGATGCCACATCGAGTGTGTTTGGGTCAAGAGTGGTAAAGAAAGATGGCCGAACACATCGTCCTGAGGGAGGTGTTGGGACATCGTTGTCAATATCAGATTGGGTGTGGGCGGGCCGGTAATACGAGTTCGGATCTGTGGGGTCCTCGTAATATCCTGCTGTGGGAGGTCGCGTGCTGTCATCACCATTCCCGGCACATAGACGAAGGTAACGGTCACATCCAGAAACCTTCGCTCTTGAGCACACACCTGATATGTCTGTTCCGGAAGTGGCATCAGTTCTTCTACTGTAACCCATGCTATTTGGGGTGCCATCGGATCCTTTAGAGTCCTGGACTGCACTCTTTTCCTCAATCTCTGAGCGGATGTGGTCTAATGAGGATGCCCCGACAGTCTCGTCTCTTTCAACACTCCAGATTGATTCAGCATGGCTGCTGGAATTTATTATATGGTTTTTGCCATCTGATCTCTGTGAGAACGGTTCGATATATGTGCATAGGGTGGAAGCTTCGGAAGACGCTCTTGATTGAGCAGGAGCAAGTCCTTCTTTGGGACGTCGCTTGAAGATATTGAAAATTGGAATCCGTGACACCATTTTTCTACAAACTTTTGAACCAGAAATAAATAGCCTAGCAGTCATTGATCGTGTGATAGGAGATGATTGACTGAGATCTGATGTCGGCGAAAGCATTGCTATCATACTAGCTGAACTGTTGCCCCGTTTCCTATTGCGAACGCCTGGCATTTTACTCTCATCTGCCAAAGGACTTGGTAATCTCGGATACGAGTCTCCGCTAAGTGTATATATTTTCTGGTCTTTCAGGCGGCTAGTCTCCTTAAGCCCGTTGTTCCCGTCCCCAGATGAAGCATAGATGATGGAAACAACAGAATCTGTGTCTGGACAGCTCGCAACTGAGTTTGATCTGGTGCGTACAGAAAAAACCTGTCTCTGTGTTGGTTCTCCTAGTTCAGACGAGGTGGATTCAATACTCAAAAGTTGAGATATCTGCTTGCGGATTTCCTCCACATGGGACTCAACATGATGTTGCCTCTCATGCCAAATGCTGTCGGCATCACTAGGCGTCAGAGGGGGACTGGGGTCGCGATGGAAAGGACTCCGGAACCCATTGGAATCGGCACTCCTATTGCTGGCCGGTGTTGACATGATGAATGTCGTTATCGCTGTTCCGTCACCGAAGCTGCTGACTATTCGTTGCACACATGACGGTCTGGCCGGTGTCCTGAATGGCATATCTATCCCAGAAACATTGACCCCTGTAGCAAGCTGTTCCGAACCAGACGAAATCCCTCGGTTCCCTGAGAAATCGGTCGAGGAGGACTCAAGGGATTGAGTGCTCCGTAGTGAGCGTTTTAATCTGAGCGGAGTACGGTAACTCTGGCGCCGGTACTTGTTTGAGGCTGGTGGGCGGTTTGCGTCGGTGAAGCTGGGCGAGTTGAAACTAGATTCCCGACAGTGTTCCAGCTCGCATCTACCCTTTGGCTCATCCGTGATACGGAGGTGCTTTACCCGGCGAAGAGTGCGCCTTGGACTATTTCTTGTTTGTACCATTCGATGATTGTTTTATCCTGATGCCGAAACCGCTAGACCAATATTATGGACTAAACTAGAGGGAAAACACCCTGCCTGACTGTAAACCTGCAGATCCAATCGGCCGACGTTAGATCAGAGGCTCAAATAACGATGGGATAGTAAGCAGGCTTCGTACTTGCTCCAGACTTATCAAGACTTGTGGTTACGGAATGATTTTTTCCTTTCAGAGTCCTATGAGGATCTATCTAGATCGAATGGTAGAGTGTCGTAATAGGAGAAAAACTAGTTGATACAGTTAGATTAGTAGACGAATTGGTGGGCGGTAATCTATTTAGATAAATTCGGAGTACATTTAACGCTAGCCAACCCACTTTCTGCTTCAGAAAAAAAAAACGCCAAAACACCAGAGGATATCCCTCAGTAGTACTAAAACCCGGCGACACAACAGAAAAAGGGAGCGTTGAGGACAAAGGAGATGGATTGAGATGCAATAGATCAGATTGGTAACATAAAGAAATTCGAGGATAGATGACCGCTTGTTGAAAGTGGGGTGTAGTTGATAAAGGGAGTGAGTGGGGTGAAGTGCTGTTGGGTGGTGAATTTAGCACTCATACACTCCGTGCCTGGCACGTGACTTTGCCAAGTCTGGGCGGGTTGTCATGGTGAAGGAGTGGAAACTCGAACATTGCTTAGCCTTATGTACCCGCCAGCACGGCACCAGCCTTAGAGATCCTCATGCAAGGTAGTCGACAAAGATGTCTTGCTTTTGCTAAAGGTGTCGTTGAGTTGGGATATTACCCGCACGATCCGATATTGCTACACGTACCTACTGCGAAAAATAAACGCACATTATGGTGGCTGTGGAGTAGGGCTGGACAGAAAAGTTCCACCGTGAAAAACCGGGCACTGTATGTCTCCATGATGCTAAGACGAAGAGTGATCCCTGGCGTTCATTTGGTGGGACATAGTGTTAGGGGGTGTCAGCACATGCTGAACTTTTACTGAGACCTTATTGTTCTCCATTTACGCTTTGGCCCCGGAAACCCTATTTTTTCTCTCTCCCTATCCGCTGAGCAACCTATCATCATGATCCATCACTCGATCACATTCCATGCCAAGCCTTTACTCAAGCACGGTGGACAAATTGTCCCTGGTGACCATGTACTTGCTCTTTGTATATCAGTAAAGTGGATTTCATCAGCCTTTTTGCGTTAGCGTTCTGGGTTACAGTGAGCATCTGGGACATAGGTGCGCAATGTTTATGCTGGGCGGGAGCGCAAGAAGGGGGGGCGCGGGGGTGTCTGGGCCAATCCGATGTACAGCAGGTGCATGAGCTAGGGAGTTTTTTCTGGTGTGGTACTAGGCGGGGGCTACTCTGGTAAGAACACTGAGGGTGGGTAGACAAGAGAGATGTGATGGGGGAGATGACTAGAGTCAAGTAGCACGATTTGGAACATGTTCTTGGAGACGAAAAGACATTTCTCCCGGTGTATATCACAGATAATTTCATAGAGACCGCGCATTTATTTTAGTGAAGGAAAAGCTTCGTTACGTTACCGTTTACTAGATGTTGGAAGTACCTGATAAAGGAATCATCTCGCTCCTTTGATGAGTATGAATATATATGCGGAATTAATAAAGGAGGTGAGGATTAGGCGAGAGAAATGAGAAATGAGCAAGGGGCACCGCCGAATAAGAACGAAATTGAGAAACATCGCGGACAGGCAAGCATGCAAGGTGACGATTATATAATGGAGAAGATGAAGAAAAGGACAAACAACAGGGCATAAAGCTTATCATTTTTTTAGAAGGTTTGGACATCAGCACAATGAGCACACGGACATGAAGAAATACCCAGACAACCGCCAAGGCCTAAACAACTACCATGCCCACAAATTATGGTGTGGCGAATACACACCAGTGCTTTGCCCCCCTGCACGGAGGCCACAAACTACCCACTATTCCCACCCCGGTTCGGCCCCCAACCCAACCCACTTTTTCATTTTTCTGGCGACCTCCTCGACTGTCATCTGGAACTGGTTCTGCGCGAACCGTTCGAGCGATTTAGGCTTTTTCTCGAGCCCAGCGCGGGCTTTCTTCCTCTCCTCTCTCTCTTTCTCCCTTTGTGCCTTCTCGGTCTCCTTCTCCTGGGCTTTGGCTTTCTTGTGCTCCTCTTCGGCCTGCAGCTTTACGCGAAGCTCGGCTTTGCGTGCCTCTTCTTTATGGAGCTTTGCGAGGGCACTCCTGACGCGGGTAGCCCTCTTCTCGGAGTGGCGGCGCTCACGAGGGGTTGGCTCGCGCTCGGCGCGCTCAGCGAAACGCTTCGAGGCAATTTCCATTTGGAGGGCGGTAGAGCGCTGGACATCAAAAGAAATACGTTCGCGCGTGGTGGTTAGGCGGATAGCCTGTTGAGCGCGGAGCTCAGAAATGAGGTTGATTGGGGGTGGGTCGTGAAAATTCTCACTACCTATGCTGAGGATTTCGGTGGCGTGGCGGGGACGAGAAGAGGGACGGGTAGAGGGACGGGAAGAGGGAGGTTGTTGGGAGGGGCGGGTAGCGGTGAGCATTGGAATAGATGCCATAGGGTTAGAAAGTGGGTGGACCCCCTCAATGGGCGGGAGAACGTAGGGAAGATCTTTAGGGCTCGGCGGTGCGCGCGGCCTGCGTGGTGGCTCGGGTGGCTGGATGTCAGTGAGTGGTGGTATATAATAAGGAAGATCAACGACCACTGAGCGGGGAGGATCCTTGCCCCTCCTTAAGCTCCCTAGGATGCTAGGGCGGACTATGTCTGCGCTTATTCTGGTGCTTCCGAGGAGACTGGGGCGTGAAGGTTCCGAGCCGGGCGAGAGTGGTTCTTTGCGGAGGTCGGGGGCGCTTCTACGCTTCTGGAGCTTTTGAGGTACCCTCGGAGACTGAAGTACAACCTCATTGCTTTGAATGGGGGGTGTTGGGACCGTCAGTTGGCCGTTGGCGGGTGGGCTAACGGCCCTACTTAGACCAGCATCGATAGGGCCGATACAAGAATTGTCCCCGTTATCTTGAGTCAACGTAATGGTCGGAATGGCGGCCATCGTCTCACTGTCCTTTGGTGGTTGAACGGTGTTGGTGATTTCTCTGTGGGACGCGGCAGACCCCCCGCCCGTTGAAGTACTAGCCGCACCCGAGGGCTCGTATGGCGGCCCCCTCCTAATATTCATGTGCTCGTAGAAGCGTGAAGAATAGGGGTTTGAACATGCACTATCGCCATAAGAACCATAGCCTGAGCCAGATCGTTGGCTTTGTAGTGTACCGTGAAACCCTCTGTATTCAGGTGAAGACGTCTCGATGGGTGGGTTTGGGTATGGATAAGGGCTTGGATAGGGGACATAGGGGTACTCGGACATTGCGGATGAGGGGAAGTAATATGCAGTGTAAATAACGGGAGATAACTGTGAATGAAAGGTTAAGGGGAGTGGATATCAATTCTAGGGATGCACGCGATGTTGGTTGGATGAAGGGTGTATGTTGAGGTTGTGAGCTTGTTGCTGAGGGAGGCATGTGAATAGGCCAGTATGCATTTAGATAAATGTATGCTTGCCACACCTGTTCTCAACCACACCCCGACACCCTTAATGGAGGATTAAAGGTGGGACAAACTTTCCTCATGCGCACAGTAAACAAAAGAGTACCAATCAACCATTAAATTACCCTCACAAAACGCGGACCAACAAATGCAAATACGCTTACCACATTCAACCGTAGCCCACCTGCACCGAGACAATTTTAAAAGTGTTCACATTCCTGACCCACGCTGAACTGACGACCGACTATATTTACATCCTGAGCTGGTACACATGAAATTAAAACCAATCTTTTGCGATGCTGATTGATTAAACCAGAATGTTCACGCCGTATCACTCGGCGTCCACAGTTCCAATCATTTGTTTCAACCTCTTGGCTAAGTCTTCCATATGACTCTGTTTTTAATAGAAGGTACATCTAAATCAATACTAACACTCACAAAGGTGTCATCTTCTAGGTATACTCACACTTCTTTGGCCCATTGTGAACCAGAGAAAGGATACGAGTAATCACACCAAGACCTTTCACTACCCCTATCAGCCAATTTTTGCATCACTTCTTCAACAGTCTAACCTCGATATCACACGTCTCACATCAGTTCAACTGTTATCACAGCCCCCACCTTAGTTTGCAACGACTCAGAAAATCACCCCGCCCATATTGAAATCTTGTCGCCGTAACCCTGAATAACGTCAAACCAAGGCCCATAGCTATATGATTGATTTCCAGCGACTTGCGGCCCCACTATCGATACCGATCATACCACATCACTCGTGCCAAGCCGTCTTTACACCAGCCGCAGTGCCCTTTTTTTCTTTTGTTTAATTCATGAAGCTATAGTGTCCTTGACACAGCCTACTCGAACAAGGAACCAGGGAGATCGAAGAGCCAAGGCGTTCTAAAGGTAGGGGAAAGCCTGGAGCAAGGGGTGCCTTTACTACATGTACCTATATAGCCCTATTTCTTACCTTGTTAAGTAAAGCCCCCCCCGCGCACCATCCGCTCAAACGTAACAGGATTAGGGGAAGACCTCTCCAAGTCTGAGCTTTCTGGACCGTGCTAAGGAACTAAGTAGTTAGTGTGGAGGCTACGAATCGGGATAATTAAACTGTGCTCACAGGAGTTACCTGCAGATTTGCATATGTAGCATATGACAGGTGTGTATAGGAATTTCACACTCCTCTTATAGCTTTAGCAAATTCAACTTATTCAATACTTTCAGGATATCTAAGTCTCTAAGCGAAGTCACCTTAACGCTCTGAAACCTTAAAGTGTCTCCCTGATTACCTAGTTATCTCAAAGCCCAAGACACTCAAGATCGAGAAAATCACCCTGGAGACAACGGAGACAGATCTCGAGCTAGAAGAGCACACGTAGTAGTATTGTCCATTCTCTCCACCATCTCAACACTGCCCTCAGCTAAGTAGTCAATTTGTGTCCCACCCCAATCCCACACTCAGTACAAACCCTAATCAAAACCCACTATATCCCCTTTTCTGCTACCGCGATACATTACTGGTAACGATAGTAAAAGATACCCTCCGAAGCGAAATACGATCACCAACTCAGAAAGCTAAATCATCCACTCTTCCATTTTTCTATCCATCTCATCGTCCTTCAACTCCTTCGCATCATCTGCCTCCTCATCCAACATGAGCTCAGGCATAATTGCTGCTGAGTTCCAATAGATATACCTTCCCACAAACAACAGTTAGTCTCTCATGCTTTCATCGCTCCCTACACTAAACTTCGTTTTTAAACGGGCAATAAATCCAGACACTAACCCATCCTGTTCATACATGACCTCCTCATTTGACTCAATCTCCGTATCGGAGCCAAATGACACCTCACGCCTAATCGGCTTTGGCAACGGACTATTTTCTGGCGACTCGCGCCACCACTCATCCTCCTGCGATGGTGTACGTTGCTCAGTTCCCTCATCAGCCTCGATCAACTCGGGGACCTGGTACAGCTGGCCCGGCCAGAAATCTGCAGGTGGTGACTTGTGCTCATCATCGTGGACGAGCTCAGGGACATTGGCGACGTCGTAGTCGGATGACCTATGACGTGGATAATCGACATTCCTATCACGACCTTCCATGTTCTTGCCGACGCTGATGTGGGGGTTGCTAAGAGGAGAGGCAGCCCCATCACTACTATCAATGTATCCAAAGACCCTTCTAGCGAGTTCCCTCGGCATACGGGCGATATCACGGTCGCTGCGGCGGCAGTACGTGTAGTACCTTTCAGGCGACTGTTCATAGCAGTGATGTGGCGGGGCACACTCGTGACCGGGCCAACTATGGTACTTGTAGAATTCCATGAGATGATTCAAGAAGGAACGATCATCATCGATGCAGCGTGTATTGAAGAGTGAGATGAGACGAGTTTCAGAGAGCTTATCAAACCTCTCGGGGTGCTCATCGAGACAGTCCTGACATGGTTCTTCGCTGTACTCGTGGATGAGATTGGGGTGAATGGTGTCGGAACACTCTAAGTCTGTTTTTGTCGACACGAACACTGGGTGAAAGCACCCGTGGTGTGTCATAATATTGATGCACATTGTGAAGCAGCTTTAAAGCAAGGGATAGGAATTAAGCCTTAGGGCAGGGGGACAGCAGCGGATGTGCTGCTGGCTTTGTGTAGTAAGGTGGTGATGGTTGTGGGTGAGGTTGTGGTGGGGAGAGAACGTATTGTGTGTGGGTGGTGGATTTATACTCAGCTGGTAGCGACTCTTGAAAAACTTGTTTGGCTGAGATTATGAAGCGTGCTTTCAACACTAGTTATGTATTGTAGATGAGCGAGATACGGATCCGGTAATAACCTGACTTGTGTATTTTTTACATTCAAGGGACGTCTTTCCTCCACCCAGGGATACATGTACTATACAAAAGATTTGGAGGTCCCAAAGTATTTCCACAACCTTAGAGCGCGTCTCGTATGTTATGTGGGGGCTCAAAAGTAGGTAACATCCATCATATAACTAGTCACACCATAGAACCAATTTTTATCCAACCTCACGTGCTACAGGGGCCCCAAATCGAAGAGAAGGTAGGAACCTATCCACTGACAACATATTGATACATCGCAACAGGTTTCGTGACGGAGGGGATCCAGGTATGCTTATATCTTGGAGACCTACTATTCTATGTTACCATCTGGATCCCCATGCAGCTGCCCCTTGCACCGCAAGCAAAAGAAAACACTCATGAACAAACAAACCGAAGTATCTGGACCAGCGTCGAGCTCCACGCTAGCTTCATACATGCTAGGGGGTCTATTATAATGAAGTATAAATACATGTACTTAGATATATATAATTAAAAGCCGGTCTATCCGGTGAGGGGGTGAACACCATAGAAACCGAACGATCCTGCCTAGCGAACACCCAGACCTACCCCGCGTATTCGCGGGAGAGGATATTGATTGATTTGTGTCCACAAAACACTCTCTTGGTTTTAATGTCAACAAGTTGTCTTGGGAGGATTTGGACTTTCTTTTGCTTAGTTCGAGTGACCCTTTGTGACCCGCCAAGCCGCTAGCTTCATCGCAACACCTACACCCAGTGTTCCCAACGGTTGTAACCGGTCTGTATTTTTAGCAAAACTGAACTGAACCGAACTGAACTAAATGAAAATGCCCTGCAACTGAACCGACCGAACAGGAACCGGTTTATGCTGCAGAACCGTTCTGAGGTCTTGGCGCCAGTATCGCAGGAACTATACACCAAAGGTGATCAGGGCTAGGGTCTCCTCTAAGTAGGGTGTTCGTAACTTGTATGAGGAGATCCAGCTGCCTGTAAAACCGGTTTAACCCTAGCCCAAAACTGAACTGAACCAAATAGAGACAAGACAAAACCGAACCGAACTGTTTTGTTAAACAGTTCTAGTAAACCGGTTTGAACTGGTAAACCGTAAAACCATTGGAAACACTGCCTACACCACACTCTTTCGTTTTTTTTTGTATCGCTAACACTCGCCCCAGAGGTACGTGAGTGTGGTGCTATAGAAACACTAACATCTGTGGAGCGCAAATGCTTACTTTTGACTTCTGTTAGCTTTCTCCATCAGGTTTTGCCGTGGAGTATTTTTCCAATGGGCCGCAATACCGACTGTCATAGACATGATGGTGTGATCTACACATATACGTTGGAGCACCGTTGTCTGGTCTGCTATGGCCGAGTGGGTTTGTGTGATTCAAGTGCAGTGATGGTCGAGAATCCCCACCCCTTTGTGGTTCAAAAACAGCCCGTTTATGGACATTGGCGCGCCTACGAGTTCACCGCCACGGAGTTTGGGGCTCGCTGGATGCCCTTCAGTTCGCTCGGTAGCATGCCACGTTATTCCTTTGAATGAGGAGGTTTACCCCCCACCTCCAACGACCACGAGTGTACACTTACCCTTTCGTGACCTACCGCCGCTCTACCCCTCAACATCTACCTACACAGGCACCCAGCACCATGTTTCAAGGAAAGAGACCACGAGGCACTACATGCGTTTCTTTCGGAATATAATCTGATTCCACTTCTCCCCTGTGCCTGTCCTTCCGGCCGTCAACCCGCCAACACCTCATCTCCAACCGCGCAGCTCGCCCGCAAACCAGGCCCCCGAGAACCTAAGTGGAAATCGGCCCAATAAAGCGCTGATAAGGGGACTAGGCACTCATTCCCACTCCTTCGGCTCTCCCTTTTCTCCAACCCCTTGCAGCCGCACTAGTAAGTGGACCCTTCAACGCCAAGCCACCGTTAGCCGCCGCCGTCGCTCTGGCTCGAGACGCAAATCATCGCGCAGAATAGGGAAAAGAAGACACATGGGGTGGAATCAATGGGCATGGGCCGTTGTGAGTCACCGCCTCCAGCATATGAAGGGGCCGCCCACCATTATCGGGGTATGTCGATGGCCTCTCCCGCGGTTGGTTGTGGCCCACAAAATATCGAGATATATATTGCACGCGACGACTCGATTCCGCGTCAGTAATCCCTTTGACCTCTGACGGATATGAACCGGCAAAAAGACAACCTCTGGGAATATGCCCATAGCGGGGATGATAGGCTAGGTACAGGCGCGATATACTGATTATTTATGACTAGCAAGGTGGTTGAAGGATATAATATTACCAATAATTATGGTTATGATATATTCTATCCTAAATATTTCCGCGCCCTCAGTGTTACAATTGATGCCATGGTCAAGAGACTATGTGTATCTAGGGAGTTATTGGACATTGCCATCCTTTCGTTGGTTCAGAACATCTAAGCCTGGCCATTGGGCTGTATTTGGGCTGCCTCTGGCAGGTAGTTCTGCTTATGGAACAGAAATGTAATTGTATACAACCTTAAAGTAGTTTTTAAGCCCGGAAAGATAAATGGCTGGTTTGTGCATCTTTGTGGGAGTTGAATAGGCTGCTTGAGACGAGGGGTTTTCTTCTTGCCAAAGTATCCGTAAATGCCTTTCATCATTCGTTGTGCAAGCTCATTCACTGAACAATGGGGCTCTCTAGCAAGGTTTTCGGTGGTAGGAACCGGTTTTCATATGAGTACATACCGTACCAACCAGCCATAGGATAGCCGTGAGCTGAACTAACTATACCAACTGTTTACATAGGCAGTTTAAACCGGTAAGAACCATTTGAATTGACTCCAATCTGGTAGCCCTATAGACGGAATAATACAAGTAAGATAATTCATGAGAATACAAATATCAGTCCTTAGTACGATCCCAGGATTTCAAGCACTCCAGTGCTTCTATAGTCTCTACACCTAGCGTTCCACGAAGAGTACCAATTGTATGTTTGGCTGATGAAAACAAACGTTCAGGTTCTGCAGACATAGCGGGTATAGAGTGAATATCGATGGCCATTTTGCTTAGCGTTGGGTAATGCTGTCGAACATTAACCTCCGTCCACCACTCCCGGGAGTGAGTAGTACCCATTTCCGCTGGTGTTCCACAGTACTGCTCCAACTCGTCCATTTCACTCCTGGAAACCCCAACACTTGAATGCATCCAAGAATCAAGATCGTCCTTTTCTCTATCTAAGTCTGGATTGATGATACTTGTTGCCGGTACAGTGGGCTTATAGGTGGTAATCCAGTAGTTATTGAGAATGGTACGTGCCTGAAGGACTTCAGATGGTGACCAACAGTCTTCACAATATCTCTATTTCAGTGTTGGATTTAAAACCACTGTGGCAATATATGGAACAGATGATCTAGCGAGTGAACAATATTTCCACATTTTTGCACGTCCAGCTTGCAGCATGAGATGGGAATGGCATCACCGGAAGATTGAATAATGGCTTTGTCATAATGTGCAATCAGGAAGTCCATAGCAGGTAGTACTTTACCCAATGTTGAGGTACGTCCTTCCGTCGCAAGCGTAATCTTTTCAAAGGGTTGTAAAAAAGCCCGAATTTGATCCAAGATCTCCCAGTCCTGTTTAGAGAGACGATCCTCATCCAGATTGTAATCGTAGGCATATAAATCAATGGCTTTGTGTACAGTAGGGCGAAGGATGCTAGTTAAAAGCTCATACCAGGAATTTCAGCGTATATCATTATCACAGTGTGGGAGGAGACCGCAGCTTCGATTTTTGAAATCAACGATGCGTTGAGGACTATGTCGAATATGAATGATGATGTTGTGTGCTTGTCCAAGAGGCCTAATTTGCCTCCAACGTTCCAATGTTGATGTCCCACATTCATCCCCATTATCCCCATCAAGCTCACCTTTCCACCGAAGAGGAAGTCTTTAACACTGAGGTTTATAATATGCCCAATACACCGAAGTCTCCTCTGAACACTATCCCACTCCAATCCTTTTCCAACCAAATATTTTCCCAAATGATGCAGCAATGCATTATTAACTGACGCATTGTCCATCATAGCATATCCCATTTTTGAAGCAATCCCATAGTACTCTAAAAGATTGATAACAATGTGCGACATGTTTTCTCCCGAATGTGACCCTTCAATAGTTCTAATGGCTAGGACTGATTGGTGGAGGGATCCGTCCTCTTCTGTATAATGACCTATGATACCAATTATGGGAAGATGGTTTGGTGATGTCCAGCCATCCAGAGTAACATGAATCTCGGATTGGGCTTTCTGCAAAGTATTACAAACAACAGTCCTCTGAGTATTGAATGTAAGTACAACCCATGATTGAACCGTAGAGTTTGAGGTTGGCATAAACTGGACGGCGTCAGGACGGAGGTAGGAAACAAAGTCATGAAGTTGAGTGGAGGTCTCAAATGTAAAAGGGAGACTTCGTTGTGATATTAAGCGGATCTGTTCTTGAGATCAATAGTGGGTAGTCAACAGCAGCGTATGTGCTCTTACCAATAAATCAGCTATTACCTCTGAATTGGGTGTCTCTGCGAGATTCTCAGCTTGTTGTTCAGTATTAAAACCCCCTCGCCTCCGTAGGCCAACATCTCCTGCCCGTTTCATTGCATCCTGTATTGTTTGTTCCCTTACTTCAACTTTCTTGTGCCTCTTTTCCTGTTTCTCGTATATTCCGTGAACCTTATTGAGGTGTTGAGCCCGTAGTGTGCTCCCAGAATTGAGCATATACTGGCGTGATTTTGTTTTATTAACACAGTGATTACACTGCCAAATACTATCGAATAGTCAATCTTGGTTTGAGATAAATCATAGCGATTCACTTACTACTCACCATTCAGTAAAGATTTTGTACCGTGAATGACACCATCCTCCCCCCATGTCCATGAAGTAGTTTCCCTCACTCGCTTCTTAGCTCCTGAATCTGTTTTAGACATCTCAATCATCTCGCCTGTTGTGGTTGCAGTTGGTGGTCAGCCTTCCCTATATTCTTCCATATTGTTGAGATGAGATCGAGAGGGCTGATATGATGATTGATTGTTATCTCTATCATTTGTAGCCGAAGAGGTGGTAATGCTTGAAGAAAGTATTGTAGAACTTCCTACTGGGCGCACACAAATAGTTGAATGAATATCAGAAGTTTCCATATCATCTTCATTTCCCTGGTCAGAATAGGAAGCGGCGCCAGGTAGGGCTTTGAGGATGGGATTAATATTGTCAGACATGGTCTAAGGTTGTAGATTTGAAATGATGTAGGTAGAAACCCGGAGTAGATGATTGATGAGGATCCTTACTTGCTTGAGATGACTCATATGTTTGCAAAACTAGGCATCCAATCTTTCTTAAACGGTTTAAACCAGTGCTAAAGTGGTAATCTATGCTTATGAACCGTTTAAACCATCTAATCAGCAACCATTGCACTGCACCAACCACTGTAATGAATGGTTTGGTATCAACGGTTCGTACCAGTATACCGCCGAACCATTGGAGTCCTTGCTCTCTAGTGAATCGCAATGCAAAGGTTTATCTATAAACTCCCTCCAGAGATGGGCCTCTAATAATCTGTCCTCGGATGGGGCACAGTCAAGTAATCAATAACAAGACGAGGTGAATCTCAAATAGCAGATCCCGCAGGTTAACCTCCGAGGTGAACGAATACTACACAGATGAGGGCTCAAACATATAGGACTACGCACAGTAAAACAACAGGGATCTGATATCAATAGTTTTGAAGAGTACAATTGGTTAGAACTGACATTTATCCTACTACTTGATGCTACACCCAAGTATCGCAACCAAGGGAAATTAAGAGAAGGAAGTGGTTTTTTATTTACTTAAAACTCCCCCACTATTACACTCAGGCATCCTATAAAGCCAAAACTGCAAGGCCAAGAGCAATGAAAGCTCCAACAGAGACAAGAACCGAGTCCACACCGTTTGCGGAGTTTGAAAGCGCGGGGGGCGTAGGAGCTGAAATGGTACCATTGGTGGCGGTAGGGGTAGCACTAGTGACCAAGGTGACCGTGTTAGTAATATCGCTGGGACTGACGACGGTGCCGTTATTGACTTGGCTATTGGTGGGAGCTGACATCATGGGAGCAGTTGCATTTCCAGGTGTATGCTGAGTGGGCTGCGCAACCGTTGACATCCCAGTGAGAGTGTTGTAAGTGAAAACTGCAAACCAATTGTTAGAAATATGAAAAAAGGAACATAAGCCGATGACATTCGTACCTGGAAGAGAAACGGGACCGCTTTCCATGTCACCAAAGTCCTCGACTCCATCATCTTCTTCCCCATGACTGTGAGCGTGAGAATGCTCAGCTTCAAGATCTTTGGTGGCTGTTGGTAACATCGGGACGACAGGCTCGGTACTGGTGGCTCCCACAGCGGTAACCATGGTCATCAGCATACCGCCAAGGCCTTCAGTCATATCCGGGAGTGTAGTGATGGTCGTGATGATCATCCCCTCTGGAGGGGTAAACTCATTTGCTGCTGCCGCGCCCATACCCGGTTGAGGAAGCATGAACTCTTCGAGATCAAGGTTATTATTGAGATCATCCTCTGTAAGAGCTCTCCCCTCTCTATTATGTGTTAGACACCCAGATAAATCATCCCAGGTATACAACAAGGGAAAGGAAAGCATACTTAAGATTAGGAAACGAGAAGGCTGGGGCAGCCGCCATGAGCACAGCGGCGATACTGACAGTGAGAATAGAGAAATGCATGTTGTATCAACGAGGGTAGCGACTTCTTTTACTTCTGGTAAATAATGAGAAAAGAAGGGAATGTTGGTTATGGCAAAGAGTTGACTTTTTGCTAGAAAGAGGGTGACGGTGAAAGAAGGTTGATGTGAGAGGGGTGGGGGTGGAAGGGTGAATGAGGAAAGTTGATCAGGACGAAAAGAGGAAACGTGGACGTGAGTTGTGTGTTGTGTGGAAAGAATTTTCAGATGGGACTGCTTTGTGTGGAGAGGTATTTGCGCAAGTCCGCGTGCTGCCAGGTTTCAATAGGGCAGGACACTCTTTCAATGTGTAAATCCCTGCCTTGTCGCCTCTCAAGGCCCAACCTGTCTGCTCTAATATACTGTACATGGCTATATGTACTTACATACATGTATACATAGGGCAACTAAATGTACCATTCCCCATAGACTCCCCCTTAAATAACATTTCAATTCGTGGGGCACCTATCCCAATGTTTTCCCCCTTATCCAGTATTTGACTACACATGATTGTTGACAATCCCGACTGTCGCGTTCTCCCAGCTTCATCCGATGAACCCTACGCAAGCCGAATTGTAACGCTTACCTCACTTTGATATCTCCCCTCCAGCGGTTAGATAGGATTTAGACAGGAGCAGTTTTTCGTTTTTTGAGGAACACCGGAGCATCATGTCTCTAGGTGAGAATACACTAGAACAGTGCATAAACATTAGGGAGGTTGGGGAATGATTGGAGGTTGTTTTCTATTTGTACCTATCTTGAGGCTGGGACGTTTTTGGCTTGGCTAAAGTCCGTTCATAAACCGGGTAAAATAGGCCTACTCACTAATTGTGGCTCATGTTTTCCTTCTGTTCCACCAGCGGAGGAGCGTCACCGCCCATCACTCGATAGTACTTTTCCTTGTCTTGTAAAATGTGTTGCTTCCGGGCACAGCAAACCAATTCGCCTATAGCTAGGAATATATGTCCAGTACACATATACATGTAGGTAACTCTCTTAGATGGTATACAAGATATCTCTCCTATTCTCAATACCTTCTTGATAATGGGGTCTAATCCATCTTGTACCCTGTCAGGAGGGATACGAAAGTTCCATTTCCCTGTGGTTCTTGAATATTGTGATCATCCAATCGCTGGCAGGGTACTCGGGCGGGGGCATTCAATTACCTAAACCACGGAATTCTATTACTATTATGATATCGTCCCTATGATTCCAGCTTAGGCTGGAAATTCTAAAAAGCTTATATGCTCGCGGTACATGTAGATCATACCCACCCCCACCCCCGCCCCCGGCGCCGTAGCTTCACCCGCCTAGAGCGATTAGATTACTCGCAGGGTCATCCATTTGATAACCCGCCTGCTTGTTCGTAGCTTCAGAGCTGCTATTCTATACCGGGGGTCCATGCCAGAAATTCACAAATGAACGCATCTCAGAGCTACACTAGCTGCCTTTATGATCTCCACTTCCAAGCTACCTAACCCCATTAGGACCTATTTCAGAGTGTCATTATACCCCAAGCTCGATAATGTAACCTACGGGCTTGAATACTAGTTAATCCCTCACTAAGAATACAGTTTAATAGATACGGATCTGTAGGGGCTACATCATTGCTAAATTTCTGTCATTTACCATACATCTTTGATCGAACTCCCTTCATCTCATGGCCACTCCTCTATGGACTTTTTCACTCGCTCCAAGCCCTCCCAATCGTGCGCATCTTCGTACATCTTTATGATCTCCGTCGGCCCAATCGAGTTCTCCGTCACAACCTCTCCTTCGCTGTCAACGTCTACAATAGTCTTCACCATTGTCCAATTGTCCCTCTTTGGGAGAATGACTGCCTCATGCTCTGGAAAATACCCGGAGGGAAACTTGGCTTTCTGTTCTGCTGTCCGCGGTACCACAGGCACCCACTGTGGCGGATTCTGGTTACAAATCTCTACCAGCTTTTGGTAGTTCTTATGCGCGGACCTTGGCAGCTGCCACTTTCCTTTCTCCCTTATGGTGCTGCCCTGGTACTCGTTTACGGCCTGCCAGACATCCCTTATCTGTTCTCTCGTGCGATGCTCCTTCGGGAGCCTCATGATCATGACCGCTTTTTTCAAAAGCTTCGTGGTACGCTTTACGCTGCGTGTTTTCGCCATCCACTGATTAAGTGTGGTAGTTGGCAACGGAGGGACGCGGACCCAGTAGTCAAGGGAGGCGCGGTCAAAATCGTGCTTTTTGGTCCATGCGAAGTGCGGCGATATATCGTTGTCAGCTGGTCTCTCAATCTCAAATTTAGGGGGGGCGTCCCCGACCCTGCGGCCTCCACTGGGGGGTGTATCTTTAGATTTGGGGACGGGGGGGCGCCAGGGTATGATGGTAGATCGCGCGAAAGCCAGACGAGCTGCTCGCTCATCTTCGGGGGTTTGGACCGAATGTACGGCTGTCCTGCTTGCCATTTTGCTGATTGACACGATACCTGGTGTATTTCCGTGGACAAGAAGAGATCGTAAGGGCCTGGAAGGCTTAGAGATAAGTCTTTGCCTTATATTGTTTGGGTATTGGTGGGTTCGCTTAGGTGGGGTGGGGTGGGGTGTGGTTGCGTCTTGTGAGACAAAGCACAAATTTGTTTTAGTGATGTTAAGACAAAGAAATAAAACGAATAAAGCTCTTTGTTCGCACATCCTTCATAGCCGTGAGGCGAGGCGAAGCAAATCTGCCCTTGGGTAGACCCCTCCGTCCCCAACCCCAGCATCACCTTCATGAAACCTTGTCTTCCGAAGCAACATAGTCTTCCCGCTACCAAGCGCTCCCCCCCCCCCCCCCTCGGTGGCAGTCGCGGCTTGAAAAAAGAGGAGTAGTACTTTGCTGATGTTCATGACCGTGGTAGCCAATATGAGGGATATACCACCGGTTGTGCGTTCTTCATGTTCCCATCATTGACCGTGGAATATATGAGCTTCACCTCTCAGGTTTTATGTACTGGGAGTGTGCATCGGCTCCCACTGCCGGAACACCTGGTTCTAGGGATAATGTATAACCTCCTGATATGGCGGTCACTTTGTACGGCTTTGCACAGGCATTTCGCACCAGCACTCACTGTAATGGATCCTGCGGTGGGTCTCCCTACAATCGGTGGAAAGCTTTACAATGATAAGGGGAGGTAAGCAAAGAAAAATGGGGGGGGGGAATATGTAGAGTATACTTACTTATACTAACGGCGCGCCCCCTTTGTGACCACTAGGCTCTTAGGTGAAAAAGCGGCCGAGCATAGGTTTGCCAAACCGCCTGAATCCCCGTTATAAAATCTAGAAGCTGACAGAAAAAAAACCTAACCAGAAGAGTATCCCAGCTTATACTTTCAGACACCGATAGACCATCTACATCGTCCACAGTTTGGATATGCATAATAGAGTCCGGAGATTGGTTGATCTAGAGTTTTTCGGGATTGAGGTGATCTTGGATCCGAATTCAGTACACCATTAATCACTTGAATCTAAATTTATCTCAATATAACTTGTTGTTCGACCGAGAGTAAAGCATGAAAGCTATTTATCGCTTGTGATTTAATATTTTCAAGCTAATGCTTAAAGATATCCTACACAATCTACCTACCATCTACGGTCCGCAAATCAATTATATCCCATGCAGTTCATAAATGGACACCTCCTTAATATTTGCAGTTTCCCAGTCAAGGCGCGAGCGATGGTTGGTCTGGTAAGCCTTGGCAACAAACAACGCTAACGCTCTTGGGACAGTAACAATTCTGCCAAGGCCGTTCTAATAATGAACGACAAGCATCTACTGCTTCAATGTTGCTATGTAGCAGGAGGCGGGGGTTCATCTAAAAACGAGACAACCGCAGCTAACTTGGATCCCGGCGACCGAATGCAGTCCCTTCGCCTAGAAAACAGTAGTTTCGGTGATGCACCCCCGGGGTGCCTGTGGTGACATCCGGCGTGGAAGAAATACTGTCGTGGAGAGATAATATGAGGATAATTCTTAAAGTAAGAAAGTCTATTTCTTGAGAGAGAGATATACTGATAAGCTAAATAGGGCACCGGAGTAGAAGGAGGTCAGGCGATACTAATCCTAGGAACCAGGTATTGATACCCGGTTCAGAGTTATCTAGCAGCAAGTATTAATATCGATTAACTCGAGATAGGGTCGAAGGGTAAATTAGATTCAAGGCTTTCACTCCTCGATACCCAATATTTCACTTGACCAAGGATTACTGATATGGGGCACCGACTAATCTAGGGTTCTCATCAGAACCCATAGCTTCGTCGGGTGTAATCCGCAAGGGTAGGTATTTGTAGTTTTTACTCTTGAGGGACATCCAGCAAGCTTTTGATGAGATACCCCACTCGGATGGTTAATAGTGATTGCAATTACCCGCCTAACAGAAATAGAACTACAAATCACTTACTCTGAACGGGAAACAGAGTACATCAGGTTGCCAATAGCCCAAGGAGCATACCGGAAATCTTAATGTAGTAGTTACTCCTCTATAATTAAATATATGATTGATAGCTACCTTAACTTTGATGGGGTTTATGTAGACCGGGGGCTGGTCGTGGGGCGAACGTTGGTAGACCATGTGTGGTATCTTGAAAGTGCAACCTGTCAAAAGTCGCGTTACAGTGCACAAATAGCTTGCTTGTTTTGCTGACAAGTTTTCAGCTACGCAATATTCTGCTGTCGAAAGAAAGAAAAAAGAGAAAAACCACACGCTAATCTAAAGTGGGATCAGTTTCCCATAGAATGATCCCCCACCGCGCAGAACCTGCAAATTCTCAAGGGGGCTCATCCTGCCCGCAGGGTACTCTGAAAAGAATATTGAGACAGCAACTATTCTCGCCACTTAACAATAACTAATCAGACGTCTTGTCCCTGATTACAGTTCCAAAACTCCGTATTCAACTATTACACCCCGGGAAGGCCTTGGAAGGAGGGATTGAACAACATGACTAAAGAAGCTGCCTCTACCAGCCCTCCAGTACTAGATATTACTAGGGGTGGCAACGGCGAAGAAATCGTCGACGAAAATACTCGCATGGAAGGGACGGGTACCAATAACGTGGAAGTAGCTTCAGCGTCAGCGACTCCGTGCGATGGTGAGTAACATCAGCTGATATCCCCATGTATCAACACTATGGATTAATCTAAAATGGATTAGACGAGACTCAAAACGAATCCAAGAAAACTCCCAGTATCCAGACTCAGGCGGTACAACTCAACTACCAGAGTGCAGGAATCCACAGGCAGAAGGTCCTGGCCGGCGGGCCAAAAGCGGTTCCATATCCTATCCTAATTCACAATGGACGCCGAATTCCACCAATTCCACCCGCTAGATCTCAGCTTCGCCAAAGCATGTCATTCGAGCCCACCACTCCTACGAACAATCTAGTACCAAGCACTCCTGGAAGCAGTGACAGCACGATATCACATCCCGGTAGTAGCGACGGCACAATTCTGAGGGAGTCCCCTAGACGGGATCATTGGAGGGATCATCGTCGTTCCCCAATTGTGCAAAACTTCAGTGATGAGGAATGGGATGCTGCTATGTCACTTATCCTACTTCATCGTAAGTCGAAGATTGTTCCTACACTTAGCCAGTACATTTTCAGTGACACTTTAAACGATTTATCTAACTCATTGGTCCTATAGAGCACGCTACCTACGCAGAGCAAAACAACATCCCACAAGAGGTACTCCGTAGCTCATATGTCACTAGGTTTGGAACCGCTGAAGATGTATTATCCCAGGCAGCGGCTCGTGCAATTGCAGCCACTCCTGCCACTTTCAACAACGAAGACCTTCGCTGGGTCATTTGGGCACTTCAGCATATGGGAAACCAACCAACTGCTAGGAACTTCCACCTTCTTGCATCCGATTTCAACCACCGCTTCCCGCACAAGAAGATGACCGCCGAGCAGCTGTATTATAAGTGGGCGGGTTGGCATGAGGAGATGAGCCGTGCCAACAGGCCTATCGTTGTCTAGGGAGAGTCAATACTATGGGGTGGAGGAGGTACTATCACAGCTTGAGTTTAGAAGGCCGTCGCAGTTCGGCATTCTCATGGGTTGTATAAACAGTTTACTGAGAGCTGCCAGTGCGGCACTGTACACTTGCGGATTGTGTGGTGAACCAAAATTCAAGCTTTTGTACAAACGCCACTATAAGCAAACTCCATTGTAAATTTTTAAAATATAGGTCAAGCCGATGGAAGACCTTAGATATTATTTCTGTGCGCCTTCTTCCACGAAGCAAATTATATCCGGGTTTGTAGAGTTATACAATGTCAACAGATAGCAAGGCATGCATGCGGCCCAAGATATCTTAGACTGATAAGGGAAAGGTCAAAATAGATGTATTTTTAAAGAGGGTGGAGGCAACTGAATGGATATTCCATGCCCACAGCTCAAGAAACACTCTGCAGACCCTAAGGCAGCTCCCCCATATAAGAGGAAGGTATGCTGCTACGTGAATGTCAACGTTGGATGGCAAGGCAGCCTCCTATTACCTACGAACATCCCTGGGATCTGAAGAGGTCGCACCTGAATTGGATCGGAACACTAAGTGAAAGTGGACTGCGTACAGAGATGTTGCACCAATAATATTCTAAATAGAATTGGCTCAGTTAAAGCCTAAACCCTGTTACACAAACGAAGTTGAGTAGCAAACATCTTGTGTGCTTTCGTGTATTTATATGATTGAACATGTTTACATTTATGTAATTGGAAAAATGTTTGGTGACCCTAGAGCACCTACAGAGCCACGTGTGGTGCTAGATAAGATCCAACCCCCCGTGTGTTTACCATTCCCCCGCCTCTCCGTCCACACCAACACTTACTGAAAGGTCAAGCAATAACACTGATAAAAGACCACTTAGTACCAGAGCAGCTGTTCCTCAAGAAGCCAACGCACGAACCTTCTAGATCTGTGATAGAATGTGAGTCATGTTCTTTTCCAGCCTTTATCCCTAACGAAACCTCACCCCCTGCTCTTACACTGCAAAGTGCTCCTCCCCCCACCCCTCCGCGAGCTTTAGGCACGCCACAATAACTCATATCGTATTAGTTGAGATATACGTTCACCTGCTAGAGTTTATCCCGGGCCTCTTTTCCTTAGAGATTCCGCACCATGTTAGTATACTACCTAAGTAAGCTATGGCCAGATCCTAACGACTGTGATTAGCTTCTAAGACAATGTCTCATTTTCACGACTTCGAGCACCAACCGGGCACAGTGCCCCTTCCTCCAAAGCCGCAGGAGCCGAAGTGGATGCTTGATGTATCCATCAACCTCATATGCCCTGACTGCCGAGAGGACCCAGCAAACATTATTGAGGAATATTCCAGCGGGGATACAGTCTGCGGCTCATGCGGCCTCGTCATGGCGGAACACATGATCGATACCCGTGCCGAGTGGCGTAACTTTAGCAATGACGACTCCAGCGGTAAAGTCGACATGAACCGAGTCGGGGCGGTGTCTGATCCCTTCCAGAGCGGCTCTGGACTTGACACAACAATTCAGCGCATTAGAGGAGACTCCAAAGCTGATAGCATTGCCAGGGCACACAGAAAGATTACCAGTAAGCCCGAGAGCAAGAACCTCACAAAGGCTTACATCGAGATTGATGCTTTTTGTGGTAAAATTGGGATTCAGGATAATGTAAGGGATGTAGCGAAGTTGATCTACAAGAAGGTTGACGAGGAGATGAGGAAGAGATCGAGGCATCACATTGTCCATGAGGCTGCAGTAGCCAGCTGCATCTTGATTGCTTGCCGGCAGTGCAAGGTTGATCGAACATTCCGTGAGATTTTCTTGTTGACAAATGTCCCGAAGAAAGAAATCGGCCGTACCTTCAAGAAAATTGAAAGCTTTCTGGTCAAGACGGGCACCAGTATCGACACTCAGGAGGTTTCTGCTCCTGTAACACACGTCACGCCGGAGAAGTATGTTTCGACCTCTCATACAGGGGCCGGCTCACTCATGATCCGTTTCTGTAATCTGCTGGGCTATGACGCCAGGTTCACTCTTGCAGCAGAAGAGCTTGTAAAAAAGATGTCGACTCACCCCGACTTCTGCGCACGTAGTCCGCTCAGCGTTGCCGCGACCGCGATCTACGTAATCGCCAAGGTCACAAACAAGAAGGTCGATCAGGGGACTGTTTCAAAGACAGTTGGCATCTCGTCGTCAAGCATCAGCACTGGATACAGGGCCATCAATGCTCGGAAGGAGACGTACTTCGATCAAGCATGGCTGTCGAAGATCGGGGGAAGTCTGGCTTACTTTCCTGAATTGACGGCAGACGATATGAGGAGGTATCAGAAGTATGTGAGGCCAGGGTCTAAGCAGGGTATGAAGGAAGAGGTTCTGGCCAATTAGGCTTTCCTGCATCTTTCTAAATAATTCCGTTTACTTGGTTCGTTCCTTGAACACCGTACTCAGCAGGGTTTGTGAAGACGCGCTTATGACCACAGAATTCCTAGTCTCCTACACCTCGGACGTACCATGAAAAAAATCGCGAAAGTGCAATCCTGGAAACCACCTTCTTTGACACAGTTTGGCTACAGGTGTGGGTGAGGGGTCGCAAAATAGTACAAACGTGGATGATAGGGGGTCACTACAGTATCTTATAGCTAGCATTTTAATCAGGGTTACAAATAGTAAAACTACTTGACTAATTAAGATCCTAGTTGAATTACACAATATTGAACTTCATAATGTGTCCTAGCTCCTCCGTAGCCCCCGTGAGAAAATATATGTAAGCAGCTATTAAGTACTTTGCTAGGTAGAGCAACTGGTGTTCTTCTCCCCTAATAGGCTTGCTACTTACATCTTGCCTCGCATGGCTACCGCTTTTTCTTTACTGGACACGATGCTTGTTCTGCTTACCGCCGAATTTTCGTTCGTACTTCGGAGATCCCATGAGTAACTACTGGTTAACTGTTTGCTCCATGCTATCACGACGGCCTCACCTCGCAGTAGAACGCATAAATAACTCCAGCAGTATAGGATAGGAATACCCCCACTGAAACGGACCGGAGAGCTAGTATCGGCGTCCCGACAATCGGAATTCTGCTGAATCGCAGGTCCGCGGCCTTGCGCGTTCCGAGTGACTACAGATGATCCCGCAACGAGCTTCAACTGAACCACACCCAACATTTATGAATTGCACTGGCTGGGGCCGAGAAAATAATTCTAAGGCGAGCCTACTGGGATGCATATTCACAGCCCACCACCAGTCTGGTGGATAAATCCCGACCAGGCAGACGTGTTTGTTGCTTTACCTGAGAACGAATCGGTAAGAGTTTCCGCAGCCGGTAGAGAAACAGAAAGTTTAAGCGCGCGGTAGGTGTGGGTCCGTTCATGCTGCGTAACCACCCATCACATCCACAAATGGCTATCGCAGGCCGCTGGCCTCACGCATGCACGCCGTTGGGGGACATGTGCATGTATCGGCAGCAGTTCCTTGTCAGAAGTGGGTGGCCGCGTGCTTCTGTCCGATTGTCTTGCGCCGTTCGGTTTGTTAGTGATTTCTGTTTCTCAATATCGAATGTTTAAGTCTGGATAGAGGGTGGTAGCCCATCCGTTAATATCGCATCCGGTCTGCCTAGCGTATCGGATTTCTATCCAGTCGGAACCAATACCCTACTGGCTGGACGGAGAATTAGAATACGGGTATTTGATACCGTAGATTGGGGTAAGCGTATGTACAGGAGAATATTGGAGGACGCTGGCAAGGTTGTCTCTCTGAGGGAGTTTTGCCATTGTGTGGCAGAACGCAAGTAAGGAGTGGTAGGACAGAAAGACGCTCTTGGGATAGAGAGAATGTCACTCAACGAGCCAATTCTTCGTATACTCTCTAAATAAAATCCACTAGGTCAGAATTGGGATTTCCATCAGTCACCTCCTGCTGCTCCAATATGAGCTGAACAGAGGGCAAATAATCCGTGTGCGGGAAAGTATTCCTGCATGCCAAGTTTATTAGCCAGCCCTTCACTGAACAACGCCCGGACTTGGCAGGTCGGGACAAGAATCGATCGGCAAGATCTCAAGACCCTATATACGAGTCGGCGAATTTCAAACTTTTCCCACCGGTTAACTGCTTGGGCCAATATGCATGGTGGCAGACGACCGGGCCATTGAGCGAGGTCGGCCCATTCATGAATGGTGCAATGGCGAGATGACCGGTGCCTGGTTTACAGTTGGGACAGGACGCGTTGATTCCACCCAGGACATATCAGGGCCTGTATAAGTAGGAGGTCACTAGCCGCCCCTAGGGGGTAAATCCATTAGCATATCCTCCTTTGACTTCCTCATATTCCACTATCCACTTACAGGGGTAGTACTAATACTAGTGTCCGCGCCTCTCGGTATAGAGAAGATACGCAAAGTTGCCTATAAATAAGATTCTCACCAACCGCGCGCCAGTTCATCCCGTAATTCATCCGATGGCAAGCTCAGTTGTTGATCCCCCCGAGTCTTATACCGACGAAACGCTCCGTCTATGGCGGCAGTACCCCGAGCTCAAAGGTCGATCTCGACAACGGCCCTCTCCTGAGAAGTTGACCTTCATCAATGAGGTCCTGCGCGGCGTTTATGTCGGGGATGCCACCTCGTGCAACAAGTCGCATGTGCGGGCGCGCTACAAGATCTCGGATGACTTGCTCCAGTACATCCCCGAAGATGGGCGACCCCCGCGGACTGTGATAACCGACGACGAGGCGTACAGTCTAATCGTTGAGTCGCATGTCAAGTATGGACATGCGGGGAGGGAGAAAGTGTTTCATTATTTGAAAGACAAGTTCTATCACATCACCCGTGAGGAAGTAGGGTGGGTACTCAAACAGTGCGCAAAGTGCAAAGCGCGCTGCAAACCAACAGAACCACACGACACACTCCCGAAAACACCGGTCAACCACAATATTGAAACAATGGCCCCACGGCGACCAGTTACACTACCCCAGGATAGCGACGAAGTGCTGCTCGGGCAGTATAGCAAGAAATTCCAGGCCCTCGAGGCTGAGAGCAAGCTGGAGGGGCAGTGGATGGATCTGTGTTCGTGTGTCGCGAGGGATGTCAGGGGTCCCATGGGACTGGATCTGATGCTGGAGAGCGAGGATAAGGGGAAGGCTTGGGATGACCATTTTCTCCCACGGTGTGAGAAGTACACGCAGAGGTACTGGGGAACGAAGGTCGAGGGGCGTTGGTGGGCGGGGAACAGTGAGGATTATCCGGACCGAGACTTGTATTTTCACCACACATATCCACCGCTGTGTAAAGGCTTATTTACTAACGGTTCCTTTTCGAATATGCAGAATAAAGGACTTTCTCAGGCGTCTATTTATGAATTTCTTTCAGAAAGAGCGCGTTCACCGGGCAAGGATAGCACGAAAGGTAAGTGGAAGAGTTGCAGGTCATTCGGAGAATTCTTTCTAACTTTGTTCCTTTCCTTTTTTTCTTTTTGAAAACCAGGCAGCTAGGACAGGTAAGCCTGATCCTACTTCAGATTCCAACTCCGCTTCAGAAGAAAATACGCAACCAACTTCCTGGATGCGTTCACACCCACCAATAAGAATCCCTCAGAAGCCCACCGAACAGTCACCACCACCGCAAGAGGGAGCAGCACCTGAGGCTAGCACTAGTCAAGCAGGCGGTGCTTCCTACCCGCCACGAAATTCCTTTGGCAAACGCCCCCGTGGATACGGCATGGCAGCCTCACCTTCCAGCCCAATAAACAATTCAGCAGCGGAACCCCATGAGATAGAAGAGCCAAGTACCAAAAACCCCCGCCTCGACCGCCTGAGGGTCATCTTGACCGCCCCAAAGAGCTCACACACAGAAGAACCCTCCACATGCCCTACCAGAACCCTTACTACCCTGGCATGTGACCCCCTCACGAGTGGTGGGCAATCCAACCCAATCCCCCCGGTCGCCAATGCAACCCCTAACTCAGCCGCCAATACTCCTTCGGTGCCCACAGACATCCTGTTCATGACCTACATCCACAGCGACTCGCCAAATAACGAGATACGCCTAATCCATGGTCGCACACTCACTCACCTCCCGTTCAAGGAGGCGCTCGAGAAGCTGCGGAGAAAGCACCGGCTCTCCACGAAGGAGATAATCACTGCGATTGTACTGGACTTCAAGGGGAAGAAGCTGTGCATTGATGCGGCGGATGAGGACGGCCAGTTGGATTGGGAGACGTGGTTGAAGGTGGAAGGCAGCGCCGGGGCCATGGGGAGGCAGGTAGAGCTCGAGATCAAGGTTGCGGAGGTAATAGTTTAGTATCAGAGAGATGGGATCCAATGAGGTTGTTGGTATAGAGCAGGGTCGGAGTCCCATAGTATTACGGCTTAAGTAAATAAAATCAGTGCTGTTTTCAGATAGCGGTTCAATATAGATTTAGTATAATATGTTATTATGCTCAGACTGGTTTGTTCTCACCGGGGTAATGAAAAATTAATCTTGCTTCCCTCACTACCGCACCGCCACCGCCGTTGATGGGGTAGTCGAGGTAGCAATAAGTAGAAACTAGGTCAGGCTCTACAGCTCTGAAAATGACTGGTGATGTCGCTGATGTCGCCAAAGTAGTATGGAGTATATTGTGGGACTGGGAATTATTAGACGATGGTAGAGTGGAAGGTCGACGCAGTAGTAGATCGGGGACTAGAACGCACATGAGCGGGGATGGTTGGTTGATACTGATAGAATAGGAATATGGGCTACCCTTAATAGGAAGTATGATTAAGAAAATCAACCAACCGATCAATGGGTCTGGGCTCGCATCACAAAGTATCACTCGAAAATGAGAATATTCCAATTGCATTTATTTTGTTTGTGTGTTTATGCTTCAATATCCCAACTTCGATATCGGGGTGAGGTTCGCAAGGAGAAACCCGGTAAATAGAGACTTTATTACCGAACACACTATATACTCTCGTTATAGGGATACTACCGGGACTAGAAATAAGTATTGCGCTCCTTATAGAGTTATAACTATACGAAGTGACAGGATACTAACCAAGCTGTGCTTGCGGACCGGCAACCTATATTCTCGTAACGGGAATATCCTATATCGCGATCGAATGTCCTTAAATCGAGGGTCTGCTGTATATCACTTCACCAATACATGTACCTATCGTGACATGTCATGAGCAAAACACTTATCTCCTCGCCGCACGCGTAGGTATGTACAGGTATCTCCTATGTTCAGAAGTGGCAGTGCCATACGTGCTGTTAAGCACGTAGACCTAAAGATAAAGAAGCGGTGGGGTCAATTACTTGAAGTCGTCCTCAAGAGTCCGAGTTATTATCAGTTACCTCGTGACCCACTCCTCTTCCCAGCGTCTGATACTCGCCCCATTACCCTGTCCCTTTAATTTGGCCGAAGGGTTTATAGGTTTTTTACATTTTGTTCAAGATCTTTAGTAGCACCTAGGCTCAACCAACCCCACATCCCCGCAGTCCACCACCCCCACCACCTCCAGCCGAAAATGTCCTAATGCACTCTCTTCCCAACAATCACTCTTTGGACCTGTTTTCCAATTCTTTATTTACAGCCATAAACCCACGTTCCTTACTGGCAGCTGTCAGAGGTGAAATGTCTTCCCTCCCTGCTTGTGCCAGAGTGATCCTCACACAAATTACCAACACCACCTTCGTCGAGACCTGCGAGGTTGCCCTCAAGGTTGACATCTCTGACTATGAGCACCCCCACAAAGACGAACTTGGGTATTCCCACTCTGAAGGACATTCTCATGAACCCCACGATATAATGGAGCATCTGGAGCATTACACGCCGAGCACTCACATGTATGTGATTTTATTTATCCTCGCCCTGTTGTCATTTTGCTCGTCACTTGTTGTTGTGTTCGCCTGTAAAGTGAGTTTGGACCCGCTTGGTGTGAATATGGGAAAATAATCTGTGCTGACTGGGGATATAGTTGATGAGGACAATGAGGTACTATCGGCACAAGGTGTTGCCGGGTATGTTTCTGCACTCTGATCTAGTTCTTGAGTGTGTGCTCACGTTCCACAGGTCTGGCAACTAGCGATATGCTCCTCAGCCTCAACTTCATGTTCAGTACTGCCTTCCAGATGGACGGCCGTATCATGAACCAGGAGAGCTATCCAAGGCTCTGTTCCGCCAGCGGCTTCTTTACACAGCTATTTGTTGTCCAGAGTGGGCCTCACATTTTCTATTAAATTATATTTCACACCCAGGCCCGCTAATTTGTGGGTGATGTAGCTGACTACTGGGCCCTGGCCATTGCAGTAAACACCTGGGTCATGGTTGGTTGGGGTGGAAAGTACGCAAAATTCATCCATGACAGTGTCGGCATCATCTGGGCAGTTCCCTGGTTATTCAGCCTTCTCTGCGCTTCTGTTTCTCTCGCACTTGTTGGCTATGGTGATGTTGGTGGCTGTATGTTTCTTCGTATACCATCATTTCTACCTACCTACCCCAAATACTAACTCATTGATCTCACACCAGGGTGCTGGTTCCAGAACGACGGGGTGTCACTGTTCGTCAACTACATCCCCCGCTGGATCATCATCCTCATCATCATGGCCATCTACATCTGCTTGTTTCGCTACATCACCAAAGCCAGCGACTTCGACACCGACGATTTTGATTTCCACCGGCGCATCCGTGAGCGTGACGACACCATGGTGCGTGGCGGGGGTGAGAGCTTTGCGGAGGCCCCTGTTAATTATCAGGCGACAGAGAAAGATCTACGGGCTGCGTCGTTTAGAATGATGAAGTATCCACTGGCATGGAGTATTATCTGGATTATACCGACATGCGTACATATTTACCATGCGTCGGGTGAGTATTGGGGTACGCCCCAGTGGTTGACGATTTTGGAGAAGGTATGTTGCTGCGGCCTTCACTCCTTTGGCTGTGGCTGATACTGCTGGTGAACAGTGCTGTGTCGCATCCCAAGGCCTTGTCCACTGTATCGTATTTAGTAAGGACTTTTTTAATACCACTGAGGCCGGGTTGATTGAAGATATCGCTAATCTGTGATTACCCTCACTAGGCTACACCGAAGAGGTCTGGGAACGTGTCGGCGATAACTGGATCTCGTTCGGCGGAGTGCTAGAAATGCCGTGGAATCGCGATGTTGACGAAGTAGAGGTCTGGCAGCGCCGTGCGCCAAATCCAGTGGAGTTGCCGCCGATGGCGGGGGGCATGGTCTGAGCTTTGAAATATTCAGAACTATTGTTTTCTCCAACATTTTGAAACTGGCGTCCGTAGGCCTATGGGGTGTGTGTTTGAGTAGGCGATGCTCAAGGGCTTTAAATTGTCATACTAAGTGTATTGTATGGTAGATATTATACTGGTTATAAATTCAATATCTTAAGCTATGGGAGGCGGCATAAAACATAATATCGCATGTCTGAGAGGTAGCTGACAGTAGGTAAAGGAGTACTCATTCCACTACCACCATTGATTCTTTCGCATTTCGCCCGTTGTCCCGCATGGGGCTGTGGGGACCACAGGATATCACTCGGTGGCGCAGAACGTACATGTGGCTGAATGTTTAGCCTTTTATTCCTCACAAAATTAAAAGGTCGGTATACACGTTAATTATTATGCTGTAAAGCAGAAGGCCGGATCACTTCTTCCTACTTCAGATATCGCCCGCGTCTAGTTTGGGGTGTGTGGGTACAGTTTGGGGGAAAGTGGGGTGTCCGATTGAGCGGTCGTTGCACTAGTAACGAAATTATCAGAACGCGAAAGGGAGGAATACATCGTGGTGGATCAAGAATTGCCCATACGGGCTGCGCTGATGTTACATGCGAGGATGGAAATATCCCAGCCCTTGTCATCCGTGGGGGGTTAAGTGTGGGAGGGGACGTCATTGGACACAAGAATTGATATCCGCTTTTCCGCATTTATTTTCTAGGAGCTTGTGGATTTTATTTGTGACCTGCAGTGGACACCCGCATACGCACATGCTCCTATGGTTGGGACATGCTCCGTTCGCGATAAAGATGTATACACTCTGAAATGACTTGAAGACCTCCGTGATCCTTACTAAACCTACCTGACCGCGGCAATGTCTAATACTACTAAGATTCCAGGGAAGGTGGGTTACCTGTGTCTTGGTATCTGTCGTCATGAATGGGAATATAACAGCGAACTACAGGTACATGGCTGATTCTTTGGCATTTTGGGGGGAGGGCTTCAATCTAAAACCGACGCCGTGGGAGGTTTACCCACAAGAATGTAACTCATACTCAAATAGATCATGGAACGCGAAAAATAAGTTAATGTATTGATATAATATAAGGTTTTAAAATATAAGTATAGTGATTCTATATATATGTTTTGTTACTAATGGCACAGAGCTGAAATCTGACTAACACAGGGACGAAGGAAAGTGCTTTGCCGACATGGAAGACCCCAGAAGTTGATCTGCCTAAATTATGTGAAAATCTAAGCGTTAGTATTCCCAACTATAAAGAGTAAAGGGTTATAAAATGGCCACCGCATATATAGGTTATGCTCACTTGAATGGAAGATGAGAAAATAATCACAACATCAGATAGGAGCTCGTATACGTATACCACTACTGATTTATGAACTACTAAGGGTTAGTGAATATCTGCTTATATTGAACGCCGTAGGTTGAAACGGTAGGAAATATGCAAGTCCGGCACATTCTGCCTGATACATACCAGAGGGAGCAGGAGGCCAAATAATAGGATCGTGAATCCCCACAAGCCCACATTAAACGCCTTTCCTGGAGGATCCTTTACGAGGATTAGTTAATTATTCAAAAAGGACTAACTTCAAAAGCCACTCATACACCGGAAGGATAAGTTGTGTTTTTGCGTGGGGCACCCACCTGAAGGATGTAGTTGTGCCCCCCAAACGGCGGGGAGATATAATGGTTCTATAGGCTCAGGCCCTAATGGACCCGGATTTCCGTATTTGTTCTTGCAGAGCTGACTACACAAGCCTCAATTGTCATGGGCCTGGTCTTAAACCTTGTCAATAGGGCCCGAGCTACATTGGAAAAGTATCAACATACATAATAGGGAGTTTTGACGGTCTAATTGCAGGCACCTGTCTGGTGTTACTAGCCCATAGTCTGATATGATTCACAGAGCGGAGGCAAGCCCAGGATGGTGGCAAGGACTTGCTCCTCCGGATCGAAGGGAATGATATTCGTCCCTCCTTGGTAATGGGAAAGCAATCAACTAGTAGGCCACCGCCTGATATTCGCATTCCTGTTGATGGTTTTGTGTGTTTCGATTATGTTGAAGCTGAAGGTCAGTGGTGATGGAGAGGAAGATAACCCTTATCAAGAGTATGTGGTGGGGACAATAGAGGAGGGCAACTGCATCCCATGCATAGCATCTCGGGCCCAATGATGAAAATTGGGATGGGGCGAGAACAGTAAGGCTATAAGAATAAACCTTAGACCCTTAGGGTCCCTGGATGTATTCTCTACAAGGGTGGAGACAATGTATCGCAATAGAGACGAAAGGAAATGAGGAGGAGAGAAGTTAGAAAAGTGGTACTTGAAACGAGAGGGAATTGGATTGCCATTCCCGTTTTCCTCCACTCAACAAGATAAGTTGCTTGGGTTCGGTACCATGAGAGCTATATAAGGAGAGTCACTCTTCCTAACGGCAGCTAGATGAACGAGAACGGATTGGTACTCGACGGACAGGTTTAACGACTCCATGTCGGTGATAAGAATGACGTGAGGGGAAAAGAGGGGGGGAGGAGAGAAAGAAGAAGTGGGTGCTTTATATCTTCATGCAATACTAGCTTAGTAGCTTACTATAACCAACGTACCTATTGTGGACATATGAAAGCGGAGGACGGGAAAAAGGAAGGGTAGCCACGCAATCACAAGGGGTCCGAGACGCGACTGAGATTTGTAATGTTGCCAGCTTTCTAGCAGGTGGTTGGTTCGAGAACCAGCCTGTTACCTGAGAGAATATACGTACATAACGCTCACCCAGGAGAACCAGCATATATAAAATCGTAATTTACTTGACTGGGCCTGTGAGCCTTGGTTGAGAATTATGAAATCAGAAGAGTCCTCGCCTGGTTTTGAATTGTGATACTTCGGTAGCATGTAAAGATGAGTGATAGGCAATTGGACTACGTAGCCTAGTTCCTGAGCTACATGGCCATTATTGCGATTGATCCCTTCGTAGCATGTTCACAACGATATGACGCTATACTACGTCGCAAACCGATATTATATGTGTCTCACTAGGTGATTGACATCTTGAATATCATACAATAGGTCCATGTACCAAAAAGGATTCAAGTTAAGGGGATACCGGTTATAAATCAATCATGAAACATCACTCGTGGGGTCAATGATTAGCTTTGTTGTAATGGGTATTGCTTCTAAGTAAGGTCAACCACTGTGCCTAGCACTACGTCTAGGAGAATATATGTGACTTTCTTATGTGAATATAAGATAACTCTTCCGCATCCAAGGTTTATTATATGGTAACGAAGTCTGCTACATACTATTCATTCTGTACTATTAATATTGTAAAAAGCTTCTAGCTCTGTGAGATTGGGAGATCCCAAAGGTGGGATGCGCTCAAGGTTTTTACATGTTCTGTTTGTGGACAAGTGAGAATAGTAGCTGCGGGGGGGATCTCAGGGAGAGGTAGGCCAAAGAAGGTCCGTAACCTTCTTCATGTGGGCCTAGACCGGCTGGATACGTTGTTGTTAATTCGTCAATTGCACACGAGCCGAAAGTTAGTAGTATGTGCTATTGGTCTCCTTCCGCTTGACAAAACAGACAACGAAGATAAAAAGCAAGGTAAGGGACTTGTAGATACCTAGATTAGTAACTACACATACATTTATTCAACAAGACCCTAAACGACAGGTACTATGTTGTACTGTGACGACCAACACATTTATCAGTCAATAGCGGCACGAGATACATATAGTTCGAATCCTTGGTGCTGCCCTCATAGTACATAGCCCTTATCTGGAGCTCTCAACCTTAGTATCGGGGTAACATCTGACGGGGCTATTACAACCGTCGTTTCCAAAAGTTAAGACTCGCTGCGGCATGTACGTGTTATAGAGGTCAGTACATACATGTAGCGTAGTTTTCAGCCACAGGCGTCGCGCGATGGTCTTAGCGCGGCTATAAGATCCCGCCGGGACCTGCCCCAAGTCTCTATGTGTGGACTGACCACAGGTCCATTCCATGGAGTAATGAGGGGGTCACCATCACAGGCACAATCATGGGGTAGGGGAAGACAAATTAGAGGCCAATTGGTTAGGTCCTAGATTAAGAAGTGAGGGCTCGAAGTCAACTTCCTGTTCTCATAATCTGTCAACCAATATATAATAGAGGTTAGATGGCCGGGTGGAGTAGAGAATGACAACCTATGGGAATGTGTGCTAGTTAATGGAATAGGTAGCTAGTAGAAGTACATGTAGTACTTCAGTGACATACATGTATCCGCGAGTGAACGGCGACTGAAGCACCTCATATAAACACTCGGTGGGTGCATGGGCGCCCCGCTGTGGAGCTGTTGGGTCGACCAATCGTACGATCCTTGGCAAGTTCCTCTATTTACCTAGGTCTTGCAAACTCCCCCTCCTACACACTTCTCCCTCCGTAAACAAACATTCTCCTGCACCAATAAACAAAGGTTTCAATCGCTCCATCGTCCATCAACTAGAATCGTCTTAATCTCTAGGCGCACTACTGAAACAGCATTTTCTCTAGCCAGACCTTTCAAAGTAAGATTACTGCCCCTACCCCTGATAGCATGCTATGGCCACGTTCCTACATATCCTGTACCTTCCTAATTTGCCTTGACTATTATCCTCAGCACAGCCACTTTCTTAAGGGTCTTGAACTAAGTAATACTTCAGAATGTCTTCTGTATCCGCTAAGCGTGTCTCTTCCGGTGCAATAATCGATTGCAGCCACTTCTCCAAGCGCTCCTTGGCCCAAGGTATTCATCGCGAGACTGATGCTGTGAACGGAATTGCTATGCCATACATCACCTTTCTCCCGCAGACAGTGAAGCAGACTAAGAAAATAACCATGTAAGTTTCTTTTAAATCTTCCTCTATGAGACTAACCCATTCCATTCAGTGTTTCAAACCTGCCTACCTCCCTGCCACCAACAGCGGCTACGGACTGTACTCTCAGCCATGAGGCTCTAAAGTTCCTTTCTGCCCTCTTTTATAAGAATCGTATTGTTCCTTCCTGCCTCCCAGGCACCGGCACACCTGTTACCGATGACCTGGTTGGTGCGTCTTGCTCTACTTTCATTGAACCAGAACAGCAGCTATCTCTGCTGAGTAATCAGTTACAGAGCTTTGATATCAAGAACGTCCAGCTGAAATGGTCTGTCCTTCAAGCAGATGTGTCTTGTCGCGGTGTTTTGTCACGACCGAGCCAGGCGGGTTCGGCTTGTGAACGGGCCGATGAGTTGGCAAGCCTGGAGCTCCTTAAAAAGAAGCTTACACGGTCAGGTCAGGCTGTCACAACCTCGGTGCAGGGGAGAGCTTTATCTAAGCGTTATAGCATCGAAACCTCATCAAAGATTGTCCTTCCTATCACTCGTTCCCCCTTCCCACTTATCGACTATCCTAGTGCCACACCATCTCAGGGATCCAATGCATCCAGCGTATTTAGCGATTCAGGTCTTGATGACTCTCGCTCTGAGAGCTCGGACTACTCATTTGTGGACAGATTACCACAGGAGGGGGTAAGTCTATTATCTGACTTGCTTGATCATGGTTCTATCACTAAATCCTATTCATTGCATCTAGTCGTTATCTATTAAATCACCCACGAGCAGGGCTACCGATGCTGTAGATTGTTCATCAGGCTCTGAGCCTCTGCATTTTGAAGCTAGATCTGCTGGAGGTCCGACCAGAAAGAACGTATGTGCGGCATCTTTCCCTATGTTTTTCTTTCAATATTAAAATTACTTCATAGGGTGAGATTGTGGAGCTGGAAGATAGTGGCACGGAATGGGTGTTTGGTTCTATGTGTGATTCCTTGACGGTTGACAAGGGAGTAGATAAAAATACTGTATGTCCATATAGCAACCCCTCCGCCCACTGCCACCCACACCTATTAATGGAATACTAGGTTCCAACTCCAAACCCTCCATTTATACCCCCTAGAGTTATTGAAGTACCTCGCCTTAGCCTAGAACTAGGCGAAACTCTTATGGCCGGACCTGATCCCCGTCTCAAGGTATGTTCAACAGTTTCCATATCTTCTACCCTTTATACTAACATGCTCTCTTCTAGAACCACATGCCGCCGCCCCTCCTCCATACTGATGATAGAAATATGCTAGTATCTTTACCTGATACATGGGATTCTACTCTTTCTGGTCTAGGTAGTCAGGTTTCGGAGATAGAAGTACAAGACGAAGAGACTACTCCGCCGGCGGAGGGCTCTTTGAGCTTCATAGAGAGCTATCAGGTATATCCTACATCCCTCTCTATTTTAAATCTTTGATACTAATATTTGCAATATCAGAAGTATTCTCCGATTGTTAATGAACAGCAATTGCCTCTCATGTCATCTAATGTCCCCAGTGAAAAGGTATATATTTCATAGTTATCTTCTAATATCCACTAGACTAATTCTCGTTTCTCAGATATCTATCTCACTGGAATATTGTGAGCCCTTTTCACAAACATGTGAAATCTTTGAAGATGACAAATTGGGGGCACTCCCTGTCTTGAGGCTACCAAGGGGCATGCCTTACCACGAGGTCCACTTTGCGCAAACTACTCCCATCTTTGATCCTGGAGTGCGATGCGCTCCTGTTTCTGGAGTCTCGTTTGGATTGGCTGGTCTTGAGCATGGGGTTTGTGTCTTTCTCCCCGACGTATTGCTTATGTTCAGAAATATTAATAGGTTATGGTTATTTAGGGCCCTAAATTAGCTATTAATGACCCCCGGGCTCATGACCAGAGCCTAACAGTCAAGTGCGACAGCGGCGGTGATGGTAATACTGAAGATATTCAGGTTTATTCCAAGAGGCATGATACTACTCTAGACATTTCGGTATGACAACCCATTATGATAAGTATTGGCACATTAATAACCCAAAATCTGAATAGCCCTCACTATTAGAAGATATCGACGCTGCCTTCCGCGCTCGGGGGTGGTCAGTTGGGGGTAGTTGGCAGGATGACGAGGAGCTTGAGGAGTTAAAGCCTCTGACTGTCCCCACCAACAGACCACCCCTCCTGGACACAGAGAATTCGAGGTTTGGAAGCATTTGCAAGAACCTGAATATGACTCGCGCTAGTGGAGGGTTCTACCGTTGGGGCGGTGGGAAGTGAAGCGATGATGGAAAGAAGCGGGGTTCAATCTTCTAAGTACTTTTGAGTTATTGGTAGTATAGTTTCCTGTATCAATCTTCCCCTTAAGGGTTTTAGTGCGAAAATATACGGCTCAGGTCTTTATATATCTCAAAAGGAACACTGTCCTATAAGGCGGACAGCGGTATAATAAGATACCTCGGTCTACTTATATTCAGCGCCCTCTCCTCTTGAAATTAATTTATCAATCGGAACAATTGAATAAACGGACTTCATCAGGCGTTCTTATGCCTCCGGATTACTACTATATTTCTATATATTATAAAGAGGAAGAGGCATTGGTAGCTGTTACAAATCGGATAGATATGAACCAGTCCCCTCTCGAGACAAATCTTTAGTATTTGATCCTGGGTAGTACAGATTATCGGGTCTTGAAGCCGATTCTATTGAGTCTATTCTCGGTTGCACCATTTCTATAACTACATATTTGTTGAAAATACATGAATTCTTTCCGGAGGGGAATAATAGCGATAGAATAATATATCTCAACTACAACAAAAACGTAAGCAAAATCCTAGTGGGCTCATGAATTAATAAATGAAATCAAAGATAAAAGGAAATATAAACACACCCCTAAGATAGAAGTTTGAATAAGTTTCTAACAGTATCCCGCAACAATCACCCAACATTACCAACACATCAATAAAGATTTCACTCCCAAGGTCTTTGATGGGCCCGTAGCTTACCAGGATGGACTTAGTCCACTCTTCTATACGTCCTCCCTTTATAAACCACGGTTGAAGGGGGATGGCTCGACCCCCTCATTGTATGTTGGTCGGAGCTGATGTCGTCTGTATCTGGATAGTGAGTCGACATGTCAGTCAATACTCCTCCTATCCAGCACGCCCTGTCATCGATTCCTGGGGGAGTATCACCAACTCTACACCTTGATTGTGACATCAGGGACAAGCCACTGACGCGGCCAGGGGTAGGTGGTGGGACATATATACTGGTATCACTAAAGGATTGCGGGGTTGGTGCTGCCTGTCCTGAGGCCCTTTCGTGTGTGACCTCACTCGAGCTACTCTCTGACCATCCGGAGATCTCATAACTTCCGTTGTCCTGCATCTCCTGGTCACTGTCGTCCCCATCATAATCTTCATCTTCCGCTTCCTGTCGTCTCTCTCGACCATCCCTGTCTATTTCAGGATCTGATTGAACTTCTTCTGCACTTTTGTCAGTCATAGGAGATGAGTGACTCTCGTAGCTATCATCGGAATCTGTCATAGTGTAGTCGCAGGCCTTTTTATCATCTCCGTTCTCCGTATCGTTCATGGATTCATGGATTCCGTCTTGGGCTACAACTTGTTCAATCTCAATCGCTTCCAAGTCGGAATCGATTAAAGAATCTTCCCTTGCTTGGGAGAGCACATTGTCGGACTCCCGCGAGGTATCGTCTTCACCATCTTCTGTGTTGTCCGAGATCTCGTCGGACTCTTCAGATTCCATATCTGTATCCAGGTCCTCCATGACATTATTAACAAAACCAGTCAGATCCTCCCGGAAAGGAGAGAATGTATTTACAGGATCTTCATTCGCCGAAAACTCATCCATGCTGACATTTGAACAGTCGCCAAACAGGGATGTATATGACGGGGTACCTCTTTCCGTGTTCTCTCCAGAGATGTGCATAGGTGGTTCTGACATTGGATTTAAGAGGCGCTCCTGCTGGCAACAAGAGGCAATCAGAACATTTCCGGCTAGCGGAAATGCGTAGTTCGCTTGTACTTCGTTTGCATTAGTGGAGTTGCTGAATAGAGCTGTCTGCGGTGAGGTAGCGCCCCCAGTCTCTGGATAGAGATCGAATGAGGAAGGATCAAGCCGAATTATTTCTTGTAAACATTGCCCAGGCATCTGCATCGGTGATTGAGCTGGTCCAGGGTCGTAATGAAGTAAGTTGGTTCTAGTAGGCGTATAATCTGTTCAAACTCTAGTATTAGTCTTAGTGCTGGGGATATAAGGATAGGTTATAAGGTACTACCTTCAGTCGCTTTCTGCGAGGCAACCTCTGCTTGGATTGGCATTGATGTCCTCATGCAAATAGCTTCTGCATCAGAGTTGGACCCTGCTCCAGCATGTCCGGATTCGATGTTCTTGTTTAGGGAACAGACTGGACATGAACTGAAACCAAAACTAAGCCACATGGGAGGCTGACACATGCAGAGGGTTCCTGCCCCCGCCAGTGCGTAGGCATCTTCCATCAAATCCTCTTCTGGGTTTCTTGCGGTACCTGTCGCCCTATATGAGGGAATTTGTTCGTGCTCGGCTCCGGTGTTATCTGTGCCCATATAACCGGCCTCCAATGACAAATCGTTGGGAACCGCACATCTGATGTCGCGGAGGTCATGCTTCTGGCTGCGAATTAGGGACTGGGGATCATGCCCGACTTCGTATTGCCTCTCTAGTATAGACCTGTCAACCTGGTAGTCATTAATCCCAGAACTCATAAACTGGAAATATTCTTCGTTATTGTTTTGAACTCCCTGCAGGCAGTCATCAACAATTTGCTGGATCTGCAGGTCATCCTCAGTTACTTCTAGATCTCCGTGCGCCTGCACGAAACCGGTACTCTCGAATCCTAGAAACTGACATAAATCAACGGAATCATCCGCGAGAGTCAAGTTTAGGTGTTCATCATAGTTCTGGCCAAAATCAAAAAACTGTGATTCTCCACCACCATCACAGTGCCTCAGAGATTCCCCAACACCACCAGTCTGGTTCAATAGCATCAGTTCACGTCCCCCGTCACAGGGGTTACACAGATCACTATTGATGGTTTCAGTGTTCATGAGGTGCTCTAGCCCTTCCTCGCGTAGATTCTGAGCCCCCTCTCCACCGCTAGCTTGACCATTTTCCACCGCACATGAGCTCTGAATGCCCAGGTCACCGATCCCCCAGTTGACAAACTGAGGACTCCACTCCTCTAGGTGAGATATACCCTGCTGTTGACCGCCGCAAACAAACCTACTTTCCTGCGTGTTACTGACTTGGGAGACCTCCGGATTGCCTAGGCCACCACTGCGACTCTCCTCATTTCCGACAATGAACAGCTCTGACTTGGTCTTCGAACCCCCTCCAGATTCGAACGTATTTGGTGCCAGGATAAGGCTTGTATTTAACAATGCCTCTTGAACGTCTTCTTCGACAACACTCCCCGGTAAGCCATGGCCTTCGTCTCTTCTTGGTTGCCATAACCCACCGCCGGACATTGCAAGTAATGTCTTAGCAGCGTGATACTCTTTGGCCTGGAATGCGGTGCCCGTTTCTACTTCCGGGTCTACGCCCCATTCTTCGGCACTGAGGGATGGTATTTGGATATTGGGTTGCGCTCCATCCGCTCCAGGTTGTTGTGACGTATTAGCTATTATTACCGGGTTGTGCGCTGCGCGTTGGATGATCGTAGGTTGTGTTCCCGTTTCCCCTATAAGCGGCACTATCTATGTAATCTATTGTAAGTAAAAATAACTCTTCACGGGCTAGCCAACTCACTAATCGGCTAATTCCCCCCCTCTCTATTCTTTTAGGCACCTTAAGCCTAAGTGGCACGTCTATGTACTCGTATTCGGAGTCAGACATAGATTTGCTTGTCGTTACTCTGTAGTACCTCAAATGAATTTATTGTGGAGCTATACGGATGTCTTAGTGGGGATGCTTTTTGTTCCTGATCAATTTTTTAACGCTTTACAAATGCTTATTCTCTTATAACTTCAAGGATTGAGTATGGATATACATGGATATATATATACATTCAGCGGGTGTACAACCCCTTTCAATGGAAACGATTATACCTTTATGGGTATTGGTAAAGAGTCAAGCTTAAAATTAAAAATAATGTGAGCCTTGAGCGGTATTCTATCTATCCTAAAACCATCATATCCTAACAGGTTTGCTCGCCATCTCACACCTCAGCTCAGGTCAGCGGATACCCGCGCGGGCAAATGAACCATTTAAAAATCTCTATGCCTCACCAGACACCACATATGTGGCAATTTATACTTATATCCTCTGCTACTGCCTCGCCTGTAAACAATATATATGATGCCTAACGTCCTGAAGGTACAAATAGGTGTTAAGGAACATACTAGATTATAGGCTTTGATCGTATTCCGACAAGGGTATAAAGCACAGCGGGGATATTGAGTAATGTACCTTCCTTAGTATTCGAATACCACCTCAAGCGGGCCCCCGAAAACGATGCAATGGCCAACCCCCGTAGTGAGGAAAGATGTAATCACTCCCGTACTCTACGTAGAGGTACACAGATAAAGTGTCGGATCCGATATATATAGAAAACTGATTTTAATAATTAAGTAGGAATACAACCAGATCAGCCTAGGCCGATTTATTACTTTATAACTTACATGTAAGTAAGTATGTGGCCCACGCTCTTGTCATTGTAGCCGCACTTACGTTTGGTCCAATATGATCGTGCACGTGGCTAACATATACTACAGCACAACAGCTGCCAGCTCCACGTTATATGTTAATTTACCTTCCTCCTTTTTGCGTTTGAGACTGTACGCCGCCTGGTCAAACGTGCAGTCATCTCATTAAAAGCACCTCCACTTAATACCGCGGCTACACACATCTTTTAGGATCGCTATAGCTTTGGTTAATACTAGGGCAGGCAGAATCATGGCCATCACTCGCTTTATCCGTCATATTAAATTAAGAGCACAGGCTAGTTAAATATACATGTAATTAACTAAGTACATACATGTACATGACGGTGGAGAAACTTAGGTGTTACTGAGTAAAATAGTCTCTGTGGCCCAGGGTTCTCAACGATAATGCGGTATAGTGGTGTGTGGGTAAAATACGATATGATCATCTTTAGGTAATAGTGAGTACGATATGGAATCTTACCTGTATCAATAATATCATGATAGACGGATCAACAGTGCCTCAGCCTTTTTTGCTTATTCTAGGCTGGGATATATCTTTCCGACGCACTTTTCCCATCATGAGACATCACTCGCTTCCACTGTGATATACCACAGTTCATACGATAAGAATTTTGCAAAATATCATGCAGTTCGATAATGATCTGAACACATAGCAGTTGGTACAATATGGCACCAAAACCGCATCGATACGTATCATTGAGGACCCTGCTGTGGCCACTATTTCGAAATATAAAGTGGTAAAAGTCTCAGGAACTTAGGGTAGATATTTCGCAAACCACACATATGTACTACGGTGTGAAGGGTAAGTGAGTAGAACGTGGTGGTGCGGTTTGCGTTGCTACGTTCTACTCACTTACCCTTAACACCGTAGTACATGCTACCTCCGCCACGAAATTAAAGTACATATAATCATGGTGAACAAATCCAGGTTGATTAGCTGATACCATTAATTTATCTCCTGACTTTTAATTCCATGAAGTCCATAGGGTATAGTAATATTTGACCTGAGCTCTGTGACCTGCCCAATCAAGTATTTTTAAGTTTGCCTCATTACCTTTATTAAATATATAGATAAACACCGCAGGATTCAAACAACTTTAGTTATATTCCCCCACTCCAACAGATGTTTTATTACAATGTACCTAACCCCTTTGCCAATGGCTATCTATATAACTGAAGCCTGATAAGTACTATTCTGCATCAACGCTTTACGACCAGGAAGCTCTAAGGCCTGTTGGGACAGGCAGAATACCGTTGTATTATGGCTCAATACCATGTTATTGATGATACAATTCTATTTTGGTGTTTGGTAAGGGAATTCTCTCAGTAGGTATACCATCACATTCGGTAGAATACCATGGTATTAGAATTATGTTGTATCCAAACAGGTACTTATTTATTTAATATATACATGTACACTTGTAGTTACCTTTCTCTATGATTATTTCTGACTGATATGTACTTTCTAAATACAAGCCATGGTCACCTTTCAACTGAAAGCGACTTGTATTTTGTAAAATCCCATTCACCGCTCCCTTTGCCCGTATTCTATAATTAGTTTGCTACTGCATCTCTATGATATATCTCTCTCGCCCAAGACGAGTAATAGTGTTTTGACAACCAACTGGAATGTATTAACTGGTTATGTAAGATGCTTAGTCCTCCTCTTTGGGGTCAGATTTGTAGACTCCAACGGTGAAGTGGTATAGATTCAATTAAAGACTAACGCATACTCTAACACGATAAGTACATCCTTAGACCTAAGTTAGCAAAATTTTACCCCAGCCTCAACCCGCATCAGTGTCTGACCACAGCTCAAGGTCAAGATCTATATTTCTATCGGGTTCTCGACCCCCTTCGATCTCCACCAGACTACAACTCCGTGCGATGGCTTATATCGGTGCCTGGTTCCCAATATCTACCTATGCCTGACTACAACTTCGGATGATGTCATATCCATCCTAAGCTCCCCAGTCACTGTATGAATAGCACATATCCGGACTCTGATGTCCCTCCTTTTCAAGGATCAATTCATCAGTTCGCTCTTCCGCAGTCGAGTTCTGATATCCTCCTGCAACAAAAACCCCTGGGGGAGATTCCTATTTTGCAAACTAGATGTCCCTGTTCCCATGCCCCCTGCGAGGATAGGCCCATACCTGTTAAACCCGTTTGAGGAAGGGGGTATTGAAGTATTTGGGGTGTCCTCCGAGCTCCTCGCTCTTAGGTGGTTATGAGTTTCTACTTAGGACGCTTTGTGCGTATATTTCCGCCGATTGAAGGTTGCTGATTCTGCAGGCAGTTAGTGGATGAGGATGTTATAGGTGAGGGTGGGCGTCGGGGCGATAAAGGGCAACTCTATGCTCTATTTACCAAGACCTCACTGTGTATAATCCTGTTTGGGTTCTGCACCCACCGGCCACCGAGATATGTCGATTGAACCAAAAATGCTGCTACAGTCAGGTTCTGCGCTATTATATGGGTAAAGCTCTAGATTGCGTAGATGTGAAATCCTCTTTTAGGTTCTACACTGTTGTAGGCATAGGACTTTGGGAAAATTCGTCTCCTCGCTACAAATGTAGTGCTGTACCTACAACGCTATAGATGTACATGTATCTCTGCTACACGAACTTCACCCTGGTGGCTGCATAAAATTAAACAAAAAAACAAAAGACCCCACCCTGGTGGTCGCGCGGCCACGTGACCCGCTGGAACACCCCCAGGTCCCGGGCAGTGGTACATTCCACAAAACGACAACAGGTACTCGACGGCACTGCACACTAAAGGATTCTGCAACGTATTGAACTATCCCCCACGACAATGCCTGGAACTCATCGTATTTGGAGCGACCAGGAAACCAAAACCTTGCTTACCACGCTAGTCGATATGGGTGGAAAGGAACTGATGGCTGAAAAGGGCTTACGCACCGCTGCCTTCACATTGGCTCATGCAAAAGTCAACCGTGACCACGGCAGAGACTTCAGTTACACCCAGGTTGCCGATAAGTACAGGGCCGTAAGCTTCCCCCATTAAAGAAGCCAACGCGGCCATATACTAAACATTTATCCTATAGTTGAAGCGAGGATATGAAGATTCTTGTAAAAGTGAAAGTCGGGATGTTTCTCCAGGTTCCGGACCTGTCTCAGCTAAGAAGGTATACACTTCAGAAGTTTACACAAAAACTATAAAAGGCTAATGAATACTGCTTGTTGTTTTCAAGGCTAAAGGGGTATCTGATAAGTCAGTGCTCCCATCCATGAAGGAACTCAGTATTCTATTTGGAGAGCCAAACTTTGCCCCGGGCCCGACAGCTTTGCCTAGTCACCGCCGTCGCAGTAGCGGAGCTGCGATCAGCAAGAAGGGTATTTTGAAGATCAAAAAAGAACCAAGAGATAACACCAGCGGCACCCCGTCCAAAGCCGAAGTTATCGATCTTACTACCGACGATGTAGTTGAGCGGCAAGAGAGAAAGATAACCTATACACCGGCGAGAAAGGGGGGTCCATCTACGGAAGGTATCCCTCAAGGGCCGGGGGCTGGGGTCGGTGGAGCCCATAGGGGTGGTGACTCGTTCTCCGCCGGCGACCTGGAAGTTGCTACCCCGAACGCTATTTCCAGAACTGAGCGCGTCGTTTCTATCCTCATGGAAGAGTATCCACATGTCCTAGACGACGAAGAAATGGGCGATTGTCTTGCAATTCTGGAAGACGACAAGAAGGCCTCAATTTTCCTCAGCATCACAAAGAACAAGTTCCGCGACAATTGGCTGAAGAAGCAAATTACGCTGTTTCGTGGGGCTTAGCTAGGCTATGCACTCTCTTGGTCGTACTAAGCTGTTATATAGTGTGTTGCTAAAGAGAGCACCCCCAACATTTCGAAGTCAAATCCTGGAAGCGTTTCTGCGTTTTTTTAGGAGCTTGAATTTTGCGAACTACTCTCCCAAATCCATGTATTGAGTTTTAATTGAATAAAGGGAAGACGATTTCTGGGATCTTAATAAAAATTGGATTGGGAAATTGGTGAATCATTCTCACATGATGGAGTGAAGAGCACTTTATCGGATGGAACTACTGGGGTCATTAAATAAAGAGTAGTGTATATCACACGTCCGACTGGGCATACAGTTAGCATGCGGCACCAATATTCCAACTGGGTGGCACCGGCACCAGAACAGATACATGCCTCAATTTCCCGGCGTAGAACAAATACTTACCCTCCAACATAGGTGAACTGGATCGGAGAGGTACTTACGAGATAGTATACCCAACGCCCACTCCTCGAAAAAAAAAAAAACGGAGCGAAAATGCAAAAAAAAGGACTCCTGGAGAGACATCCCCTTAGCCTTAGGGAACATCTACAGCCTGGGTTCGTACCCGTATCCGTGTATATGGCTTGGGTAGATAAGGGCTTCCATTTCTTCTTTGATTCTTCTTTCTTTTCTTTTCTCTTGTCTTTCTTTTCTTTCTTTGGGTTTGGGGAGGGTGGCGGAATTGGACAGCACACCTCACAAAAATGATAACGACAATATAAGTAATGGCATACCGATCAAGGTCCCTCGCGCATACCAATAAACTGGAACCGCTACTGCTCTATTTCGGTGAGAAAGATAGAATTAGTAATTACAGTCGACCTCTGGGTCCTCCGGAACCCAGCTGCCTGGCCGTTTTATAGGAGCTCAATGGGCTCGCCGCCTCACACATTCGTCTTGGGGAGTAGATCAGTTCCCGTAGTGTTACGCACTGTAGTACCCGAGGTACCCCACGACGGAAACTGGGACTAGAACGTCATAAAATGTCACTCGGCTCTTGGGGAACTGAGATTCAAGCAAGGATTTCACGCCCTCCCACTGATCTGATTGACCGCAACAGCCCTGCTGCCAAGATAAAACACCAACACATGGAACCCAAACTTCAGCACGAATCAAAGACATCCTTTACATAACGGATTTTGTTTCCATGCGACCAAACTCTCGTGCTCCTAAACCTAAGCCGTCTCTCACATTCTACAGGCCTGACCAGCGCTATGCTGTACCACGGTAGCTAGGTTTCTAGCATTGTGTAACTGCGCGAACTTCCTTCGCAGAACCTGCGAACTCGCCAGCTCTCGTCTATCCACCCCCTCATGCTTTACCAATCCCGCTCCCTTCGCCAAACCATTCAAGGTCTCAAGTCTTCCATTGCAGATCAATGAATCACAAAAACAACGAACTAATTAAGTTTACAGCATGACCTTCTCTTGAGTGTACCCAAACTATGAACTCCATGAATGCCTTTAGAGTGTGGTTACGTTGTAGTACCGGTAAGTCAAAAGTTCATAGAGGTGCATATAGTCATACTATCATGCAACATTTACTCTTATTCCATTCCGCAGGTTTTCTATGGCGGTGATGGCCACAAGGCATCAGCTGCCTGAAGAAGGCTACCAATATCCATTATATTGTTGCATTCCACGCCCCAAAACTGGTCATGTTATTCATGGACTAACGTCACGTAAGCAGCGAGGAGAGTCAGGAGAGACGTTGAGTTGGACAGAATCTAACAAACATGAAATAAACATTCAACATGAAACCCTTATTTAGTACCTGCTTGAGATTTATAGTTCTGTTAAACCTCACCTGGATGATATTTTTTCTATATGTATCCGCACACAGCAACTATCAGCTTTTCAGAACTATATCTATGGCGACTAGTCAAGGAACTTGGAAGAATCTATCAAGATCGCCTCCCCACCGCCCAAGTCACCAGTCGTTGATAAACATCTTAAGTCAATATCCTTTAAAACTTGACCCAGGGACACTGCTGAGTAACGGTTTTTCCGGACCAAAGCCAAGATCCCAGCACTAGAGTAGGTATTTCATAGTCACACGCCTCCACCCATAATTTCCTTTTTTCCCAAAGGCAGCTACAAAACACTCAGACAGGGGTAATACCATTCCTATAAAAGGAGCTTCTCACTTCTAGAGGTTATAGAGAGACTCAAACCTTACTTCACCGGTGAGGATATTTGTGTTGCTTAGACACCGAACGCCTACCCTATACAACCAACACTTCTTTCCGCTCCTAGGATGGCATCGAATTCCACTCGGGGTAGTCCATCCTCCGCCAAAAAGAACAAAAGGAGGTCCCGCGTTAAAAAGGATAATGGCAGAGAAGCAATAGCATCTTGTAATAAAAGAGAGAAGATCAACCAAGATAAGATCTTCCGACCTTTGCGCAAGATAGTCCCAAAATCTCCCGGTATTCAGACTAGTAAGGATCCAAGAGAAGGTGCCCTTGCAGAAGAAATACGGCAGATGAGGGCAGAGGAAGTACGGGAGATGAATGCTGAACTATCACGAATGTTGGGGAATGATACGGGAGCTGCTGCTACACCCGTTATTGTTGAGACACCCGCTACTGATTCAAGTCTTGACGGGGAATACTCGACTGATGATGAATACGTGAATACTATTAACAATGAAGGTTTGTTTTACAACCCCTCTACTGATAAAGTAGCCGCAGGACCAGCAGAAACTATTGATATCGGCACTCAATTGCTCCATGGCCACCTGCTGCCTCCAAGGGCTTTGTCCCCGCCTCCATCCATCACGGGCTTCAAACCAGCAGTCGCTACTATTGTAGCCTCTGAGTGGAATGAGAATCACGAATCTCATGCCGGTATCTTGATACCCTATAAGATTATAGAGCAAAACAATACCACTATGCATCCATTAGTCCAGGCATCTTCACCCCAAGTATCCCTCCAGCCGTTACCCCAGCCGCGGAGATCTCCTCGCCGCCATGTCCGCCGGGGCATTGCAGAACCTCCGAAGCGGCGGAGCCCAGCGGGGGGACGCGTCTTGACTGGTTCAGACTCCACCAGAAATAGAACTGGTACAGGAGAGAATCCTGTGAATACACAGACACAGGGGGAAGGAACCTTCACACAGGTCGCAGGCGCCACCAACAACGGCAGACCTACCAAGGTAATTATCAAGTTCGGTAGGGGGCCTACAGATGCAGCGCCTGAGGTGAAAAATGGAGAGCAACTCCGCCTTAGGGGAATCAATGGCGATTTCCATCAAGAAGACGATGTTAGCACAGTTCAGGGGGTGATAATCCCCGAGGCGGTTTGGGACATGGACAATGACACAATTGACCCTACACTTCTGGTTGATCACCTTAGTCTCGATAGAGATGGTATTTTGTGGGATCGTCAGGTCGATCTCTGGTGCGCCAGGCTCCTTGGGAACATCACTCCTGATGGCGCAGACTTCGAGAATGTCTACGACCCTATCCACCCTTTTCATCCGTATCCCCCACTGCCTCTAGGGAAATACAGTGGAGCTGGAGGTAAGACATCTGTGAACGACGATATACTCCGGGACCCCAATGCTCCTGACGGCCACTCTAGAGAAAGATTTAGCGGCGAGGTCTTAGAAGAGGTTACGGAGATGTTACAAGCGGGCTGGGCCAGAAACCAAGTCATTCACAATACCTATCATCAAAAGCCAATTGATTATACTTCTACTCATGACCTAGTAGCCAGTGCATGGACAGGGATGCCAATCATGTACGACTGGACCCTCTATGGGCACGGCGACGAAGACATAGAACTTCCTGAGTCCGATGCTTATGGATATTATCTGGTGGAGAATGATAGTCAGGGGAAATCTGTTCGTAAATTCCATCCTTATACGGATGGTGACCGGAATAATGCTGCATATGGGGCAGGTCCCCCACTACCCAAGCCTACCTCCGACCCTTGACATTCTGAATCCTTCAACTGTCCTCAAACTTCGTGTCCCGTTGCCCTATGGGCTGAAGGGGGCGGGGCTTGTTATTTCTTACTTTATTTGGTATCTCCACTCCCCCACCACCCATAAGGGCTGGCCCGAGCCGTTCTTATATGGGTCTTGGAACTCCAGTTTATGCATACTATATGATTCCATTCCTTTCGAGTTATTCTATATTTAGTTGTTGTCCCTTTATTTATCCTTTTAGAGTTACCACTATGGATTGCTCATTCGACTGTTTCCACTTCTTGCTGAGTATTTCACTACTATTCTTAAATAGTCCAGTTTAGAACCTCAATTAAATACTTTTGCTACTCCGAGGTGTTGCTAGGTCGGTAAACTAAGCGTGATATCTAGAACCTATTGATAACAAAGTACCAGATATAGATGTTAATCAATAAACTGAGAAATCCACAGGCCACATCTGACATCCTGCATGTGCATGCGGCGACAAAAAGCAAACAAGCCTGAACGCCGCATCAAGCTACGGCCTTGTAGAAAGCACTTCAACCCCCCTTAGCGACAAGAGCAAAACCAAGAAACACTCATATCCCAGCATTCACTCATGTCCAAGGGAGGATTTACTTCGCCGGAGTGCTCCCGATTAACAATGGCTCCGTAGCCCTATGATATTTCTACTACCAGTCCCTCACAGTCCTAAACAAGATTATAATACCTCCGGCCAGGGTGTTGAAGAATTTGATAATTCCCACCTAGCTCCTACTTTTAGTGGATAAGATCCTGGTAACTAATATCTTCATCATTGCCTTCGAGCGATCCAATTAACTGATACCAACGTGTAAACGCCTGAGTTCCCCGCTCTTCAAGGCTTGATCCCCACCACAGCCATGCATGATGCATAATCAAATTTAATGTTTATTAGGCGTAGATTCCTAAACCCATCATGTAGGGGACCGCCAGGTGTCTCTCTAGACAGGAGTTCATACTTGATATGAGAAGTTCCAATGCACTGCCTATAGAACTAGTCCTGCTCCAGCCTGACACGGAACTGAACCAAATAGCGAGGAGAGAAGACTGACCAAAACTATTGTTTATAAACTTAGAAACTTGTTTGAACTGATAGGCTCAGGAACAATTGGAAGTACCTACTATATTCTCAGTAGGGGGCCGGGGGGGGTCTCCCAATCCTGCCCTGTGGGGGGGAGGGGGGGGTTAGGGGAGGGGTGCTGAGCTGTGTGAGGGAAGGGCGTTTCCATTTACAACTTACAAACACATTGGCACCAGACGCCAGCCTGTGGGGAGGGGAGGAAGTAATTACACCTAGGAGAAATGCCAACCTAATCCTTTGATTCATCTTTCAGACTCGCACGTCGAAAGCAGGAATTGGTACCGTTTTCCCTAGCGCGTCCAAAAACTAGAAACGGGTAATCAGTACCCTCCTACTCTTAAAAGCCGGGTCTAGTTGGCTCATTTAGGATTCAAGGTCTCTACGGTTTTGACAAGAGGATATGGGTTTTTTTGGGTGTGAAAGAGGCAATGTGGGGTTTGTCGGGGTTGGTTGAAATGGAAGGGGGGGATGAGGATGCGGGTTTAGTCTGACTTTTATGGAATGATGTACAACAAATGAAGTCATTCGTAGGAGCTAATAGGAGGTAATTAAATTTATCTGCTTACGCGGACCCACTGGCCGAAGAGGGTCATTTCTGTGAGCAGGCGATTCAAATTGAAGGAACACTACAGCTGCGAGTCATACTATGGTAATATTTATTTCAAAGGGATCTCTTCAACGAGCCCAACTATTTGTGATTGAGAGGCAGTATATAGTTCCCGTGGCTCGGTCTATATCAGGAATTGGTTTTCGAATCACAAGATATCACTCGTCGAGTGATAGTCCGTGCAAATAATCATGTGACTTGACGTCAACACCAAAAACCATGCATATATCGCTTATGAAAGGTCCGGCAAGGGCGACAATACAAGATGACAGATATACCTCAGAAGAGTATCCACTGCATTCAATCCTTTTACACAACCCGTAGAATACCTAAACGAAAAAGACAAGTTCTAAACGACAATCCTGACAAAGTTTAGTGCTAAACTACCTTTCGTGGTTGGAAGATTTGCTCCGGACAACCTGTCTGCTGGGGCTTTTAGAGTAATTTTACCGGGAACTCAGTTGACCCACCATGGAACAGGGCCTAAACCCTACGCGCTACACATTTTTGTCACAAGGCGGAAGCCTAACACTCCTGTTGCTTGAAGATAACTACATGTATGTATAAGTTCGCCATTTTATTCAAAGCTCTACAGGTTGCAATATATTACCTACAATATAACTAAAAAGTAAAGAAAAACATATTAACCATGCATATACTTACACCTTATGTTGAGGTAGCTTGGACGCGATGGGGGTGGAATGGTGGCGGGAGCGGTGTTGGTGAAAACTGTAGCTGAGGGCGGTGGGGCGGTGGCGTGGGCGGGAGGCTACTCTTTGTTGGGTTTTGCGTAGGTCGCCTTTGAGTCCTTTACGCAGGGAGGGGCGGCGCCCCAGCAGCTCGCCGCCCCGTGCTGGTTGCGCCGCACCCGCCCAAAAATGATTCTAAAAAGCCCACTAGGTTCAAAACTATTTCAACACACAGTTTGGACGAGCCTTCTGAAAAACCAAGGCCCCTATACTCCAGCACCACACTCAAAGAGATATATAAGCACTTACTGTTGAAGTATCATCATGTTTTGTTTCATGACGTCTATCTCGCTCACCTTCAAGATACAGAGCCACTGTTTATGTGGTTAGACCGGTTGGGGCGGGTACGGCCTACCTTAGATCGAAGCCAGCTCTTACCGTCGGAAACCGTGCTTGATGGGTTGGGCATTAAATTTTCCATGGGTTGGGGTTACCTAGTGGGCTGCCCTAGATCACGGGTCAAGAGGTCGTGCCTACTGCCGGGCCGGTCTGGGGGGTCATTTTTCCTACACCATGACGGTTTTACCAGCTAGGCTATCCTCTTGGCCCGCCAAGGAGTCTGGAGATCTCTTCCACTAGATATTTTGGAATTTGCGTTGGACACTATCGCGCTCAAAGTGTCTGAATGTAAATCATGCTTTATCAAATGTATCCGTCTTTCGCCCCCAATAGCTCCCCTCCCCATATGCTCGTATCCCGGTCCAAAATCGTGTTATCTAAGGGATAAGAATCCGTTGGGAGTTAGCATATCTGACAACCGTCATCGTCTCTTCGAGTAATTAAATTACATAAGTTGGTTTGTCGGGGGGTCCGTTTCAAGGCAACCAAGTGTCTAAAGTCTGAATAGGTACTTTAAGTAAGTATTTAACGAAGATTGTACTGGAGTTCATTCATTCACAGCGACTCGTTGCTACCAATTGTGATGGGCAACACGGGCTATCTCTTCTCTTGCCAGGTCAGGTCACTAAAATTTTATTTGCAAGCCGAACCCGGCGGACATTGATATCCTAGGCAAAGCAGGTAACCCGGGCTCGAAAGTAGTTACACACCCTCCAAAGAGCAGTGGTATCCAGTTGTGATAGTAAATAGAATACCCACTTCATTTCAGCCTTTAGATTTTCGTGGAGTGCTGCATATCAATAATAGACTCACTACATGTATCGTCAACAATTGTTCTGCGGGATGCAGGACAAGCCTAGACTAGGTCGAACCCACCATACTCACCATACTCGTGCTTCCACTCGTCCCAAGGGACATTTTGTGGGCCTGATCCATACCAATAATCTGGAGTGTTTCTGTTGTGTGGTGGCGTGGTTGGTGCTAGCCCATTAATACTGTAAGTCCTTTTTGAAAGCAGGAGGATTCTTTCCCCACGGGCCATGCCTCGTCTAGCTTTTGGAATTGGAGCTAGGCGGCCTGCTGAGCACGATGTTACTTTGCCAGAGGCTCTTTGATTTGAAAATTCCGCCCACCACCAGATTCTCCCGAAGCGCATATCGGAATCACAGTGGCAAATGGTGTGGAAACGTGGAACTGGTCCTTAGTAAATTAGATCGGGACGCATTAGGTAGATACATACCTAGACAGGCAATGGACTCCTCGTCCATAAAGAATGTCGTTTCGTTTGTTGTGGAAACCGGGCCTAGTATGGTACTAAGATCGGGGTATGGGAAACGAGGTTAGGAGCCGACTACAAGCACGGTAGAGGGCCTCAAGACTTTGTGGCAAACCACGGAGCGGCATAACAAAATCGACCTGCCTGGACCGCCTGGGGTGGTCCTACTGAGCTGCTAGCCAAATATACTACTCTCATGAGATAGCCACTGGGCCATCTCCCCATACCCTCTCCACCATATAAAGGCCTGTGAGGAGACGACCGTTGGAACCCCCAAAAAGACAGAATCTACCAAAACCCCCCCAGATCTAAGATCACATTCATTGCCAAGAAGCTCACTCCTAGTTCTCCTTACTTGCTACCAAGCCGTATAACTCTTTACCCTTTCACAACACCATTGACCTTAAAGAAAACGGTAAATATTGCCGCGGAATTCTTTTGGTACGTACTATAAGAGGGGAGCTATGTTGAGATAATGGCTTGATAGGCAAGTAAGTATTCTAACATTCTCGGGCAGCCGTCAACCAGCAAGAACAAACCATCGACCAAAACCCAAATGCAGAACTTTGAAACTTCAGTCAACACAAACGCCAATATGACCCAAGGCAACTTCACGATGGGTATTACTCCCGTCCCTGCGTTCCAGAAGAGGAATGTGAACGAGATCGTTCTTCCGAATGATTCCCCCGTCCAGGGATGGATACCACGTGATGCCTTCACCACTGGTCTCACAAACGAATCTCTCCTCGACAGGCGTTCCTTCGAGAAGTTGACGTATTATGTTGTTGGCTTGGTTCGAAAGGAGCGTCCTCTCTTGACGGATAAGGCGCGGCGTGTTGAGTGTAACAACAGGCTATATAAGTTTGCAAGGCAGGTTTTGCCCATCATTTGGGGCGAGAGGTATATACAGAACGGGAATTTCCAGATCGGACAGTTTTCATTGTACGCTTGCTAGCCCCTTTCTCTCTAATCTAAGAAGCACTCTAACAGGCAGGTGGATACAGCTTCTTTAATATTATAAAGAAATTAGTCAAAATCCTTATGTTGAAGAGAAATCAGTTGCCGAGATCGACAATCCATCGCTTTGAGCACGTATCCTTTTGGGCAGAGTCCTGCGAGTCGATCGAGTTCAACGATGCCGCCGGTAACAGCAAGTGCAACCACGATAGGGTCACATATAAATACCTCTATCCGGCATACAAGGTAGATTGCAGAGTCTTCATCGAGATTTGTGAAGCAAATGCTCTCTTTGGGCAGTATCAAAAAAAGCGCAGCCATGATTATGATCTGAATAACTCTACCGCGGCAACAGCTGTCAGCACCTACCCTCTTGTAGCAAATGGGAACTATACTGCGCTACCGACACCACGCAATACGCCTCCTGTTGCACCAAATGCGAGCTATCCTGCTGCCACAACAGTTCTCAACATCCGTCCTGCTCCAACAAATGCGGCCTATACTGCTGCAACGGCACCTGTCAATTTCATCACTAGTGGAACGAATGTAGGCTATACTACTGCGACGGCACCTGCCAACAACTCTACTGTTCTTGCAAATCCGAACTCTTCAAATACCGATAACTCGAGAAGCCCCAAGAGAGCCAGGTTGGTCTCCTCCACACCACAGTTGGGGCTAAGACATGGCAGGGCGCCAGTATATGAGGTTGTAAGTGCTACTCATCAGAAATCCTCTGACTTTAACCGTCTTTATGAGATATTTTCTAACCCGAATTTTCTGGTGTATAGTCATCCACCACTGACAGAAATATGTCCTCCAATCTCCCGATTGCTTCTGCCGGGAATGATCATGAGGTCCCGATCTCAAATGTGGATTGGCATCAAACAGTTGTTCATGATACAAATGACCAGCAGTTATATATCTTTGGTAGTAATGGTCTAAACCCCCACCAACCTCAGCCACTCCCGTTCGACTTTTCCTTCCAAAGTGAGTTTAATCGATTTATCCATCACCAGTCCCTTCCGGCCGATATGTCGGGAGTTGAGTGGTACTTTTGAACCTCTGCAAAGGATGCAGTGGAGGAACGGCGACGGGTACGGCACGGCTAGGTATTGCCGATAAGTAGAAATTTAATTTGCAATACCTGTTAGTTGTTTGAGTTGGGTAGGAAAGTGGTGATATACTGTAAATATCGTATATTAGCAATATCTGTACTGAAATAGGTCTTGCTGCCTGCTTGCTGAATTTAACTTATATTTTGCATACTCTAATATAAGGCCGTGCTCTTCTTTGAGGTCGCTCTCGAATTATGGGTGACTACTGTCTTTCCCGTTATGTTGTGCACTGAAGACAAATCCTTCCGAGAAACAACACCTTAGATCTCAGCATGAGCTTTGACCGATACGGAGGGAGTAAAGTTTGATATCCACATTCATGGCCACCAAGCTCCACATATAACCCCTGTTCTATAATACTTGTGGTTATTCAAACATTCACCTTGCTCCATGCATCGGCCAAGCAATGTATCGCCATGAGCCTTATCATCTGAAGAAACAAAATATCTCCAAAAAATAGCGAATGATCACCAGGTATTTGTTTTATTCCCACCTTATTTGGTTCCAATCCTCTCCCTACCTCTTACTTCTGTCACGGATCCTACATCATGTTCAATTCTTCTGTGCAACAATACTACCACCCCAGAATACTTCGGTCAGCCTCCGTCTACGTAGAAGTGGTGCATCAATCACGCTTAGTGTAATCATTAGATGGGTATCCTGTTCGGGATAGACTATTACCAAGAACTACCCCCCCCCCCCCCTCCCCTAAGCCAGAAGCTGGCTCTGGGTAGCTGCAGTAGGGCTAGAGTTTGAATCCGTGAAGGTGTACCTCATGTACATACCGTTGAAGAGGAGAAATGCACTAAGCCGAACTGGGCCTACGTGAGGTAGGACAACACCAACATTACCTGAGGGCTTACTTGCGCACCGTCTGGGGCACAATTCCAAACATGATCTAGCCGCCGCGGAGTGGGCGTTTCCGACTTCACGGTACCCGCGGCACTCCCAGTTTACAAGTCTCTTAATACTAGACCTACTTGATACACTTTAGGAATGGTAATGAATTTCTTCAGTAGCTTGGACACTTGGTGGTATTTTTGATAGTATAATGAGGCTATAGACTTACGCTTTGGGTGGCGCTCGCTCCTACCCGCAAAACGAGTCAACTGGGCCAGCGTTTCCAACGGGTGTGACCGGTTTCCATTTCGACTGCAACTATATTGAGCGGAACTGAATAGGGAGTATAACTGAACTGAGCGCAACTGAACTATATTTGTATTTGGATAACTGGTTTTTAGCATACAACGGTTCCCAAACTAAATGCGTATAAATAAGACCTATAATAATCCATATTTAGTTACTCCAAGATTTCAGACATTCCAATGCCTCCAAAGAATCAGTTCCAAGGCGGTTGCGCATAGTAGACAATGTTAATTTCGCGCCAGAAAACAGTCTCTCTGGCTCAGCAGACATAGCAGGAATTGACAAGATATCTATTGCCATTTTGGAAAGGGTAGGGTATTTGCTTCGCACTCTAGCTTCCATCCACCATAATCTACTATTAGATACACCCAGCTCCGGAATTGATAGAGAATATTGATCAAGCTCATCAAAATCTGCTGTACCTAACCTTGTATCTAGCTGACACCATGCATCAAATCCTGTACTCTCAATACCCGAGCTCAAATTGGCAATCACCTGATGTACCCCACGATACCTACTTTCCCAAAACTGTCTCAATAGAGTCCGTGCTTCCATAACCTCATTTGGACTCCACTTATCCTCGAAGTATTTCCATTTCCAAACCGGATTAAGCACTACAGCGGCCACATAAGCTGGTGATTGACGCAAGATTGTGATATATTTCTCCAATTTGACCTTTCCTTTCCATCATGCAAATAAGAACGGTTCAGTTGTGTTAATAAGTGATGTGAGATAATGCTAACGGAGATAGTCAAGGCAAGGTAACACTTGACTAAGGCAACAATTCCGCCCTTCTGTTGATAGGGTGGCGGTTTCAAAGGGCCCAAGGAATTGATGTATATCCTTTAACACAGTCCAGTCTGATGCAGTGAGCCGGTCACCCTCTAATGAATGATTGTAGGCGTACAAATCCATTGCTTCATGCATATTTGGACGAAGAACACTAGTCAACAACTTGTACCAAGAGTTCCATCTAGTCTCATTATCACGGTAAGGCATTAATCCCCCACTCCTCCTCTTAAATTCCGCCGCTCTTTGAGGACTATGTCGAATATGAATAATCAGGTTATGAATCTTTCCCAATGGCCCTGCCTTCCGCCGCAGCTCCAAACCATCTGTTGAAATGCCTTCCAAGCAAAATTGTTCCGGTCTCAAAGTATGATCAGATCCAAATAAATACGCCTGAACTGACAGATTAATAATATGGCCGGTGCACCGTAATCTCCTCTCATCATGACTCCAACCCTGCATCCCCATTTCTTGTAGATGTATACCAACAAACCGCCATAAAGAGTTATTGTTGGCCGCATTATCCATCATCCCATAACCAAGCTTTGACGTCACCCCATATGAGTCCAACAGCTCACATAGTGGTAATGAAAGATTTTCTCCCGAATGTGATCCATCAATAACCTTCAAGCCCAACACACGGTTGCAGAGCTGACCTCTCTCATCTGTAAAGTGTCCGAGTACCCCCAACAAACAGTAATTATTGGGACTTTGCCACAAATCTAATGTCAGATGGATTTCTGACTCAGATCGATGCAGTTCATTCCGTATAACATTCCTTTGTACATTAAAAGATTGCATGACCCAGGATTGGACTGTACTTGGTGATGTAGGGAGCACGGATATGATATCGGGCCTGATATATTGGGTCCAAGCTCGGAACTCGGGGCTAGTAACAAAACTCAGAGGAAGGTTGCATTTTGCTGTCATCTGAACCAATAAATCCGTAATGACGGCAGGGTCCAGCTGGCTGCCTGATGAAGTCTGAGTGACGTCATCTGCCTGTTGGTGTAATAGTTTCTGCCGCACTCCCACTTCAGCCGCACGCTTCATGGCATGCTGGATTGATATGTTGCTTTGTTGTAGCCTTTTTTGCTTTCGTGATAAAGGCTCAATAATGCTATGGACCTTTTGAAGGTGTTGGGCTCTGGCTGTTGAGCCAGTTGATATCAAATAACGCTGTGGCTTGGTTCGATTGCTGCAATGACAGCATTCCCACATACTAAAACTACGTTAGATATTAAAGCCTTTGAATGTCAGTGATAGATTATGGCAACAGACCTCTCTCCATCCAACACTATCTTCCTACCGCAGTACTACATCTCCCTCACTCCAGGTCCAAGACCTTGTTTCCATTGTTTTCCTTTTCCTTGTATTATATAGTGGTGCATCAGATGGCAAACCCGGCGGTGCAGCTGAATCAACTGTTGGTAATGTAAGGTCTGATATTATTGTTTCGGGTTGCTGGGTCATATCTAATAGAGTATCTTTAGGTTTCATGGGTGGTGGTTCATATAGCGAATTGTCATCATTGTCTGAGGGTATCAGGGAGGTAAGGACTGATGCAGAAGATTGAGTTCTTGTTGTATGAGCTCTCAATGGATTAAGTATGGTAGAGGATAAATGAATAGCACTGTACATAGTGCTAGGCGCCAGTGAACCATGATCTGATGACTGGTCGAAGTCATTTGATGAAATAGAAGGCTTTGTGTCTTTTGATATGATTCGTTGCTGCATTCCTTACAAAGCTCGAGGGAGGAAGCGGCTCTTATATATCTTCTGTGGGAAACATAGTGCCTATATCCAACGAGATATTCACTATCATAATATTACAACTGTTATAGGAATCAATTTAAATTAAGTTAGCAAATGTAGGAACCGTTGAAACCAAAGCAAGTCACAATGGATAACTGACCCGAATTATCTCTCAAACCGATTTCCTCAAATCGGGTTTCGTGGTACAACCGTCCAACTGTTGGAAACCCTGAACTGGGCCTACAGTATGAGGAAATGGGGTGAAATCATTACCATAAGACTACGGAATTTGATGATGAATACCAAATTCAACCGCCACTAGAGGGGGGTGTAATGTACTAATTGTGAAGGTATGCCCATCCCCTATCTTGGTGTGTTGGTGTGGTTAGTATTTTAGTATCGGTATTGAACCACACCAGCAAAAAAATACCGATGGGGTCTGGGAACGAGACTAGGGAATACCCTAGTGATCTCACTCTCTTTTTAGTGCTATAGTTATTCAGAGAGAGGTTGTAATACAGTCCCCGTTTGAGTTAATGACGCGAAGCGTATGGAAGTTACGCGGAAGGATACCAGATTGTGTTATCGAAGGTAAGGCCTAGGTCTATGTTACTTAGGGCCCGTTTAGCGACGGGCTAGACTGGAGTTTACACCGCGGTAGGCTCTGTTTTAGCGGTCCTTTATTAGCTTTAATTATCGGAAACTCCAAATCGTTATCTGTTTAGAGGCCGCTCAGGCATCTGGTTACGAGTACTTCCCCGTAGAAATACTCCTCCGCTTAGCTTAATTTAGCGCGCCATGCGGAACGCTGTTTCATTCCCACGCTCCACCTACACCCGCTCAGAAACCTAACTACTCGTCTCCTTCTGCAAGCGCACTAAACACAAAGTGATGATGGACCACATACCTCCCCCCGTATAGTCGTCTCCAATACACCAGGACTACAACCGAGACAACCTAGCATTAAACTTCACCGAGCTGACTGTTACCAGTTCTATGTGGTATAGCCCCCCACGACCACCAACTTCATGTAGACCTTTCAAGGCCTTTACCAGTCACCTACATGTAGTTGACGCTTATTGCAGAGAGGGAAAGCCACATGGAGTCAGCCCAACAGATCCACCCCGCGCTACATCGCTCGGAGGTCACGAACCCACTATGATTACCTCACCACAGGTTCTACCCCCAGAACCCCTAAGTCACTCTCCTAGGAATTCTACCGCCCACTGGACATATCCATAGGCAAATGCACGAACTAAGGATCGCCCAGTACCAATTCAACAGGCCAATGCAGCCCCGTCAACCGAAAGTTGGTCTATACCACTTTGGGCAATGGGTATTGTGAGCTTCCCAATCGATTTGAGTTTTCCCTGATTAAGGATGGTTTAAGATGACGTCAGGATAGATTCAACCTACATAGTCTGATGCCCATCCCCTACGCGCAGTTTGCTGCTGGCGGTAGGCGGCTGGGTGCAACCCTAGGTTCAACCCTCCCATCCATTGTTCAACTTCCCAGCCCCCCCACAACAGAGTCGCCCAACCGATGAGGCCCCAAGCCTATAAAACGAGAAGTGGAATGATGGAGAAGACAATATCCTTCCATCCCATGTCTTCATGTCTGGCCCCAAGCGACCCCCCAACGCTCCAAGGCACAATATGCCCACCATTTCCATAAACCTGCAACAACTGCACTGCTGCAGTTAGCCTCAACTCTGAGGTGGCCCTGAGCCCTAGATCTCATGTTAGGGAATCTCTAGTTGGTGCGGAGCTTGATACGGCTCGAATGATCTATAAGCACACGGTGGTCTAGGATGTTTGTCCTGACCTATAACCAACTAGTCGGGACGAGTTAGAGGCCGCCAATCTTGCATTGGGCTAGCTCTTGTCTCGCACGATAGGGAGATTGAACGTGTTGTTGAATCTTGGGACCCTGCATATCAGTTAGTATCGTCTCTCGCCTTACGAACTCCTCGCCTTACTGATTATAGATCTCGGGAACCTACCTGGCCTCCGACCGCTTGCCCGACCGATTTACAGCATAATTCGTCCGCCCTCCCCCGAATACTCACTGGTCTCAACGGAAGTGCCACAGCGCGACCGCAGCCGACAAGGGGAGTTGATACGCCATGTGTTTGATGGCCGTCGCTTTGTTTGCTGCATGCTGGATAAGAGCGACTTCCAAGCACCGTAATGGGTGGGCTTTCTTGCCTGCTAGGTAAGAGGCCATCCTGAGGAGAATTCATAGAAGAGGAGCACTGGGGCTTCATATTTATACTCAAAGTTACCTCCCAAAGACCTATGAGCACAGAGAAACGAATACCTCGAGAGGGAAAGTATGACGGAACCTACTATTCGACCAGATTCAAGGAGAGTGATATCATTGCCACAAACCAAGCGTGTTGAGAGTTCTGGCTACAAGAGGTATTCTACGGGCTATCTCCGCTAGATACTCGTGGTGGGTAGATAATATGCCTTCTTCACCGCCGTCATAGAGGCCATGATCTGCGCTTGGAAAGTCTAGTACTTCAACTTCATTCTACTCCCTAGGAATTGCTTTTGCAAGGTCGGGGCGTACAGGCCCATTCGCCAGGCTCAAATGCTATAACCGGATATAGAACGGTTGTCAGAGATAACAGACTAATATCCGAGCCCTGATCTCTCAAACCTAACCAATGTCCAATCTATCTACCACGGCGCCTCCTGTGTGAGGTTTTAGGAATAAAACACATCCATGATATCATTATGACTTCGAAATATGATCTGTAACTTACCTTCTGGGAATTTAAAGGTAGTGAGTGAGACCCTAGGGAGTGTACTAAGATCGGCTCAAAAGCTAATATGTTATCTTGGGTTGCGAACAGATCCCAACTCAAAAGCAAAATCATATAATAACATAATCACTCCTTGTGTTAAATTGCTTTTGAGCATATAGGTCACTTGTCCAAGGAAGATAGTGACGATCTAGGCGGAAAAAACCTGAAATTGAGGGCGCACGACCAACTAGCCTCCTCCGATGATGGCCAAGCGATATTCTGTGACAGAGATGATGCATGACCTAACCTAGAATTTCTATCCTATGCCCACCTTTCATATTCAATGACCTACGGAAAATCTGGCAGCGGCGAGGGGACGTCCCACTCGGATGCCAGAGTACGCATCTTGATAACCTACCCTACCCATACACCGAAAATGGCGCAAATTCCATGCGCATGATCCCTCGGATGTTTCGGTGGGGCAATTTCAATGATCACTAACATGTCCACCAGGCCCACCCAGGTGAAATAACAGTTATCTCAGTCATATGAGGGTCTAGGTAGAAATATTCAATGTCTAGCCTCTCCAAGGGCCACTCAGATACTATATAGCAAATACAATTGGACGTTCTCTAGTGGAGTTGCCAGACGCTATATCCGTACATGGAATAGTCGAAGATTTTAGATTAAAATTCAGGCTAGGTTTCAACACAACGACCCTATCTCACAACCATAAACCAATGAAAGGTGTAGCACGAGTCATAAAATGTACTTCCATAAATATTACAAATCACGGGACGTTTCAGTAGCCCTAGTAGGGTTTAATACCATTCTTTCCTACTATTTCCTTTCGTACTAGTCACAGATGGTTACAATGCCTTTCTGCTTCACAAATATCATTCCTGGAGTGTATAATAAAAAAATGTAATCCAGAGAAAGAAATAACACCACAAAGAATACCGCAAAAACTGGCTTTGTAGGATAGTCCACTTGGAGGTTTAGCTGTGCTATTGTGTAATATTTTTAAGCGAGCATCAAGGAAAAGAACTATCAACAGAAACCCAAATGAGGAAGTATTTCTTGTACGGTTCTAGCTACATGTATATACTAATTCTACGACCTCACTATAATCATTCTTGGCACTTGTATCTTCATATACTCAATATGATATCGAGTTACAATAGTTTGTTCCCCCAACTCCCCCAAAACCCATTTCTGTAATTCCTACATATTCAACATTCATCCCTGCAATCGCCCCCAAATCCTTGATTTTGTTTAGTCGGAGTTTGTTCTCCAATCTCCATGGGTAATGATTTGAATTTTTCCCTCAACAAACAATTTATTGCCAGTGTCACATAAGCTTTCAATTGGGAGATATACCCAAAGTGCGAAATGTATCAATGCAGGTATCCTTTTTCTAGTTACAAAACCTTTCTCATTCAATTCTAATACAGTCGGTAATCATGATCCGCCACTTGGCAATCGAATTGGCATCATTGGTATCTTCCTCCCCCAAATATAATTGATACTTGTCCTAATATATATCTCAAACGACACTCAAAAGATCACGGAAAATATTATTTAATAGTTTATTGATCAATACATTAAGTGGCTGTGGAAGTCCAGTATATCCTGAACCTATCATTTAAGAAATGATATTATGAAATCTACTAAATACTAGATTATGACGGTTGCGCGCGCTTTTTTTGGTTACCCTGCCTCCAGTCAGTTAGCATAGCAACGGGTCACCCCACCAAAAAGAACACCTGTAAATGATTCAGCTGGAATGAATAACTATTCTGGCCCTATCCCCACATATAGATACATGTATAGATATATATGCAGATTGGATAACTGTTGGAGGAAATGAACCTGGGGGGTGGGTAACTAGAAGTATAAGTCCAACATTGGGAGGGGGGCAGGCGGAGGGCAGGCGGAGGCGGGAGGAGGCGGGAGGGGGCGGGAGGAGGGGGCGGAGAGAAGATCGAGGGCGTAGGCCCCAATAACAGAGCAAATTCGCAAGTCGGTATCCATAATTCATACAATACACTGTTTCAAAAAACACATTTGGAGGTTGTTTGGTTGGTCGGTTGGGGAAATTAGTGACAGGGTAGTTGACTATCGCTGTTCCCTCAACCTGTTGCTGTTTCCTAACTCTACTGCTGTTCCCTATATGTCGCCGTTCTCTAATTATACTGTCGCTATTCCCAAGACTCTACTACTGTTCCCTCAATTGAAAGGGTGGGAATAATATACATGTATTATTAGATAAACTCGAGGTCGAGAGCTGGCCACTACTAGTAGTAATGTATTGGGAATCTTATTAGGATTGTGGGATTTCACTATATCTATCACCAACAATCCAAGGCTCGAGAGAAATGCTGATTCAAGAATTTTATTTATTTATTCTATAAGTAGATCTGAGTTCATATATGCAGTTGCCCTTGATTTGACAAAAACACTAGAGTCATATTTTGCTACACCTTCTCGATATTTATATAAGTAAGTTCACACATTTTGTGCGTTTAAATCGTAAGACTTGCAACTTTTGACAAAAGAAAACATTTGGCAAGTGGTTTGCTGTCGGTGTAAACTGTAAAAATGTAAATTGCTTGTTGCTTAATGTAATGTGGCTTCGTTCAGCAGAGTACAGGAAGGGTAACTGCAATAATTGCAAGGAACGAGGATTATATGAACACCGTAAGGAAAGTAGCAGCGATAGTTTCTAGATAGGGGAAAAAAAAAAACACTAGATGAATAGGCTTCATTGCCTCCCGTATATAAACACAACCGTATTGACACCAGACTACTACTGTAATTTTGAATTTTTGTGTTTATGTGTGTCTTTTCCTAGTAATAGTTGAAGCGAATGTTTTAGTTAGTATCCGATTAATAATTGGTGTCAGAGTTTGAGCTAATAAGTTTTGGAGCTGTTTAGGTATCAAGTTTTGAACCACAACCTAGTACTCAATTAGTTGAGAATTTTCATGTAAGAATATATAGATTCACTCAGTACACTTGATTACGCACTCCCCCTGCAACTGAATCTCCTAAAAAAAATGACATGACCAACAGTCCACCGCACCCATCTTCGCTTAACATTCCTCCTTCCACTATATCCCTTCTTTGACTACCGAATGGTCAGGACTAATGCCAAGATGCTGGGACAGTTCACAACTTACTGTACTCGCTGTTGCATCATCATCATTATCACAACGTTTTTTTGATTAAATAGGATCTGGAAATATTGGTGCGAATTGATTATTAATTTGATTAGGTACTGGAATAATTAGTTACCAAAATGACTAAATCTTAAAGTACATGTATGAATATATAGCTTATTATGCATTATGCCGTCAAGCAGTAGAATAATATTTAAATTTCCAGATTTTTATTTTGCATCCTGTGACTTATTTATGTATTGTGAAAAAGATTTCAGTATATATTAATACAATTGGTTGTCATAATTATGATTCAACGTAATAGATCTACTAACCAATTTAAAAATTAGACTATACAGTAAAATGTAACATCATATCTGTACTTGCTTGTTCTATTCCACAACTTGTATTACTTTGTGAGATGTGTTGCCGTTTCCTGACAATCATTCCGTTATTAGCCCAACCCAAAAAAAATATTTATTGAATATTTTAATCGGAATTATTCAATGTTACCTATGTTATAATATTTAATCAGTTTCTATTTATAAATTCACTGTAGCGTTTTGAATATATTTTTATACCCTAATTTCCAATAATGTATCCTGATATTTATTTCCATATTTTCAAAGGTATTTTAGTATAACGTTCTTTTGCCAGTCAATAGTTTAAAATTTTTTAACATTATACAACGGGTCGGTTAAACTATCTCAATTGGAATAATACTACCTTATTTCCCTTTTTTAATTTTCTTTTTGTATCCTGAAATATAATCATGCATCTTGATACTTATTAGCATATCCGCAGAACTATTTTAGTATATTGTTGTTCCATGAATCAACAATTCAAGGATGTTAGTATAATGCAACGGGTCGGCTATGTAATCCTATTTGGAGTAATCTTATTTTGCTTTTCTGTTCAATTTCTTTTCGCATCCTGTAATTCATTTACACATCCCAAGGCTTATCCGCATATCCTTAAAGCAATTTTTGCATATTATTCCTTTATTGATCAAAAGTCTAAAAATATTAAAATAAGGTAATAGGTCAGCAATATTATCTCAATTGGAATAATCCTACTTCGCTTTATTATTTTTGTGTCCTGTAACCTATTTACGCATCATTATACTTATCTATATATCCTAAAAATTATTTCATTATATATCAATTGAGTTAGTACTAACGATAGAAACGCAATGATTTTGAACTGAACAAATATATTATGTCCCATTATACATACTTTGTGTGTATTATACAATCGGACGATGAATTGTTAGAAACGATTCCTAGATACATCAGTAAAAAATGGGGCTGCATCTTGTGGCACCTTGGCGCCACAATCGACGAATGATGCACAAGCCATCAAACATGCCCAAATATCAATTGCTTACCAGTATCCCCGCGCTCCGGTGACACAAGATAGTCTTGAACTCCCAAGATGCATTTTTCGTCATTAGCTCGTCTTTAGTCTTCAAAACTTCGTCTTATGCCCTTTATCAGGCTAGTAGTCATGGCAGAACCTTGACGCCAATTTTCGTTAGGAATTGATGTCACACTGACAATTGGACAGTTTAAGTGATTAACAGTACATCGTTTATTTAATTCGATGTAATTCTATATAATCCCATATACCGATATATGTCTGTGTGACTACCCGCCCGCGCGCCTGCCCGCGCACCCACCTCCATACTGTAAAAGCCGTTGATTTGGGCGTGTCCATGATATCAATTCGGGCATGTAGGACTCTATATAGACATCAGCACAGGTGTCGGAATATGGGGTAGAGAGATGCTCAAGATAGAGATGGAGGTGGAGGTGGAAGTGAAGGTGAAGGTGGAGATGGAGGCGGCGGTGGGGTGCTTGAGACCTGGAGGTGGAGCCAAGAATGACGTTGATGGCAGGAGCTAGTCTCGATGGGGATTAGTCTCTATGGGTATATCACTTTTCTGCCGACATATTACATTTTGGAGACGTGACAGGGTAGCAGAGACGAGAGGGCGAGAGATGAAAACGAGGACGCAAGAGGATAATTGAGGGGCGCAGCCAGAATGAGCAGAAGGACGAAGGGCACCGGCGAAAACTAGGGCAAGAACGACAGCAGGCGCATAGGTACAAGCATAAGCAGAGCAGGGAGAGCTAGGATCGCAAGGGGACACAGGGCGAGGATGAGGAGAAACTATAAGTCTCGCTTATGAAGGCGAGCTTGTATAAGACTATGGCTATGGTTTCTGGAGATAGGAGTAGATTCCTATGTATTGAGGTAACAAGAAGACGAGACAGGGAGGAAAGAAAGGAAAAAACAAAAGGAAACGTTTACATCAGCTATTTAACACCCTCCTACACTTGTCCGTTATGACTCACTCCTCACGCCATAGAACCTCATGGAAATCCGGTACCACCACACGTCGTATTCCTCCCCATCATCACACCACTTCTGCTTATGAATGTCTCCTGCAACCGAACCTAGTAGAAAGAAATGACGTGACCAACAGTCCACCGCACCCATCCCCACTTAACCTTCTCTTTTCCACTATATTCCTACTATTACTACCAAACAGTCGGGACTAATGCTAAGATACCAGGACAAGAGACGAATAGGACATCAAAAGATGACCTGTCACTTTTAGATGATATTAGATGAGATAAGTGGAGCTTAGACGAGCCAAATGTGACCTGTTACATTTTGAAGGCATAAGATGGCACCTGATGCATCCAAACGATGACTTTTGGTATTCTGTGTTTTGGTAGATAGGATTCGTCTTGGGGAAACCTATTTTTTCCTGATGTAGGGACAATTAAGAAATTGTAATGGGATCAAGTATATGTTGCATAAATATCACGGCCCAGCCCCCACCACCCCGTCTGCCGATGAGGCACCTCCTGAATCGGGTTGTTGGTTGAGATCGGTCGATGTCGGAATCAGGGTTACGAAATAGGAAGGAGCTCGGATGATAGAAAGTAAGCACTAGGAATGATTAGGATACTACGGGAGGAGTTATGGGTATTAGGAATAGTATGGACGGCTCGGCCGAGAAAGGGGTTCTATGGGTTTCTATGGTCTGACTCAGCAATGGGGAAAATACTTGTATATATAGAGCTGCGCTTCTCCTATGTCTTCGCCTCTCTAGGCAACGTCTTCTTCTTGTTAGCAATACATATCTTTGGCTTTGGCCTTCTGTCCCTGATCTCTCTCGAACCTGAACCCGAACCAGAACCAGAACCTGATCCAGAACCAACTCCGGTCTATTCCGAGTTGAACCCGTCCCGTCCCAGTCCCGAGTCCCTGTCTATCACGGTGCTAATCGAGGGCGAGGACTGAATAAGCCAAGGTAAACCACCAAGGCTGAACTATGGTGAGCGAGGTAGTGGGCTACGTGGGAGAGGGGGCGGCCGGGGAACTTGGGACGAAGGGCGAAGGGCTAGGTACGAGGCGAAGGTACGCGGAGGTAGTCTAACGTCCCCGTGGGGCAACACGACCGAAGGAACTATGGCTAAGAGAGAGAGAATATATTCTAGACGAGAGAAGACTAAAGACGCCTAAGATGACAGGAAGGTTGCGTGAAGAAGAAAGGAGAAGAAGAGAAGTCCTACAAGCGAGGGGACGAGCTCCCTATATATAGCCCTGAAAACCCCTCGCTGACTCATCCCATAGAAACCTGTAGAACCCCAAGGAAATCCATCATTACAAATACCTGCATGCCGTTGACTCATAGAACCCTGCAACTGAAACCCATAGAACATAAGAGAAACCCTGACTAATCCTTCTCCCCGCAACCGTACTCGATATCGTATCACGCCGTGATAGATATTAGGTCCCCCTCTGAGGCCTAAGTCCTCTTAGGCTTACGTGGGTAGCGTTCGTGGAAGTCTTTCACTAACTCGGGGGAGTTGTCCAAGTCGTCCCAAGGTTCTGCGTGAAGGTTAAATCACCCGGTGTATCGGACGAGGTACTCTAGTCGTCCTCTTCGTTTGCGAGAGTCTAGGATCGCATCGACCTCCCATTCCTGTTCTCCTTCTATCTCGACAGGTGGTGGCGGAGGCTGTAGTTGTCCAGGGACGGGGTCGTGGGCCGCAGGGGACAGTAGTGATACGTGGAAGACTGGGTGGACTTTCATTGGTGAGGGTAGGGTGAGTTAAATGGCGTAGGGGCTCTGTCGGGATATAAGTGCCAACTTGTTTCCAGTCTAACTTCTTCGATGGCCTTTTGGTTAATAGGTTTCGTGGACAGCCAGACCTTATCTCCAATGGCATAAGCGGGGGCAGGGGTTCTGTTGGCATTTGCTGACTCTTCCATAATCCGTTGAGCTCTGAACATCTCGGCTCGGAGGAAGTCAAACACTTGACATGTCTCTTACCATGGTGTTGGCCTGATCTTCGCTGGTAGTCGCGCCACGTCAGACAAAGGTCATTCAAATGTTCTTAGTAGTTTCTCTGGTGGATTCTGATACATGGTTGTTAGTTGCGAATTCCGCCATTGGTAGGTAGGTAGCCCAATTGTCCTGTTGGTAGTCGACGTAGCTGCGGAGGTACTGTTCCATGATGGCGTTGATTCTCTCTGTCTGGCCATCAGTCTGGGGGTGGAAGGCGGTGGAGAAGCGGGGGGAGATTTCTAGCCTGTCGCAGATGGATTTCCAAAGTCTGAAGTGAATTGGGTACCCCGGTCTGATACAATCTTTTCTGGGAGACCATGGAGTTTCCATACATTCTCCAGATACATTCTAGCGACGTCTCTGGCTCCTGATTCTTCAGTGCATGGGATGAAGTGTCTCATTTTTGTAAGGCGGTCAACGACGACGAGGATCGCGTTGTAGTTGTTGCTGAGGGGAAGGCCGGTCACAAAGTCCATTGATACGTCTGACCATGGTAGTTTGGGTACTGAAAGAGGGCGGAGGACTCCCTGAGGTGCGTTGCGGTTTGCTTTGCTTCTTCGGCAGGTGTGACAATTCATAACGTAGCGGTCGGTATACTTCCGCATGTTTGGCCAGTAGTATTCGCGGCTGAGGAGTTCAAGTGTTTTAGCTCTTCCTGGATGCCCTGCTGATGGTTTATCATGGTATTCTTGTAGGAGTCTGAGTTGTAGCCCCTCATGTTCTGGTACGAAGAGTTTTCGGCGGTACAGGAGAAGCCCGTCCTCGTTTTCGGCGCATTCGGCTAACGAAATTTGTTTTGATTGTTTGGTGCCGTCCTTTAGCATGGTGAGAACTTTGTTTGGGAAACTGTCTTCTTGGTAAGCAATTGAAAATAACTCCTGAATGGTGGGCGTTCCTTCAGCGGATTCATTTATCAAAGAACCCGCGAACAAACTTAGTTTAGAATCCAAATTTTCTTTCTTCAACACTGTCTGGTACTGGTACGCCAGGCGTTCATCCCCCTCCTTAGGTAGATCTCCCGATCTCCTAGTTAATGCATCTGGTTTCCCTCCTTGTTTCCCTGGTCGGAATTGTATAATGAAATTGAACCGGGATAGGAACTCTGACCAACGTGTTTGTCGTCGGTTTAATAGTTTCGTTGACATAAAGTATTCAAGATTCCTGTGATCTGTTAGGACCTTGATGGGGAAGGAGGCTGTTTCCAAGAAGTATCTCCATTCCTCGAATCCTCGGATGATTGCTAGTAGCTCTTTGTCGTAGATTTCATAGTTGCATTCTGCCGGCGTGTGTTTTTTCGAGAAGAAGGCCACTGGATGTAGTATCCCTTCATCATCTCTTTGTGACATAATGGCAGCTGAAACGTAGTCCGATGCGTCTGTTTCTACTATGATTTCGCGATCGGGGTCGAAGTGTCTGAGTATGTTATTTTAAGTCTTGAACGCCTTCCGAAGTTTTCGGTCCATTCAAACTTTACCCCCGTCTTAGTCAGAGCTGTTAGCGGGGAGACAACTCTGGAATATGCATAGATGAATCTTCGGTAGAAATTGGCGAAGCCTAGGAACTCCTGTACGTCTTTCAGACAGGTTGGTGTTTCCCAATCCTTAATAGTGGCGACCTTCTTCTCGTCCATCTTGATTCCTTCGGGGGTGAGCCCAAATCCGAGGTACATTGTTTCGTTAACGTGCCATTCGCATTTCTCAGGCTTTAAATGTACTTTATGTTGGTCTAGGATTCGGAGGATTTTATCGACGTGGATCTTATGCTCCTCGAGGGTGAGTGAGTAGATGAGTATGTCGTCCAAATATGCTGTCGCAAAGTGATCAAGGTGTGGGCGTAGCATGTCGTTTCAATGTTGGAAGGCGGCTGGTGCATTGGTGAGGCCAAAGGGCATGACCGTGTATTGAAATGGCCATATCTTGTCCTGAAAGCCGTCTTCCATTCATCCCTCCTTGATCCTTAGCTGGTGATGTTACGTAGATCTAGTTTGGTGAAGTATTTTGCCGTTGAGATGCCCATGAAGGTTTCCGGAGTTAATGGTAATGGGTGGCGATTCTTGACTATTCTGACGTTCAACTTTCTATAGTCGACGACAGTCGGAGGATCCATCCGCTTTCTTAACAAATAATCTTGGGGAACCAGCTGGGGAAGTGCTATGGCGAATCTTCCCACTGGCAAGGTATTCCGCTAGGTAGTCCCTGAGTGCTTGTAACTCCAGCCGTGTCATTCCGTACATGGGTCCAAAGGGTACTGTTTTGCCTTCCTGGATGTCAATGGAAAGATCATAGTCGGGTCGGCGAGGGGGAAGTCCAGCAGCGTCTGGCTCGTTGAGGAGGTGGAGGAAACTGTAGTGTTCGGTTGGCACTAAGGCCCGAGGGTCCTTGAGTGGTTGGGTGAGGAGGTCATTGAGGGCCTTGAGGGTGGTCGAGTATAGTCGCATGCCTTTTCTCTGTTTATTGAGCAGTCTGTGGAACGCGTATGATGTGATGTGGAGATATTTGTTGTTGGTTTAGTGGGGGGTTCAATAGAGCTACCCCTAGCGGTGACCTTGGTGTTGTTGAGGAGCAATGTTTGACACAAGCTGAGGAGTTGAATTGTATCTCGTTGGTGGCAGGGAGGATGGTGGTTGCATGTCTGCGCATCCATGGCAGACCCATAACGATTGGGTAATGTCCGAGTTGAGTGACAAAGAAGGGGGCTTCCTCCCTATGTCCATTTATGTCTAAGCTGAGGATGACTTTATGGGTAACCTTTCCTGATTCGATAGGTCTACCATCTATTACGTCTATGTGTCGTGGGAGGATGAGGGGGGTTTGTTTTAGTTTGTGGTGGCGTACGAAGTTTTTATCTATGAAAGCGTATCCTGAGGCGCCAGTATCAATGAGGGCATATGATGGGATGAAAGAATCTTTATTTTGAGAAATAGAACAAGTTACGACTAATTGATTCCCATCCATATCCTTCTCCGAAACCGAAAACCCAGAAACCGAAATCCTAGAAAAATCTTTTAACCGTCCCTGGAGTGAGCCACTCAGTCCAGGGAAAAATCTTTTAACGCCTCATTGCCGGAGGCTTCCTCTTCTCTCTCTTCATTTCTGATATCTGCCCTAGCTCCCTTATCCTGGGGGCTGGGTTCCTGGGGGGCGGCGCCTGTGGGCATTCCCGAATGAGGTGTCCTACACCTCCACAATAGTAACATCTGTTTTCTACCCGGCGGGCCTCTCTTTCCTGAGGGTCCGGGCGGCCCCGGCCAGTGGATAGATCCATGGGGACTGTTCCTCCAGGTGTGTGTGATGGGTGAGCGGCGGCGCGCGGCGGAGGTTCTTGGCGAAGGGTGTAGCGGGGCCGGGGGCAGGCGAAGCAGGAGCAGGAGGTGAGTGGAGCTGGCGAGCGGGCGAGGGCGAAGCGGCGGTGCAGAAGACTGATAGCGGGAGCGGAAGCGGGCGTTGAGGGCTTGCTGTTTGTTATCCAACCGCTGCAGGATGGTAGCGGTTCCAAGACTGTGGCGGGGTATCTCATGGACCATGAGTCTGGTCAGTTCCTCGTTTAGTCCGGCCAGGAGGCTTTCCACATTGGCAGCCTCTCCTAACCCGGCATCGGCGGCAAATCGTTGGAACTCGGCAAAGTAGTCTGAAAATGATCGTCCGTACTGGCGTAGGTTCCTGAGCTTCTGGCGGGCGGTGCCGACCAAGTCCGGATCTCCAAAGGCTGTGTGTAGAATTTCAAAAAACCTATCCATGGAGGGGAGATTAACCCCAGTGTTGGTAAGGTATGGCATGAACTGGTCAGCGGCGGGGCCTTCCAGGCGAGAGATGGCATAGGTGAGTTGGTTTTGTAGGGTGGGGTACCGGTCGGCATTGCCCAAGAGTTTTAGTTTCAGCATGTGTTGGAAGAGGGGAAGTTCCTTCCGGAGGCCCGTGAACTGCTTGGGGTCCGGGAGCTTCTCCGACTTCTCCATTCTTGCTTCTGGGTGTGTTATTGCTAAGCTCTGGAGGAATCGGTTGGGGCGACGAGGAGGAGGTGCGGGCGGTGCTGGTTGTTCTGCTGCGGGTGGTGGGGGCCTGGTTGCAAGTGCTTCCTGGGCGGCTAGGGTTTCTTGTTGCGCTGTGGCGACTTCGGCTTGGAGGGCGGTGACCTGGGCTTGGAGCTTTGTGGTGTTTGCTTCTTCCTTTTCCAAGTCTTGCCCCAGTTCGGTGATCCTTTGTTTCCATATCTCCGTTGCTTCATCTGCCTCCTGTTGGGTTAGTCTCAGTTCGTTTCGGAGTTCGCTAACCGCCTGATGGCTACGCATGACGACATTGTGGTTAAACAATGCGTCCTCAGACGCGCCTGGTGGTGCTCGGGGGTATGCTTGGGCAAAGCGACCCAAGTCTCTTTCGAGTCGGTCATAGTCGAGTTCTACTGGGTCCGTCATGACTTGTTCTTGTGACATGTCGGCGGAGTTGTGGTTCGGGTTGGCGTTGTAGACGCAACCTTACTATCACGGGGCTAATCGAGGGCGAGGACTGAACAAGCCAAGGTAAACCACCAAGGCTGAGCTATGGTGAGCGAGGTGGTGGGCTACGTGGGAGAGGGCGTCGGGAACTTGGGACGAAGGCGAAGGGCTAGGTGGCGAAGACGCGGAGAGTAGTCTAACGTCCCCTGCAAGAACACGACCGAAGGAACTATGGCTAAGAGAGAGAGAATATATTCTAGAGAGAAGACTAAAGACGCCTAAGATGACAGGAAGGTTGCGTGAAGAAGAAAGGAGAAGAAGAAGTCCTACAAGCGAGCGAGCTCCTATATATAGCCCTGAAAACCCCTCGCTGACTCATCCCATAGAAACCTGTAGAACCCCAAGGAAATCCATCATTACAAATACCTGCATGCCGTTGACTCATAGAACCCTGCAACTGAAACCCATAGAACATAAGAGAAACCCTGACTAATCCTTCTCCCCGCAACCGTACTCGATATCGTATCACGCCGTGATACTGTCCCTGCTCCCGTTCCCACATCCCTACCCCGCCCCGTTAGAATAAATTACCAAACTAGGATAATGTTTTAAGTCAGTGCTTATAAATAATTGTGACAGAGTGACTAAAACTTAAAGTGTGACAGACAAAAACAATGACACAAGCAAAATAGAGGAGTACAACCTATAGCGAGTAAAAGGTCGAAGTCACGAGGCACCGGCGAATGCTAAAGCGAAAGCAAGCACAAGGTGGCGACTAGGAGACAGGGCAAGGAAAGGGAGGACCAGGTGACAAGACGGCTAGGGTTACAGAAGAAGCTATGAGGGTCTCCTTTCGGAGACGAGGGTCGAAGGTATTTCAAGACTAGAGACTATAGTGAATAATAGGGTTTGATTCCTATGTACTATGATGACAGGAAGACGAGATGAAGAGGAAAGGAAAGAAATCTACAAAGCTCGCTACCACCTTCCCTATATATATCCCCCCTTCCAGCCTGATTACTAATCTCTATCTTCTTTCTACCAAACCTGTTTCCTCTTCTCCTGACGTAGTTACTGCACAGCTATTATATAATCCAACCTAAGAAACCTATTTCGCTTCCTCCATTACGCAGTCAGTGCGTAGCCATTATATAATTCAACCTAAGAAACCTGTTTTGCTTCCTCCATGGTGCAATTATTGTGCAGTTATTGTATAGTTGTCCCATAGGTTCACATGATGCCAGGACAATAATCCATATTTTTATTGATCTGTAATTCGTACCTCAAGAGTTATTTTTGTACCCTGCAATCTATTGATGCATCTAAGAACTTATTGATATATCCTAGAACTTTTTGAACTTTCTATGTATCCTGATATTTATTTGTGTATCCTTATTATTATTTTAGTTTTTGAGCAATAGTGGATCTATTCTATTTTTGTCAATATTTCAATGGAATAGGAGTGAAATAAAATAGATTTCATTTATCACAATTACAAACTTCAACGATAAAAAACAAATTACAACAATACTATAATCATTCATAAAAATATGAAATAACCATACATGATATCAACAAATATAAGCATAAAATAATTGATGACAGATTTAAAAAGGAAAACAATATCAATAAAATAAAATATAACAAAACATAACAATTTCAAAACTGAAAAATAATAGTAAAATAAAATCAAAGTCCAGACTAATTATCAGAAATAAACTGATTCATTTTGGAAACTTTGCACAAAATATGTTCAAAGTCCAAAAATATCAGATCCCGATTATTGCCAGAAATGTTTCTCCACAGATTTGACCAATTTTCTTTCATAGCCATGAATACGCCTTCCAATATCAATTTCAACTCTTCCGGCTTTTTTGGGTACTCTGTACTAGCGGTTGGTAATTGAACATAAGCTATTTTGATACCACCACAAGGTCCCTCTGACCCAACATGCAAATTCTATCGATTAGATCCTCACCTGTCAGAGGTTGATAAAGACCAATTTCAAATAAATCTCCAGCAACTGTCTTGGTGACAAGTAAACCTATGGGATGACTATATAATGGCTGCATAATAACTGTATTATAGGAGAAGGGAAACAGGTTTCTTTAGTAGAACGATACAATGGCTATGTTAGACGAGGACTAAACAAGCCAAGGCAAACTACCAAGGCGGAGGTAGGGTGAGAGCGGGTATGGAGGCGAGGCGGATGGTAGGGATGGGGGAAGGGCTATGATCGGAGGTCAAGGTGAAAGCGAGGCGAGATAGTCCTGACGTCCCCACGGGGGCAGCACAACCAATGGGACTATGGTTAAGAGAAAGAGAGAGTATATTCGAGACAAGAAAGTATCACGGCGTGATATAATATAGAGCACGGTTGCGGGAAGAAGGATTAGTCAGGGTTTCTCCTATGTTCTATGGGTTTCAGTTGCAGGGTTCTATGAGTCAACGGAATGCAGGTATTTGTAATGAGGGATTTCCTTTGTGTTCTACGGGGTTCTATGGGATGAGTCAGCGATGGATTTCTAGGGCTACATATAGAGGGCTCTCTCCCTCACTTGTAGGATTTCTCTTCTTCTCCTTTCTTCTTCACGCAACCTTCCTGTCATCTTAGGCGTCTTTAGTCTTCTCTCGTCAAGAATATATTCTCTCTCTCTCTTAGCCATAGTTCCGTTGGTTGTGCTGCCCCCTTAAGGACGACCAGTCCATCTCTTCGTACCTTCACCTCGAGCCCACCCCTCAGTCCCTCCGTTAAACCCCACCGTTCTTCTCGTCTCCACACCCGCTCTTGTCCCATCCCTGCCTTGGTGGTTCACCCTGGCTTGTTTAGTCCCCGTCCTCGCTTAGCACCGTGATAGAAAGGACTAAACGACGCCTATGATGACAGGAAGGTTGCGTGAAGAAGAAAAAGGAAGAAGGGAAATTCTACAAGCGAGGGAGGGAGCTCCATATATATATCCTAGGAAATCCATCGCTGACTCATCCCGTAGAACCCGTAGAACCCAAAGGAAATCCCTCATTAAAAATACCTACATTCCGTTGACTCATAGAACCCTGCAACCGAAACCCATAGAACATAAGAGAAACCCTGACTAATCCTTCTTCCCGCAACAGTGTTCGATATCGTATCACGCCGTGATAAGCACGTCCAAAGACGACCTGTCACTTTTAAACGAGATTAGATGAGTTAGGTTCAGCTTAAATGAGTCGAAGATGACATGTTACTTTTGGACAAGCTTAGACAAGCTAAATATGACCTATCACTTTTGGAGGCAAAATGTTTCGGCGTCACATGAACCTGTGGGACAACTATACAACCACTGCGTCATGGGAGAAGGGAGACATTTAGTAGGATGATACAATGGCTGTAAAGTGACTGCATCATGGGGAGAGGAAACGGGTTTTGTAGAAAGGAAACATGGATTAGTAATCAGGCTGGAAGGAGGATTATATATAGGGAAGGTGGTAGCAAACTTTGTAGATTTCTTTCCTTTCCTCTTCACCTCGTTTTCCTGTCATTATAGCACATAGGAATCAAATTCTATTCCTTGCCATAGTCTCTAGCCTTGAAATACCTTTGACCCTCGTCTCCGGAAGGCATATTTTCTTCGGTAACCGTAGCTGCCTCGTCAGCTGATCGTCGCTTTCCTTGCCCTGTCTCCTGATCTTCGCCTTGGCCGCCGCGTTGACCTTGCCCTTGCCTTAGCCTTCGTTGGAACCTTTGTACTTTTGCTCGCTCTCGGTTGTACCCGTCGATCTCGCTTGTGTCATCGTTTTCGTCTATCACACTTTAAGTCTTGGTTACTCTGTCACATACAAGATGGTACCCGATGCGTCCAGATGATGACTTTTGGTATTCTGCGTCTTGGGAGACAAGATACGTCTTGGCGAGACCTATTTTTTCCTGATGGATATCACAGAAAGAAATATCAGTCAAAGTTTCAGTTGGGAGTTTATGGGTTTCGGTAGCAAGCTGTCTTGTGGTTCAACACCTTTATTACTAATAGAATTCTTTCTTGAGTTTTGTAGAATTGTATGTTATGAGTCAAGTTACATCAGCAAGCTTAATCATTTGTGTCTGCAGCTTCTTTGGTCTCCTAGCTATGCCTATTAGTCTCCTAAGTCTCCTGAGAGCCTTCGAAACTTACCGATACCGTGAAACTATCAAAATCTTATTGTAATTTTACTAATGCAGTAAAGAGATTTTAGCACTATATTACAATAGATGGAATGAGGGTGTCTAGAAGAAAGCTCAGCGATTCTAGTTACTCTCCGGCTATTTCCAACTTGCGTTGTCAGACTTATCCAGCTCAGATCACAAAGAAGGGGTGCGAGAAGTGACTCCAGATTGTAAAAGTCTATGTTTGATTGAAGGGACTATATTCAAGGGCCTTAAGGATGAAATTTTAGGTGTTGCTCAATGTGATCTACTAGAAGTTTTGGATTATTTTCCTCCTTCTACTGATTCAGTTCCTGAGTACGAGCAGACGGATTTCCAGTTTCTCCACCGTTCAGTACATTCATGTAATATACTGGCAGGGATCGATATTCAAAGTCCACTTGCTTTCTTTCAACTCTTCGTACCTGATGAAGTGTTTGGAATCTTTGCCGTCAACACCAACGCTTACGCTGAGCCAAACAATGCCAATAGAAGTGGAAAAGGATATTGGAAACTATCACAGCTCAGCCCCGACTACCCCGTCTGCCACCAAGGCACCTCCGGAATAGGGTTGTGGGTTAAGATCGATCAATGTCGGAATCAGGGTAACGGAATGAGAAGGAGCTCTGGTAATGGAAAGTAAGCGCTAGGGATATTCGGGATCTTACAGGATGGAGTTATCGGTATTGGAAATAGTATGGACAGCTCGGTAGTGAAAGAGGTTCTATGGGTTTCTATGATCTGACTCAGCGATGGAGGAAATAGTTGTATATATAGAGCTTCATTTCTCCTATGTCTTCGCCTCGCTAGGCAATGTATTATTTCTGTTAGCAATATACACTTTTGGCTTTAAAGCCTTCTGTTCCTGCTCTGCTTCCACCCTGAACCTGCATCAGCAAGATTTTACTAGTCTCAGGAGATTACAGGTGTCTCAGGAGACTCAGGAGACTGTCAGGAGACCCAGGAGACTTCAGTCACAAATGGTAAAGCTTGCTGATGTGAACCCGCATCAGAACCCGTTCCGAATCCGGTGTATCCTGAGTTGACCCCGTTCCTGTTCCTGTACCTGTCCCTGCCCATGACCATAGTGTGTGTCCTTTATTGGTACCTCTATGCCCACGTCTTCCTTAGAGAATCATTGTGGACTCTCTGCCCGACCCTACTCCTCCTAGGTTAAGCAATCCGACCTCGCCCCGTTGGAGAAACCCACGTATGCTGAAGATTTGAAGATTCTGAATACTGTTTGAGGAGCTTGTACCACGATAGTATCTGCCTATTCTATCTCCCCCTAATCTATTTATTACAGAGGATCAATCTACAAATAAATTTATAGATAAATATCAATTTGATAACTTGATATAGCCATACATTGAGCCTCTCGGAATATAGACAAATTAATAGTCTCATGCATACAGTATGTATCCATTATCTATAAAATTATTGATGCAACTTTTATGTTCACAAACCTATTTCAATAAACCAAGTCTTTATTACTCATAGGAACTATTTACGTAATGGTTACAAATGATCACTAAATGTTCGACTTCTTCGGTAATCAGTCATTTGTCCCCTCTTTGAAATAATGCTTCTCCACCTTAACAAAATATTCCAAAATTGCTACAATATAAAAACAAAATAAAACTGAAAGTTAATAAAGAAGAACAGGAGCAAAGAGAAAAAAGTCTTTAAAGGAGATAAAGACCAATTCAAGAGGAAAATGAGTATCAACAATCAGATTGGTAGCTAAGTATAAATAAGAAACTAGCGGAATACAAAAAATTATCACTTGTTGTAAAAATCAGATTTCTAGAATGAATTTATTTGTGTCAAATGTTAATTCAGAGCTGCTTAAGTTGGATATGTAATAGTTTGTACTTTTGTAATATAATTAAATTAATAATCCGCTCCTAGTCGTTACTGCATCAGCTCCCAACACCTGCGCATCGAACCTGGTTAAGTAGTAATATGGAGTATAGTAAGAAAACATCTTTCCCGATATTTTAGAAACTCGTCTAAGGCCAAGGAGCGAGAAGGAAAATAAACAACTCATTTCACCTGAATCAATACCATAACACATACATGTAGTCCCCCTAATCCCGCCCCAACTACTCATGCTCATATCTACATAGGTCTCTTCGGCCCCTATACCGTCACCACATTCCTATTTTTCTCATTCTTGAGGGTTATTCTCTTCCACCTCATACCTCTCCTGTCCCTCCATATTTTCAACCATTCTCTTTTTATTATCTCCAAGATCCATTTTCTTAGCAAACACGTCGCACAGGTGTCTAGGGCTCTCCCCTACCCCTCCCCGGGCAGCTGCGTTGTGGCTCTTGAAGGGCTGTTTCTTTTTGACGATACTATTAGCGGCCTGCGCGCTTTGTGCCGCCTGGCATATAGCCTCGCGGCCCCGGTGATTGCCGGAGCGAGCTCCGGCCCTCCAGATGCGGATCTGGGTCTCTTGGTGACGTGCGTTTGCACGGCGTGTAACTGCGGCCTGGGCGGCGAATTCAAATCCCTCGTGCAATCGGCGGCGGCTCCCTATGTTTTTCTGGCTCTGCTGTAAGTCTAGCGTGTATTAGTGGGCCTACTCAATGATATAAGAACAAAAACGTGGGGTGGGGGGGGTTACCACGGGCGGTAATACCCAGTAATCGGGAGAGGGCAGTACTCGAGAGAGGGCTCGCGGTCAGGAGCAGGCGTGAGGGGCTCGGCTGTAGGGGCTTGGGCGGACACTGCGAATGTCTCATCCTCTACGATCTCGATTTGAACCGGAGGGGGATTGGAGACCCTTGTGTTCCCACGTCCGTTGACACCTGGAGTTCGAATGCTCTGGAGAGGGATGAAAAAGGCCCGTACCACGGTAAATCGGGCTCTGGGGACGAACTCCGGCGGCCGTCGTCATCCGCCGCCACCCGCTCCGTTTCAGGGTTGATATCGAAAGGCCAAGTCATGATTGTAGAGTCTGTGTCCTCTTGGCTCATGGTGGATTCCATAGGAGTCGTTAGCTTTCTGTGTGATATCTAAACCTATATGGTTTTTCATAGTATATAAAGTTTAGATGATCACCCCCATATAGGTACTGCCGGAGGGGGAGACAGGTAATCTGTTGCGGGGCCAAGCTTGGGTGTTGGAAACGATGGACCGATGTAAAGGCAAACGTATGTAGTTGGTAGTTGATACGTAGACATACTTGTGTAGGTGCCAAGTTAGCCAGAGTCGAGACCTCTCACTAAAAAATTCTCCAAGAGTATCCTTCCGGCCCGAATAACAACAAATATTCTCCCTCCTTATGCCAGATGGTCAAGCGACGGATTATCACAGGTGGTAAAGACCTTCTCAGCATCTGTCACGCGTTGGAGCCAGTTGAGTTCAATCCCTTCGGCTGTTAAAGGTTGTGAGAAATCTTACCGCTCATTATTACCAGCTAGGGATAAGTGAGGCCTTTCGACATCGTAACAAGACCCCTCTAGAGCTCCAGCTAAAACACTGCCCCGCGAAAGAAAGAAGCCTGGGAGAAGGCAGGGTAGCTGGCGAAATGGTAGATATTACGCTTGATACACAGATGATCTATGTCCAGAGGGCTTATTCATATAGCCAGCGGTATGAAAAGGAAAATAGGAAAATAAAAAACAACAGAAATGTCTAGTAAATACAAACTAATGCCTTGTTATCCAAACACGCCAGTGCTTGCCCGTGTTGCTTTACCCTGCCAGTGTCCCTGTCCGCCCGCCCGCCCCCCCCTCCCCACCCCCAAACCAACTTCTTCACCTGTGCGCTATTTAGTCTCAAGCAAAGCATGCCTTCATTTAGCTGTGTAGCCGATCCAGACCGGAACCCCCAAAAGTACCAATACTGAGCGTACTATAATTAACTACTGAACAGGATGATAGCTCTATTGAACTCCGAATATAAAGGGATGTTGACCAATAAGCATGATTGGCGGGGAGGCTGGGGCAATATCAGGGCACGCAGATTAATGATACATGTATGTAATAGGAACCCCCACCCCCCCCGGCATAACGATACTGAAATCAGCGAGTTGTGAAATCCGCGATTATCAACAACTCCCAGAAAGCCAAAGGCCTTAGGCCGATAGGTTGGGGCGTAACTGCAAGCTTGCGATCCAACGGTGGGCTGACTAATAACGTTTATGTGTGGTGGTTGTCCGCGTCGTGCGGGCTTACCTCATGACAATTACAGGTTTACATGACGTAGTAACCCCACTCGGGGGGACTCCCGCCACGCTGTCCTATTACCCCTCTCTTCTGAATGAGACTCCTTAACCTCCGCCCACCCTTTCGGTATTCATGAACTCTTGAGTCAACTATTTTTCGGGATCTCATCAGATACCCATACATTTCCATCACTTTTACGCGATCCCGGTGATACTGTATCGATCCCGAGAGCTCAAGGTGCGGCCGGACTATTTTTGCATTTCTCTGTAATGACATATCCGTGTTTGCGGGCCTCCGTGAAACCACCGCCCACCCCACCCCCGTCCTATTCCTTATCTGCTACCTTTGCTAGCATTATACCAATACAGATGCCATACGAGTTCCTTCATCAGACGTGCCATTACCGATACTACTAGCGTCGCAAACGTGAAATACAATGTCCGCGTTTCGTCCGATGAACCAGCAGAATACCTCCCGTTCATACGCCCTGTGGTATAGCTACAGAGACCCAACTCGGTAGTGCGAAAATACCCTTGGCTGACCATCGAGGAATAGACTAACGAAAATTCACTCTACCCTTTCCCACCTAGAAGCACAACCAATAGTCATATCATTAGGATGAGTCAAGGATTACTCATACTACTTGGCGCAGTATTTGTCGAGTGATTGGCTATGACCGATTATCCTCATTGATTGATTGACAACCCACCCATGCATAATAACTAGTTATCTTTAAGGTATGTCATATTGTGCGTGGCTGGTGTCTTCTTCTTCCCTCTCGTGATACCTGCTTGCTTTACTACTGTTCTTTTTAGCCTTCCTTCCGCCCAAACGAGCTGCTAGTGATATTTGTTCCTTTGGCTAAACACTCCCGTACAGCAAGCGGCTTAATTCTACACCAGGAATCCTAATTCAAGGAATTAATGAAAGGAGCGGTCCTAAAGGTGGGGGGCTGTTCCCCAACAAAAGACTTACCCCCCCACCGGGGACTGCGCTCCAAAATTCTATTTAACACTACTTGCCAAATTTTTATCAAAGGACTTCGGTTGCTACGCCACCATCTACCCTCGTCCTATTGATAAAGATTTGGCAAGTACACCTACCGAGATCCGCTGTTGTCGTGTCCGCTACGGATTATATAGTTGTGGAGAAGATACAACTATATTTGTCTATGGTCCTGGGGGGGCTGAACTCGAGAGGGGTCAATCAGAGTCCTGGGCTCTATCTTTAGACGCTAAGTCTAAATTGAAATGTAAAACTAAGCGTACCTGGTATCTGCTCTGTGTTGAACACCGTTCATGTTTACCCTAGCATTGAGGCTGTGACCGTCTCCAGCATGTAGTAAGTTAGACCGTGTGCACCAGTGCAGAGCATCTTATGCGCTCTTCAAGGATCCACTCCAAATGATGGGTAAAATGCTGCCTTTCTTCTGTAACTACATCAGATACAGTTCTCGGCACTGGTGCACTCGATTACCAAGTACCAGAATGAGCCTTCAGTGCGCCCAACACAGCACAGATGCATAGATACGGTTAGTTTATATTTCAATTTTGACTGATCGTCTAAGGGATAACACCTAAGGGATAACACTCGGTCAACCCCCGGTGATCGCAGCTTTCATTTTTACAGCTTTGACTGCAGCCTCTACGCCAGCTTGTAAAAATAGGCGGCAGGGGAGCGGGTGCTTTGCTAAAGAACGGCTTATGTTGCAAGCCCTCTATCGGCACTTCCCTATCTTACGTACTGGTCATGAGAGCATCCGCAAGGCGTTTTTCTAACCCAAGCACCCTAAGGAGAACTGCAAAGTTTGAAATAAATGCGGAATCATACACAGCTTTTATATACTGCTTTTTGGCACCGGGCCGCGCATGTTCCATATCGGATCACCTTAGAAGGTGCTTTATAGGAACGCCATTACCCCACATGTAACGGGTCACGGAGGGTATAAGGACGCATATAAAGAGGGTAAGTGAGGATACAAGAATAATTGACTTCCCATTCTAGTGTCCACCTTTCGGACCTAAATAGCTTATGACAAGTTCTTGGCAATGACCAAATGATTCTCATACGCCGCAAAGGAAGCCTCCACTGCTATTTCATCCCAGGGCGGGATCAGCTTCTCGGGAATCATATTTTCCCACCGTGCTGCCACAGTTGATGGAAATTTCAATCGGTAGGAAGAGAATTACCAAGAAACGGAAGGATACCTAAAGCAGCGCAGACAACAGGGTAACCCTCACTATTTTCTACCATGAAACACCACCCAATCGGTTCGACCCCGGAATAGGTCCAAGATCCTTATAGCGGGCAGCCGTCCCACCGAGAAAACGAGGAAAATCGTTTTCGAAGTTCTTTGTATGCTCAACGATGTTACTGTCGGTATATCTAGATCTACCGACAATTGGGGACTTGTTCCACGTTGCAAAATGAAGGGACATTTTCAGACATGCGGCAAATATGACACAATAACTAAATCATAAAGCACCACTCTGAGACCATCATTAACATTTCTAGTGATAGTACGAATAAACCGGATGGGAAGCAAATCTCACATATATATTTGCAATATGGTGGGCCATCGTTGAGCCCTTTTTTCGTCATGCGGGGTTCCGCCCCTATTCACGGTCTTGATTTCTATACAGACAAGCAAGCTATACACACTTGCCACCATTGCAAAACTTCACTTACATTGTACTGATCGACGGTATTAGACTCAACAGCGAGTTCAAGGAAATATAGGCGATAATTGGACGGCCCGCTGCCTGGTGATGAAATGGTACAGAAACTTACGGAGGTTAATATTAACAAAAACTACAAACATACATCTTAAAAAGAATATACATTTTAAACCATAACATATCGGTATGCATATGGGCGTCTATTAAATTAGCTACATGACGGCCTATCAAGCATTAAATCAATTTGAAATTGTGTTTCTTCCTTTTCGAGACAGCTTCCTAACTAGGGGGGCAACGGTTGTAATTTGATCTTATTATACATGTTTGTTTAATATTTCTCATTGGCGACAAACCCTATAGGGCCTTGCTCGTTTCTTCTTATCAAACCTGTCATCTCAGTTCGTCCTTTGCAAGCCACTATATCTTCACTCCTAGAAAGTGCTGTGAGCTAAATGTTAATATAGATAGTCTCGAACAATGTATAGCTTTCAGTATATGTATTCCTTTATGATCTTGCCATGCATAACATGCCGAAACTACTGCTTCAAACCAAAACGACATCTTCGATAGCCGAGTGACATCTCATGACTAGAATTCACGTGGGATTTTTTTTATCTTGCTCATTCATTTGGCTCGTCCCATGCGAAGACCCACAAATTCTTGATCTTTACAACTCACCTACCTTCTAAAACACCACTCTGTTCTTGGCAGGTTTGTTACTATACTACATCAATGGGTAATATGTAAGTGATCAACCAAGATATGAGTTTGCATGCACATATATAGCTAGGCCGTCTGATGGCTTAATACTACCCACCGCTGTACAACCCGTGTGAAAGAGCAGTGCTAAACCACTGATTACCTTAAGCTTTAGTAACCATGGACATTCATGCCATCGATAAGCCGAGACATTACCTCCTATGGGGTCTATAATCCGTCCCCCTTCCGCCAGCTCACTCCTATAACCACACCACTCGTTAACATTGGGAGGTATGGCGGCATGGTCATGGGCTTCATGGCCTACAGACCCTAAGCACTTGTCGAGTACCCAGACGTAGAGCTACCCCCAGGAAGATACTGCCACCTGCTGATTATGGGTGTCGGCCATTAGCCAGTGCCATCCGTCTACACGAGCTCTGGACAACTAGAAGTAGGTGATTAGTGCTTTGTTTGTTGGGTGAGGTTGGTATAGGTACAAATAAATGCGCTTCATAGTCCTGAGATCCTATCAATATGGTTCTTCTCTCTCGTGCAGGGAGATGAAGTATACTAATAGATGACCTGTAGCTGGATGAAACGGTATCGCAGATCCTGATACCCCTAGGCCTTTAACAGTCCATTGAACAGGCGGCTAAAGGATTAGACGACCTTCACTGTGATGCCAAAGGTGATTTTGTGTCCTAGAGTGAGATTTTTAACAGGTGAACAAGGGAGGGGCCCACCCTTTTAGAAGCTTAGTCCGCCTACAGGCCAATAATGCAAGGGGCAATGGTCATTAGATGTATTTGGTACACAGGGACAGGGCACATGGTAATGACAATGGTTTGGCGACACTGATGGTTCAGGCTTGACTAAATGTCTTTTTCTAGGAGTTTTATGCTATGACGTTTTACTATTTTGCCCCAGAGTATTTTTCTTGTAGATAGGCCTAGTTGTGGGTAAGCCCAATTGCATTGGATTGCGCTTTTTTTATGTTTATAATATTATTTCCCAATGACCATGATAGTTACGCAGGCAAGGAGTATAATGAGAGAAGCGTGGGAAATGTTTGATTGAAATTGATCTACACCTAAGTACAACTAAACCAAGACTGAACTCCAGGACATGTCGTTGAATGGTTCCAAATACCAAGCTCATCATATCTCGCCTAAGCTAGTACATACAGTGATTCCAACCGGTTATGCTCCTCCAACGAACATCCAGGCCCCTAATCATCTTGAAGACACACTCCCTCGTCCACGGTAGTCTTTGGCACACTAGTATTAGCTGGAACACCGTCCTCGCTGGCCTCTCCGGAACCAAGTGTGAATCCCCCAAGATCATTAAAAAGGTCATCAAGAGCCTGTGCCTTCCTAGCTGCCGCCTCTTGGTTCTGTAGATGCTTTCCCTTATTACGCTTGGTCTTCCGGTGGCCATTGGCACTGGTGATGGGGTTGCTGGCTGGTGCTCGGCCAGCTGCCCTCTCAGCCTCCATGAACTTGAGCTGTCCGGCCCGGCGCTCTTCCTTCATCTCGAGCTTCTTCTTTTCAACTTCCTCTGCAGAGAGAGTTTCTTTCCATTCTGCAAGAAGCCTTGCCTTCTCTCTCCCGACGATTCCGTCACGCAAAGCTTTCATGTCGGCGCGGTACCGCAGCGCTGAGCGGAGCGCACTGAGTGAATGGACTTTCGCATAATTAGCCAAGGGGCCATGAAGATCAAAGATGAAGTTGGCTCCAGGTTCGATAGCGGAGACGGCGTTAAGGAATGCAGTGCGTCCTTCTGGACTGACAGAATGCTTCAAGAGGTCTAGAAGAGTGTCATCCCCGTTGATCTTGTCCGCAACGCGTCCGACGATAGCCCTTCTCTCGTCTGGTAATGTTAGCGCCTGATCCTTAGCCACCTGGAGGGACAAGATACTTCTGATTGCTGCGGTCACTTTGGTTTTCGTAGCCACTGAAGGGATGTTAGAGATGAAATATTTAGTTACTGCAAGGATGGTGGTACCTTTAGCTTTACCAATTGCCCCTTCCTTCACGGCCGTACCCTTCTTCTTTCCACCCATGCGCATGTTCCTAGGCCTTTTGCTTTCTTGGACCAAACTGGGGACATCTGAAGCAGGTTGGTCTGCCATATCGGTGTCTTTAATTGAAACCCCTTCGAACATGTCAGCTTTGAACATTGCTAACTTGCTTCATCCTTCTCACATACCCCCTGGAAGAGCCAACGAACTGCACTGGCCTCGTAAAGTATCGTCCTCTGGTCCGAGTGGTTTGCGAGAATCAGACGAGCCGATTGTCACAGCTTTTCCTGATTCTTTGTTCATCGCTGGTGGTTCCTCGCGTTCTTCGTGTTCTGTTTCTGAATTGACGCGGATTTTGGTTGATGGGTACTGCAGCTGGCCGGAGTGTTACATCGCAGGCTTGTCTACTTTAAGCTAGAGTGGGAAAGTAGCCCATTTTTTGCGGCTCTTCAATGGTATTTACTCTTGGTGGTAGGCAACCAGAACTTCTTCAGTGCTATAATAATTGAGCACAATCCCGAATTAATAGTTGGTTTAGCATTGGCTGAAACCACAAGGCAGCACTTCTAAATATGCTAGGGCGGTCGAGTGTATAGCTGGGTTTAGCATCATGTGGACATCCAGTCAGTGGTATCTGCAGCGAGTTCAGCACAGGATACTGGCCCCATTGCAATATTCCTTGGGGTTAACGTTTCACTCCCTGAGGTAATGGTTACCTCTATTTTTACTTGTCTAGGGCAGCGAAGATGATGGGTGTATCTCTACTCCTCCACGCTCACAACTCATCCATTTGAAATTCTTAGGTCTCTGCTCCTCCATGCTCACAACTCATCCATATAAAATTCTAAGGTCGCTGCTGTATACCAGACTTTATTCGGGTGAACATGCTCCTGGAATTTATATGATAAACAAATGTCCGGAGAGAAAGCTCAATATTGTGACAGGCCATTATATGATTCTTTGCTCATACAAGAATGCCTCGGGATGAGACTATCGCATCCAGCCCACCAACTTTCTCTATTGCCATTAATTTAGTTTAAAGATTTATCTCCACAAGCTAGCACTGTTTCTGTGCAAGCTTTAAGAGTTACTGTACCCCCGCAAATAATGTCGAGCTGGGTAGACGACGGACCACGAGTTTCCAGCCAACCATAAGGTTAGAGGTAAGGGGGGTTGGTGCGCTTTTGTTGACTTTTGTTTTGTTTGACTGGTCAATTTATGACCATTCAACAAGGCTCGTCATTGTCCCAGACAGGGCAGTACCTATATCGCTCCACCCTAACTCAACACCCTTTTTGCTCCGAATCTCTGATTTTGTAGGGTCAAGTGTAGGAAGTAGAAGGACGTAATTGGATATATTTCTCTGTTATATAGTTGTACCCCACTTGTTTTTACTAGATTATAAAGCAATAAGTCCTACGAATAAATGACACTATTGATTTAATACTATATATAAACATAACAACAGGAATCCTTTCGAATAACTCCTTACTGCGTTAAATGGAAAGGAATTTGAGTTTAATCACCAGGAGCTATTTTAATCTTCAAATCGTTTTTATAGGGAATTTCACACAGAGAGGGTTTTAAATAAAATGGACAGTTGTTCTCTAGCGCGGGGCTTAGTAAAAATCTACCCCGCGCTCATTTTTAGGCCACAAAAAGCTTATCAATTTAGCCGGCCGATAACGCGTATTAACCAGGGCTTAGGTAAATACGACACAAGTACTAATCCACCTCTCGTAACACCCCTCGTCAACCCACGTCTACGTCTTAATTGTTCACCCAGATTTTCACGCATCACGGATAGTACAGGCCCAGAATACGATAACAGACCATGCCGCTATACGAACACATTTTGAATGAGGCCATTAAAGTTCACAAGAGATGAAGATGTTTACTCTTAGTAAGGAAAAACCCCTCTCCGTTCAAAGCAGTCCGCCTATTCAATAGGGTATCTACATGTAGTTTAAATATCGACTCCTCCTTTTATAACTCCCCTTGGAGATTGGCTGGGTGTAGAGGAATTATTCCTTTCATGCGGTGTGGCCTACTTCTACCATGGTGGTTTTCCGATATCAGTTTCATACGACGAGCAAGATTTACAACCCGGACGAGGCTACAGTCACAGTCACCGATTCAAATGAAAGAAGGCCACGCGGAGAGATATAAACGTCAATGAGAAAATGGTTATTCATTCCCCAAACCGGGACAAATGCCCTACAATTGCTAACCCATCCTATAGAAAAAAGAAGCCACCATAGGAAAAAGGAACAGCCTAACTAAGAAACAACATAAAAGGAAAGACAACATCGTTTCCACAAAGGGAATAAAGGGGATATAGGAAATGAAACGTTTCTCGAACCCAAACCCTCATAGCCATAGCCATATTTGACCTGCATTCCCTGGACTGTGTATGCTGCCTAGCGATATTGAATCGCAACCCCCTTGATATCCAAGAAATTTTGCCAATCTTGTGGCGGGTCTGTCACCTTTTTGCAGTAAGTAATTGATCATGAATGAAAGCTGAAACTCAATATTAACATTCGGGGTACGTACTTCGTCTTGGTACAGCCAAAACCACTGGGAACCGGTCTGGATGAGGGTATCAAGGGAGATCTGGAAGCAGGTAACCGCGTGGTCCACAAGGCCTTTAATTTTCTGCTCAATACTGTTGAGTTCTATAAGCAGCAAGAAAGGTAATATCATATTTACAGGCATTACTCACATGAAACTAGCAATTTTATCATCGTCTAGAACGAGCTGGTCACTCCAACGACATGTAGTGCTGGACCACGTCTTCATGACGGCAATCATATTCTTAACGATTTCCTCGCGGCACAAGGCCTTTTCATCGGCAGTGCTTTCTTTCGAAAAATACAGGACGCGCTTGTTGTCGAGAATCATATCATAAACCTCGTGCCACAGAGTCTTACATTCCTGTCGAGAGAGCCCTGTTTCGATGAAAAGCTCATATAGCTTCTCTGATGCAATGCGGAACAAAGGCTTCAGAACCCTGCCTTTAGAAATCTTTGAAGAAGCGCTGGCAGGAGCAGTCGAACATCCGGTACCAGTAGAGGGGGCGACAGTCGCATCAGCGGAATTGGTGTCAACAGGGGATGTCTCATCAGTAGTAGTCGAATGATATTCGATATCAATAGAAGAGGTGATGGTTTTATCAGGGAACCTGGCGTCAGTAGGGGAAGGGTCGTCGGTGGAGGTCGGAGGACATCTAGAGGTGGAAGTGGTTTCATGAGGGGCATGGGCGCCAGCAGGGGCACGCGCATCAGCAGACGAATTCTCGTCATCGGTGGCCGAACGGAAGAGTAGATTCATAGAGGAGGCTGCGTCGGTATCAGCAGCGGTATCTGCAATCTGCTGTTGATTAATAGACGACATTATTGGAGAAGTTTTTTGGAATATGGAATATGGTAAGATTCACGTCTGATGTATCAGGAAAAGAGGGTATGGGGCAGAGCGATGGAGTGAAGAACTAGTAGGAAAGGGTGGAGAAGAGGGTATAAATGCTGCAGGGAGAACGGGTTAAGGTCAAGGGTTATAATGGGACTGTCTTTCCCATCCATCCACATCAAAAATCAGCCGATATTGGTCTATAGAAAAGGCTGGCTATATACTCTATAGTGGACAGGTATAGTATACATACATGTAGGTTACCCACTTGCTTGACCCCATGCGGGGTCCCAAATGGATTCACGAATATCCAATATGACATGAGTGTAGAGCACCCTGCACATATACATTATTTTGGCTACACTTATCAGGCCCTCCACGGAACGCTAGCGAGTGAAGCAAAGCCTGACACTTACTTAATGTCTATAGATACATCCCCAAAGCGCTCCCGGCACCAGGACTCAGATCGTACCATCAGGATTTAGCAAAAGCTTATCCGTGACCCTTCGCGTATTCTAGCATGCGTAAGTCAAATCCATAACCCATGCCCATACTTCCTGACCTAGGCCTCCCATGTGATTTATCAGGGCAACAGGAACTCCCCTATATGCTTCATGGTTGACCACTGGATTGGTCACATTTATGCTTTGGATACTTCATGTGTTCCTTCCTCTGGACCTGCTTCTGCTAGAATGCTATCATCCATTTTGGAATATGTCTATCCATGGGTATTCTTCTTATTATTGGAAATAAGGTTCCCCTCCCCTGGAACCACATCTGTGGTTTCCTATGTTTGGAATACTTTATAGGATATCTACGCTGATAGCCCCACTATAACCTACCAGCTCGCTGTACTAGTTAGATTTATACCCCCCACCGTTCCTCAGCCCTATCCCGCGTGTGCTCCATTCTGAGCTGTCCTGTCCTACATCCGAGTTCCCTCACTAGACATCTATTATTTACTCACCCTTCTCAATGAATATATTCCAATCATACTCACTAAGCACTTGCCCACTCCTCCCTACCATTGCTAGACATTTCTCCAACATGAAGGTATTCTAACACATAAATAGCACATCAAACCCACCCCCACCCTCCTTCTGTACATATATGCGTACCCAAAAGAAAGCTATATGTGGTCCATTCCTCCCCCAACGACTCCTAGATTAACGACTTGTCCGCATACCAGTGGAGCGAACAATTTCCCTGTATTTTCCTGGTCCTGAACACACAAATTCTCACCCTGAGAAACAGTAAATTACATACATGCTACCCACCAAATGCCTACTCGACCGAGAAAGGCAGAGCTCATATCTCCACCCTGTACCCCCAATATTGCTTAATATTCTTTAGGCTGCATATATTTTTTAACACTTACCCGCACGCCTCGTGGAAGGAGGATCTACTTACAATGGTTGCATGTAGACGTACACTATGGCGCAAAAAGGTAAGTAACCCGCCCAGTCTATACATCCACTATTATATGCAACATCCTCTCCAATCCACCACCACCCTGCGCCCACCACCATAAGGTATGTTTTAACCCACCTGCGATACATGTACTGGGATATGATCTAATCCCGACTCAACATTGCGGCCGACGTATGGGGTCCGTGTCTGTGGTGAAGCGTATATAGAACAAAGCAGCCTGCACCGCCCTTGAAATTACATGGGTTGTTACTTTATAACAGGGTGGGCCCTGGGGGGGCTTCATCTCCACCGAGATGCTGAAAAGGGTGGGATAGATATCTCGTTTCGGGCAAGGCAATGCAAATTTTCCTCCTACTAGAGGCTTGTAAATATATCCCTCTGTACTTCCACCTCATAAACAGAAAGGCAGGTCCGTTAAACATGCAAACCTGATTGTGGGAACAATCCCCTCTGCATTACCGTTCAGTCCCAGTAACATGACCGCGAGCGCCACCCTACAACATCACTCGATACCCAAACCCCAAAGCCCCCCCGGTTTCCAAATTCCCCCATCTCTGTTGTTACCCGTTCGTCAAAACATATCGGGTATCCGCAATATGCGAAAAAAAGAAAACCCACGAAAAGAGCACTATCAGCCTTACCCATATGCCACATTAACACCGTCATCGTCGTCTGCCGTACACTATGCCTTCAGGGAACCCCCCCCCCCCCCTACCGCCCATCCGCACAGATTCCCCCCGCAATACGGCGGTGGGGAGCCTCCCAGAGAAGGTAGACATCATGAAGGCTCGAGATCAATTGCAGGTGTGCTAACTCGTAGCTTGCACCGCACTGGGTTTTACTTAGCAGTCGCTGCGACCAAGGTAGAGAGTCGAGTTGAGTCGAGTCGGAGCAGGTGCCGCTTGCTAGACGCTGTCCTAAGGAGGGTAGCTCTGCCTGTTGAATCCCAGAGTGGGGTGTACTTCGCACCCACAAGTGCCCCGCCCTAGATTATTTACCGTAAGCACACCACTCGCTATATATACTGACATTCCAGATCGATACAGTACGCGATATATTTTTAGAAGACCAAAACCACGACGCTGAATGTTCCTTTTTCGTTCCCTTCCTATCGTCCCCGGACAAAATCGCGGGGGTGTCCTGTCGAGAGCACAAGTTTCTCATTGCCAACATCCTGCAGCACAACAGAAACAAGGGCTATGTACATCACACACCCGCCCCCAGGAACAAACGGATGGATTGTCTAAAACCATGGCCCATGCCCCGGCGTCCCTACATTCGCCTGGCAGCTGGCTACACCTGATATTCTGCCCTGGTGCTGCTACAGTCTCTACAGTCAATCGCAACGTCGTGCTCACCAGAATGGTAAGATCTCCCGACACAGGCTATCACTCGCCCGCCCGACCCCCCCTCCTTATCCCCTAGACCGCACCCACCGTCTCTCGCCATGCGTATTTTCTCATACCCGCCACAGCTCACAGGTTACTGATCTTTATGCTATCACCCAGTACACGCAATGACAATAACCTGCACTACACGCTCTACCCTACCCAATACCGGCCCGCGAGTACCAACGCATACATACCATCCTACGCAAAACAGCCCTGCTAGCTAGGCTGCCGCAGCATCTCACTCTTAAGTCCGTCAATCCCGTCTACTGTATCTACCAGTTTTCTAACCTGTCCTGGGGATTGATGTAAAGGTATCCCCCCAAGGACACACCACCTGGGCCTCTGGGATCAATAACGGTGCCAATCCTGCCGATGGGGTTGTTGCAAGTTGTTTGGGGCATTGGATATTCTATCGACCTTTGACCCGCGTAAGGAGGCGACTGGAGGATTCTTGGGCTTTTTTTATTGACGGGCGGGCGGAGTGGCATATAGGAAAGGCGGGAGAGCATGTCCTACTGACATAACAGTACACTATCCGTGGGCAAAGAAGCCGTAGCAGTGTTGAAAGGGCAAACATGTAAACTTGAGCCTATCTAGCTGACCGACCCAAAGGTTGTCCTATCCACCAGAACACCCATCAGAAAACTACTGTACATTACCCATTTGGAAATAGCGTCGCACTGATAAAGAATACCGTGTTTCACCGGGAAAGCGGTCGTCACCGAGAAAGCAATCAAGGGTCACAACGGGATTGCAACGGGATGATCCAAAGTTGCTGAAGAAAGTTGGATTGGTGTACAATTACAGGAACAAGTATCCAGAAGTGTTACTTAGATGTCTTCCAACCATTGTTGACATGACCTACCTCTATCTAGTAAGGGTATCGCCTTAGAGAGGGCTTTGGCTTGGTTTGGGAGCGTAAACTTTATCGACATTACCAAAATTTGGTTTATATTCATTATATAACTCCAAGGCTCAGAGAAGACACACTAAATCCTCTCATATGTGCCTCGCTCCATATACTAAGCTTTGATGCCCACAACATCCTTTTGTGAGGTTCGATTGCTTTCCCAGTGACGATCGCTTTCCCGGTGAAACAGGTTAGTCCCCATCTACCCATTTAGACCCCATCAGCAGCTGCAGTTGGCCACCATTTTGTACATATCCGTAGGGTGGAACAGAACCGCTAGCGTACCATAAGGATATGATAAAATATCATCACCTCGATTACCAAAGCCTAGCTACATAGATTCTGGTAGACAAGAAAGGGGAATATAAACGTTAGCTACTAGAGACCGTTGGTAAAGTAGGTACATGTGATTGGTACGTACCATGCGTACCCATGCAGGCTACTCAACCCAAAAGGATAGAGCCTTTATCTTCCGAACCCGGGCTACACCAGGGTCCTGTCTACATCTTGGTACTCTGGTACTCTGGCACTGTGGTAAAGCGCCACACTTGCGGTCGCTGTTGGGTGGTATGTCTTGTTTACTTACTCCGATATCACAAGCACCCCCTAGATAGATCATAGGGCGTCGTCTGCTAGATAGACCCCGGCCACAACAGGGTCCCTCCGAGGGCGCAGTTCTGCGCGGATAGCCCCGCGATAGAAGCGGGCGTGGCTGTGCTTGCGGAAACATAACGATCCGACAGCGGGAGGCGGTCAGTGGTGCCTGACTCGAGTGCGGTTCGGGGGTGGGCTGCGTCATAGGATGTCACTCGGATGCTTTCAGGGGCGTCAATGACTGTAGTTGGTGGGCAAGAGTGGCCGTTGGACATACCCGATTACATGCACCCCCCACCCGCCGCCAAAGAGTCCCAGACAGCAGTGGTGTTAGCACGCACACACCGGAGCTACTACTGTCTCGGCTCACTGGATATCGGGAGTGTATCATGCTCTCTATATAGCACGCGCAGGACAGTACCCCCACTGCTCAATGTTATGAGGTTCGCAGCTGGCACCTTCTTGTGGACGGCGGTTAGTATCCGCTGGTCTATGTGACGGGTTAAAAGCACCCCCCACGCATTGTGGGTCATGAGGTATCACTCGGTGGCTTGCGTCTGGGTATTTCCTGTCGGGCCCGAATAAGTGCTGTGTTAGGGATATCGGGGCCATCGTTATGGCTGCTCTGTTTGGGCTGTGAGTGTAGGCACCTTGACGCCCCGTCCATTATCGAATTCAAGTCGCATGACAGTCGTTCGTTCGCGTCTTGCTTTCTAATTGGGCTGTTTGTTCTTTTTGGAGCTGGGAGAGCACATGTATCTAATCTACGGGCCCGGGCAAGCAGGGGATCTGCCTTAATGGTGCGTATATGTTCATAGAGCTACTCGAATACCTACCGGAACCGTGGCTGGGCAGTTTACAGCAAGAAAAGGCGTAATGGGCACCACCGACGATACAGATATAAAACCCAACACCCGCCACCCGGGCCCCCGGATGAAGCAGCAGTACCATCCCGGTCACAGCTAACTCGGGACCCAATCTGCGGGGTGGGGGTGAGTGTCACGGTGCTCAAGCCATAGAAAAAGAGGGATATACGTTACTGCAGCCCGTAAGCTAGTTTCAAGACTGCACAGAAAGACAGAGCGGGTATCGTCTATTGCGTGCGCCCTATTAACTCATACTCTCCCCTAACAATACAGGCAGGAAAGCAGGCCGAGGTTTCTCGCGCACAACCTGGGGTTCGACACATTAGCAGCACTCGAGCACATTGTCCGTGGTTATGAAATCCTACCTTACTCCAGCGGACGAACGTCCCCCGCACCTCCCCCGCACTGCGCCTCTTCGCTCCTCTCCCTCTCTACACGCCCTGTTAGCCCACCACAGCCCACACCACACAACACAAGAGCACAGAGACCTACCCTCCTCCAACGCGGCCAGCACCACGCCCCTCACCTCCGCCATCTCCCCCTCCTCCCCCTCCTCCTCCTCCTCCTGCAAAACCCCCGCAAGCAGCAACGAAAAGTACCCAAGCCCACCTCTATACCTGCCCACCACCGCGTCCCACGCGCCCTCATCCAGGAGCACCACGAGGCCCTCATACCGCGGCGAGTAGCGGTGCGGGGTGTCGTCGCCGGACGCGAGCGCATGGAAGCAGACGTGGACGCGCGGGTCGGCGGTGACGGCCGCGCGCGGCACCGACAGCCGGTGCAGCATCTCGATCAGGTGCGCGGTCGTGAAGGCCCACTCGGCCGTGAAGTGGCGCGTGCCGCCGAGGCGCGCAGGGAGCGCAAGCTTGAACCGGTACCAGGTCTGTACGGGGAAGGGGATGGCGACGGGGGCGTGCGCGGACGGGTGGGGGTGGTAGCGGGCGGCGTAGACGCTGGTGTGGCCGATGGGGGGGGTGCAGGAGCAGGCGCGCGGGCGGGGCTCCGGGGTGGACATGGTGTTGGGTTTGTTGGTGGGTGGTTTTGGCCCTTGGGGGTCGGGGGTGTAGACATACATGTATATATCGATGTAGTTGGATATGGTGGGTTAGGGTTGTGGACCCGCTGGAGGCGGCCCGGGGATGTTCATACAGACCCTGCATGGCTATGCGGAGCTGCTATATACGGGTCTGAATAGGGCATTGTAGAAGTCACGCTCGATATTCCCCCGGTGATAATTAATCGTCTTTTTATATTCAGACAGTTCCTCAAAGCCTTAATCAACGGACGTCGCCCTATATCTCCAACTTCTATCGGGGCGCACTGCACTGGTATGTACCCATCAAGACAAGACAAGAGCGGGCCCGGTTCCCCTATCTGGACTACGATACCGGTGAGGTGAGGTGCGCGGTCATGGGCGATCACTCGTGTGGCTGTGCTGCATGAGACATCACTCGGCGCGATCAGAACAAACGATCGGCTTGTTAATCCATGATTCGTACGTGCGTGGGCTTATGGAGCTGATGCGAGGGAGGGGGGGGGGTATTTGTATTTAGAGATTTGTATATCTGCCATGGCCAGTGGTTACATTATAGGAGCTGTCGGGGGTTGGAAAAGGGCGCGGCGGAGGAGCTGTTTGCGGGTGGCCCATATATCTACATGTAATTACCTGAGCCTTGCTGCCTGCGAATAAGACTACCGTGAAGAGAGCCTCTCCCCTTTGTTGGCTATAACACTACACAGACACCTAAAGGGATGCATGCATGTATGAGGGCGGATGTACTTAATTCCATTCCTTCCAGATGGACGGCCTTTTGAGCGCGAGTTCTCAGCCGGAAACGTATAGGACTCTGGTGTGCTGTTTGCCCGACCTGAAGAGCGTACACTATCACCACCACCACCGCAAACACAATCCCCGAACTACCCGCGCGCCCTCCAAGCTACACCCCAGTAATTAAGATCTACCCATCCCAATACATTTACTACTATATACAAAAATTACGCTATACAATACCACAGAGCTACATACCCAGAGAAAACACTCACATGCACCCAACCGCACAAGGTGTGAAGGACCCAAGACACCAGCGGTGAGTATCCCGATGCTCGACCTCCTCAGCTCTGTAAATGACCTGGTCTCGGTCACTGGCCATCACTCGCACCCCCGGCGGAAAGTCCTGAGAATGCGCCCCTCATGCGGAGGTCACGGCAAACCCTAACCCAGGTCACGGCTCCTCTCACTCGGTCTGCTGAGTCATCTTCTCGCCGTGCACGTGACTCGGTAGATACTCTTCAGCATGGACGAACGACCTCGGGCAGAGCACATCGCGGACAATTATATATTATCAAACCTCAAAGACTACAGTACAATCTATAAGGATATGGAAATGTGACAATTCTGCATCCAAAAATATCCTTATAGGCCATTTATCCTTATATGAAGTGCCTAGTTCACCCAAAGTAATGCCTATTGGGACTCAAGATATTATATTCTTATGGGCCGAATATCCTTATAAACAATACCCTTATAACGAGATTGTACGGTAATCTCGCCCGAGAGGAAAGGCACAACATTTCTCCGACAAAGTGCAGGCATTGGTAATTCCCGTTGATTTGAAATCCACGCCCCCTGCAAGTAGGTACACCAAACAACAACAACGGTTCAACTGCTTACAGAAAGAAAGAAAGGCATCGAAGCCCCTTCCCCACCATCGACAGGGGGGCCGGGATGGATTAGATATGGAGTATGGAGTATGGATATGGATATGGATATGGACGGGGAGTGTGTAAACCCATCGCACACATAATGTCGTCATTGGGAGGGGATTACCAAACCCCAACACTGGGGGGAGGGGGGTCCTCAATTCTCATATATAACTCCCCAACACTCCCCTCCCCATCTCGAAGCATGAACCGCAGCATCACCAGACTCCTCAACATCACCAAACACATTTCCCACTCTCCCACGACCACCAGAATACCAACAACCACAGCCACCAACATCCGCACCATGTCCTCGTCCTCAGAACCGTCGATTGTGCTGTACACGGCGCAGACACCCAACGGGATCAAGATCTCCATTGCGCTGGAGGAGCTAGGACTCCAGTATGAATTCAGGAAGATCGGCATAATGAAGAACGAGCAGAAGGAGCCCTGGTTCCTCGAGATCAACCCGAACGGCCGCATCCCCGCCATCACGGACAAGAACGGCCCCGACGGGAAGCCGATACATGTCTTTGAGTCCGGGGCGATCCTGCAGTACCTGGTCGAGACGTACGATAAGGACCACAAGATCTCGTACCCGAGGGGTAGCCGGGAGCACTTTGAGACCCTGGAGTGGCTGTAAGTTCCCCCCAATTCACGGTCGTAATCAATCCGGAAGCTGACAGGTCCCATAGGTTCTTCCAGAACGCCGGCGTGGGCCCAATGCAAGGGCAGGCAAACCACTTCTTCCGCTACGCCCCCGAAAAGATCCCCTACGCCATCAATCGCTACATCAGCGAGACCGAGCGCCTCTACAGCATCCTCGACGCCCGGCTCGCCTCCAACCCGCACGGCTACCTCGTCGGCGACCGCCTCACGATCGCGGACATCTCCACGTGGGGATGGGTCAACATTGCCCCGTGGTCTGGCCTGGGGCTGGAAAAGTACCCAAACCTGAAGAGTTGGCGCGATAAGCTTGCCGAGAGACCGGCGCTGAAGAAGGGCGTGGACGTGCCAGAGCCCAGCACCATCTTGGAGGCGCTGAAGGATCCGAAGAAGGCGGAGGAGATGGCAAGGGAGGCGCAGAAGTGGATCGTGCCGAAATAGAGATGGGGTACGGGGGATTGTATCTTATTTTAGGAGATTTGCGGAAATAAAGGCTGGATTTCGATAGTAAAGATTTATTGTAGAGACCCTGAGAGTGTGTCCGTATCAGGCCGTTGAGATTCAATTGTGATTGCCTGTCCCGTACCCACAGGCGCCCTCCCCCCAAATGTCGATGATGAAGTGAAAGTAGAAGAGAGACGATAATTGTAGTCACTCCTAAGCACATGCATGAATTTCTGTCCGTCAAGATGTCATTCCGAGTCTTTTCTTTCCTTTTTCTCGATTCCACACGTGAGTGACAGACATCTTTCATTACATACGTCAGACATCTTAACGGTGCTTCACAAAACACAAACTGATGAGGATCAGAAGAGACTTTCTGCTTTCTGTTCCCCAGACGCTCCAAGATGCGCATCTTTCTCTGTCTGCGGCCATTGTTGATTTGGTCCCCCCGAAGGACAGTTATGATTTCTATGCTTGAAGCAATGTTGATGGAGACACGCAGCTGTCTTGTCTAGATCTTCTTGGGCCATAAACTCTCATATCGAAATCCTCTTCCAACCTCACTACTACAACTTCTACGCCCTATCGGATTCAATTAAAATACACATCGATACCATCGCCATCCCCGCCAAGCTCACCCCAATGTGCAACCCGTTCCCCAAACACTTCTCCAATCCGCCGCCTCCCCGCCGGCAGCACTACACCACCACCAACACAATTTCCGGCGCCGAAACATTCCTCATCTCCGGCCCTGCGCCCCGCAAGAAACTCCGTGTTGTCTGCGTATCCGACACGCACAACTCGTCGCCCACTGACGGCGCCTTTTCCGTTCCGCCGGGCGACGTGCTGGTCCATGCCGGCGATATGACGAACCAGGGGTCCTACGCGGAGCTCAAGAAGGCGGTGGAGTGGATTGGGGGGTGCCCGCATGAGGTCAAGATAGTGATTGCCGGTATGTCCACTTTACTATCATTGGCACCTGATTACTTACTACAACCCTGGGAGCTGATTTCTAATTTATTAATGTAGGAAACCACGATGGAGTCACCCTGGACGCGGAGTTCCTCGAGCAGTACGGGGGGAGCTTTCATAACCAGGCTCCACAGTCGCATGCCGACAATCTCGCGCTCTTTACAGGGCCCGAGGCGGTCGCAAAGGGGATTGTCTACCTCAACCACGAGTTCCGGGCCATCACCCTCAAAGACGGGCGCACATTCAACGTCTTTGGCTCTCCCTGGTCGCCCTCGTGCGGCCTCTGGGGCTTCGGCTACCGCGAAGCAACCACCCTCCAGTCCAGCATATGGAAAGACATCCCTCTCGACACCGACGTACTCTCCCACCACCTACCACCTACTCACAAAAACAAAAATCTAGATAATCGTGACCCACGGCCCGCCCAAGTACCACCTCGACGGCCCCACCTCCCCGCTCGGCTGCGAGCACCTCCGCCAAGCCCTCTCCACCGTCCGCCCGCTCCTCCACATCTTCGGCCACATGCACGCCTCGCGCGGCGTCGAGCGCGTCCGCTGGGACCTCGCCTCGCGCTTCGTCCGCTACAAGGAGGCCGCCGTCACGGTCGTGGAGGACCCCGCGCCCGACACCAGGCGCCAGTTTGTCGTCGACTTGACGCCCAGGCATCGCCGCCCGCTGGATAACGACCGCACGAGCGGCGGGAGGAACGAGACGTGCTTGGTCAATGCGGCGGTCACGGCGACGCCGTGGAGGAAGGGCGCGGGCCACGCCGGCAGGAGGAATAAGGCTATAATTGTAGACGTGGACGTGCTGGTCGTTGAGCGGGTGGGGCGGGTCGGTGATGCCGGGCCTGTGGACGAAGACAAGAAGTGAAGTTGGGCTATGGGCGGTGAGCTCTTGTCCTTATTTTTTTATTTTTATTCTTTATTTTTTTGTTTATTTTTTATAACGAGACACCCCCCACCCCCGGGGAAGATTCAGTAATGTGGAACACTCCGAATTAGCTGTGCCGCTATTCCTCATCTGTCGCCGGCTGTTACCTCATGGTAGAGGACACTGTGGTGGAGTGGTTAACACGTTCGCCTGCTATTCCATGGTAATGCGGAAAGCGTAAGCGGATGCCTTCGGGCGCGCGAGTTCGAATCTCGTCGGTGTCGTTCCATTTTTTGTTCCCCCCCCCCCCCTCTCCCCCATATCCCTATTTACATACAATACAGATTTTGGCTTTTTGGGTTTTTTTTTTTCCTGCTTTGCTTAGAGAGTGTGTAGGGGCGGTAGTAAAATTATTTTACTATGTAGCATTTATTTTATTTATTTATACCCTATTGTTTCACACAAGTAATTAAATAGAGTCCTATTGTTACCCACTACATGTCATGCATGTACTTTACAGCAGTAGGTTCCCTGAATACTAGTAAAAAAAAATACCACTGAGCTCATATTCTAACTTGATTATTCCCCAAGACTTACTTACTGTAATGAACTTGCTCGGCTACAGATGTAAGCATATACACTCTAGCAGCGCAGGTGCCTTGATCATGAGGGCTGAAATATTTGGTACCGCGGTCACATCGGTGGTAAAGCACATGTACTTAGTTTCTATACCACCGCGGCCGTTGGTGTATTCCTTCAATTTCGATCGACACGTTTACCGCCCCATAGCGACGTAGAGAGTGCCCAGTACATACATGTACTTTATTACAGGTATCCCAAGTGAGGGTCCGGTCTGCTTCATCTTATATGAGGATATGGATATACCAATGTGTGTAATGTTCGGTGTAGGGGATATTATATATATGGGGCGAGTTTACGAGTTTCGTTTCAAATATCTATCAATACCTGGATGCAGAGTAGGTAGTTTTATAACTAGACGGTCTTGAGCCTGCTAAACCCAAACTTTGCTGGTCCTACAATACAGTTATGATTTGCAAATCTTAATAGCTACTCCGACTAGGGACCGGAAACACTTTTATGCTCCGGTAAAGACACCAGCATCTATTTGGCCGAAGAGGAAACAAATGCACCGTCTAGATCCTGCAATCAATCGATACCAAATCCTTGGCTTTGGGTGTGCAGGCGACTCCGCCATTCGTCCTTTCCCAATATTCACCGTATCAGTTAGAGCCAAGGGACCCGACCTCTTAGTTCGGGACCAAGCAGAAAGAAACTCCTTCAGTCGGTAGAAAAATATTGTAAACGCCCTTTATCGAACGTTTCTCGCTCTCTGCGGATATAACAGCCTTTTCTAGGCGTCTTTTCATTGACAGCCGTTTTGGCTTCGATCCCCATTCCGAGAATGAGTTGGCAATTCTCGAGGCCATTGCTGCCATTTCCCAATGACTTCTGGCAGCCTGTGGTGATGAGGTCATTTTCTCCATTTGTGTTTGGAATATGGTGTGGATTACATCGATAGTGAGCATAGAGTACTGCCCGAATCGGCTTTCTAGGAGCAGGTCTTTGCTCCATTTTGGGCGTCGCTCCAGTAATAAAGTCACGAGCTCCATGATTGGAGCCTGGATGTTTTTACAACAGTTCTCACACTCCACTTTACCATCCTTAATGCGAGTGATCATCTTCGCGACAAGCTCTAGGTTCCATCTGTTTTCGACCATCAACTGACCTATATCGCCAGGTAGCCATTAATATATATCTGATGGATTAGAGTTTGACTATGAAAAACTCACGGATCGGAAAATCGACTCTCAAAAGCGCTCGAACCGCGCGAACCATTACGGGGGCTAGGACACACCAGCTATGGGTTTCCTAAATCGAAAATTCTTACTTCATTGTTCCGGACAAGCAATTCCTCCAAAAATAATTTCACAGGGACACATACAAGCAATAAAATATATCTTATATACCCATAAACATTTAGATATATCAACGGTTTTTTTACCCACCAGTCGACATTGAGCATCGCAGTCAGCTCACAGAGCGGTGCTTAAATTAGTTAACAATCCGCAGTACCTAGAATCCTGTGACTGAAGCTCGGATAAGAGGAGCCTACATATTATATACGACATCTCATGGGTATTATTCAGAAGCATTGAAATAATCTTCAAACTCTCCTGGTTGATTGTGTCCTCTGTAATTTCCCCCAACGAGCCAATTCTGACATTATCATCGATGCTTTCTCCTGGTGCTATACTCAACCTCTGCTCACATTCAATTAGATCCAGCATATTCCCTATAGCCAGTTAAGCTCTGTCTCGAGACACTTACACCAAATTCGGTAATTATAAGAATTTCACACGCGGCGCCAACAGATGCTGCATGCATGTAGATCAACTCGGGACGAGAAGACTTTAATAAAAGTGATTTATACTGCTGACTGACGTACTTCAGCATTGACAGGATGAAATGCGTTTTTACTGCCAAGAACCGGCGAATCTTGGTATTAACCCTTCCTGCAATAACCACGAACTGTATCAAGGCTGTTAAAGTCTTAAGTTTGTTTTCAAGTGCTTCGACAGGCAAATTGAGAACAGAATTATTCTCGCAGCAATTAGTTATACTTTCGATTTGTCGAAGGAATAGCTGTACAACTGTGCATAGATGCTATTAGTTCCAAATAACCCTATATGTAAGATTAGGGTGACTTACATATGTCTATTTTGTCTATCTCTGTGAACGTGGCAAATGCCTCTTTTAGAGTACGCATAGGGATAGCTACAAATAGTGTGCAAACTAATTCCCAAGCTAGAGGGGGTTAAAAGCAGGTAAGGAACTCATTAATTTCATGCACTTACAAGAGGTGGGTATCCAATCATGCTCCACTGAGTCGACAAAGCATTGGATAATCTGTGAGCACAGATCGAGATTTGTTTCCTCTGGCTTTAAGGCTGTTATCAAGCTAACCATCCTTAGGGTCAATTCCAAACGGCGGCAAAGGTTGCTTGGGCCATTCGAATTCAAAATGTAGCCTCCGTATACAAACACATGCTTAAATAAAGACTATATGTGTTTATATTAGCTACAGAAAATGCCCCTGTCCCCCACGGGATGAAAAAATAATCACTTACGGTAAAAACCTCAAGAACAATGGGATTCTCCTTCAGAATCCCAAGCACGGGGTGCTTCATGTCTAATTCCCCACCCCTTTCACCAATAGCTAACATCCATGCACCAGTAATACTCAATACGAAATCAATATCAGTAGCTTTTCTTTCCCACAACCACGGAAGGACCCATTCAGCATTTTTTGTTATGCTCACGCACGCCTCCGGGCTGTATTCTAGGTGATTCAGGTCGGTGGAGACGGGATTAAGCTCCATACCCTTATTGACCACAACCACCTTTAAAAGTTCAACAGCCTTCATATCTGTGCTTGGTTTAAAGCCTGTAGACACGCTGATTAGTTACTGTGCCATGATTGCGACACTTGGTATAATATTTACTTTTCCCTCCCATCTTTACTTCGTTGAATATATATATCAATGCAACTCTCGCAGCACTATCTAGATGTAATTTCAATCGATTGAATGCCTCCGGGTGCTGCAAAACTATGCCCATACTCCATGGCATACAGAACTCGTCTAAGTCACGGTGTACTGGGTCCGAATTTATCCAAGATACGAATAGTATCCTCAAGTTCGCAAACTCATAGACCCCCTGAAAATAGTGCTTATCTAGGGAAGCAAAAACCGGAAAGTTGAATGGTGTGGGAGTAAACGAATTTATACTGTGAGAAGTTTCAACCCCATGGTGCCGTTCTAGAGGTATCAAAAGGACGTCAATAACAGATAAGATCTGGGCTGGCTTTATTTCCACACGCACTGCCGTTCGGAGCAGTGAGGACACAACTGGGAGCGCAACTAATAAAGCTCAGCCTCCCATAACCTTAAGAAATACACAAGCCTATACCGAGAAGACTCACAGAAACATTTGGAAAGCCTCAGCATGTTCTTCTTAAATCTTTCGCTTTTTAATTCCCACCACAGAGCGCCTACTGTCAACAGTTTCAGGCACTTCCACATTGCCACCGTATACTCGTAGTTTTTGCCCATCCTCAACCAGCCAGCGTCGGGTACACTATACAGTAGCTCTGTCAGAGCGATCACAGCCTTCTCATGTTCAGCCATCCAGGTATATGTAGGCCCTTTCTTCTCTGATAACAACGGTTCAAGGCAAGATGATATGAGCTCTGAAACGAATCTAAAGCCATCCTCTTCAAGGCGCTGAAAGCTCATCCGAATTTCCACAAGTTTCCGTAAGCTATCCTGAGGTTGAAGTCCCTTTTTTTCATCGTGGGCCCTGGTCCATATTACAAAGAACCTGGATCGGTGCCGAAATAGTTTCTCGGCTGATTTGTGTTTGAATGGTGGTTGACTTAGTAGAATTTGAAGAAGTATGTCGATAAGCTGTATTAAGGAAGCTGTGCCGCGGGCTTCGAGGATTAGAAGGCTAGCAGTTTGATACAGGCTCTCTTGGCCGCTCGAACCTATGAGAGTAGATGGACAGGCGGAGGTGTCTGAAGATGTTAAAACGAGCGGATCACTAAGTATTTCTTCTAGCAGATCTAAAAGGTCTTCTTCGAGTAACTTTGCCATCTTATCAGAAACGAATTGAATCCCTTGAGCCTGGGTTACTGTATAAGGTTTCATGTAAGTATATGTAATCAATCAATATTTAATCAATACATGCCGAGTCTCTTCCAGAGACCCTCTATCTTTTTTACATGACGTGACGTATGTACATACCTACAAGTACATACAGCCAGGTCTCGCTTGCCACGAGGTACAAACCCAAGATATACGTATATTTGTTTTCCATCCCGTGAATAAATTACGTCACTATCTATCACTCGCCTTCGCCACCAGAGACTATATGTATATATAACCTCCGCCCTGCTCCCACCAATACCCGTGAGGGGATACTTGCCTCTTCCCTAGATCATGGAACCTATACAACACTATTGCTCACTAGGTCATTACGGAGAAACAAGAGATATATTTGTAGTCATCACTTGGATAAAACCAGCAACCACAACATAGGTCATGCTATATCACTCAACCTGTCTATATACCCCTAAAACGGACTCATCGTAATTCCCTATTTACATAAAGCCACAGGTAATGCGTCAAATAGGCCCAGTACAATACAATACCAGAACCCAGAGTCCATACCGATAAGATCTTCTAGAACTCACTCCCGATAATCCAAGGTTCAACTGCAGCGGAGACTATTTTCTTCCACCGCTCTTAGTTGACTCCCCGAAAAGTTGTTGGCGCACATGCTTTCTGGTACAGTTTGATATCACCATCACCAAATCACGGTGATCCTCTTCTTTTGAAAGAGAAAATTGGGGAATTACGCTCCAGTCTTAGTGAATTGACTTATGCGGCAGATCGAAACCTGGTCTAGGTTAAAGCATTCTCGCCCATATTGGACTACTCGGGAGTAGAAAAGAGGACATGCTGGCATTTGCCTGCACTCTCATAAAGTCTATCGCCCAGCAGCAGGAATATCATGTCTCAGTCCACCGGAGTGGATAAGCACCCCAGCCAACGCACGGACACGAACACGGACACGGGAAGTTAACTTATAGGTAGCTCGGTGGGGGTGAATGCTTGATTCCCAAAGGGTCCACCGGCACGTACATTACTGCGACTAAAATAGCAACATTCGCTCATGATCAATCAATTCTTGTTTTTGAGACGCGGCGAATTGTCGCTTGATTATTGATCATGAGAGTTCCTTTGAGGTTCGATTCTGATATGTTGTTCTAGACCCTTGCTTTCCTTGAAGTCTGATTCTGAGAGAGTAACAAGGCAAAAATTACACCCAGTAACCACCCGGTCATGTCAACTGTTTAACAAGAAATCGTCGATGGGTTCCCTCGCACCTGTCTCGCGCGGGGAACGCATCCAGTGTATGCAATATTGTATATGTACACATGACACACAAGGCAAACCGTGTTTGCTTTTATTTTTTATACTCATACTTTAGGCACTTCCTGGGGCGCTTCCTTTTCTTCTAATGGAACCTGGTTGACGGGCGCCTTTTTTCCGGAAGACTTTTTATTGGGAATAGGTTCCGAGATCCAGACTGGAGATGCATTTCGGTTGGTAGAAGCGGAGTAGGGTGACTTTTAAAATGTTTCTACTTGGTGTCTTTAGGTAAATCTAATAACGACGTAGATGATCCTAAAAGAAACAATATGCCTCGGGGCATTTTGACATAACCTCTTTCAAATAGTATCCTACTGGTTCAGTCTATACCTAACCTCTCTCTCCTTTATTGCTCTACTAGCTCTATGCATCCAGCAGTAGCAGCAGCAGCAGCAACAGCAGCAGCACATATCGAACTAAAAGGCCTAGCTGCATCACGTACTGACGTGCGGTCACGAAGCAAGTTGATTCACAACTGCTACCGCAGCTTTTGCAAATGCGGCAATCTCTTCCGATCGGGCTTTTTTCTTAGCAGCCGGCCCGGAAGGAAGCGCGCGGGGGCCGCATTCGGGATCGATACCGCCTAGAAAATATGCACGTGAGAATCACGTACGTTTCGAGCGGCAAGAGTGTTGGAGAATATATCATCGCCAACAGGGTTGACCCACTGTTTTACCTTCACCGTGGCAGGAATTAAAACACTTGTGCATGCCCGTTATCCATGGTTGTGGTTGAGGAAGAAACAAGTACATGTACGCTACATACATGTACATGTATATACCCCGCCATCTGCCTAACTTACAGAACCATGTTTGGGCCCTTGCGGCGTGGTTTTGTTTTTGAGTATTGGTTTAAGGTGGATGGAAAGGGAAACTTCGGATGACTTTGTTTGTGGTTAGGATCTGGCTGCCGCCGCTCACTTTATGTACTGCATGTGGTAGACTATCACTGTAGCGAAATCACAAGATCTGCAGTCAAAATATATATACCTACTTGCTTCTCGGTAAAGCCGTGCCACGGACTCACATAGGAACTCAAGTCGCATCCGCTCAGGTTTCGAGCTATGCGATGGCGACGAGATGGGGCCTTATGGAGACTGTGCCGCCGTGTTACTTTATGACTCGAAACAGGCCATCTTTCCTGCACCTTTCGGGTGTAAATCTTACGATAGAACACACCGTACCTACCTCACGGGTCCCTGATATGATATTATCAACATATTCTTTTTCTTGGGACTTGCGCGTCAACTGTATACACGAACTCTGATTGATTTGCTCTCTTGGCAAATATCTGCCTGTACGACCTGAATGATCATGTAGACATAAGCCTAATATACATATATCCATTAGAACATTAAATAGAGGTGGGCAGTGCAGCGACGAACACGTTTTTACCCCTTATATTTTCTTTCCCCTCTCTCTCTCTCTCCTTCTAATTCTGCGGTCTTTTCCTTCAGTAGCTGAGAAACGATGACGTTTTTTTTTTTCTTTTCACGGGGACTCATTTTGGAGGCGGATTTGAGAGCTCCATGGAAAGAAACCTTTGAGGAGGGGATTCCCGTTTGTGTTACTGTTAAGCGCCGACCACAATGCCAAGATGTAACGGACGTCTCGGATTGCAAGGGTGGCAGATTGGCGCCGCACTGTGGTTGGGGGAGAGCGCGTCGCCAATCTCACTTCACAGACCAATGCCCGTGTGCGTTCACACTAGCGCAATACGTTCCTGAAAAGTAGAACATCGTAATAGAGATCGAGTGGGTTGCAGAAAATGAAGAAAGTGAAAGGACTTTCTGGGAACCATTGCATGCAGCCCCATATATCCTTGGATTTAACCTAACTGGTATCGCCAAAAACCCCGTCCCACCTGAAGGTCTTAGATGGCCGCTTAGAGGTGGAGATGTTGAAAAAAAAAATAAGTCTACATGCTTAGGTATCCCGAATTAGTGGGATACATGGACAATCCCAGCTGGGGCGATCGATATTGCCCTGAGGGGTGTGTACTAATAAAAAACTTTCTCTATTACTATGAGATGTTAAATCCTATTCCCCTGGTACCTTCCTCTTCTCCCTCTTGTGCTTCAATAATCTGTTGGATATCGGTATAGCAGTCGTTCGATCACTTTCACTGTTGGAGGCCGCTACTTCTACTTTCTACTTCTTACTTTCTACTTCCAGAACCTGATTGATAGTCGCTGCAGCAGCCACCCCTTCCACATCGGATAACTTTGGGCTGCTCTGAGAGCAAGTACATCCACTTCTACGCGCCCACGCTACTTCTGCCACCAGCCCTACGTACCGAAGGCCCTCCTCCGTTCCTGCATCCAGGAGTGTGAAATCTTCAAGTCATATCCTGTCACACTTTCAAGGGGCTGAAATCGTTAGTAGAACACCCTTTCCTCACCTCCTTCCCCCTGTTAGACTATACGTTGGTTTATTCCTTCATTATATATTATCACTCACCCCCGCTATCCGTATCACTATCGCCTATACTCACACTCGTAAGGTCTCATAGTTGGTGCTACATACGGATACATCTTATACAAGTCCATCCCCTCGACATTCGTTCTGGTATCTCTAGCTTTCATCTGCGGATATCGATATACCTACATACGTTCTTTGCACCGAATTGAGAAGACTCTAAAGTCAATATATCTAGATATACCACAACTACCTTAATACAAATACAAAGCTCACAATGTCTCGACCATACTCAACTCTTCATTCTCCTGATGCTCCCCTTCCAGCACCCAACTTCGGAAATCCCCAAGCATCTCAATACTCTTTACATACACCCGTAGACCCCAATAACAATAACCCATTCTACACCTCAATGCACCCGCAAGAAGCAACCCAAACACCTGTCGGGACACAAGAAAACGATATACCTATGAAAAACTTCAACACCACAGAATACCCTTCTCCCTCAGGAACCCCAGCGCCAAACTACGTCTCCCCCTCTGGAACCCCTGCACCTGGCTACCCCAGCCCCCAAGGCTCACCTGCGCCAGACTACAACAGCCCCTCAGCATCCTCACAGTCACAATACGCACCGCTATCGGGCCTACCATCATTTCCGCCTCCCCCAACCAGCGAGACGCATCCCGGCCCCGCAACTTCACCCCCGCCAACCCAGAACCTCCCGCCGGTCCCACCGGAGCCCGCATATAACAGCCGTGCCGCGGCCGCAGATCGACCAATCACTCCAAAGACACCAGTCTACACGCCATCGGGAGCAAGCGGGCCAAATGGCGGCGTCCATGCGCCTGGGCAAATTGGACACCCGAATCAGCAGCATGGAAGGGAAGCGTATCATCACGGCATGTGCGACTGCTTCAGTGATATTGGAACTTGTAAGCCCCCTGCTGACCAGCCGTTCTACCGGTTAATATCATTAATATTAAAAAAAGCTTTCTGCTAACATGTATTTCCCCTGGTAGGCTGCACTGGTTATTGGTGCCCTTGCATTCTCTACTCGCGCACCAAGCACAGAGTCAAGACCTCTCCTGACAGCAACGTGAACGAGTTCAAATCCTGCAACCCGCACTGCATGGCCTTCTGTGCGCTCGCTCCCGTGTCCTGTAAGTTCACCTCTTTAAATATCCCAAAAATCTAAACTTCAGGCTAACATACATTCGCAGGGGTCTTCACAATGTTCCAGCGCACCCGCATCCGGGAGAAATACCAACTCGAGGGCAGCGTCGCCAACGACTGCGGAAAGGCCTACTGCTGTGGCCCGTGTACGCTCATCCAGGACGAGCGGGAAGTTATCAAGCGAGAGGGCGAGAGGAAGCGCTTTGCAGGCCCAAGCAAAGATGTGAACGTCGGTGGATACAAGAAGACTCAAACCATGGTCTACGGACGAGTCGATGTTTAATCTCCCATCCTCCTTTCTAAACTCGGGGTTTCGGGGCCTTTTTCTTTTTTTTTGTTATTGGTTTTCTGCATTTTCTATAAAGGCTGCATTCGGGTATCGGCTTTTTCTGCATCACATTTTTTTTCGTTGATAGCGTGGTTCTGGGAGTTCCTTTTGTTTTTATCACCTTCTTGTTTTTACGATCTGGGTATCTGGTACCCACTTATTTCTTTTGTTTATTAACCATACCACAGATACGAATCTGTATTGTTGTAGCTACCATGTGTATGGTGGCCAGGTGGGGAGAGCACTTCTCTGGCAGGTGGCCTCGGGGGAAAGATTGATTGCATGAAAAACACGGCGATGATGGACTGACCAGGATTGTGAACGTTTCTTCTGTTTATTTTTTTATTCATCTTTTATGAACCTTTTGTAATATTTTTATTCTTGATAGCTACGGAGGAAGACGAGGGATGAGATTACTCCTCCTACTGGTAGGAAGATTATGAGGCGGTATTATTCTTTGTTTTTTGGTCTGGGAGTGTGGGGTTAATATTAGGCGGCGAATGATAATGCAAACATTTTTTGCAGACATTTCAATTTCAGTTTTTTGTCATGTGGGCTATTGCGCTTTTAATCTTCAAGAGTGAAGTTATCTAGAATGGTGCTTACTCGAAAAAAATCACGTCGTATGCATATAGCATCATCACCATAATGTCCAATTTAGGGCACTAGGGCCACTACGATACCCGTACTCAACTCCATCAAACGCTTACCCAAAGTTACATTTTGAGTGTTAAACGACATACCTTGCCCCAAGGATCTAGACCACTTAGCTAACCCACCCCCGCCCTCAGCAAGCCACCCCAAAAAGACAAAGACAAAACCCAAACGATCGATCGGAAGATCCAGTCTGCATATATAGCGTGTGCTCTTACCAGACTTCCACCAGATTAGATCCCCCCCACCCGCCGTGACTGGCTTTCCAACCGCCTAGTCAACGAGGCAATGTGTTTAAATACCCTCCTACCAACGGCCACCACCACCCTCCCCTTCGCCCACCGGTACCCGTCATAATCAGAATGGAGTGCAGAGCGGCTATACTTAGGCGTGGCGCGTTTCTATGTAAAAAAAAGCAATCCCATTTGAACGGATCGGTGCCTTGCGTGTGGGTGTGGTGGATCATGTACTATCACTCGAGTGTATATGCGGCTCGTTTGTGATGGAAAGGAGATCGAGGAGGCCGAGCATATTCAAATGGCTTGCTGCGCTCCTGGATTCAAGCTATGAGTGTTTATTGCCGGTGGTACACGTGCGAGATGAATACACATATCATCCAGCTCTATCTGTAACTGTGACTGGTTATCGCTGAAGAACTTTGATCTAAGCGCTAGACAATGAGTGCTTTGCCTGCGTATGTAGTTAATTACAAGCTGCATGTCATGCTGTCAGATGTCAACGTCAGCCCAGGGCGTATTGTAACCGTATTCTTGCACTTCTCTTGGCTGGCCCCAGGGCCCCAGCGTCGGCAGAAACCTCCGAGATCTGAGACAAGGTTGGCGGCGTCTTGGGCCTAGGGTGAAGATATCGTGCTCCTTTGCTATTACCGCTCTAGCGAATTTGTCGATTACATGTGGCTTAATAGATAAGTATGCGAGAATATGATCTTGCGTGCATCCCCGAGGCAGAATATAGGTAGAGTAGAGGGGTACACAGGCAGACAGGCTGGTCTAGACCTACACTTTTCTTTTTTCTTGAGAGCTTTGTTTGAATGAGGGAATCAACCCAAGCCAGGGAGAGATCCGGACATTTAGGGGGTCCTTCATCGCCAATCAGTATATGTAGTTAACGGGCACAGGGGACGAGTACAAACCGTCTACATACCACTCCATCTACGGCGTGACAAATGTTTGGCAATACATTCTTTGATGCAGGCAGAGCTCTAGGCTTGGTGAGAAATTCACAATACTTAAGCCACAGATAAGGAGTAAGGTCTCAAAAGGCTTAGGATATTCGCTGATTGAAGTGCGAGGCCGAGGCTGTTCCGATTCGTGGGAACTTCCGGGAGTAGATACTCGTGATGAAGCCAGTCCGCTCTTCTAGAATGAGAGCATGTAGCGTTTCAAGCAGCTAGCCCACAGCCATATATACGTAATTAGCTAGGAAACCGCAGCAGTACCAGCCGCTGATCAGCCATCATGCCACCTAAGCCCCATCAGCCCCCCAAGGCCAAAGGACCCAAGTGGGCGCCGCGAACCCAGGTTGAAAAAATAAGAGCTGCCATGCATCTTACAGCAGCAGCTCGCATCTAACAAGGACATTTATCAGACTCAAACTACATGGGGGCTAGAAAACATTGAATTAAACAAAACATGGCCTAAATGCGAGTGATTCTTTATAATTCTCAAATAAACCCTTTTTTTGTTGTTTAATTCATTAATTGTATGCAGCCTTCTGCTATGACAATATCGCACTACCCCAGAACTACCCCGCTTAATTCCGCCGCCATCAACAAACAAAAGAAAACAACCCGAAACTAGTATAACATTCTTAATCAGTTCAAATACACCTTAGTATCCCGCTCTGAAATACTTATTGATCCCCGCAGAAGCCTTGAATATAATCCCATCCCAGCTGGTATCTAGTACTGGGGTTACATGTAAGACCTATTATAGATGAAAGTGACTAGTATAGTACCCGGGTCGGGCCCAAGGCAAAAGAGGAGAGAAGATATATGAGGGCTCCCCAATCATGCTGTTTGCGTGTAAGCAATGCCACTGAGATTAATAGCACGCGGAAAGTAATGTGTGGTGCAGACTTTGGTCGAGGCACCAAACATACAACCCCAAGCAAGTCCCTGGACAAACACACGTGGCTTTTCCAATCAATGCCGCAAGAACACACGCTACCGAAAAAGTGGGACGGAGTCGTTGTGACTTGATAGGACAAGAGATGAAAATTCGAGTTATACGACCACGGAGTACTGAGTAGGACAGATATCATGCTAGTAGAGATGTCAGTCGTATCAGCTATCGATACCTTTAGACTAAATGTAGATAGAATACCTGTTCAGGATTGGCATCGTTTGAAAAGCTATATATCTCACAGATCATTTTGCGAGTGAGAGTCTATGACTCACTACCACATGCGCCCTTCATGAAGGACGCTGGTCTTTAAAGGGTTTTATCACCGCCATCGTGACAATAAACACTATCGTTATTTAGATTACTATAGCAATACTTCCGAGCCCAACCCCCTGCTTAGTCTAATTATTGACGCCATCCAAAACCACCTGGCCCGTTGTCAACCCCGCGAGATAAAACTATCGTAAAACAGATTAACATACTGTCTGTCTACAGCACCAGGCAAAAAAAAACCTGTAAGTGCACTTCCTACAATTGCCCCAATTCTTAGACAAGTTACAAAATCCATTACCGTTAATCAACACCAAACAAAAGAAACACTCCCTTTTGCTACACTACCATATCGTCACCACGCCTGATCTGGCAAACGAAATCACATCTCACAGCCCCACAGCACAAATATAATATAACAGTGATAAACTCATAGATATACATAAGTATATCCTCACTAATAGTTACAAGTACATACATACATACATACATACAAGCATCCATACTGACCCAACCCAACCCCCCGCTCCAAGACCACAAACAGTATAATAACACTAGGACACCAATATATATAATAAAATAAAAACACCCGGATTCCCATTCCCATAACGCTCGCAACAACAAAGACGAATACACACACAAGGAAACCGACACCACCCCTCCCGCAGGGCAATACGCAATGACGAGACAAGGTAAGATACATGTAGTGATAATCATGGTAACAGCAATGATTATAGGAAGAAAAGATAGCACATACAGACAGGATATGAAGGTATGATAGATACAGCGAAAGAATAGCCAGCCAGGTTAGTATGTAGCATAGATGCGATAGGTTTATGTTAGGTAAGAAGAGGGTGGTTATGTTAGTTCAGCTCCTTGAAGAAGCGAAAGAGTATGTAGGGGTAAGGAAATATGTAAAAGCCCGCCGCCGAGTACGGAATCGCAATAATAAAAAGAAGGAAAAAAGGTAGCGTAGCGCAGTGTAGTGTAGTGTAGTGTAGTGTAAATGTAGTCTAGCAACTCCAGCCCTCCAGCTCTACTGCACACCCTCCTCTCTACCTCTTTATACCATTCTCTGCTCCCCACTCCCCCCACAGTCACCCAAATAATTAACCAACCAACCAACTCTCGTCATCATCAAGTCGCCGTATTCGTCGTAGGAAGGGCATCGCTTTCGTCTGATCTTGTCCGCCGCAAAAAAACAACTAGAACCAAACCCCGTGCATGCAATGCCCCCAGTATCCCGCGCGCAGAAAAACAGACCTCAAAACAAAAAACAGCAAAGCGCAAATGACGTAAACCCGCCGTGTACTCCCCTGATAACGCAACTATGAAGCAACCAAGCAAGTAACCTAAACAGAGGATAAAGGAGATGAAGAAGGTAGTAGGTAGGTATGTAGGTGAGGTGGATAATCACAAAGAGGATGTTGGTGGTGAGTAATACTAACAATAGGAGGAGGCAGTGGTAGTGGTATGGAAAGAAACCAATCAAGCACGCAGCAAAAAAAACGAAACGAAAAAAAAAGTTCGAGCCAAAGTAGCACCATCGTTCGCCCTTTAATCCCAGAATCGCTCCTTTTGTTCAATTGCAATAAAAAAAAAAGATGTAAAAAACTCCCCAAACCAAACCAGCCAGACAAGACCCCAGCAAATGCCATTCCATTCATCGAATTTAACTCCAACAAATGAGAAACCAACAAAATATAGTCCTTGTACAATAATAAAAATAAAGAGAGCTATGCAAGTAAGCAAGCAAAAATAAGTAAGCCATAAAACCCTAACCCCCTATCGTGCCAGCAGCCAGAAAGAAAGATAAACAAATATAGAAAGAATAAGAGAAACAGGAATTTGCACAGTACGCCCCAACCCGTTTTGACAAAAAAAAAAAAAGAAGCACGCAACAAAAATGAAACAACTGAGACACTTATCTTCGCCCCAGTAACCTCTCGCCACCAGGGGTTCGTCCCAGGCTGCCGCCCTCACCGCGGTTATCTAGGTCAACACTCTCCCTTAACACCCTAGTAGGTCTCCTAGCGCTACTCGGCGTCCTGCCAAAGCTCCCACTGCGGAAGCGCCCTTGAGTGGTGTAATCCTGCTCAGCGGCTGCATTAACCGCATTCTGCATCTCATACGCAGCCCTCTCATCGCGCTCTCTCATCTCGGCCCTCTCGCTACTCCCGCTGAAGAAGCGCCTCTGACTCTGGTGAACGACAGGGGATGAAAGTCCGTTCTGTGCCATCGAGGTCCCGTGCGAAACGACATACTGGCGACGAGGCGGGAGCGCGGTGGAGATGGAGATAGAGCGGTCGGCGCGGTCGGCGCGGTCAGGTGTCATGTGGTAAGTAGTCTCACGATGTTGTCTGTGGCTTAAGACCTCTGTGGCACGACTTGGCGAGCGGAAACTACCTTCCGGATCTTCCTCATCATCAAACATATGACGGGCCTTGAGGAGCATGGAGTTGCGAGACCTAAGATGGCCAGGAGTAGTAGGACTAGGGACTTCCTCGGGTATCTCGTGGTGCTCGGCAAGCTGTTGCCGGGGCGAGGACTTGAGGAAGCCAGTAGTGGAGATGGACGCCAGGCTGCCCTTGCGCTCCGCAATTCTGTCTGCGAAGCGGCTAGAGATGCGGCTAGAGATGCGGTCACCAATGACGCTTTCACGGCCTAGGACGCTTTCTCTACCAAGCACGCTTTCCCTGCCCAGGACGCTCTCTCTGCCCAAGACGCTATCGCGGCCGAGAATACTCTCTTCTCTGGTGCGGCCGAGAATGCTGTCTCCCCGCTCCCGCCCCAGGATGCGCTCTCGGCCCAAGACACTGTCCGACCTTCCAAGGATGCTATCGTTCCCAACGCCCATTCCAACACCTCGACTCTCAGGCCTGGTACCACCATAGTGCTGTGAAAGGTGAAGCGAGAAGTTTGGTGCTCCAGCACCACCAAGAGAAGCTCCGTTCTCTGATAGCGCGATGCATAACTCCGTCAAGCTTCGACACACACTGTCTGCTTTGCGGCGAACTTGTCGATCGGATGACCCTGAGGAGCCAGGAGACCCTGAGGCACTCCCGACTGTATTTGCCAGTGACGCTGCGTCAATCGCTGCGGCTTCTAGGTATTTGTATACTTCTGGGGGTATCAACGATTTCGACTTTGCCAGTGCGGCATTGAGGAGGGGGTGGTTATTGGTCGTATGTCCAAAGGTAGAATTTATAGGCGAGATGCCACTATCTTTGTTTCGAGGCGACGAGGAAATTGTTGTTACCGTCGTTGTTGCTGTTCGTGGGCGCTCTCCAGAGGAATTAGACGCGCCGCCAACAGTGTTGAAACTGCTACTTAGGCTCGCAATACCCGACGCAGACGCCGGTATCCGGCCCGTGAGCTCCAGTCTGCGAATCCTCGATTTGAGATCATCTAGTTCATCCCACACAGTGCTTGGCGCGGTTGTCGACACTGACGATGAATCGTCATTGCCACCCGATACGCTCTTGTCGCCACTGATACTATGCTGATCAGGCCTTGTGGGCGTGATAGGATCGGCGACATCGGCGGCATCGGGGTGCTCCAATCCCATCCTCGCTGTCACCGGCGGCATCTCACGCTGGCTCACATCGCGCGGCGAAACATCTTGCAGGCTCGATTGTGTCGCTCGTGGCGCAACATGATTGGAAAGTCCCGATCGTGTCCTTGCGACGGGCTCGGCCACAGAGTAACTCCGTGAATGAGAGGACGTTCCTGGCGAGCGCTCTCGTCGGAGCATGCTAAGAGGGCGAGAGAACGATGCGCGCGGGGTTACGGCCTTCCCTTGCTCATCGACGGTGTTATCGAGTAGTGATGCGTTTGACAGCCTGCGATCGCGATAGGTGGTTGGCGGTGTTGAAACGCGCTCCTGATGCCAATTTCCATTATCACGGGTGACTGGCGTAGGCGAGTTTGTAAGTGTGCGGTTGGCTTGTGAGTGCGTCTGGATCGCACGCAAAGGTGATGCCGAAAAGGTATCTGCAGGGAGCGAGTTCCGTTGTTGCGCTAGTTGCGTAAGACGTGACTGCATAAAAGACTGAAATCAATTGCCAGTCCTAGTGAAATGGAAATAAAAAGAATAATATAATTTTGATAAAAACAACTGGAATAAAAACCCACCCTCCTGCGCTCAGCCCTATAGGCTGGATTATCTGTGTAGCTAGATACCGAGTTACTCCTGGCCAGGTTCAAGAATACGTCCTCCCCGCCCATCTCGCCAGGATCCTGGCCTGCATCCTCAATCCCGGCTGCTTCTCTCTGCAAGTCCTCCAGACCCCTGACCGTCCCCTCATCGTCGTACCCTCTTTCTATCCTAGAGTTCCGCCTCGACCCCTCCCTCGAAAGACCACCCAATCCTTCCCTAGAAACTGGTGTTGTAACATCTCGACTCCTACTATCTCTATCCCTCCTCGAAAACTGTGAAATAGTACTCCTCTCCCCATTACTTGTAGTGTTATTGCTGTTGATATCCCTGGCGCCCCCATTCAAATTCATTGTGCGCGGCGACGACGAAAAGCGATTCTCCATCATTGCGACGGCTGTGTTTGTGCGACGGTAAGCGAGAGATGGTGGAGGTCCGGTGCTTGTCGCTATACCATTACTACTGAACCGCGCAGGCTGTCTAGTAGCTGTTGATTTATCTTCTGGCGCTGAGGCCGGAGTTGTAGTAGCAGCAGTGGTGGTGGTGGTTGTGGACGCGGCCTTTTTTGAGATAGCGGTGTCTGAGATGCGACGCTGTGCACGGACTGCTTGTAACGGTGATAGTTCTGTTGACTGGGCAACGGGTCGTGACCTGTTGGTGCTGGTTGTGGTAGTAGCGTGCTGTTGCTGTTTATGGTTGTGGTGTTTTGAAGATGATAGAAGAGTAAGGGCTGTGGACGACGATGCCGATGCAGACTTTGAGCGTTTGTGGGAGAAATGGTCGCGGCTGGGATGGCGGTTTGTGGATGTGGTAAGGTTGCTAGAGCGACTAGACGCACGCGAGTGTAGAAAGTGTGATGGTGGTGGTTGTGGTAATGGGTGGTGTCTGGTTGTGATAGACGAGCGCGTATTATTGTTTGCAGTAGCAAAAGCACTGGTAGATTTGTTTATGCCTGTGGGCGTGGGTGTGGTAGACGAGGGGGGTAAAGTATTTGAGGCTGTTGATGTGGAGGTGGAGGTGGATGTCGTAGTAATAGAGGTGATGGAAGAGGAAGCTGTCCCTGGGGTAGAATCACTGGTGATAGCAGCCGCGGATGGAGGTGGTGGTGGTGGTGGTGGTGGTGGTGATTGTGGTGGTGTGTGGTTGTTTGTAGGAGTGGTTGTGGTGTTGGTGTTTTGGCTGGCGGTTGTATGGCTGTTGGTGGGGGATCTGTTAGTACTAGCGTTGATCCTCTTAATACTACTGGTACTGCTGCTACTTCCACTAATATTGCTTGTGGTGGTAGTAGGAGTAATATTACTATCGCCCCGAGTCTTTCTTCCTACTGGCTGTTTCTGTTGAAGTTGATGCTCTCTCGGACGATTGGTACTGCTTGTGGAGGAGGAGAAAGTGGAGTGCGGAGCAGGTGGTGGAGGTGGTGGTGGCCGTGGCCGTGGCCGTGGTGGTGCAGATGCAGCAGGTGCAGGTGCAGGACGAGATGAGATTAATATGCTTGTTTGATTATTATTATTACTTGATCTTCCTTCTTCACTTCTTCTTTTGGTACTAGTAGCACTTGCACTGGCAGAGATTTTCCCGTCTTCTTCTTCCTCTGCTGCTACTACTGAAAGTTCTTCTTCTTCCACTTCTTCTTTTTCTGAGGATGAGGAAGAAAATACCGAGAAGGAGGAGGGGGAGGAGGTGTGATCGGAAGCGGAGGGGGAAGAGGTCTTTCGGGGGGGCGGGAATAATACTTTTGTTGTGCCTGTGCAGCAGCAGCAGCTACAACCACTTCTGCTGGTGCTGCTGCTACCGTTGGTGTGGAGATGAGCCCTAGAGGACTGCGAGGGAACACTAGGATCAGGATCAGTCTGTTCGGGTCTGCTCCTGCGCTGGGACGTGAGGGCCATGACTGCTGCTGCTGCTGCCCACAACCTCTCATCGATCGGTTTCCCGGTAAACCCCTTCTCAACAATCAATTTTTTTTTTAAATTATACCCTCCCCTCACTGCCACTGCCTTGCTTATCCTTTCCCTTCTACGTCCCTTTCCACCCCCAACCCCAATATTTCTCCCACTCTAGACTCTCTTATGCCTTCCTAGTAGACTCGACTTTTTTTTCCCCCCGTCCCGGAATCACTCACAGTAGTCGCTGGGTGATGCCTGCTGTTTCCAATATATGTACCCCTCCCCTTAACACCCGTCCCTTCCTGGTTACTCACTAGATTTTTTTTTTTTTTCTTCTGCCCTTTCGCTTCTGTACCAGAAAGGTAGAGATAGTAATATGTATGTAGGCTCAAATTGGGATCTTCCCTTCGCAATCGCCCACTAGGATCTCCTATTCTATCCTGGGGATTTGCCAGTCCCCGATATTATCTTTCGTCGTATGTTTCCGAGTATTTTTCGACCGTTCCTCGGAGTATTATAAGGGAGTGGGGGGGGGGCAGAAAGTAATAATAGCAATCGAAAATATAAAAAAAAAAAAAAAAAACAGAGAGAGAGCACTCGGGGCAAATTAATCACCAGATGCGATTGATGTGATGAGATACGAGACAGTATCTTCCTGTGAATCCTCGGAGATCATAAAATATAACAGGAGCACACACACCGGCCCACCGTCCGGAGGAATAATTGTTGCAAACAAAAAAAATACAAGTCACACACAGTCACTCACAGAAACAAAAAAATTCGGTGATGTGAAGGAGGAGGAGAAGAAGGAAGGGAAAAAGAAAAAAAAAAGAAAAAACCGCCTTAATCGCGAGGCCTAACTATATACTCCTTCCGGGGAGGGGGGGGGATATGTATTATTGTAGGTACCCTCTCTGGGATAATTAGGAAAGGGGGGTGGGTTGCATCTGCATGCTGGAATGATCATGTCGATGGGGGGTGAAAAGTTAGACTTGCATGATGGTTATCTATATTATAATACCACCCACCAGCAACTAACAGACGGTCGGGCAGAAACATTTTTTGCAGATACATATCGTGGATTGGTAGAGTCGAGTTTTAGATACTTCCCTAGTACTTACATTTACAGGGCCGCAGTCGAGTATGAGATGTGGAAGATGATGTCTAACTACCATGCTTGATATGCGGGCCCGGGACGGAGACGTGGTGGGGTGTGATATCGAGTGATCGAGTGAGGTATTCATAGAATAACTCAAAGTCACGAAAGGAATGTTCCTGAAAACAGCCAGAGGCACCTGAAGAAGCAAATAACCAAAATGTAAAACCCTCATCACTAAGACCTCCGATCCATCTGCATCTGCTCGATGCCATTGGATTGAAACCCCCCCCACAAGGAGGAACCCGAGTGAGAGCCCTAAGTATGTATGTAGGGTAGAGCAGGTACCAGTACTAAACCACAGTTTTAAACCAACCAGACCAGATAGCCAACAACCCAACCAACCATCCCATGATATTTGCCCTAACTAATCCCCATCATCATCACCATCATCATCATCATCATTTATCACCACCTACTTCCTAGACATAACTGAATACTCTATCTACACCCCCCTTCCCAGTTCAGTAAAGTACCCCGCTAGCCAAGCGAAGAAGCCACCCCTCGCGCGCCTTCCCCCATCTGAACAGAGACTTCCAGATAGGGGTCCCACGGGAGCCCAAACTAGCTGTGTCAATCTTGAACAGGGCAGGAATCGACGACATCCTCCCTTTACTTCCCTCTCTACACCCCCCCCCCCCCCCCAATGCACCTAACCCTATTGTAGGTAAAAAGAAAAGAAAAACGGTTTTCCTCGTTACGGATTGTAGTCTCTCGCTTGCGCTGTCTAACGAGATTACTGATGGATCAGGTTAAAACTAAAGGGCAGAGAGAAAGGTACGTACATGTACCCCTAAACAACAATTTCAACATGTCAAGCACAGACTTAAGCTATATAATTTATAGGATACATGTATGTACATGTACTTACGTACCTTTGTGATGTACCCGCATGAAAAGTTATGAATGAGATAAGTAAAATTAAACGGTACACTCGGGAATACTAGCTAGCACAATATCATGTAGAGTAAGCAAGCCACCTCGGCCCGACCCAAACAACAACAAGAGGAAGACCTAAGCCTAGATCCAAACCAAAGTCCAAAAGCCCTCAAAGAAACAAAAAAACCCTGTACCCAACTCAAAAACACTCGGCGATCAACGTACATTCCACCGCCAGCTTCCGAACCGGAAGTAAGGATATCCCTTCACTCTCCTCCTCCGAGAGAAGTTCCCCGAGACATTTTGAATCGCGTTTCATTCCTACCTACATACTGCACCATCGATCACCTCACCACACCCCTTCACGCGCAGTAAGGCACATGTACTCTAGCCAACTACATAGCTAGCTCTAAAAACAGTAGAGTAGATTAGATTGCATGCCCAGATTTAGATATTTCACTTCGAGGTTTCCAATATCCCCAATTCCAATCTGCCATTCCTCCAATATTGCAATTACCTACCACCCAATAATCGCAATAACCCCCCATTCCCCTCCTACAGCACATAATCATCATAATCATCTCCAGCTCAGCCTCTTCACTTCTCCACCCCCCTCCCATCAACACCCCATTGGCCCGTGCCCCCCAAGCCAGGATCTTCCCTCCTGTTTCAGTAAAGGGGGGTAAGGTGAAAAAATGGACAACGCATCGTGACGTGACGGACCCTACATGTGTTTCGTGTGGTTGGTTTTTAGCCTCATGTGCTGTCCTATCGACATCCATACCTGCTCTCTAGCTTTTTATCGTCATAGGACAGTACATGTAATAGGAGGAGGGTACGGGACCAGCGCGCACACGTGCCATGGGAAAGGCTGGGTTGAGATCAGGTAAAGAAAGGCTAGAAGAAAAGAAAAAAGCTTCGCTCGCCGACCACGTTGGTGGTTGATGGAATAGGTTCCGACCCTTTGGATTGGATTGGATACAGGCCTAACTCCTCCTCCTGTAACCTGCACTTGCACTGCAGCAGCAGCAGAATTGTGACTCTAACACAGCTGGATCATCACCATCACTAATCTCAACGGTTTCGAAACTGAACCAGCCTTGAGGAGGAGCAGGAGGAGGGAGAGGGGCAAAAAAAAATTTTTTTAGGATCTTTCAGATTTGCAGCCTGCCTGGCCCCAAGGGGGGTATAGGGAGGGGAGAGATAGAGAGAGTACATATGTAGATAGGCTTTGGATCTGAACTGCCTGAGTACATAGACTGAGATTTCTGGAATTGACTCATGTACTTACGAGTGGGTGGACCGTGTACATGTCCAAGATATCATTTCCCGTAAGGCTAACTAGCCACGTTTGCCCGGCCGGCAGCATCTCATGCCCACGCTCTCTGCTTGCTGGCTGCAGCCGGAACAGCAATTGATCGTGTAGTGAGTAAGTGGTATCAGATATTTGCTCATTCATGCTCATGTTCCATAACCCGTAGTCATGATACATTTTTTAAAGATAACCTTTAATTCTGCGTAATTGTATCAATCGTATTGGGGGCTCCTAGAATCAGCACCTGATATATTTCAATGCAGCTCGGGTTTTTTTTCCCCCAACTACTACAGTACGTACATAGCTATTGGCAAAAGCTGTCATGTAATAACCTTAAACCCACGTTTTTCCCTACACACAATGAAACACCATCACCTTATAACCTGCAACTCATAAGGCAATACGCAAAGCACGCACTACACAGACAAAGCACAGCTCAATCAATTCGATGAGGTATAAAAACAGTTTTACAGCGAATGTAGCACAATAGATTCCCCCATATATAGCCCACAACCACAGAAAAACAAAAAATCCCAATACGAAAGCCCTATATGAAATCACAAAGTTAACTAAGCTCATCACAGAAGAGCTGGCTATCCCTAAATAAAATATTTGGCCATATACAAAATAGGAGTGAATGAGAGAATAGAAGTTATAGATAGATGATGGGTATAGATGATGGCGATGATGATAATGACAATGTTGATGATAAAGTTACTCGATATAGTAGATTTATATAGTTGAATCTACCTTTTAAAAAAAAAAATATGGCGCCTCCGACGCCAGATACCGACCAACCGACCGATCTGGTATAATATAAACGACAGTTAATAATTAAAAGGAAAAAAAAAGAAAAAAGAACCCCCAGAAAATAAGAAAACCATTTGCGAATCCAGATGACAAAGGAGAGTAGAAAAGATCAAAACGAATGCCTAAAAGTATAAAATAATAAAGGAAAAAGGTATCATAACGATTGAATGTGTTCCGGCAGAGCCATCCCCGCCCCCACTTTACCCCGCTGCCGTGTTTCCATCCATCCCATCCGTCCTAAGCCAACCCACCTACCCACTTAGCCAACAAAGGGAATAAGATAAAAAAAAACAATAGGGACCAATTATATTCGCTCCGGTTTTCCCTATATAGAAAAAAATTCAGAATAAAACATGTGAAATAAAAATAAATAGAAACAAAAAATAAACAAAACGGTTTTACCCGCTTTCCGGACCTCTCTCCCCATAGGAATAATACATCATACACACTAGAGCCCTAAAACTTTACTTTTTTTAGAAAGAGAGTTCCCCGAGCATCAAAAAAAGCAACGCCCTTAGCCCACCCCTGCTTATCCTGGTCCTCTGGCAGCAATCGACAGTCAGGTGGTCGAACGGTTGTACCATCGACCCCACAGTAATTGCTACAGGACATCAAATATGCTCCGGACTATTGGCGGCTCTGCACCCCTCTGTGTAGGGCTCCTTGGGTCTGCAAAGAAAAATCCACCGGACCGTCGTATCGGCGCACCAAAATACGCACTGTTTCTCGGGCTCATGAAACTCCCGCCTGGTGTAGGCGGTGGGTCATCATCCTCGTTACCCACCGGCGTCGTTCGCCCAAAGATTTCTTTCTCAGCGCGCTGCACAAGGTAAGCTGCCGAAGGAGGTATTGGTTGCGGCACAAATCCAGTTGGGCTCACACCTGCCTCCTCCTTTTCCAATTCCCTCGCAGCATCAGCCCAGGCCGGCGGTGGTGAATCCGCGCGAGGTGATTCTGATCGACCCCGGACACAGTCTATTGAATCTGAATCAGGCCATGATTGTCGCATATTTGAGGGTCCTGACCCCGTCCCCGGAATCGAAATCATCCCTGGCGGCGCCGAAGATGGGCCTGGTGAAACACCTGAAATGAACCCCCCATTTTCAGACCGAGTTCGAACCATTGCCGGTATCGGATGATCTCTGGTTTTGCTGGGAGGCGGCGGTGATGGCGTCTTTCGCATCTCTGGTAATGGAGCTGTCTGCGGCTCTGGCATCGACTCGCTCTCTCGCTCTTCGTCCATTGTCCCAGCCCTTCCAAACCCATTTCTATTCCCGCTCTTTAACACCAGCCCTCTCATTCCTCCGCTGGACTGATTTCCCATCCTCCATCCTCCATTTCCCGGGCGCGCGCCTCCATTGTCAATCTTTTTCTTCCAGTCTGTTAACTGATAGATCAGGCCCATGTTAGGTCCGATCCACCTGCTCTTTCCCTTGACCGCTGCATACGCCTCCTGCATACTCTTTCCAGGGTTCTTGAACATTGAATAGGCGATAAGCAGCGTCGCAGACCTGCTGACACCGCACTGACAATGCACCAATACCTTCTTTCCGGAACTCGCCCTCTCGTCGATCAGGTTGACTAAATGCGGCAGATCGTCCAGGATGGGGGTGTTGTGGTCCCATGGCATGTGCACATACTCTGGTTCGTTAGGTCTCAGCCTTCCGGTCGGTTTCGATGGTGAAAATAGTGCTTCCTCGAATGCAGTTGTGAAACTCGCTTCAGTGCAGGCTGTGTCAGGCGGCATAGATCCTGACTCGAACCCAAACCGGGCGCTTACTGGGCCCCTGACACCTGCCTCCGAAAATGGGTTAATCACTTCCCTGGCAACGTTCACAATTAGATCGAATTTTGACGCCAGCTCAGCATCAGGCTCCGCATATAAATAAATGTTGGGCTCGAATATGCAAACCGGTCCACTAGGATAGGCAGGTGACTTCGCTTCGCCCGACCGAGGTTCCTCGTCCTCCTCCTCCATCTCATGCAAAACGTCCGGGCTTTTGGGGGGCGAGTTCGATATTGTTGAAGACGATAATGAGGATGAAAGCGAATCCTGTGCTGTAAAAGTCGACAAACTTGGACGCGGGGGTGAGAACAGCCTTGATGGCCTCTGGAAACCTGGCGTAGGTGGCAATCTCATTCCCCCGGGAACACCGCCATGCGCAGGGGAAAATAAGGACGGCGACGACTGATGATGTCGCAATGCTGTGATACCCCCTGCAGGCGGGCCTTGAACTGCAGTCTTCTCGGGCAGAGCACCAGGCAGCTTTATTGTCAACCCAAGATTACTCGGTCGCCTGCGAGGGTTTTGTGGTGGTGGGGGGGGCTTGATGAACGCTGGAGAGGTGGGAGCCGACATTGATCGAGGGCTCTGGTTTACTACGTTATTCGAGTCACCAACAGCCTGTACTGGTGAAGTAGCAACGCTGAGTGGTTTTAGTGATAAGTTTTTTGTATTCCGCGGCTTCTTGCTTGGTGACAGAGAGCGGGTATAGCCCGGTAATGGGCTTTGGGGTACTACTCCCAGATCTTCGCTCTTTGATCTGAGGGCAGATAATGGCATCGCAGAAACCAGCGAATCCGGAGAGGACTCAGGTGTGTGGTCCTCCGTAATCGCTGATCCAAGTGTTGAAATAGTTGTAGTAGGTGATGAATTAGTTGATGATGAAGCTGACGTAGAGAGACTCCCTGTCTGGCAGCGCTGTAAAGGGCCGATTGAATCTTCAAGTAAACTATTGGGCCCCTTCTGGACTATTGTGTGTTGTGAATGGAGAGATGTAGGTGAGCAACCGGACATATCTACGTCTATATCGAATATCGATATAAACGATGGTACTGTTGGAGAGGATGAGGTACCCGTGCCCGTACTCGTGATTATCGTGGGCGCGGCGGTGGGTGATTTACAGAAGGGATAACGACGCTTCAGCGACAGTGACATATGCCGCGGTGAAAGCCTCGAAGGACTGAGGGCCTGAACCTTGAATGGGTTGGGGTTATAGTTGTCTTGGGGGTCTGAAGGCGATGGAGGGTTTGATCGCGACACAAGGGTATAGGTCCGCTTTAATGAGGCTGGTGGGTCAGTCTTCGTTGAGGTCATGTGGAAAGGGTCCGCCTCGTGTGGATGGGAATGAGGGAAGTGGGAGGAGGCCGGGGAGGACAAGAGAAGTAGGCCGTCGCTCATTACAAGAGAATATATTGGGACAGGATATCTATGGTATGTAAGGTATCTAGGTATGTATTATGTAGATATAGGTATGTAGGTAGGTAGGTGTGATTTGTATAAAGGAATAGTAAGAGGTAGTAAGTAATGAAAAATCTAGTGGGGGGTGAAAGTCGCAGCAGCGGGGGCAAGACGGTATACAAATGGAAAAGGGGTGGTACCGAAGATCCTTTTTAACCAGATGCAAGTCGGGGTGCCTGGGATCTCTAGCTGTGGCGCCTGTAGGGATGTCTTGCCACGCGCCCAATGACTCGAGTAGCAGTAAGGTGCAGGAGGAGGTTCTAAGAATACGGAAAGATGGAATATCTCCTTATCGAAGAAACGCTACTGTGACAAAGGCCACGAAATAGGCACGAGGGGTAGAGCTAACAGGGGAGTCGTCAGCGGGAAGTGTAAATAGTAAAAATAATATAATTAACTGGAAGTGAGTATATGTAGTAATTATAAGTGGAGTAAGGTAAGGACGTAAGTTCGGCACCATAAAGAGTGAAAGGCCGAAAGAGAAAAGGTAAGAGGTATGTATGCGGGAAGACGTATGGGTTTTTTTTTTCTTGGGGATCAACTATTTACCTTGTTGTTTGTTGCAGGGTTCTGGAGTGTGTATGCGTGTGTATGCGTGCGTGGAGAGGGTGTGGTGTGTGTCTGAGGCGTATCCAAGTATAAGCCTCTCTATCCAATCTCAAATGGCAACTACCAAATACCAAGAATAGACACACCAAAATTGGACCGTTAGGCGGCAACTCACCGCAAATCGAGAAAACCAGCAGAAAAAGAAAAGAGTGAAAAAGGTGGGTAAAAAAAGTGGATCTCAAACTTCGCAAGTAAAGAGAAAGCCCCGCGTCTGATTAATCCAAGTGCAGAATAGCGAGTAATAAAAATTAAGAATAACCCCAAGACTCTAAAAAATCTTAGCCACGAGGTCCAGATAATAAAATGAGCTTTGCCCTTTCTCACATACAGTGTAGCTTTGTTAGTTGCTAAATCCCCACGATTTCGAGATAACCCCAGTAAGTTCCGATAATAAATGCAAAGGTCGAATAGAGGTGAATGATTGAAGCCACGTAGTTTGCTATCCTGTCGCCGACAACTCAAAAGAAATCCGCGATGTAAAAGCCGATAGATCCCTTTTTTTTTTCTTCCTTTTTTTTTTTTTTTTTTTTTTTTTACTTTCCTTGTGTAAGGAAGAGTGAATAATTATGTTGAAAGGAGTGTATGGAACACGCAGTTTATTTAATCTGTCGTGCGAAAGAAACGTCCAGCGTTACCTCCTCTTTTTTTTCTTTCCAACCTATCAGAAATCAAATATTCCCACCGATTATAATAAGACTATATCTTCCTGCTTTTTCACAGCCTTTTTTCTGTTTATTATATGATGATTGTCTCTGACTCCCACCGGTAAGGCTTGTGTTAATGACGTATTATCGCCTAGCTCTGCAGTGTCCTTCAAATATAACGATCTTTCCCTTTTTCCCGTAAGGTATCGGAGCAGCCGATCAAACTAATGGATCCCTCAATGGTGCTCAGCGAATCGAAGGAAGGATATTGGATTGGTTGTTGCGCGCCCTTCGTAGATGTTTTCCGCTACTGCTGCTGTTTCCTTGGCCGTGGGGCGGAAATTATGCAGGTCCAACAAAGGGACGGGGGAAAATTTCAAAATGGACAAGCCAATGATAGGGTCTAAAAGCGCATTCGATCCGTTAGATGCCACGACGAAACCTCTGCAGTGGGCGGGAAAAGATAAAATGGCAAAGTGGTGTATGGAGGGGAACTGGTCATGGGGGGGGGTTGGAGGGGAGGAGGGGGGGAAGCCTGACGCGATTATGGATAATGGGAAATTCAACAAAAATAGTCCAACTAAGGAATGGGTATGATGGGGCAGTTTGGATGGGAGGCTAGAGGAATGAAATTGGGGGCAGTTTCTTCTTGTGATCGCAATTGTGATGGTTATTTTGCTCCAGCGCAGTGGTCTCTATGCATTCTAACATATGTGAAGGGGTCAGAGGAGAGGGGGAGGGGGGAGGGCGGTTTGAGGAATGGCCTACCGTCGCAAAATTCGATTCAATGCGGAAGCAAAGAATTCCCAGGTCGGACAACAAAAAACCGAGTGAGGAGGAGAGGTATAAAGGAAGGAAAGGAAAGACACGAACCAGACCGACCAAGGTTGTTGCTACGTCTGGCCTGGAGGAACAAAAGAGTAGAGGCGAGAAAGGACGGGGGTGGGGGGTTAGTAGATGGGAGGAGAGGTGGAGGAGGAAGGAAGGGAGGCCGAGAGGGCTGGCTGTCCCGGAAATAATGATACTTACCACGATGGTAGCCGTAGATAGGGTCTCTCACTTGAAAAAACCGCCGTATCGTAATTGAAAAAAAAGATGGTATGTATTTACGGTATAAGAGGTAGGGCTAACCTAACTCCAGTAAAAAAAAAAAAAAAAAGTGACAGAGCTTGATCCCACGATCACTCGTTTGACGTGATCAAGGACCAACCGCAGAATAAAAACCTCACACCAGGTCACAGTCGCACTACTCCAGACTCTTCAAAAAAGTAATGAAGGAAAAACAAAATAAGTGGAGAAATCAAGAAACCAATCGATTCTTACTATCGATAGACAGAACCACTGACTACAAGGGTTTGTTTGTCTAAGAAACACTCCGATCAGGTTAAGAAAAAGTACATGTACTTATGTAGAGTAGGTACATGGTAAAGTATGTTGCTGAGAGAACACTACAAAGACCCTTATCCCACCACGTGCACGGCGACCATCCCCACCACTTGCGCGGAACAAAATTCTAGATTTCTTCCTTCTAGCCTCTTTGTACCCGGACTGCTCTCAAAGTCTCGAGATGAGGGAATCAATAAATGCGTGCGTAAAAAAAAACTTCAATTCTTCGTTGCATCAAGTTCCCAACAACCCGCGACGGCCAAAGGCTCACCAGCTGCTGGGTGAGCATGGGGAAGAAAGGAGGGTGGGTACCAAAAATAGTAGCGTCCTCCTGAATTTCATCCCGCCCGTGCATCACTGCTTGCACAAACCCTTACCCCCCCCTCCCCTCACCCCTCCCCACATCCCGAACCGTTTGTCCCTGTGAGACTAGGCCATAAATGGACTGAAGCGCCACTGCGCATCTCCGTGTTCGGCAACTCGCTAACGGTATGTCGATTGGTGCCCAATCTTGGTCGGGTTTCAGGTCTCGAAAGACATCTTTCCATTTTCCATGTCGTCCAGCACCAAGACGACGGTGGTGACTTCATATAGGTACGCTAGTAATGGTAAGAACTAGAGTACTGTCACTCACTGGGTATTGACGGACACTGGGTGCTGACAGACAGGGGCTTTTTGGCCAATAAGAGAAAATAAACTAGGCTTGGCTGCTTCTCTTTGGTGGGATCACCCCGTGAACGACAGTACATGCGTCTTGGGCCTTGGGCAACAGGTTGAACTTTACTACAACTTGTCCGCCATTGAACAACAAGGTCAAGATGGACTTTTTTCTTGTTCTTCCTCCTCGCTTCATAGCCCTCAATATCATAGGTAGGTACTCTGAACCGGTTCTAGAACGTTGATCTTCTTCTCAACCGAGAAAAAGTATTTCATCTCGTTTCGAATCCTGTCACCCAATCAGGATCCTTGCAGGCCAAAACAGACCCTTTCATGTTTCCACCTCGGTCATCACCTTATTTGCTGGTCTGGGAAGGAGAGACTCTCTGACATGAGAGCTGTAAGGCACACGTTTTTTTCTTCTTTCAATCAGTCTCGCTTATACACAAGCGCAACCCTTCCAATAACTCCATCCACCCCATACCACTATCTATATCCGCTTTCGGGGTGTCCATATTCCAGCTAATAGGATCACTCCCACCCACTGATCTATAGACGCTGCTTCCACTGCCTATAGAAGACGACAGACGAACGAACAAGCTACAACCTTACCCAACCTCAATCACGTTCGTCCCGACTCCCGAAGTCTTAACACATTTGACAGATTCAACCATCTGGTGGGTAGGGACAAACCATAAAAATATACCCGGACATGTCCGTGCGGGTTCGGGAGTTCTATTGGTTATTCCCCTACTATTCTAGCCAAGTTGTCTCCCCTTTTCTTGACTCACTCACTCGGGTTTTGGACAATTGCAATTGGTATTTGGTAACTCAAGTAAACCTTTCCCACGTGCCATCTCAGCCAATTACAGCCTCAGAATCCCGCCCGACCTTTAAGATCTATAAACGTAAACATAGAAATAATGGAAGATTTCAGGCTTACCCGGTATTAAGTGTGCCTACATATTGGCTTTACTTTAGTGTGCATGAAGTGAACTCACTTCACACACTTAAGACACATCAAAGGTTTCTTCACGTTTAAGCCTCAAAAGTTATCAAACACCGACTTCCTAGCTGGTCGAATGGCCAGGAGCGGAGTAGATAGACACAAAACCGCCGGCACGGACTTCCCGTTTTGAGCTGATTACACCGGGGACGGACAACATCAAGGTCGTGAAACATGAGCTGCTAAATCTCTATCATCGATCTCCGTGGCGTTATGCATCTAGTTGACGGAGAATACCATGCGTACCTGATGCCGAACACCCAAATGTCTTTCTTCGGTGCTTGTCGGCCCCGGAAATATAGTGTATTTTGGAGCAACAGCGGAGTTCGAACTATTGTTAGAATCTAGAGTGTGTATGTAAATTAGCAGTTGGAGCATGAAATTGATGAAATAAACTTTTGATTTCCCCGGAAATAATCCAAGCCTTAGGCACGCATTAGACGGTACATTACCCACTATGATAGAACCTACAGTACTTACCTGATTGATGATACCCGCCAAGCTCCTGGTGCAACCTCACCGAGCTCGAGGTGGACAGCTTGTCCGAGCCTGTTGTGCATGCCGTAGGGTAGAAATCTCTCGATTCCTGCAGCTTTGAGATCCCAACGTTTTTTGTTTTTTGTTTTTTTACCTCCTGCAAGAAACAGCACCTACAACAAAGGTTTAAAACTCTATCGAAATTCTATGGTGGAATTGTGGCTGTGGCGTAGTCACTACGCCGCCACGCGGACCACTCCCCTCAGCTGGAGTTGGTACCAACAAAGAGAAAGAAATGTCTCATGCGAGTTCGACTAGCGGAAGCAGACAAAGGATTTGTCAATCGGAATCCGTGGCGACGATTGGCATTTGATAGGCGCCGGCGACCATGGTGCTTTTGGGGCAGCAGGTTTCTTCAGGTTGATCCTCTATTCACATACTGTAGATCTTCCAAGTTTGGGGTGAGTGATAGTTAATGATGCCGACTCCAGAAACAACCCTACAAACGTTTTCCTGGGTTTCGACCCTTGCTACAACCACTCTACACTGCGCCCCCTTGACACGGACCTTCATCGGGGGCTAAACTATGGGGTTATACAGGTCAGACTTCAAGGATGCTGGGCAATGCAAATGCATAGGTTCACATACCGCAAAAAGTGCTTCGGTACCGGTACTTTAGAGCAGCTACTCGCGTGTAGACATTCAACCCACCCTAGACTCACTCTCACCCTCCATTCCAAAACTAGAGTAACAATATCATTAGAACGTAATAACGGAAAGGAGAGGTGCATAAGTAACCCAGGCCTTTAATCTACGGCACATCACAGCGTGTCAGCCTTAACCCATGGTTCTTACTCTTACAGGAACATTCAAATACTTACCGAAGTGACAATATACAAAGCTTGTACTTTTCGAGATTTCCGGCCCCTCAATCGCTAAACACTCCGTGCTGGAGCTGAAGTAGTACGTTTCACAGGGCGCGCCGTGGTTCGTACCGGTAAGTCACTAACTAATAAGTAGAGCATCCCTACACTGTAAAAACTTGGTACTCTTCGGCGTACCCGTCCTACCCACCTCTTCAAAGTAGATTTGTATATCCAAAAAAGTTTCCCGCATATAAAACATGCAGATTCTACCCTGATAAAGTACTTGAGGGGCGACTACTTTATCGGCGCCTTAAATTATCCCCATCAATTGATAGACACCTCAAACTTGACCACCAAGCTCATGAGGGAATGAGTCTGGGAATCATAACCGAGGTACGGTAACTGCCTCTAGTTTATGCTTGAGTAAGCTCCTCTAAACAAGGGGATTAAACTCGTCGTATTCAGGAATTATATATATCATATCTTAGGCTATATGCGCGCGCAGTGCCTCGATTAGCAATTAACCCTACTCTAGGGATAAAGGGAGTGGCTGAATGCCTTTGATGTGGCCCGTGATCTTAATTAGAGTTGATATAGATAGGTATTAACTGACCTGTATTATTTCCAAATATGCAAGTGCAGATATATGAACGAGACTACCCCCAATGTTCCCCGTACAATAAAAGCCATCAACTTCCTAAAGGAAATCTCCGACACGGACCAGCGGTTAGGCGCCGCAATATAACTTTAGCGCTGATTTGCCTGTTGTATTCACAGCAAGTTATTAACTAATAACAGCCACCCGCATATATCTGCAGTACCAGATTTAAAGAACTCCTCTATCTACACGTACTTGGGTGTGAGGGTAAGTGATCAGAACTGCTCCTGGTTGGTAGGAGAACCTTCTGGAGTGCCAAGTTGACCCCACCCTGGACTTATATCAACCGTGTCCCAGGAAACTTGAGGCCAGAACTTGGTCCTCAATTTTACTGCTGCCTGCTGAAAGTTATCTCTACACAGCCAAATCTATACCCAAACAGCATATAGAGAAGGTGCTGATAGATACAATATTTTAAATATATTTTTGGATTTTTTTTGGATTTTTTGATGAGGATCTTGGAAAAGTTCTGATGACTTTTTTCTCTTATTCAAGATAAGAATTCTTGGCAGGTCTTATTGGCCTTAGCTTGTCGCACTCACACATTCCCAACCAATTGTCGTAGAGTTCTGATCACTTTGGTTCACACCCGAGTACATGTAGTACTTGATATTACTTTAGCATAGTTAACTGTCACATTGACATGATATGGGGCAAGCAGGTGCACCACGAAAATACATACATATATAGGTTGAGGAGGTAGAAAGAAAGGTAAGGCGCAATATATAATCATCCAATAGTCGTGTGGGGCGGGAGAAAGGCAGATATCGACTCCGGCTGATCTCCTAATGTCTCGGCAAACCTCTGTCTGTATTTCTTCCGTCTGTATTGATGCTCTCTTCACTATCAATGATGTGCTTGGCCGTTCATGGGTTTCATGCGAGTTTGTTATGTATCCAGGTATCTTTTGCCTGTCTTCACCCCTATTTCCGCCGCCACACCTCCCGCTGTAAGCTTCCGAGTCCTTGGGTCTTCTGTTAGTAAGATTAGATGGGCCGGGGCGGGTTTTTTTGTACGTACTAATTTCCTCGCCTCTAGATACATGTATGTATATACATACATGTGCTCCATTAAGTTTTACTATGTGTAGCTCCAAGGAATGTCGATCATATCCGAGTCTGGGTCTGATTCGAAAGTAGTGTTGCTATATATAGCAGAATATATAAAAATATGCCAACAGATCAAATCAGGTGCGTGATTGAAGTATCTCGTGCTCTTACACTTCCGATGGGGCCCTGATTATGAATGAGTGATTTACCTCTCTCCAGATCAAGATCTCGATTTCTGGACATAATTTACTTCAGAGACACAATGGCCAAATGACCGCCTATTATCATAACCTGGGTTGTTGGTTTTAGAGTAATGCGATGTGTTCGGGTTGCGCAATTCCGCACACGCGCTTCTTATGGAACTGCCTCAGATTTGGCACTTATCCTTCCGTTACGATTGATAATTTACGGGCCTATTTAGAGTAGTTAAATTTGCTGTTTGACATTCAGGGGGTGGAAGTTACGTCTTACGGCCTCCGCCGATCTGCGGGGGGCAGTCGGGGCCGCCGTCAGGTATATGGTATCGTGTCGGAGAATTAATTCTGGATAATAACGGGACAATATGCGAGCCTCATGTATGTATGTAGGTTTACTCTAAACACCCACAAAATAGTGTCAAATAATTACTGTAGGGCTGATCGACGACTCTTGTCCGAAGTGTCAGGTCGGACATAATGTTCCGTAGTAAAATAGGACCGCGCATTTATGTTATATAGCAGACTCACTACTTCTACGTCAACGGTCCATTCGAATACGAGAGTGACCAGTACAAGTGTACTTTACTGGTCAGCGTCCTCATACCTTGTATTTTTAGGGCACGATGTGCTATATGTATGCAAGGGAGTAGTGGCCGAATTTGGTTCGCCAAGACTAAGCTCTACTACATGTAAATGTATGTATTCCCTGGAGTTAAGTGCAAGTGCATCACCGTCCCAATTTAGGGCCAATGATAGTGACGCGCGCGGTTGCCGTATTGATAGGTCGTCTTGACCTTGCACGATATCGAGACGGAAAGTGTAGCTAATATTAATAGTATATACCCATATCTAAAGCTTATTCTTAAGTTGGTCTTTTATGACGTCCTATATAGTGCACATGATCAGCTTATAGTATATTAGAAAAGAACAAGCCTCCAATCACAAAGCCATTATATACTAACAGTTGATCACGCCATGTAAAATTTAACCCATCCCAAACCCATAGGTGGAGGCCTAGCTACTGGTATATATGCATGTATTTGTACTCCTTTTTGATACAAATCCCAGGGAGTAAAACGCGGTGGGGCAAAGAGAAGAATTAAGCCACATTCTGATAAGTTTCTGGCAAGATCAGCAGCTCATAGTCTAGTTCAATATATTGGTACCTGTAGACTCTGCGTCTTGCTCAACGGCGCACGGGGGAGAAGTCAAGACTAGATTTCAAAGCCCGTGGTTAGTAATTTAACTCCTAGCCCTAACCGCAAGTAGCCTTTGAAACATACTTCATTATGCAAAGCACTTCACGCTAGTGGCATTCTAAAGATGATGCGGCGTTCAAAAGATCTCGATAAACACCCACGAGCAATTAAGAACATCGCCATATATATATATATATATGTATCCACGAGAAGTCAATTATTTGATCGGCGTAACTGTACATGTATGACCTAATTGATTATGCAATGGGGCCGAACTTGTGGTGTCTCCACGACCTATCACTCGCAAATTATCCGGGTTGCGCTTTTTCCTTCGATTATATTTATTGTTTTATAATTTATTTAAACCTCATACCTTCTTTCGATTATATATATACCTCTACTATGTAATTAGATAAAGCGGATGCATGTCCTTATTCAGCCTTATATATATAGAGAGGACGCTTTTATTGAAACTTAATTTCCTAGTCTAAGGTTTAATACAAATAGCTTTATCTGGCTAGCATAGAAGACTGATCAAACTTACCAGCTGCACTTAACTTGTCTATCTTTTTTCTCTACCCTTTCTGCCACGCCGAAGTCAATGATCGGAGTATCTGCCCATGCCGAGTGATGCACTATGAACACACCACCGATGCGTCGTCATTCAACGTTAGGATCTTCTCTTTCTAAAGTAGGTTTAAGGGGAATCGGGCATATATCGATAGTAGTGCTTCAGAACCAGGCCAGGATCTAAAGAAATACAAAATCTAGATATCCATAGCGTAAAGCATTTTTGCAGCCTGCGGAATGATAGGGGCAATATTGCTAGTATGGGTGCTGTCTTTTTCTCGGCTGCATACTACGACCACTTTATTATACGGTTGAGCCCAATTATAGGGTTATCTAAACTATATTGCTCTCTTCGCGTTGAAGACGGTGCTTTTTCCATAGTTAAGATTGCCCCGATTCACCTCGATGGATAGGATTGTGATAGTAGGTAATACTGTATATATATGCGTGTAACCCACCCCACACAGAAATACTTGCCATAGCGGCGGTTGCAATTGGGAGTTCAGCATATATGATACATCTACCTGCCATAACCGAACCCCTCAGCCTTAATACTAGGTACTTTATAGACATGAAATCTCTTGAAGAATAGTTTACCATCTCGAGCGGCTTCGACGTGGGCTATTCTAATCACTCAATCTTCAGCTATTAGTTATTGATTACATTACATAGTAGTTGATGGGTGGTGAAAATTGATTACATCACAGTATATCACTCGGCACTTGTACATGTAAAATCTGAACTTACTTATTTTTTTTTTCTGTTTACATCAGTAATTGCATACAGCCCTAAGCTATATAAGGCTATGGCAATTACTTAGTTATTTATACCTGCTGAAAAATAAAGTATGGTCTCCAAGGTGAGCCAGAAAGCAACCGGGGATTTTCGGGTTGAGACCACACTTTTTTTTCCAGCAAGTACTTCATACACAAGTCTAAACTTCATTTTTGTTACTGTTATTATGTATCCATCACCGCCTGTAAGTGCTGTGATAGGCGGACCGAGGGTGAGAGGTGATGTGTCATTAAACACGCTGGCGGCCATCTTGGCAATATGGCGGTCATATCATGTACCCCAGTATGAAAAGTAAGTGAGTAGAGCGTAACAACACAAACCACACCACCACGTTCTACTCACTTGCCCTTGACGCCGTGGTACGTGTATGCCTGACCATACCACATAAATACATGTACTGTACGATGGAGATGATTAAAAGAAGACAGGGTCTTGGGTTCCATATCTATACCGTGTAAAGTGGTGTAGCGGAGAGATGGAGATAAATGTGAAGTTAGAAACTGGAGGCTGATATATAACAAGACCCTATCCCCTGATTATAATCATCAGCCCCTGGAACGGCCCAATCCGGGCCACTTCCGCCGGCCGCCCCGAAAGACCCCCCCCCCCCCCCCCCTAAGCCACACTCTCAGCCAAAATACCAAATCAATCTCCTGCAAGGCTTTCCTGGCGCACTGGGCTTTGCGCAATTGCGCCGAGACAGATTTCTACTACCAACTAACTTTATCCCATGGACGGATGAAAGTTGTCAAATTCGCGACCTCCCTCTTTCAGCTAATATTAACTTAGTGTGGTAAACTATTCGAAATTCTTGTTTGCTTCTCTGGTTGCTATTTACCGTAACAAGCAATATAGTTCCTCTACTAAGTGGTGCACGGTCCAGGTCGCGAATTTGACAACTTTCATCCGTCCAAGGGATAGTACTGGGCACCTCGATTCCTCGGCTTCTATTCGACGATCCTTATTTTTCTTAGGGTTCGCAGGTTATATCCCCGTCGACTAGTCCAAGCGGAAATCTAGATGACCCACGTTGGTGTCTAGAGCGGAAATAACCTTTTAATATAAGGGCTAGCACTACCACCATGGTCAGGCATATAGTCGAGCACTGGAAATGAAATAATTGCTGTAGAGTAGAGTAATGGGTTATATCGATTATATAACTACCACTACATGTGTACGTATGGCTACATTAGTGTACGTATACTAAGTATATATTTATAAGTCCATATCTATAGGATACTCGAATGAGAATGTTATCGCTCAATCAGTAGTGGCAAACCTACTTTATATGATAAGAACAAGGCATTAAATCTACTGACAGGAAGTTTGTTGGGGGAATTGTGTCGTTCCCCGATTCTTCGCCCCTGCCTTCAGCAAGTATCTAGATCTAGACAAACTTCAGGGCCTGTTCGGAGAGACTTTGCGCAAATAGAGGCTCCATATATATATTTACGCAAAGTCTCTACTACTGAAATAGGATTCTGATATATTAGTATGTATTCTGGGTTACAAAAATAACTGCGCATGCGCACCCCTGTTTGTGCGAAAAACAAAGTTTTTGAGGGTATCTTCCCTACAAACTCCACTATGAACACAACTACATGTAATATTGCATACACATAAAAAACCGCCAAGACTACATTTTTATATGGCATGTAATAGCGGTTGTGCCCAGAACCGCTATGAAGTACATCTCTAGAACTTGGGCATCATGGATATGTGGTTATATTAGTGATAAAGTTGTTGAACTTTGTATGGTTGTTTATATACAAAAAAAAAGGTGCACTTCGAATGCTCACCACCCCACAACCACATGAGATGAGTAGTGATAAGCATATGGTTATGTTCCTAGAGATCTGAAGATATTGTATTGGTGTTACGAATTTTATTATGTATATTTGGACAATATACCCTTAAAAAAAACGTTGTTTTTCCATAAAATTAAAAAGTGGGGTGCGCAGTTATTTTTGTAAGGTGGAATATATACTCGCAACTTCATAGCGTTTCTAAACACAACCGCTATTACATGCCATACAAAAACGTAGTCTTGGCGGTTTTTTGTGTGTATGCAATATTAGTCATGTTCAAAAACGCTATGAAATTGCGAGTATATCGAATAATGCTACATCAGGAGACCATAATCTGCATACTCTATCGACCCACTGTGTTCTATTCTTCGAGAACTCTCGACATCGGAGTCACATACCTAGTCATAACTCCGTGGCAATTCCAAACACATGTATCTTTGCCCTTACTTCCCTTGTATGTTGACTTTAAGCGGATATTTATACCGAAGAGCCTGGCCGGTCTCTGCTGAAAACGGGCACATGGTTTGTTAAGAAAAGAAAGAAGAAGAAAAAAAAAGCCATTGCCATGTATGACATCAACCCTCAAAACAGCTATACGTGCACCTCAATATAAAGGTAATATATATACATATAATATAGACTGATGAGTCGAGTCTATAAGTTCTCGAAAATTAAATTATTTGTAGATCTGGTCTTGGCAGGGACGATTTATGCTACATTTCATTCCATATGAAATTGCTGATCATCTGCAGTCATGCATATGACAACACTACAAAAACCCACCAGAGAGCAATTCGCCCCTCAGAATTAAGGCTAAGGTTTAAGCTGTATTGTGATTCCGCTCCTGTCCAACCCAGCCAGCCCGCAGCCCACAACAACAGCCCATTGTTCTATTCTGTCCTCATGCCAGCGAGGCTTCCTTCCACTTCCAGCCTTTTCAGCTTGTCCCCACCCCCCCCTTTTTTTTTTTGTCCGTTTGTGAGGATGATCAAAGACCGGCCGGTGAAGCCCGTCATACGTGCAGGGAGAAATCTTGTTTCCTCCTAGACAATATCGTGTTGTCTCACCTCCCCGTCGTTGCACGTGAAACCCAAACAACGTGGCTTCACTTCCCCACAAGTGAGATCTTGGTTGTCAATAGTGCGTGGGGTGGGGGAAAAGAGCTTATCGCGGGGGTCTTGCTTCGGTTGAATGGTACTGGGGGGGAGGATCTTCACGATGTGATAACCTCCGAGACAATTACTCGCGACAGCCCAATCGGTTTTTATTCCAGGCGTACCTTATCTTTGTCTCTGGGGCTCGCTCATGTTGATGTCATGGGCTGTTGGTACGTGCTCAGTCAACAATATGCGCGGAGTGACGGTAAGTTATTTGAGGAGCACGGAAGTGATCAGAATAGTGATTAAAATAGTAGAATAGTAGTAAACTCTTTAACCAATCTCCCTTCTCATGATAATGAACCAGAACTCCAGCATCCATAGATAGTCCATTCAACAAAACCTGTGAATTTAAGAAACATCAAATCCAAACTGTACTTGTCCGTAAAAAAAAAAAGGGCCAATCTTCTCTCATGCAGTAAATTCAATTGCAAACTTCCCAGTTTAACATAACGAAAACCCATAATCGACTCCAGTTCCCATCTTTGCGCTGAAATAAAACAAAAAAAAACGTAAAACGTAAAAAAATACGAGTAGAAAAAAAGAAAGAACAGAAAGAAAGAAACTCTCAAAAAGAGTAAACTAAAAAGTCTTTACACAGAACGTAACAAATTCTAGTAGGGGAATTTTCTACCAGAGAAACCAAAAGCGAATCTTTTGAAAAGCCTAGGCATGATGAGAAAAGTAAGTGGAAGGGAGAAAAAGAAACAAGGGTGATAGAGGAAAAATAAAAACCAAGTCCCCAACTCGCCATAACGAACCCCATTTCCAAGCAAAAAGAAGAAAAGAAAAGAATGAAAAGAAAAAGCTAGTTTTATCGGTGGCCTTGCGCCCCTCGCGGCCAGTCGTAAGGTCCCAATCACGTCTAGAATGGAGACAAACGCATACACATCTTCCTGTACTATACATGCCCTGTGAATAAGTTGCGCGTGCTTCCCCTCCCTTTTCTTTTAATCTTCTTGTCTAGAGCTGGCCTTTACAGGTGATTCGGCCAAGAGCGCTTCCTCTGGTCCAGGAAGATCCGCGAACCAGGGATGCGCTAGAACTTTTTCGATTGTTGGTCTTCGTTCAACGTCACGGTCAAGCATCAGTCGGATCAAATCGAGTGAGGTCTCAGACATGATGAAGGGAATCCGTAATTCACGATCCATGATTTCATCGATCTAAACATTCCGTTAGACAAGGGGCTTAAAAAGTATTGATGTGATAGCTCACGTTGTAGAACGGGTTCTCCTTGTAGCAGATGGTGTAGAGTAGAACGCCGAGTGCCCAAACATCTTGCTCTTTGCCCTTATAAGATTTTCCAGCAAGGACCTCAGGCGCAGCGTAATCTAAATTATTATTATTAGCCTGCGTTTGTTCCTCTTTCGGTTCACGAGGGCCAAGACATACCAATAGTACCCACAAAGACATCAAAAGGCCCGTTTCGAATGTAAGCAGCGCTTCCGAAATCGATGACCTTGATATTGCCTTCGCCATCCAAAACCACGTTCTCATCCTTGATGTCTCTATGCACAACACCCGCCTTGGTATGCAAATGATGAAGAGCCCTGGCCACTTGCACAAAGATGCTTCTGCACTCTTCCTCGTCCATGTTGACCTTCAACTCGATGTAGTCGAAGAGGTCCATTCCGGGGAGTCCGTGTGGGATCATCTCAATGTAGTAGTTGATGTCGTCCTCAAAGAAGTCGGTCATCTCAACGATATTGGGGTGCTTAAGCCCGTCTCTTCGGAGGTAGTCCAAGACGTGGATCTCCAAAGGAACGGTTCCGAGTCTTCGGTCTCGCGTCCATGTATCGACGAGAATGCGGCGCTTGGTGACGTACTTAAGAACTACACGCCTTGCGTGATTTCTCTTGTACCTTGCAAGCTTAACTTGACCGTAAGCTCCCTGACCCATCTCCTCTAGGATCACAAAGTCTGAGATAGCCTTCTTCCGCTTAGACATTCCGAGAGATGCAGTTGAGGATACGTGTTTAAGGGTGGTGGGGGACTGACACTCGTCGTCGGAACTAGGTGGAGTTGGCGATTGTTGAATGGCGTCGAGCTCCCTTAAAAGACTAGCAGGAGAACCTGCATCCTCAGGCGAGTTTGGAATTGTAGGAGTGCTCGGCTGACCTGGGCTAGGTCGCTTGGGTGGTGTCAGCGGTCGTCGGGAGGCTGCGGAGGCTGGGTCTATGTCTAGGGATGCTGCGTGTAGATGTCTGGAGTATGTAATCCAAAGTGCGTATACAAGTTGTCCCTTCTCTGTGGTCCCATTTCGCTCATCCTCATCGTCTACAATTATAACCTCTTCCCTATCCTTGGATTCCGACATCACAACCCTCATCTGAACATCTACCTTCAACTCTGCACCATCGCGATGCCTGGCGGGAAGACCACTTGATTTTGAGAATACGGAAATTGCATCTTCTTTCCCATCCCTCAAAGCGATCATAGCCTTCGCCTTTCGGAAAGAGTGCTCGGGGATGACCATACCATCTACAAGATTAACACCATCCTCATCTATGAGGAACCTAAGGATTCGGTCGAACTGGGGGATCAACTCATTGATGTCGAGTCCAACTGGTGTTAATTGTCCAAAAAGCGCAGCAGAAAACACAGCATTGGAGCTCGTGATTCTCAGAGTTGAAGCAGAGAGGACAATAATCCCAGCAATGTGGGGGAATGACGAGACTCTCAGGGCTTTTCGGTCAGACATAGGCTCGACGCCGCAGGGAATGGCCATTCCGTCCATGTTGATTGCTGTAAACTGATGAATCAATGCAGCCTGATCCATGTCGACGGATCCATCAGCTCTCTTGGGAATCATTGGAATCAAGTCGGAAGCATCTACACCCTTCTCGGGAAGCGTTTCCTCTCCAAAGATGTTCTTGGTGTTGCCAGTACAGCGCATGGCCATTCCTTTTGTGCCCTCTTCCTCAGAAACGTATAAGAATGCTACATCCTCACTGATCTCCTCCACAACCCAAATTAGTCCACCCTTCTTCTCCTTTACCCACAAACTGGCGGCTCCTGTGTTCCCATTCCGCTTTTGGATCGGTACGACGTCGCCGCATAGAATTACTCCCCTCGACTTATTTTGTGGGTGGTGCAAGGTTGAGTTTCCGCCATTGGGTTGATCGCCGTTCTTCCGTGGGGAACCGGTGTAGAATATATCTGACTTGGCCCTCCTGTTACCACCAGCGAAAGTACCATTCTGTAGCATCGCTCCCGTAACGTTCGGTGACCCATGATGACTATGGGGATAGGGGAATGACATTGAGGAATTTTCTCCAGAATTAAGCTTTGCTGCGAGCCATTCCCGGCGCTCCTCCCTCACAACCTCCAGGATCCCAATCTTTCGAACCTCAGCTTTAGTGACACCAAAAACGAGGCAAGCCAAATCGTTTGCGGCGAGAATTGTCCAGGGGTGGTGAGCTTCAGTCGTGAAAATCGCTTGTGACGCAGGGGTGTACCGGCTCGTGTGGCCATGGACAGAGGATTTGCTCATCATTGGTCGCGGGCCCATCCCATTTGCAGATTGTGGGACCTCGGAGGCGAGGTATGGCTGCGCAAGTGCTTCATAAAGTTTCGTCTGCACTGTTAACGGTGTTGTGTCGGTGAAAGTCCTCTTTAGACTGGCTCTTCGGGTCGGAGGTGGTGAGCTGTGGGAGGTGGATGTCGACTCGTTGGTTGTGGAGCGGGAAGTGCCCTCGGATCTAGTCTCCATTTTGCTTATAGAGCTCGCAGATATGCTAGCGCCAATCTCTCTCTTCTCCTTTGAGGAATTTGTAGGCCCAAAGCTCTGCTCAAAGGGATTTCCATCAATTTCAGCAGGCCCCGAGATTGGTCCAGACATCAGTGGGTTGTTTTCTTCAGATAGTAGGTGAGCCTTCTGTAGCAGCTCCATTATACTCGCTACCTCCTCATCACCCGCGATTTTTGCCTGAGCTGATGTTATCATGGGGGATTGCGTTCCCCATCCCAGTTTGTCCCGCATAAACTCTATACTTCGCTTAAGAATATTTTGTCTACTATGGATGAGATCCTCAGATTGATTTGCAAACGAGAACGAATGTAGCGACTCTGTTGGAAAGCGAGCGAGATCTTCGCATGATCCAAGAGTTGGCGAGGTGGGGAAAGAGATGGAGTTTACTCGGGTTCCAGGCACTGACTTCGATTGCATAGAATTGGGGATAACGAATGTCTGCGCGCCGGGAGGGGGGAGAACCTGCTGGCGTATTCGTCGTAGGCCGGAAGTGTACAAATGATCACCTTCACCAATGGCTACTGGGCTACTAGAAATACAAAAGAAAACAGGCGTTCAGTTTCTCAAAAGCTTAAAAAATCCACCAGTGGGGTGTAATAGAGAGAGTGCACGGGAAACAAAAAAAAGAAAAAGAAAAGAAAAACATACTGAGATAGGGGATCGACGATCCGTTGTGGAGCACCAGAGTCTATTGAGAACCGTAACTTTGGGCGAACTGATAGAGAGCCGGCACCATTACCACCGCTGGGGGGGAAATTAAGGCTGGCTGATTTTACTGGTGGTGTAGATTTGGGCCGAATGATTTCGCCCACAGAGTCTGAACCTTCACCTGCGTTGGGAAATCGTCAGCATGGGCCGTTGTTGATAAGCAAGTACATAGTATTGTGGTTGTGCAGCACAGACAACATGGCGTATATAGGCCACGCACCCTGCGGGGGAGACAGAGGGGGTGGGGGGAAGGGGCTTTCTTTCTTTCTTTCTGTGCTGTTCGCCCTCTCCTCTCCCCCTCTTGAAGATAGAAAACATAGTATTGAGAAATGAAATATTTGGGGAACGTTCTCTAGCTTGCGCTCTCTTTCGGGATATTGGCACTGACTAACGTGGAACAAAAGGTGCACTTTACTCCAACCACGAAAAATAATATTGAGACTCACCATTACGATTATCCGAGACTGTGAGTCCTTCCATTAAATATTCTCAACTAAAGGCTCGACTGTGGATAGTGGTAAGAAAAACGACGCAAAGGCAAGAGTCCACGATCTGTTCTCCTGCAACCTGTGTTGTCTTTCCTATCACTCTGTATGTCTTGTATGTTTTTTGGTTGTTTCGTCGCGGTTGGTAGGTATGTATGATACAATAAAAAAACAGAAGAAAGGACCGCAGGAAGTGTTCAGGATTATATCGCCCTGCTTAGCCGGCCGGTTTTGTCGACGGGAGTTTTAAAATGCAGCCTGTCTAAGTAATTCAGAAGGGATGGTGGGTAAGATATGGAAGGCCGGGAGAGGTGGGGGGAGGGGGGTTATGGGTGGGAGGTTGGGGGTGACCGGGGGAAGGCAGTGACGGTGTATGACTGGCTGGATGATTGATAGACAGGCAGCGGGAGTGTGGAGTGCAGTGAGTGAGTGCTAGTGACCGTAGCGAAAGTTTTAATCTGCACTGATTAGAGAATGAAGTGAGTTCTATTGTATTGTTGTTTTTGCTAATATTACTCTGTTGCTACTGGTTGATGCTGCTGCTGCTACTTTGAAAGTCTTGATTGAGGACGTTGCTACTAGCAGTGGTGGCAAGAGATCAGACGAGTGCAACAAAGACGGCGGCTAGAACAACTTTTAGAATTACGAGGGGGTATGATATGATAGACGATGTGAAGAGGGAGTGAGAGGGGGAGAGGGGGAGGGAGGACTGAGAGAGATGGAGGGCAGAGAGAGGGATAGAGAGGGATAGAGAGGATAGAGAGAGCAGGATAGAGGATGAGAGAGGTGAGAGAAGAATGGATGGATGGATAGATCGTGGGCGTGATGTGTTGTAGAGAGTTGGGTGTATGCGCCAGATGATAGAGTCACAAAAGAGAGAGCGCGAGTGTGTGCCTGCGTGGTGCTGCTGCTGCTGCGGCGGCGTTGAGCGGACTCTAAACTATCACCCACTCCGTATCCGCGGCGGTGGTGGTGGTCTAGTCGTACTACCTACCTAGCATTGGTAGTGAGTGGTAGGGACCAGGACCTAGCGGTGGTGGTGGCTGGCGTCTTACCTACTGTATGTAGGCACTTACTTGCCTTAGTCTTAGTCTGTGCCTGCTTGGGCTGTGGGGAGAGAGACAAGACACAAAGAGGCTCTTTGCTTGAACGGGGTCCCAAACCCAGAATAGAACTAAAAAAAAAAACTAAATGTAGCCAAGCGAGACTCTCGTACTGTGACGGATAACTAACGGATTTGACGACTAAAGGACAGCCGGCCGGGCAACCATCCGGGAGACCTGAAGAGGGATGGAAATGGAAGCACCCAGGCCGTAAACCCTGAATGATATTTGGGACTTTTTTCATAAAGACCCACAAACGAGTTAGGTCCATTAATGTTTAGAACGATCATGAGAAAACGGTCAAAGTTGTAGTAGGCATCTCGTAGTTAGGCCAACAACATCCAGAAGAAGAAGACTCATGCCGGTATCACACCACCCTCCCCCAAAAAGGTCATTATCGTCCCTGCTTTTGAACATGTGTTCATGACCTTGTCCTCCCTTTGTGTATCACAGGTAAGCAAAGCAAGTGAGTTGTTACTCATGGCAGCTCCAGACCAAGCTAGGTTCGGTTTCCTGCCTGCCTACCTTCGGTCTCCGTCTTCTCAGGTCCTGATGTTACATTAAATTTGCCTACCCTACTTCATGGGTCCGTTTCCCGTCCCCTAAAACCTTATTCAATAGAGAGCTAGCCAGTAAGTACATGTATTATTACACGCACTACAACTACATGTACTACATGTATGTACTCTTCGTTTTACAAAGTTTCCGGACTAGGCCTGTTTTTTACTTAACAGAGGCGGGTTGATTCTTCCTCTTCTCATCCACTCATAACTCACCCCCATCATCATCATCACCATCATCATTATCATCCGGTATTCTCATACCTGGAAAATCCCCTCTTCGCCGCTTCACAACCCCCGGGCATTCCTGGCCCAAGGCTCATGAGGGCCAGGAATTCAAATCAGACTGATCAGATGTTTCGACAAGGTAAAAAAAAATGATTATAACCCCACTTAGATACTTCATCAACACCTCAATTTCCTCTCCCAGGATTCTTTCCGGAGAGCGTTCCAATAATCTACACTCCCACGCCCAGATGAACTACTCTACGGCGGGTAGCTGCTCGGGCCTGGTGCGTCCCCATTAGAACGCACCTCGAAACTTGTTTCGACCTGTCTCCCGAGATCTCAATGTGCTTACTCTAGAGTAAGTACGGTATTTCATAAACTAAGGCTGATCTCTCCTTGTTCAATCGCTAGGGCCGGAATGGAATATGGACCACACACCACTTTACGCGCAGTTACCACACGTAGAGTTAATAGCGTACTTCCTACAGACAAACTGAACGAGGATCTTTTCTTTTGACGTCAATTTCCCCTCCATCGCTTACGTTTCCCAGCTTCATTCAGCCTGGTCCGGCTGCGAGATGGACCCTTCCTACACATCTTCGCCCCTTGTGAACCTTGCACGGAGATCCATCAAGCTCTTACGTTCCACCAACTCCCGAGAGAGAGAAAAAGAAAGCGACAAAAAAAAAAAAAAAGGGAGCAAGCAAGAGACTTCAGGTTCACCAGCCCAGGAATGAATTTTTTGAACTTCTTCAAAAGCAATTCTTATCGAAAAAACTACCAAAAGAAAAACGAGTTGTCATACACCCGCCCAGCCCCGCTTCCCCGCGTTCTGTTCTGTGCGAAATAGGGGAGGTACCTACATACATCATGTAAAGCAGAGCAGGTAGAGAAACTACATTGTACTTCTACATTTAACTGAGTGCAGCTACGCACCTACCATCCCTATATACGCCCCACGAATTCGCCCTAATGATTAGATTTAATCCCAAGGCTTCAGTCTACAGAATATACGACTGTATTGCACTTTACTGCTTTTAATGACTTTATGGTTCTGATAGAATCCAGCCTGGTCTTCCTGCAGTAACATTTAGAAGTGGTGTGTCTTAGACGCTGATGGCGCTCAAAATCCCTAGCTGCTCTAGGTACTCCATGTACCAACAAAAGGTGCATGCAAGACGTTATAAGGAAGACCACTTACCGGCCGGTAGGAGTCTCGGCACAGGATCGATCCTATTAAGAACATCGAACGGGATAGGCATTCTTGAACCTCATCGTTCGTCATGAAAGTGTAGCCACGTTACCAAGAGACAGAAGAATTGAGATGTTTCATGGGGCATGACAACTACTTCCTCTTGACCCAACCCAAAGTTAGAGCACCCAGTACTCTAAACACACCGGGGCAACCAACACCCGTCTCATCTGCATAGTCAACCATCAATCCCCAGTGTACGAGCTCTCGTGACATGTTTCCCCCGTTTCAGACCCTTATTCAACCCATCAAGACATACCAACTACGCTCGTTAGGGATATGGTAACACCTGACCTGCGTTCTCCCTCCCACTCGATTGGGTACAGTGGACCCGAGTTTAACGTTCGTCTCCAGTATATCGGCCTATTCGCGAGGAATAAAGAAATACATCACGCAAATCATAAAGAAAAATTTGTTTATCCCCCACATTATCCTCTCTACGTAATGCATGTAGCAAAGTATTACCTGTTGTCTGTGCGAAACGACTGGAGGATAGCTGGTTCGCTTTTTCGCAATTAAGCCTCGACCAATTTCAAAGATAGAGGGAGAGAAAATTTCTCTACCGCAAACAAAACCAACTCATTGGTGGCCTGTTAGCTAAGTGGCTTTTCGAGATTGAGGTCGTGTTTAGTTTTTTTTTTCCTTCGGTTACTATTTTCCAAGCGCGCGAGAAGAAGGTAAGCGAGTGACTGCGCATGCGCGAGTATAGGCCAACAATTTTCTGTTGATTAATCCCTTCCAGGCATATTTATACATAGATACATGTATGTAGGTATTAAAGTGGATTGATGGCCCTACTTGATTTTTTGTTCTTCAGGTTGTTTTAATCGGATCTACAATTTCTTATGTAGGTTGGTGTGTAGGTACATACCATGTGGGCCTATAGCTATTGATAAACATTCCTTTTCAACACGAGGACTACCTACATGATCCTTCCCCCTTGCTTCCTTGTCCTGTCTTCTTTTTTCTCAACGCTTCGTTCTCTGAACTCTAATGCATGCATGGCGCAGCCGGCTTGTCCTGTTCATGGAGTACTTGGTACACCCAACACAGGAAAAAAAAAAAAAAAAAAAAGGCGAAGACCGCAACGCAGCCCGCCTAAGATATAGCCAATATAGCTAGACCGTTATCGATATGATGTCCACATGATCTGCTGCTCTGACTCTCCGGAAGAAAGGACAACAACGAGAGAACTGCTCTCACCTGTTGTCGTTGTCAAGACTCAAGGGGAACGTGCTCAGGAACAACTTCCCTTACCCGGCATATATGTAAAGAGTCTGACCGACAGGCTGCATTAGTAAGCGCGTCTCAACTTCGGCCAAGGCGGGAAAGGCGGGCATCCAGCGGGCATGTTTAAAACAGTATTGGTATTGTAGCATGGACCAGGTATGTAGGCATCCATTCGCGAAAATTCCGCAAACCAAACCCATTCCCTTCGCTGAATGGTTGATGTCATCTGGCCCCTCCTCTACTCTAGAGTCGAGAAACAGATCTCAGGGCACCCACGCGTTAACTGCGGTAGGGATGAGGGGCTAGGGTCAGGTTTGCCGACTCCGGGACTCTGGGTTGACCTTTTTTTTTTTTTTTTTTTTTTTGGCCTTTCACACGCTGTGCGGTACCTACTCTCGGAAAATTAAAGTTTACTGAGAATTAATTCCGCTTGTCGTTGGTATGTAGAATCCAGAAATGTAGGTGGGCCGATTGGGTAATTTATATGTTTAAATGTTGTATATGTATACTCTAGAGACGGGCTGGTACCAACTATAGGCTGGAATGCAAATGGTCACACAAGGGCCAAAATAACAAAACCCTATATGACGTTATTGAAGCTCTCATAACCACTAGAATATGTAACTACATGTATAGAAACAATCCTAGTCTATAGAGGGAAATGATCGTAAATGTAAGTTTTCTTTTAGTTCCCCCATACCCTTGATACAATCTTTTTTGGTGTCACGGCTGAAATTGGACCGAGGTGGAACGATCGATTCCGGATGTTCCGTGATTATGACGCCCCGGGTATTTTGACTAGGATTCTTCTTACTTGGTGCTACCGTTTAACTCTTCTGTATTCAGCCCGGGTCGTACGGCTTTGTATTTTCCGAAGACTGCGGCCTTAGATTTCTCGGCAATCGTTGGCGGCGACGGGACGGAGGACTTACCAAGTAAACAACACATGAGAGTTGTTGTTTATCATATATACTTGCCAAATTTTTAAGTTTAGGACGAGGTATAACCAAAAGTTGGGTGGCAACCGTCCTAAACTTGAAAATTCGGCAAGTACATGTATGCAGCTCTTAAAGCTTCATAGAGGTGTGACATGTTGGATTTTATGCGGTGTGTAGTTAGTAGTTAGACATAACACTACTCGGAAGTGTTCTCACTACATGTATTTTCAGCTTAAACTTACATATGCGTACATACATACTTTCTTTAACCCATCAGTTTTCTGTCATCATTCTTATAAGAAGAATCAGCACACGCACAGCATAAAACTATGTACCTTTTTATCAACGCATAAAACGTTCATTCGCGTTAGCTGAGAAAACAGCTTTCTAGGGCTTTGAGTGGATCGTGCTTTCCTGCGTCCGTGCGTCCCCAGTCAGGGTCTTGATGTCCTGGTCTACATGTAGGTACATACATACATGTACCCAGTGTATAAAGTACTTACAGCATCACCTCTCCTAGGTGGGCCCTTACATCTCTACTCTAGACTCCAGGTTATGACAAGGGATCCATGCGTCGTAGGTAGTAAAAATAACCAACTAATTTGCGGTACAAACTGCCGGCTATCCTCCCCCATGGCCAGGGGACGGGCGACGATGGAATATATGATCTGCAGCCGAAAAATTCTACGAAGATATATTTCAAAGAGGGGTTGATCTCAAGTGTTGTTATTTTTTTATATGTAGGTCAAATGCTGTCAATCTTTCAGGTGATTATACTCACGATTCATCTCCGATTTTACGATCTCCCGCGCTGGTGTTGAAGATATGAACTTAGAGCTCAAGCCTATGATGACGTGAATTACTTATCGTAATAAGTATGTATAAAACGAATTTATGCTATGCATCGACTAGAAACAACTCAGATTCACCGTGTTCACCTTTCACTCTCTCGGCTTCATGCCGGGAAAACACAAGCGTGAGAAATGTCCAAAGTTAGGTTTTTGTTGTTTCTCTAACTGATGAGGACAGGCGCAAACGTGGCCATAGCATTCTATCACAAGCAAAGGGATCTTAGACCGCAGTATTAGTACCTACATACATGTAGGTACCTCTGAAACAATACCCACTTACCACTGCGTTGATGGAATTCCTATAGCGCTTGATAACGGCGTTATCATATTGCACCCACTTTTGGGCCATTGCATGCTATCCGATCTGACCGTGGGACTCGATCTGTTGCCGACTGCACATCCTCGATTATCAGGTCGAGCGATAACGGTAGGTAGAGTAGTATGATACTCTCTGGAGCCTCCATCTATTCCGGGATCATTCGGAAATAAACAAATGAGGCCGGACCTTTGCGGAAAGTCAGGCTGTTCGAAACCCTTCGAATAATAGTCTCCGAAGCATGGCCATGGGTTTGTCTGTCGCGTCGCGAAATGATTAGTTCTGCAGTTCCAGCACGCATTTGCAGTCATCGTGATACAATATTGGGATCGATTTTATTCACTTCCACTGGGTGATAATTTAGGGCTCGATCCTTTCAGTCGTAGACGGATATCACATCCATTTGAGGAGCTGCCTCGCACAGTTCTCCACAGTTTCTGTAGCCAGCTGCACCCTGTAGACGACAGGTGTCTCCGGCTAAAAGCACACCCTATGGAAAAACCTCTTAGGTGACGTTTCGGAAAAAGCCTTTACGCACGTCTAAGAATTTGCGGGAGGGTTAGCTTTATTTTTGATGATTTTAACGGTAGTATGGAAATGCTTGATTGGCGTGTATCATAGGGGTTCTTTTTCAGGCCCCGATCTCGATCTGCCCATGACAGGACTGGACCTCTTCAGTAACTTCATACCAACATCAGGTTACCCTGCCTGGCCTGGCGCTTCCGGTGCTGTACGTTACAATATCCAAGCAGAGAACAGATTTTCTATGGAGATGGAGTGATACTTTAACTCAATACCGGCTACGAGTTGTGGGCGCAGGGCGTTTTAGAAAGACGAGTGATGTTCTATGACCACAGTGAACGTTCGAGCATTGTCATATCTGTGCACGAGTAATCAAGCTCGGTGAGATGGGAATCTCAATTCAGCTTATGATCCACATTAAAAAGGAAATTAAACTATAAGATGAGGAAGCAATGCATCTTTATCTTGCAGATTAAAAAGTCTCGCCGGAACCACTATTATTAACATGTCCCTTGCGTCAGGTACGTACGTACTTATGTGGGCAGCTTCATGATTCAAGGGTCTACGTATCTATGGTGGTCTTTCCCAAGCCGCATCACTAGCGCCTATACAATGAACCAATTATTATATTAGCTTTTGTCTTATCCTATGGGCTTTCCTGGGTCTGGGGATCCCGAAGGTTAGGATGTCAATTACTAGTTCCCGGTTGGTAAGCCTCTAAGAGCCACTAGATTATAATCACATGTAGTTTAAGAGAAACATGATCTTGGAATATACTGTTATAAATAAAATCTTTAGGAGGAAATAAAGGCTTCCGATTTTGACTCTAAGCCCCGTAATAATTGGACGACCCTGCCAAACAAGTATTTACTTACATAATATAGGAGTTCCTATTACGCAAAGTCACTAATGTAACTCTGGGAACTGTGCGTAGTCAGGGCCTTGTGACTGTTCAGTCATCCACACAACTAAACGGGAATGCTTTGCGTTTTAGCTACGCGTTCCCAGATGGTTAGTAACCAGCCTGCCGGTACCCATGGTTTTACTTGTGTCTTAGTCATGAGACATCACTCGGATAGCCTTTGCTGCTAGCAGTTAGTTCTCTGAAAGTAACCTTTGAGATGCGCATTAAGACCTGCGTGGGCCTTGTTTACAGAACCGAAAGCTGATATTGGAAGTTTACAAGATGCGAGTGATAGTACATGATCACAGTAGCTTTACACTCAACAGTAATTATGCAGTGTGAGGTTACAGAAATTCCTGGCTATCGCTAGCTCAAGCCATTTCTATCCATTACAAGAGGGTTCGTATTCCTTTGTGAGCGGTAAGTTTGAGTTTACGTAAGTTTAGACCTACGCCTTGTTATTATATCAAAAAGTCATAAAAGTAGCTAACCCCCGGCAAGCAATACCGCAGGAAAGACTGATTCGATATGAATGCCGCCATGTCAGAGAAGAGGCGTAGTTATCATATGTGTTCAATCACCACGAGACTACAAATGTTGGTAGGAGCACAGAGCACAAAGTTTATGGGTCCATTTGGGTTATCACCCTCTGAAGTCAATATATCTGTATATGCAATAAGTGGTGTGTAACGAGCGGGACCATTTATGTACCCTCTAGAAAGGCAGATTTTGTGCTGCAGTAAAGTGAGGATCTATATACCTTTCAGCACACATGGGATGGAGATGACGCCCGCGAACCGGTATTTGTCGGCTACCCAAGTTAGATCTGCATGTCTCCAAGTTACTACATGTAGGTACATGTGTGTATGCTAACAGTCTCGGATATAGGTTCCACACCCTCTCACAACGCATGTATCGATAATGCGTGTTGGCAATCCACGCTACCTGGGTGTGGGCTGCCGTTGAAAGTATGTAGATGGAGTCACATAAGCCTGCTCGCTAATTTCTGCAACACTGCGATCCGGTAGGTACGTCGGCATTCATGATCAGCATAGAGTAAGTACATGTACTTATATGGCCTTGAGCGGAATTAATTACTAGTGCATGTTGAACACAGCTGATCATTAGGGGAGAAATTAAGAGTCATGTTTTGGGATATATACATATATAAGGTGTTGTTGTATGCATTGCAATTGAGTTGGTAGAGTATATCTACGTAGGTACAAGCTATGTACATGTAGTGAGTATAAGAAACAGCTCGATCAATTAAGTACTATGCACTATCAATTCATCAGCGTGCCGGTACATATGCCCCGTCGAGGACAGGCAGTAGATACTTTAATAAATGGTGAAAGAGTTACAAGAAAGAGTACATACATGTATGTATATTTGGTGATACATATTGGCAATGGCCAATCCGATATCTCCCGAACGAGAAAGAAGCAATCGAATCATTGGCTAACTGGACCTGGAAATTTGCCAAGACACCGTTACAACAGTCCTAAAACCACGGTTTGCTTCTCCCGCTGTCATAATCGATTTATATGTGGGGTAACTGCAGTAAAGCAATAAAACTTGTTTCGATCACGCCTGCCCTTCCGGCTACTACAACTACCCAACAATGCTCACCAACAAGATCGTTGAGCTTAAAAACAGCGATAGTGAGACAGAGGACGTCGATATCTTCGAGCAGTCCATCTTCACGATTTTCGCCGATGCTCGTAACCAACATGGCGAGCCCGGCCACTATGTCCTCTACAAGTCGGATGTATATGGCGACATAAAACTGCGACTATCGGATCCAGACAAGGACCATAGTGGGCTTTTTTCCCACTTCCTTTGGAATGCACGTAATATAGCTCCCCCTCCTGTCCGCCGGTTATCATCTTATGATGCGGCTTGAGGATTTCGGGGGAACTAATGAGGGTCAACACGCGGTAGGTTTGTTTGGGATATAGGCGGGTGTTCAAGCTGCTGAGATGATCACGGAAGGTGAATTTGATGTAAAGGACCAAACGGTAGTTGAGATGGGGGCCGGCGCGGGGCTACCAAGTATTGTATCGGCTCTTGCGGGTGCTAAAAAGGTATAATGGCTTGTCCGGGTTGATCATTTTGTTTATTGGGCGGAACTTATAACTAAAGACTTGTCAACATGCAGACGGTAATATCGGATTATCCCGCAAAGGAGATCATCAGCAACATCCAGCAGAACATTGATTCCAATATCACCACTGAATCTGACCGCGAGCGGGTGTCCGTCGCCGGTCATATATGGGGTGATCTCACAGACGATCTGTGCACGGGGAGCCCGGGCGGGTTCACCAGAGTCATCGCGGCCGACTGCTTCTGGATGGGCTGGGAACACGATAATTTAAGTAAGTCGATCACGCATCTGTTGGCTAAAGACGGCGGCCTTTGCCTCGCGATTGCCGGGTACCACACTGGGAGGGCGAAGGTTGCAAACTTCTTTGACTCAGCGGAAAAGGCCGGCCTCGAGTTGGTGGGCCCTATCCGGGAGAGGAATACGGAGGGGGTTGAAAGACCGTGGTTTAGGGATAGAGGGAATGAGGACCCGTGTGAGAGGAAGCAATGGTTGGCCATTGGCGTTTTTAGGCATAAAAGTTCATGAATTCATGCAGTTTTATAGATTTTACTTTATGCTACGCTAACTAGAGATAGATACCATAATTTGTTACTAAGTATATATATACTTGAAAATTATAGAGTTCTTGTTTTATTCTATTTTATATGGGCATGATCTATTTCCTACGAAAACAGATTGAGGATATGGCCTGCCCAGTCTTTCCCCCAAACGAGAAGGAAGGGTAGGATATCTTGCCGTAGTACTCCAAATCTAGAATAATTGTTAGCCACCTTCCAAAAGTATCTGCTAACCAGCCAACGATATATATATCTATATATACTAACCTGTATTGACCAATAACTTGGCCTTCAGCTCCTCCTCGGTCCAGTTACAACTTGTGACAATCAACCACCCATCCTTCGCCATAAGCCCAACCACCTTATCCGCATACCCTTCATACAGCCTCCTCTCCGTCCCATCCTCCAGGGGCTCATCACTCAAAGAAATGGCATCAAACGTCCCCTTATCCAAGACGACCTTGAAGCCACCCTCTGGGACCCACTCCGCCGCCGCTAGATCGTCCTTGATACAGTCCGCGACCTCAAACCTCGTTCTCTCCGCAACTCCACGCTCCTCGGCAATCTTCTTAGCCAGACCCACCGCCTTCGGCGAGTAGTCAATCCCCACTATGGCGCCGCCCTCATACTCGTCTGCCTCGATCAGCTCGAAGAGCAGGTGGCCGTTTCCCGTGCCGACATCGAGGAAGGAGGCGTCAGAGGGCACGTTCTGGTTGGAGAGGTAAGAGAGAATTCGGTTTTCAGCGTCCGACTCGCTGAACCAGATCTGGCCCTCGTCGGTGGGGTTACTGTTGAAGTTGAGAGTTTCGGTCTCGTAGGCTTGCTCCCAGCTGTGGTTCTTGCCAGGAGTGTTAGTATAGGATGTGTGGATTTAGGTGTATATTTTAGTTGTAGATTGGTCATGAGTATCCCTCTATATCTCTAGTCATGCAATGGCTACTGCTACTGCTGCTGCTGGGGGGAGGGTAGTAAGGGGGACCCACTATTCCTTGGTGCCCAGCCTGCTGGGGTTTAGGTGCTCGGCGGTGGGCTCTGGCGTTGAAGTCATTATTGGAGGGCTTTTATGAGTATATGGACAAGTATTGCCCCGGTTACTTTTTTGTGATATTGGAAAAGCGATATGATATACAGGCGGGGTAGTGGGGTATTTAATGAGGCTCCGCCACCCTGCCAAGAGTGCAGAAGTCTTGTCAATAATCAGTGAGATTCATACTGTAAGATAATACTCGTAGTGCTAACTTTTGGTTAAAAATCCAGCAATTTGATATAGGTGAGCAAGACACCTCCACCGAGTAATACGTTATGGGTCTAAAACTAGAGTTTTAAGCAATACGGAAAGTGGAGATGTAATTACAGAGGAAAAATTTGTTTATATTTATCTTTACCACTCACAATTATTTTCTGCAACTAGCATATCTAGAGTTAGTACCTGTAGCAAAACAGATTTACGAAACTCATTCAGCCACGACTAAGAAACCTGGTATTTCCACCCACCCCTCCTAATTGTTTCGGAGCAATCAATAGATACCTTTTCTCGAGCACTAATGCTTGAGTCCAACAAGATTTTTCAACACACAAAGGATACCCAGCGATCTATCAAAAACAAAAAGACCTCGAATTTATTTGCCCAGTTCCACTCTGAGGCTGTCTACGGAGAAGTTTGCATCAATTCCCCGAGATTGGTCAATGCCTGGTTCGCAAAAAATCGAACATCTACATCTTCGTCTGCCTGCAATTTCTCTAGGCTTGGAGTAATCTGCTTTTGTATCAACTCCAAACCTGCAGGGCATGGGCCATTATTCGCATCCTCCGGCCGCAGGCTCGCCAAAGTCCCTTCGGCGGGAAGCTGTCGGAGAACATTGATAAGAACGCCATAAGATTTGGCAACGTTGAAACGAATGTTGGGAATTGGATCGTCGATAAGTTGGTTGATCATAGGTAGGATATATTCCTGGATGACCGCGATATTGACAGCGGGTGCAAGTGTCTAGAATTTCCGTCAATATAAACTATCTAGGGGTGACATGGGGTGTGCACTTACCGTGATCGCGGCACAGGTTGTCATGCGGTACAAATAATTAGTTTGATTGCCCATAGCCATAACTTTGGGAATAATAGTCTGTCTAGCCCACTCGACGCCAAAAACCTCTGTCAACTTTTTCAGGTTTTGGGTTGCAGCCTCACGGATTGAAAACACGGTATCTCCCAGCCAGCTCATGCATAAGTTTCCGAGTTTTTCATCGAAAAATTCAACGCCTAGCTGTTTGGCGAGGAGGGGAATGTATTCGATGATCGCCAATCTTACCCGCCACTGTTTATCTTCGGCCAATTGGACGATAGCTGGTAGGAGGGATTGAGAAAGGAGCTCAATACCGATAACTTTTGATAGATATTAGCATCAAAGATAAACAGGGGAATAAAGTAAAATTTTACCATCATTGACAAGCTCTAATTTCGAGATAATGTGTAGACGCACGTCAGGGAATTCATCCTTGAGCATCTGCAGGAACATTGGCAGAAGGTGTGCAATTGTTCTAAAGTGAAAATCATACTTAATACGGCACTTTCAAAGCTCGAAAGAAACAAGAAGATTCACTCACTCTTCTTTTCCAAGAATGGGGGCAAGTCCACTGATTTGTGTGCCAAGAGAGGCCCTGACATGCTGGGAAGCGTCGCTGACTAGGTCTTCAACAGCTCCCATAATCTCGTCCAGGAGAGTCTGGCGGTCAAGTAATCCACAAAATCCTAAAATTTACTTGATATTAGTGTCTGCCATTTTGACTGAGAAACAGGGTAAAATGGTTACCTGGGATTTGCCCGGCAACAGCAGTTCGGACTTCCGCCTCTGTATCCTTTAAAAGCTTTACGAAAGCAGGAACGAGATCGCGCCTAACAACATCATCCCCTACAGCTTTTGCAAGCTAGCAAAACCAATTTGTCAGCCAATCTGACATTTTTCCTGTGGCAAAGCCAAGGTTTACCTTCTCGAATCTGTCCGCAACCATGTATCTAACTCTCCAACTCTTATCTCCAAACAAGCTCCTGAGAATAGCCAAGAGGACTGAGTGGCTTTGTTGCTGGTCCTTGGGCACAACCTCCGCAATACTAATCAAAACCTCCACCGTCAATAACCTTACACTGTCCTGATCATCCTGGGCCAAGTGTTGGAACAGAGGGATCATCTCGGTAGCCACCAACTCAGAGGGCATAGCCTTAACAAATTTTGCCAAGTTTGTCGCTGCCTGTCTTCGTACCATAGGGGTATCATCGTGTACAAGCTGGGAAAATTGTGACCTAAGAGAATCCTGGGAACGAGTTGCTGCTTTTGAGTATGGGACTGTGTAGAGACCCGTCGCCGAGATCTTTGAGGTAAACCAGTCGGCCTTGGAGAGACGGATGACGAGGGGAATAAAATATTCTTCGATTTGAGCCTGAGACAAGTCATCGCATATTTTGTTGAGTGATTCGACCGCCTACGACGCTTGTCAGGGCTAGAACACCAGATGCGACTTGGTTGATATGCCAAGAAAGTTAACAGAAGTTGAAGCTTCATAAACCTACCTTTTCACGCACAAGTGGCTCTTCAATAGCTGCAAGGTTCTCCAGGGGTGAGAGGAGCACGTGACCGTGTTCAGGACCCCCAACATATTCCACAAAATTTCCAAGCTCCTCACTAAGAGCGGTCAATACCTCATCTTCATCTTCTACAGATTCTGTTGCCCATGAAAATACGCCAGTCAGCACTACTCGGATGGATGAAAATGATGCTTGGTTTATTTATTTGATCTTTTTTCTTTTTCTTTCTCTTTTTTTCTTTTTCTTGTCCTTTCATCATTATTTTTTGACATGAACTATGCGTACCGTCTAGAAATGGAATGAGTTCGTCCCGAGTTCGTTCTGCGCCCAGCGCGAGAGCGATGGTCGATAGACGCTTGATAGCGTTCAAGCGGAGAAGAACATCGTCATGCTACGGCCTCCATTAGTAACTTATGCTCCACAATCAACAACAACAATGCTCGTCGAGTATCGCAAGGTTAGTCCAACCTTGAGTTCATCTATCAGGACAGCTATTGGGTAAAGCTCATCGGTGGCAGGCTGGAGATCCATTGTACAAAAAGGAGCAAGGGGTCAGCTTGTTAAGTCGTGCGTAGTTATTGATCTCGACGGGAGATCTATGGAATATCTCGGATGGATGATGCTATTGTTGTTATAAGTAGCTCGAGGGGAATCGAGAGGTTTACTGGGGCACTATGAAATTTAGGAGGAAGGGAATTAGTTGAAGAGCCTCAAGGGTGGTGGTGGGGAGGGGGAGGGGGGGGTTCTCTTTGAGTAGGTAAATAGATCTGCGTTGAGGGATACAGTGCAGGGAGGGGCAATCATATCGGATAAGGGGGGGGGGGGGGGTACGGCAAGTTAAGAACTACTGAGAGTTGGCTGGGGGGTATGATGATGAGATAAACTGTACTATGGTATCTTATGCTTGCTTGCTTGCTGGACTGCGAAGCGACCGATAACGTCCGGCGGGCCAAAGCAGCAGCGGGCGAGGAAAGAGGGAAGAGAGGGGGGGGGGGGGGGGGAGAGGGAGGAAATGGTCAAGGAGGGAGGAAGCAGCAGCAACAAGTGGAGAAGAGGCGGGAGTGAGGGGAGGGACACACACGATAATTGAGCAAAGGGCGTAGGCGTGGATGGATGGATGGAGTGTTGATGTGGATGTGGGGGAAGGAGAACAGGCTTGAGCTGATATGGCTTGGGATGAGGGGCTTGTGTTGTTACTGGAACGAGTGGGATGTGTTGGTTGTGTGAGGTGAGAGATACTATTTTTCTTTCTCTATCGCACCCTGCTGGCTCTACTAGCAAAGTCGAGTTGGGAAGCAGCAGGAATAGCACACAAATGGCCAAAATACTACAAAGCACTGCTATCCTACCAAGCAGGCAAGAAGTGGCCCGCGTAGAGGTGATGATTTATTACGCCACAATCAGTAGAGATATGTACTTGGTAGTACCGCCACATGATGAGGCTTTTCTGAAACCCCCGCACAACCCACCCCTCCAAACCCCTCCATCGAGTCATAATCATAGCTGCCAACTGCAGAGCTCGCAGACCTCATCGCAGCTCAATTAACAACCTTTGTCCATCTACTTTATATAGAACCAGCAGGCCACTGAAAGCCATGCCTACCGTTGCAGTAAACAAGTATGACCTCTTCGAGGCTCTTGGCCAGCAGTACACCACCGAAGAATTCGATGAGCTCTGTTTCGAGTTTGGTATGCGGCTCTGTCTCTATTTTTACATATGCAGAGTCAATCATATCACTAACCATATTTTTTCAAAAATCATAGGTATCGAGCTGGACGAAGATGTATGGTCTTACGAAAAATACTTCACGGTTTTGGAAATGATTACTCTGACAGTATTCCAATTTATCAATAGACCGAGGGCGACGCCGACAGGCCAAAGGACCAGGCGCCTCAACTGAAAATTGAGATCCCCGCCAACAGGTAAACTATTCTCTCTGTTTAAGGTTGCAGAGTTGACCCTTTCTAGATATGACATGCTCTGCCACGAGGGTATTTCCCTAATGTTAAACGTCTTCCGTGGAAAAATTCCAATGCCAAACTACCGTGTTGTTCCTACCGCCGAGGGTCAAGTTCACGAGATCCATGTCCATGAATCGGTACTTTCATAGACACTTTTTCAACCATAATACCCTACTGACACCGATCGTTAGACTGCCCAAATCCGGCCATACGTTTCTGCTGCTGTGCTGCGTGGAATCAAGTTCACCCAGGACCGATATGACTCATTCATTGCGCTCCAGGATAAACTTCACCAGAACCTGTGTCGGCAGCGTACATTGGTGTCCATGGGGACTCACGATCTCGACACGGTAAAGGGACCCTTCACCTACGAGGCCCTGTCACCGGAGGAGATAGCCTTTGCGCCATTGAACCAGGAGAAGGTCATGAACGGGAAGGAATTGATGGAGTTCTACGAGGTTTGCACTCGGGAGAGATCCTGTTGGAGGATATTCCAAGTTTGCTGAGGCTCTGGTTATAGAACGATAGGAACCTCGGGAGATACCTCCACATTATCAGGGACTCGCCCGTGTACCCTGTTATCCTCGACGCCGAACGCAACGTCTGCTCACTCCCCCCAATTATTAATAGTAACCGCTCGAAGATCACCCTCGACACCCGAAATGTTTTCATTGAGGTTACAGCAACCGACCGCACCAAAGTCGAGATCGTCACCAACATCCTCGTCGCAATGTTTTCCCAATACTGTGATGAAGCTTTCACGTAGTCCCCTCCCCTTCCACCGGACCCGCAAACCAACTAACATTTAAATAGTGTTGAGCCCGTCAAGATCGTCTCCCCCCATAATTCCGAATCCCGCGAAGTCCCCACCCTCACTCCGCGCTCCACGACCGCCGAGGTTAGCTACATCAACTCGTGCTGTGGCCTCTCCCTCACCGCCGAGGAGATCTGCAAACTCCTCGAGAAGATGTCCTTCATCGCCAAGCCCTCCACCACAGACTCTGACATCATTGATATTGAAGTCCCTGTTACTCGTGCAGATGTACTCCACCAATGCGATATCATGGAAGACGTTGCAATTGCATACGGCTACAATAACCTCCCCAAGACCTTTCCCGGAAAAACGGGGACTATTGCCGCTCCCCTTCCTATCAACAAGCTCGGCGACATTGTACGTCTCGAGGCCGCAATGTGTGGATGGAGCGAGGTGATGCCGCTTATTCTGTGCTCGCACGATGAGAACTTTGGGTGGCTTAACCGTACCGATGATGGCAAGACGGCTGTCAAGCTTGCAAACCCCAAAACTGAAGAGTATCAGGTTGTCCGGACCTCATTGCTACCTGGTATCTTGAAGACTATCAGGGAGAACCGTAAGCACTCACTCCCGATTAAGGTATTTGAGAGCAGTGACGTTGCGTTCAAGGATGAGAGTCTGGAAAGGAAGAGTCGCAACGAAAGGCACTTTGCAGCTGCAATCTGTGGAAAGACAAGTGGGTTCGAGGTGGTCCACGGTCTGCTGGATAGGATTATGGCTATGTTGTCCACGGGTGTGAAGGAGAATGGTGCGGGGGGGAAGAAGGAGGGGTACTGGATTGAGGCCTGTGACAGTGAGTTGCATAGAATAACTTGTGTCTTCAACAACACTGACATAAGGAATAGACCCAACTTATTTCCCTGGTCGAGCAGCTAGTATCTGGATCAGTTACCAGGACGGAAGGAAGACCTCAATCGGGAAATTTGGAATGTGAGTGATAATTCATGACGCGACACTTTCTATCACTTGTTCCACAAATACTAATTTACAATAAACAAGTCTTCATCCCTCCGTCCTTGAGAAGTTTGAAATCCCATACCCAGTTTCGGCGATGGAAATAAATCTTGAGGCATTCTTGTAGACGGGTCTGCGATCTGTTGAGGCTAGGTATTTGATATTTCTAGGCTAGAATACCATATCGCATTGGGCACTTTTGTGATAGTTTACTTGGGCTTGAGGTTTGATTCCTAGAAAAAATAAATAAAAGGCTTTTTATCTCCAAGCCTAGTTTATCGAGGAATTTATGTGTAAAGTACTATTAAAGGACTCCCTGGCCCGACCATATTATAATCCCTGACTCCTAGGTCCTAATAGAACTATAAAAAGAGCCACCCTTCCGCGGACAAGCAATATCCCGGATCCAGTCCCCACTGTTGAGTGAAAGCCGAGAAGAACCATCCTCAAAACTCACAGTCTCCGAGTCTTGGTAAAGGAGCTCTACTTAGTCGTTAATTAAAAGGTCGGAAACCCTAGTAAGTATTTGGTTGCAACGATTTCCGGCCATTTAATTAACGCGCGAGTATATCGATGAGAAAAGCAAGTGGTGATTTTTAGACCTAGGAGCACCCGATCCAAGACCATAATCTCGAATCAACCCACAAGACCGTTTGATTCCGTAAATGGATGAAAAAGACGATTTTGTACTTACACGCTTTCGGTGCCGCTTAAGGCCTAATAGGAACAAAAAAAAAGTGATCGATCAGGATATATTCCTTAGTATTGGATCATAGGTTATCACTCGTATGCCAAGCCACAAATATTGCGACATAAATCATGTAGCTATCTATGAACCTGACACGGAATTTGAGCAGTGGTTTAAAGAGTACTCTGGGCGAATATGAAGTAGTTTCCCAGTCGTATGCGGTCGGGAGAGTAAGGAATGAATTTTCGACCTCAAGCCTCAGTTGGGCTGTAGACTGACACTCCCTAAGCTGGCCACAGTACATACTCATGGTTGTTAGCCCGTTATCAAACTGAAGGACCGAGCCTGGTATAGGTGGAGGGAGGTTCACAGGTATGTAAGAAAAAGGGTAGTGGGGGGGGGTAGTAGTACTAAAATACTTACTCGCTTACGACAACGTAGTTACTTACAATGTACTCCTACGAATCTACGTTAGACTTACCGACTTACATACTTACATACCATTACACTACTTCTCCACCGTCACTCTCATCCTCAACTTTAACTAGGCTTTAAAATCTCCCATATAATTCAGCTACACATTACCTAGAGAAGTTTTATCTCGACCTGGAGGGACGAACACACGGGGCCTTGTATAGCATCAGCCACACATAGCCGCTCCCCTCGACAATGAAGAAGCTCTTAATCACAGGAACCGCTTTTGGTCGATCAATCATGCATGGAGACCATTACAAGCCTCCCCCTTGACTTACAGCAAATCGAGCGTATATACATGCACTGTACAGAGATCCAAGCCATTGGGGCGGACTTTAGCTTCCGGGTATGACTCGGCGGCACATACCACGCGGGGAACTTTCGCCCGCCTGAAAAGCATACCAACAGAGCCACTCCTCCAGTTACACACAGCACGGCACAGCCAACAGAAGATAAGACAACCCCTATCTGCCCACATCCCTAGGCCTCTTACAATTACTTCTACCAGCAGACGGGCTTCGTTTCGGATGTTAAGCACACTGCATCTGCGACCGCCTCTAAACTGTAAGAATACCCCGCGTCCGCTGGTTACACTCTGGCTCCACGAAACAGTTAAAGGACCGGCTATGTGCTTGGTTCCAGGGCGGAACAGATCCCTACGACAAATATACCCTAGCCGCTTCCTTTTGCTTGAGGGTATGTTAAATGCTCAAGTATCTAGCTGCAAGCGCGCGAGAAATATATGGGCCGGTGTATGAATCACAGCCATATGAGCGCAACACAAACATACCCTGGGGGGGGGGGGGGGTTCAGCAGGTATCAGTAGTAAATACGCCCAGCGATAGTTTATTATACGTAGACTATCGCCAATGATCACAACCCCCCCCTACCAGCTGCTCTGCCTATAAACAAAGCCCACTCGTACATCCATGGGCTGGTAGGGCCAAGTATATACATGTACTGCCAAGCCTCCATTTCTTTTCACATAGCAGATACTCTTTCTACCCGAGCAAAGAGTTTCTTCAGGAGGTGAGAGGCACCAATCTTACTTGACGCTGGAATAATATTCGGGTAAATGTGGTCGTGGTTGGGCGAGGGGAGAAGGGATGGAGGGAAGGTTGCGTCAAGAGATATCACTCGATATCATGTATTCATGGCCGGTAGTAGCTACACTCACTACCTCCCGCCACCCGACCTACGCCTACAAGTACATGTACATATACTATTAGCATCACGGCCACTGTTACCTATGTAGTTATATCTAACCCCCAAACCAGCACAAAAGAAAACCCACACCCACACGCGAACTATAACTCATTTATTTTCTTTAAATCCTAACCTATAAAATATACAAGTACAATATCCATCTCTACAGCCCACTCGGAGCAAACAAAAAAAGAAAGGAAAGGGCATCTACTCCTTCTTAGCATGGCCATTCTCCAACTTTGCCTTCTTCTTTGCAACTTCGCTCTGCCTCTTCATTTCTGCCTCCGCACCAACGCCGCCAAAGACTAGACCAACACCGAGCCATTGCATACCGGAAAGACTATGCCCAAACGCAAAAACGGAGAAGATCATTGACAGCATTTTCCGAGTGACTGTGACAGTCACGAGGACGAGTGAGCCAAACTTGGAGAGTGTGTGGACTGGGGGCGTTTGTTAGTTTTTTCCCTCTATTTATTTTAGATTGGACGTTGGGGGGGCGGGGCGGGGGGGCTTACAGATAAATACTTGGCCAAGACCACCGCAGACGGCGAACCCAAGGATATCCATAACAATCTTAGGATGCTCCTGGACAAATGCAAGCGCATCGGACAACTCATTGCTCCACGGGTTTAACGCAAGGTAGCTGAGGGTCATGACAGAGGAGAGAGTGTTGAGCGCAGTCATCATCTGCGGCCCGCTCACAATACCCTTAGGGGTGCGCGCAAAGATATCGTCTTGGATGGTGTTTGTGAGACCATCAAATAGCAAGTTGACACCGAGCAGGAACATCCCCCACAAGACGTTCTTCTCAGACTCGGAGGTGGAGGACTTCTTTATCTTCTTGGGGCTGCTAGGGTACAGGGTAAAGACAGTGACACCAGCAGTGACGAGCATAACGACGGCGTACTTGTAAAGCGGGTACTTGCGCCTGAAGAGGGTGACATGCAGGAACATGACGGGTAGGAGCTTGCATGACTTTGCAAGGATGTAGGTGATGTAGTCGATGTGTCTAAGCGAAGCATAGCCAAAGGGCGAGGCGAGCGACTGAGTTATCGAGACCAGGAGAAGCCTAAGTGAGATTGAGAGATTGGGGAATACTCGCGCAGTGGTGGAGCCGGCGTTCGAGTAACGAAAATAAAAGTACCCGGTAAATGCCGCGAAGATCGATTGGACGGTGTTGAGGACTAGCGATGCGCGAAAGATCTTTTTGTCATCACCATAGGGAGTCGTGGTTATTCTCTCTTGCAAGAGGGCCCATGTCAAGCTGAGATACGGTTAGTTGAGTGTGTGTGGAAGTGAGGGTAATGATCGTTATTCCTACAATGAAGCATAAATGCCACCAACACAGATGAATAGTTGGAATATGGAGCTCCCATGGTCCTTCGCTTCTTCGGCTTTGTGGGCGACTGAGTCTGCGACGGCAGTAATGGGGTCCTTTGAGGTCTTTGCGTGACGGTGGCTCTTTGGGGGGGGGGCCTTTAAACGTGTCATTTCTATATATAATAAAAATAGAAAAAGTTGTTGAAAAGAATAGTAAAAAAGGGTGCTGAACTCAATTCAGTATAAAAGCGGGTTAAGAAAAAGGAAGAAGAGGAAGTGAGGGACAGGAGAAGAAGAGAAGGCTTATGCAGGGGGGGATGAGCGAGTGTCTGTCTGTCTGGAGAGATCGTGGTGGGGGGGGAAGGAATGAGGGGAAGTGGTGGTTGAGATGAGCTTTCTCTCTATTCTCACTCTCTCTGACCACGGTGTTCTTCGGATGAGTCCAAGCTCTCTCCCTCTCTCACTCTTCTATTCTGCGTCGCTCTGTGTTACTGTTACTCCTGCTGTCAGGAACGAGTAATCGGGACAGGGGTGCATAAGGCAGGGATCATCCGGTGCAGTCAGTCAGTCAGGACTCAAAGGAGTGGCTGTGTGTGTGGAGAAGCTGCCTGTTTATGTGTGTGGCTAACTGCAGCTGTCATTGGCTTTACGTCGCGCAGCCTGCGTAGTCCACCATCCAACCAACTCTATTTTGAGCCTCAACCCCTGGCCGGAAACGAAAGCTGTTGGATCGATCCCTCGGGAAAGGAAGAAGAAAAGAAGAAAAGAAGGGATGAAGAGCGCCAGGGGTATGGAAAACATGGGGACCGTCACTCTACGAGTCTCTAGCTCCTCTGTATGTAGGTACATTGCATGGTATGTAGGGGCCCCGTTTCCTAGGGCCAAGGGAGCAGAGAAAGGGCTGCAGCGGAATTAAAAGACGAGAAGCAGAAGGGCCCTTCCTACCCGAGTCCCGGTCAGTAGTGTGTGTGTGTGTGTGTGCGTGTATCATCATACTCTACACGGACTGCTCTAAAACTATTCACTCGAGTGCGTGGTTGTGCATGATCATGGGGATAGTGGCAGCAGTAATAGGCATGTACAAGTTCAGTAGAGTAGTGTCAAGTAGAAGGGGAATGGAGTCGGAGACCGAGCCGTGCACCATCTAGTTAGTAGAAAGATGAGTAGAGGGCGTTCGGTGCATGCCGAGTACATCCATCAAGAAGAGAGGAGACCTGGAGGGATGTGATGAAGGAGGGAAGTACGGGGATGGAGGGATGGAAGGAGGGGAAGGAAGGAAGGAAGGGAAGAAGGGAAGAAGAAAGGAAGGAAGGGGAGTCTACTCTTTCTTCTTCTTCTTTCTCCTCCTCCTCCTCTTCTTCTTTCTCTTCTTCTTCTTCTTCTAGTTCTTTCTTACTCTGGCCACTATTTCTCTCCTTCTCACTCACGCATTTATTTCTTCATCCGGCCATTCCTTCGGTCATTCCGCAATAATAACCATCATTCAGACAGCTACAGAAGACATTCTCTAAGACCGTGCTTGCTTGCTTGCTTACTTACTTACTTGTACTTGTACTTGCTTACTTCCTTCTTTTCTTTTCTTTCCTTCTTGCTATACCGACAGCACCTTTACAAACTACTACTACTATTGCTGCTGCTGCTGCTGCTTATTGTGTGCTCTAGCAAATCTATTCTGTATACCTGTTTTTTTCTGCTCAGCTGTGTCATCACAAAACCTCTTATTCTCCCTTTATCGAAATGTCCCAGGATCTGTTGAGTGAGTTCGCAGAGTTCTCATCCACCCCCTCCTACTCCTCCCAAAAACCTCACACTCCTACGATACCAAACTCCCGGGCACCTCCCAACAGTCGCCGATTCACCTCTGCAGACCCCCTCGGCCTCGACCTGACCTCTGCCCCTCCATCTGCTGCTCCACAGCACTCCCCGCTCCACAATGTCCCCCTGGTACGAACTGGCTCCCATGGTCACCAGCACCGAGCGTCTGCGACAAACTTTGACGACCTCCTCGCATACGTCAACAACCCGCAAGCTCCATGGCCTCCGAAACCGCCGCACATGTCAAGACTAGGTCACACCCCGCGACAGATGTCGTACCATGGCCCGCTGCCAAACCCAAAGAAGATTGACCTTTTCGAAGCTCTGGGGAACGACTTTTCGGGGAGTGATGGAAGGGGTGGGAGGTTCACCCCCCCACCACTGCACAGGTCGTCTAGCAGGAATGGGCACAGCATTAGTCGGAATAGCACCCCGGTGTCACATCAGCGAGGTAGCACGAACGGATCTACGTTTGGAAGCTTCTCCGCGCCTACGCCGCCGCCTGATCTGCTGGACCTGATGGATAACGATAAGCTGGGGGGTGAGGGCGAGGACGATTTTGGAGACTTTGCGTCGGCAACAACAAATGCCCCGCGGAAGCCTTCAATGCCAGTGCTGATGCCTATGCCAGCGCTGTCACCAACGCCGGCACCTACAAACACGACACCAGGTATGCCAAATTCAGGTCCGTCGGCGAACCATACGCAGAAGAGCAGCTTTTCGGGAATGCAGTACGGTAATAATAACACGCCGCCCCCGAATTCAATGTCTGGGTTTAGTTTCCCAGCAGTGAACAATACGTCCAAGGACAGCTTCGCCGGGCTACAGGGTTTGATTCCACTTAGAATTAGCACGCCCCCCCCAGCGTCAATGTCAGGGTTCAGTTTCCCTTTGACCCCTGCAGCAGCAGTAGGAGCAGCGGCTACACCACCGAGAAATGGGCTACCAGGACTACAGACGAGTGGCAATTACCGGGACAGCATGGGAACCCCAATTTCTCCGCCGACGCCTCCAAAACCTACAAACCAGCTCTTGACAAAACTTGCCACCCCAGCATTGATTGACGACGATGACGACTTTGGCGACTTTATCTCGTCCCCCGTTGTCTCTGCGGCACCCAAGAACGCCTTCAACACCCCGCCGCCTGCCACTAGAAACTTCAACAGCCCACCGCGGGCACACGCCAGCCGTCCCAGTATCGCCTTGAAGAACTTTGCACCCACGATCCCCTCACCTCCCAGAAGGCCGGTGCAAGAAGAAGACCCAATACCGCCAGTAGCAGTCTTGCTAACAGCATTCCCGCCACTGTTCCTCCTCCCGCGGACCCACCTCCTCGACAAGCTCACCACGCTCGAGTTCCCTCTCCGCCAACGCATCCTCGCACATCCCAAGTCCCGCGAATTCCTCGAAGGCACCTGCGAGCTTGGGCGCGTGGCTGGCCGCATCATCGCCGGGCGCAAGCGGCGCCCAAAGGCCCTCTCCCGCGGGCGCGCCGGCAGTGGCGGAATGAAGCTGGCGGGCGGCGCCAGCGCGGGCTGGGAGCAACAGAAGGAGGAGCGTGAGGTCAAGGAGACGTGTCGGCTGTGGAGCGATGGGGCTGGACGACTGAAGGCTGCTATGGGTGCTGGGGTTCCAGAGGTCGTGGATGAGGTCGGACGCATGTCTGCTAAGGTCGTAGGCGGGTGCAGGGTTTGCGGACTGGCAAGGGGTGAGGTGCTGTCGGGGCTGAAGGAGAGGACTGAGAGGTTGGGGTGGTGGGATGCGGGGTGGGGCGGGCATGGCGGGTGCAGAGGATTTTGGGAGAAGCATGGAAAGTCACTCAGGGCTTGATGCGTGTGTGTTGGGGGGCGGTTCCGTGTGCGTATTTCTTTTCTCTCTTTCGTGTATGGGAATGATTTTTTGTTTTGTAGGATGTTTTTAAAGTATCATAATGAGGTAGTATTTTTTATTCTTTTATTTCTACTTCTCTTGTGGCCGCTGGGCCGCCATTGTACAGATAAAAAGTTGTTGAACAGATAAATAGCATTGTATTCCCGTTAAGAAAAAAAAGATAGGAATAAAGATAATAAAGGCTAGATACCTCTTTCTGTCTGTTTTTTTCTCATTATCCCTTTCGTACCTGGTGCATGGTAGTAAAACCGGTATTCCAACCATTGGCACCTCTGGTACTAATATGATCATATTGACGACTGACATGACGATCGATGATTCTTAATGAATAAACTAATCAATCAATCGACAACAACGGCGACGACGACTGGCGATTGACTGGGCACATATTACAGTTCCAGAACACAGAAAGACAGACATCGATATCAGAGACACACTTACCTATACCTGTATATCCCCATACCCCGCGTACCGCACATCCCACATCTCACATTCCACGACCGAGTCCTCAGTATGTGTGAGCTGCAGCCGCCGCATACCAAGTGACCGCACCAGACTACATACTCAAAGACCCCGCAAATACCACCATCGCCCACCCCCCCGCGGCGGAAAAACACATAACCCGCACGCAATGCTAGATATCCAAGACTCCCGGTATCTCCTCCTCCTCCCTCCCTACCAATAGCTAGCTGACAAGCCGTCAAACTTGACATAGAACCCGCTGGCGTGCCACCTTCGCAGCTGGCCCGCGCCCAACGCCCGAAGGGCTCAAGACGGCTGGTGGGCTCCGAAGCGTCTGCTGGAAGGTCTGTCTTTACCTCGCCTTGCAGGCCACACTAGAGGAAGGGAGGGGCACCAGGAGCTAATAGAGACAGGCATGGCTGCTCTTCCAAACCACAGACCAGAGCACATGGGCTGCTACGTTGGCAGCAGAACGAGCGATGTTCGAGGAGCTGCGGGAGGGGTACAGTAGGCCGTTTGATCTGGAGGGCGCGAACGTGGACGGAGACGGTGGTGTGAGAATTGATCCCTTGGCGGAAGACGAGTCGGTATATTTCTCCTCTCTTCTGATTCTTTCCTTGTGGAGTGGTGGTGGTGGTGGGGTGTGCTGATGAAATTGCGGGGAGGTAGAACCCGTGGGAGCGCTATAGGAAGGACGAGGAGCTCCGCGCAGAGATCGTCCAAGATATCGAGCGGTGCATGCCCGACGTGCCGTACTTTCGTGCCGCAGACGTACAGAGTAGCCTGCTGGACGTGCTGTTTGTGTACTGTAAGCTGAACGAGGACTTGGGGTATCGTCAGGGCATGCATGAGATTGTGGCAGTGATCCTATGGGTGCTTGCCAATGACGCTGTTGGACAGGAGGGGGGGGAGGAGGAGGAGGAGGAGGAGGAGGGGAAGAGCGAGGCGGGGATGGTGCGGACCGTGTGCGATGGACGGTACGTGGAGCACGATACGTTCAGCTTGTTCCAAGTTATAATGAAGAGCGCAAAGGCATGGTATGAGCTCGGCGAAGAAGGCGTTGGGGATGTGAAGAGGGGGGGAAGAGATAGTAGAGGCCGCCCGCCAATTGTCGAGAAGAGTAGGTGGATTCATGAGCACCTTGTCATGGCGGTGGATCCAGAGCTGGGGAACCACCTGAAGGCGCTGGATGTGCTGCCGCAAGTGTTTTTGATGTGAGTGGTTTTCTTTTCTTGTTAGGGTTTTGTGGTGGTGGTGGTGGTATAGATATTTATGGATGGGTGGTGGGGAGGGGGGGGCTAATGATAAGAATGATAGACGGTGGATCCGACTACTCTTTGGGCGAGAATTCCCCCTCCACGAGCTCATCGAGGTCTGGGACTGTCTCTTTGCCGAAGACCCAAACCTGCAGCTCGTCGATTATATCTGCGTCGCCATGCTCCTGCGCATCCGCTGGCAGCGTAAGTTTCCGGTCCCCAGTCACAACTCAGCACTCGGTCCTTTCCCTGTCAATGATACTAACACCCACCAATGACTCACAGTCGTCACTGCCGACTACTCTACCGCCCTGACCCTCGTCTTGCGCTATCCCTCCCCACAGCCTCCCCACCACCCATCAACCTTTGTCACTGATGCCCTGCACCTGCGCTCCAACCTCAACCTCACCGGTGGTAAGCAAATCATCATCCAATACTCCGACCGCCCCCCTAAAACCACACTCCCGCCCCGCCCCCCGAAGCGCACTCCCACCTCCTCACGCACAAAATCGCCCCTCGCAAGCCCGACACGCTTCATCCCCGGCGTCCAGCTCGACTCCGTCCTCAGCGACGTGACGCGCACCGTCCTCGACCGCGGTGAAAAGTGGGGCGTCAACCGCACCATCGGCCGTGCCGTCGCAGAGGCAAAGAAGAACGTCCAGGCAAACTTCCAGCAGCAGCCGCCAGCGCAGTGGGCGGACATCACCGACCAGCCAAAGGAAGAGGAGCTGGTCAAGCGGAGTCGCGCGCTGAGTAAGAGGCTAAAGGCCGACGAGGAACGACGCAGGCTTCTCGAGAGGGCGCTGGGGAACGTCATTGATGCGCTGGAGACAGAGCCGTTGGGCGCGGTCGAGAGGGCAACGGCCGTAGAGAGGTTGAAGACGATCAGGGCGTGTCTGGCGGACGCGGCCAGGCTCGTGGAGCCCGCGCTACTGGAGGCGTTGGCGCCGGCGGCGCCAGGGACGCCAGGGACGCCCGGATCCGCGAGACACCCGCCGCCGGCGTTTCGGCGGGCGTCGTCGGCGGCAGCATCACCATTGGGTGTGGCGTCGCCACTGTCGTCGACGATGGTAAAGACGCCGAGCTCGCCGCCGGGTGGCTTCGTCAAAACGAGCTTTAAGAATAACTCGGACCCGGACTTTCTCACGCACAAGCCGCGGTCGTCCCTGGCGCAGAGCAGCTTTGCGTGGATGCTGGGCGACGATCCGGCGGTGAAGGCGAAGACGGGGTTTGTGGCGGGGAAGGGAAAGGGGGGAGGCGGGGGTGGGAGCAGTGGGGAGATGGTGAGGGTGGGAAGTAAGGAGGGAGGGGGGAAGGATGGGGAGGGGAAGGGGGCGGAGGGGGTAGGAGCAGGGGCGGAGGTGTTTGATTTGGGGAATATGAGTGTGGGGGGAGGTGGGCGGTGATATCATGGGTGGGCGGGTTTGTTTTCTTCCTATTCTTCTTCTTTTCCGCTCTTCTGGTTTTTCTTTTGTGAACCCTTTTTTTTACGTCTCTTGTTCTCCCCCATTTTTTTAAGAAAAAAAAGAAATAAATGGTTTCTTCTCTCTGCCTTTATAGAGACTGTAGATAATAATATCTTATTACAGGTATAGCAGCTACATATGTACCTAACTGCATACGTAACTTACAATATTACATGTAAGTAGTTCTATTAATCGTTGGTGTTTTCTTTTCTTTTCTATTCTTTGGGAGTTTTGGTTTTTTTTTGTATGCACTTAGCGTGTTTGGGGGTCCTCGAGAGCTCAATGCGGCTGCGTGGGTCGAACATTCATGGTCTTCATCTGGCTGCACTGGTCTCGTCTCTCGGCGTGCTGAAGTTGAAGTATTTACGTTTCTTGGTCTGCCGTAACACTGCTGCTGCTGTTTGTTCCCTCTTCTATGGGCTAATATTATCCGTGTCGGAATCTGGATTGATTGATTGGATCACAGAGAACCTAAACACTGTCATGGGTCCCGTGGAGGGGGAGTTGGTGTGTTGGATGTTGAGGGCGGGCTGGTGGCCAGGTTGGTCCCTGGCCAATATGGAGGGAAGGGGTGGGCATGGGGGGGGGGGGGGGTAAGAGGTCAAGCTATATTATATCACTGGAAGCTCGAGGTTCGATTCCATGCTATGTAGCACATAATTATTATGTGATAAACAGCTGCAGCATTATGATATGATTGCTGATATTATGGATATCCAGAAGAGTATATGGGTAAGATTATAGCAACGCCACCACCACCACCACAAACATTCCTGCAGGTACATATGTACGTACTAGTGGCGGCATGGCAATACCCTGTCTTTATTGATTTTCGGATAGAGGGGTAAGCTACTGCCCCGCGGTGGTAGAGATGTACTTATTGTAGTACATACATGCGATACAAATCGCGACTTGTAGCTGTATAATATTTCTGAGAGTGACTTAAGCCCGGTTTAGACTTTATATGTCCGCTGCGGGCAGACCTGGAGGCAGATACCAGGCGAGAGGAGTTACCTAGGTTTCTGCAATTTGTATGCGAATACCTACATAAACAAGCAGCCCCGGATCTACATGCAGGGGCAGGTTCTCTCTCTCTGAGGTGAGATGTCAAGCATCTTTCAGTCTAGGACCTCGAGTCTACCATGTGATAATAACCCCTTCTAGATATGATAAGATACTGCAGTAGTGCCCTTGCACCGACGATCTGCAATGCTAGTTTAATCTGAAATAATAATTCAAGCTCCATATTCGTACTAGTACGGCTATTATAAAAATCACCGAGGCCTTGACATCAGTTACTAGTAGAATATATATAACTGTCCCTTTCGGACGAGCCGAGTAGACCATAGGCATATACTGCTATTTGGCCCGTTAAACCCAGGCGGTCATGTCCTTTAAAAGATGAGAATATGTCAACGTCTTTATTTAGCTCTGCCCCAGCGATGTCCATAATAGCCTAGACCCCAGTCACTTCCGTTGCAAGGAGGAGTGGGCTGTTTTATGCTGCTGTATGCATGGTATCTATTTGCATGTGTGTATCTCCCATACCTGCCATTGCCTGCCCATTAGCCAACCTCACATAAAGTACCCTGTACCCTTATCACTACTCGAGTAATCACATCTTGGAGTGATCCGCTGCAGGGGTTACAAAGAGAGTGCGGAGAACCCATTCAAGAGACAACATCAGCAAAACATCAATAAGGGCTCAGGTACCGAGGAATATGGGCTCTTGAGTGTTTATTTGTTTTGCATTATAAATCTGCCCCCCCCCCCCCCCAGTTTGTTTCAATTCCTCCCTGGAACCGTGCCGGAAAGAGTGACATCTGTCAGTATCCCCAGAAATTACCTCTTCCCGCTTCCCTGTGTCTTTGCGGCTCTTCATTAAGGTTAGACGTCCTCTTGGCGTTGCAATCACCCGAGTTCTGAGCACTGCAGCGCTCCCGGCAGTCTCTCGACTCCTCCTCCTTCTCTACAAAAGCTCCCTAAATTTATATCCCTACCCATATTCTTATCTCAACAAGACCAACGCCAAAACTAAAAGTGACATATCCATTTCAGCTATGGACGCATTCCTCGGTTCTCCCTTTGGTCAGATGTCGCCTCCTGACCCCCCCGCTCCTGCTGCACCCCGTCACGCGTCACGCCCACCCCCAGCGTCTGCTGCTGACAACTGGAGTGCCCAGCAGAGCAGCCTGGCACTGCGTTTCTACCGACTGGGTCTCCCTGGGGTCGCGGAGCTGGTGCTAAGTGCCACGAAGCTGGATACTGCCGCACTCACAAGAGATGCTGCCATGCTAGAGGCTGCGGGGGGTAATACAGCTAGTGGGAGTGTTGCTTCGGGAGTCAACACTGTAGTGGGGCGGGAGGTACACGGATCTGTTGGGAGTAGTGGAAGTGTCGGTGGCGGCAGTGGTGGTGGGGTTTCGACCCCTCCCGAAACTCCAAGCGTAACTATTCCTTAATACTCATGCCTGAACTTGGACTTTGTACTCATTATGTCTTGGTGCATAGACCGTAGGCCGTTCTCGTCAGCCAGGCGAGAAATCGGATCGCTTAATTGCCCACAAGGCAAAGTCGATTATGGACTTGAAGCAAGGCGACTTTGATATCCAGGTGACACTGGGACGTATTTCGCAGCTTGAGTACGACCCAACGGACCCAGTCCTTGCCGATGTTCCAGAAGGTGCAAAGCCAATCGCTGGCTTTCTACTTGGGCTTGTCAGATTGTATATGCAGACGGAGAACGAGCATGATAAGAAGACCCTTCAATGCGTAGCATTGTATCATCTTCATATCGTGTTCGATGGATTGGTAAAGAATTTCAGAGGGAAAGATGCCAGGGCCAAAGCGAGTGAAGTTTTGGTAGGTGATCTATGGAGACAGGCCTCCCGAGAGTCATTGATGCTAACTCGAGAAGTGCCATGTGATGGCCGACATGCCAATGGCTAAATCCGCCAGCAGCTTTGTAACACTTGCGACCGCGAGCCGCTGGCTGCGGGAGCTGTGTGATTATATGGGTGGTGCCAGATTCTCGCAACACTTGCTCTATGTCCGAGGGGACTTCACCATAACAAAGTAAGGCAGGGATTAGGGGAGGATCGTTTGTTTCCTCGAATCACTAACGATACCCTAGTTTCAAACAGATGATGACCTCCGCAGAACGCCTTCGAATCATCAAGGAAGCCCTGTCTGACGCACGTGAGTATTATCTCGGCCAACTAGATGGACTCTATGGGACGTTCGTTCCTCAATACATCCCAGCCTTCTATAGCGAGGCGTTAGGAGGTCGATAGAGGTGAGGATTGGGATCATCCTATACCTAGACCGAAGGCATAGGTTTATACCTGGTAGTTTGTTGGATGACCGTAAGTTTTTCCACTACCCGGTGAGTATTGAGGAGGGTTGGGGGTGTTGAAGCTAGGATAAAATCAATCATTCAGTATTTCTGTTTGGTTTATGCGTCCCCCCCCCCCAATATCTGCATGTCGTAGAGGTAGTAGGAGTCGACTTCATAAGGGGCTGTGAAGTCTTCCGGTGCCTATTAGATAAGTGCCGGCTAACGTGCGGGCGTGTGGTTCATCATAGATATCTGTAAAATATTCTGTTGATATCTCTTTGTTTTGGGAGTTTATCGTTTCTTTCTTTGTTTCTCGCTTGGCGTTTTTGTTTCTGTTTCGCTCATGTCTTTTTTTTTTCTCCCTTTTTTCTACCAGTTGCATTTTTTGAAGTTTTGGAAGCATTGCGTCGTTATACCATAAAGACGTTGTTCATACAGAAGTTTGAATCAACCTCATCAATTGTTATTCTCTCAGACGAGTGAGATGTAGTGAGCAGGGTCGACTTAGTTGATTCGAGTTGTCGAGTAAGTTATATGTGCATGTCTTGCTCTAGGGTGTTATCACAAGGTATAAGCGCCATTCCCGAGATAAGCTTTTTTGCTATGAGCGAAAAATAAGAGCATAGAGCTTTTCTCAAACCCCAAATCTCCCAGGTAGTGGAACTCCACAAAACCTGCAAGGGTTTCCCCCGCGGCTGCATATGGGCCTGCAGTTGGAGCTGAATGAACATCCTGGAAGCAAAGATCACTCTGAAAGAACTTAATTTATACCATATACAGTTTGAGATCGATAAAAACTGATGATGACCGAAGTATCGGGGGAACAGCATCCTACCAGTTGTAGGTACTGCAGCTACATGCCAGGTACATAATTGCACCTTGACCCATGAGACATCAAAACGTAAAAGCCTCAGATGTGGCTCGAAAAAATGCAGCAGTTCTCAGATTTGTGGATGCATGATAAGGAATTTCGAATATGATTACCTATGAGGAAAATCACCCCATTCAATTGGGCAATATATCAACTACGGACGTCTATTCCTACCTGAATTTGATGCTAGAAACGATCACCTCTCACTGTACCCAAGGCGGTAGGTCGACGATATGGTGAGACGAATCACAGATTTTACCCCTCTTCACCCCTCCATTTTTTTTTTCTTCCTTGCACCCTCACCGTCAAATGAAGCTAGTGAGTACGCTAGGTGAGAAGAATTGAGTTACCCAGCCTACCTACGTGGGGCGGGCTCCCAGTCACAAATGCCAAGCCCACCGGAGGCGGGGCTGCCCTCAACCCCTCTGATTACCCCTCTTCCCTTTAAAATCCCATCTTCCACACGAATTTGTGAAGTTCTCTTCTTTCTTTTCTCCCCTCCTTGTCACTGTGAGTTTTTCTCTCCTACCCCCAACTTTCATCCATCAACATCCACTGACTTTAGTTGGTAGCATACCGAACAAAAGCTACGTTCTTCTGAGTAATTCACACAAACATACTTCTTTTTTTAAATCAACACATCCACAATGGGGTATGTTCCCATCTTTTTTGTCTTTGAGAAGCAATAGACCTTGTTATCAAATCCCCACTTAGAGAGATTGGATAGATTTTCTTCATCTCACTGAATGAAAAATATCAAGTGTTTCCTGTCTTTGCTGGATTCTTTTTTGCTTCCCTTGCCGCCTTGTATTTTGCTCGTCCTGTGTGGACTTGAAATTTTTGACCACTTGCTCTAACCATCATCTTAACAGAAAGGAAAAGCTTCACATTAACGTCGTTGTCATCGGACACGTCGATTCCGGAAAGTCCACCACTACCGGTCACTTGATCTACAAGGTTTGCTCTCGATCTTGGTGAATGAAAAAAAAAAAAGAAAGAAAGAAAACTGACTGAATTTTTCTACCATATCAGTGTGGTGGTATTGACAAGCGTACCATCGAGAAGTTCGAGAAGGAGGCTGCTGAACTCGGAAAGGGTTCTTTCAAGTACGCCTGGGTTTTGGACAAATTGAAGGCCGAGCGTGAGCGTGGTATTACCATCGATATCGCTCTCTGGAAGTTCGAGACCCCTAAGTACTATGTCACCGTCATTGGTAAGATGGCCCCGTACCTTATCTTTTTAATCTTTGTGTATCTCGATCTACCCCGCTAGTCCAGTTTGAAATTTTTCCGAGACAACGCTAATACTTCTTTTAGATGCCCCTGGTCATCGTGATTTCATCAAGAACATGATCACTGGTACTTCCCAGGCTGATTGTGCCGTTCTCATTATTGCCGCTGGTGTAAGTTATTGCCATAATGTTTCTATTTTTTTTATGATTATGTTCTAATTACTGTACAAAATAGACTGGTGAGTTCGAGGCTGGTATCTCCAAGGATGGTCAGACCCGTGAGCACGCTCTTCTCGCCTACACCCTTGGTGTTAAGCAGCTCATTGTTGCTATCAACAAGATGGACACCACCAAGTGGTCCGAGGATCGTTTTAAGGAAATCGTCAAGGAAACCTCCAACTTTATCAAGAAGGTTGGATACAACCCCAAGACTGTTGCCTTCGTCCCCATCTCTGGATTCAACGGTTAGTAACCTTCCTTTACAATTCATCGGCTATATAAATGTCTAACATAACTTCTAGGTGACAACATGATTGACTCCTCCAGCAACTGCCCCTGGTACAAGGGATGGGAGAAGGAGACCAAGGCCGGAAAGTCCTCCGGGAAGACCCTTCTTGACGCTATTGACTCTATTGAGCCCCCCACCCGTCCTACCGAGAAGCCTCTCCGTCTTCCTCTCCAGGATGTCTACAAGATCGGTGGTATCGGAACGGTTCCCGTCGGTCGTGTCGAGACTGGTACCATCAAGCCCGGTATGGTCGTTACTTTCGCCCCCGCTGGTGTGACCACTGAAGTCAAGTCCGTCGAGATGCACCACGAGCAGCTCACCGAGGGTCTCCCCGGTGACAACGTTGGTTTCAACGTCAAGAACGTCTCTGTCAAGGAGATCCGTCGTGGTAACGTTGCTGGTGACTCCAAGAACGACCCCCCCAAGGGTGCCGAGTCTTTCAACGCCCAGGTCATCTTGATGAACCACCCTGGTCAGGTTGGAAACGGTTACGCCCCAGTTCTCGACTGCCACACCGCCCACATTGCTTGCAAGTTTGCTGAGCTCCTCGAGAAGATCGACCGCCGTACCGGAAAGTCTGTCGAGAACTCCCCCAAGTTCATCAAGAGTATGTTATCGTTATCTTCCTCATTCTAGTATCTGTAATCATCGTTATGCTAATTCCATGGTCTTAGGTGGTGACGCTGCTATCGTCAAGATGATCCCCTCCAAGCCTATGTGTGTTGAGGCCTTCACTGAGTACCCTCCTCTCGGTCGTTTCGCCGTCCGTGACATGAGACAGACCGTCGCCGTCGGGGTCATCAAGTCCGTCGTCAAGGCTGACAAGGCCGGAAAGGTCACCAAGGCCGCTGTCAAGGCCGGTGCCAAGAAATAAATGTTTTAAATGGTGTGCTGGGTATGGTGAGCGATAGTTCCACGAGTTCTAGATGCACTGTGTTCTGTATACTTGGGGCGTTGAAAAAAAAATTCATTTCATTTCTGTTATATTTCCTTTCTTTTTTTTTCCCCAAGAGTTGAGAAATAAGAAACTATTTCCCTCTCCACATTTCCTCATAACTATATCGTGCAACCCAAGTGTGACCGTGATCCTGTAGAATGATTCGTTTCAGCACATCTGTGGTTGCTATCTCCGTATTGAGACTTTCCCACATCCATAAAGTACCTTCCTCAACTCAACCTCTTTATCTATAGGTCTATATTGACCTTGATAATATATGCGCATGCTCCTGGTCCAATGATTAGTATCTCGGAAGTATCGCCGTAATCAGTTTAACAATCGCCGCAGTAAAGACTTAAAGGTGTGCTAAACACTACATGTATGTATGTATGCATGACCTGCATAAAATTCGGCTTTAAACAGAGACTGATTACAAATACTAGAAGACGCCCAACCTCTCTCCCTGTCTCCAAGCTAGCTACAAGCACTTATAATTACGCCCCGGTTCTGACAACTCGATGTGAAAACGGTATTCAACCCGCACCAGCTGTTGCAAAGCCCTTAACAAGGGAGTATAAAGCTTAAGGTGAAATATCACCGAATAGTGTTGGGCTCCTTGATCGCTTATTGGGACATTGCAGGTACTTTCGGGCTGGCTTCCGGACACATGGGACTGTTAATCCCAGTCCATGTATCCAATATCGACAAAAGCCTTGTGGCAATCGGCCCCTCTCGTACAAATATACTTTTTAAGCATGTGGAAATGCATGTATCTCCCACAATGGCTACAGACTACGGGGTCAAATAGGCCGAGTAAACGGGCACCCCGGACACCGCTCTAAATTCCCATGCAGGCCCAAAACCTATAAAAACAGTCTAACCATTTCCCTTTCCCTAGGCATACGGTAAATACTACGCCAGTCAAGATGAGGAGCTTTACGACAGCATTGGTTTTGGGAGCTTCCGCTCTTCCACTTTCTTTAGTTTCTGGAGCAAAGCCATACTCACAATGGATGGCCGACTCCGTTATTGCTCGCAAGACCCCCCTTGGGAAAAATGAGGCAGGAACCAGCGTCCTCATGACTTATGAACATGGGGTTTTTGAGCGCGCTCTCGAGATGGTCTACAACGCGACTGGAAACGCAACTTACCTCAACTACTTGAAGACTGGGCTTGACAATCTTGTGGACTCGTCGGGCACATTGTTGGACTATGACCTTGACTATTATACTCTCGATGATATAAGATTAGGACCCGAATTCATCTACATGTGAGTTTATCATTACCGTTTCCCCCCCCTTCGATGGAACTAGTACTACGGTGCTTCAATCGACCAAGTTACTTACAAAGATGCGGAATACATATAGGTATATGAAAACAGGCTCCCAAAAATACAAGGCTGCAGCAGACACCTTGCGTCTCCAGCTCCAATCCCAGCCACGCAATACAGAAGGTAATGAACTTCAAAGACTCCGATTGCACAAATAGGAACTAACAACCTTCCAGGCGGCTTCTGGCATCGCTCCACATACCCTAACCAAATGTGGCTTGACGGAATTTACATGCAGGCCCCATTCTACACCCAATATACTAGCTTCTTCCAGCCCACAAATACCACTGCCTATAACGATATCATACGGCAGTTTGACCTCATCGAGAAATACACCAGAAACTCCACCAACAGTCTCCTAAAGCATGGATACGACGAATCTAAAGTAGCTGTATGGGCTGATCCCATAACTGGTGAATGTCTCGAGGTCTGGGATAGGGCTTTGGGTTGGTATTTGATGGCACTCCTCGATGTGCTTGATTACTTGCCAGCGTGGCATCCGGGCGTGACCACATTGAAGAACTACTTCGTCCGCGTTGTTGCAGGTGTCAAAGCAGCAGCAGATCCGACGACAGGGGGCTGGTGGCTAGTTATGTCTGAGCCGTGGCCTGGACATGCTGGTAACTATATTGAGACCAGTGGGACAGCAATGTTTATCTATGCGATGTTGAAGGGAATCCGTAAGGGCTATATCAAAAAGGCAGACTACTTTCCAACGGCTGAGAAAGCGTATAAGCTGTTGCTCTCGGACTATGTAGTTGAAGATAGCAATGGACTGTTGAATTGGGAAGGGACGGTAAGTGTAGGAAGTTTGGGTAGCAATGGAACGTTCGAGGTAAGCGGTTCACTTGAGAAATATTCTATACTGAGGTCATCAAATTGATATTGACATACCTGGGCTTTAGTACTACATTTCGGTAGCAAAGAGGGAGAACGATCTTAAGGGCCTTGGACCTTTTATTTACGCGAGCATTGAGTATGAAAAGATTACAAGTGCATGAAAAGATCCCGAGCGGTGCCAATCGGATTATTAAGAATTAATATCTTGTGATTTATCGGATTTTAAATTGAACTGCTTTCCTAGAAATTGATAAATTAACAACACCGCGAAAATAGACTTTAAAGCGTAAATATTATTTGGTTACTCCCACAAACATTTAGTTCCAGATGGCTTGCTTGTTATTTCTATGTAATGGATTGAATTCACCATAAACGATTACAAGCCTAGAAGCTATTTTATTGCATCGAAAAGGGGGATAGGGTTCACAATGTCAAGTAGTATATATGGGGAACAGAAATCTAGGGTGAAAGTAGTTAGGCCATGCGAGACCCCCCGACCCCCCTCCAAGTAGGCCGTTAGCACTTGAAGTTAATAATGCGCCTTCTCTTTGCTAGCGGGGTTTCGAGTTTGGTACAGCACATCCTTCCTAAATAGCGCCAATATGCAAACCAGCGGTAAGATCCTATTGAGAAGAACGCCCAACCCAATGTTTCTAATGACCATTTGGCAGCTTTAAACCTTCTATTTAAAACTTCAAACTAGCTTAATATTACTTAATAGACCCGATTAGGGAAGCTCATTCATATTATACCGCTGACATTTGCGGGTATAGCATTTGAGGACAACGGACCTATTTGGGCAATGCCTCCAACCTAAATTCCGAGTGATGACTTGTGAGTATTAGAGTTTTTCCCTTGAAACATGAGTGATAGCTCTACGGTCAGATTTAAACAAAGTCAGTCTTCATAAGTGTATATGAGCAGGAGGTAAGATATATAGTCGGGAAAGAGATAATATTAAGATAACAGGGGCAAATGCGAACATCTTGCGGTGAGAACAAGCTTCTACCAAACTATGCGGTCGTTATACAAAAGTGGTTGGCGGGAATTTATTCTCACGGCGAGTACTAACCGATTGTGAAATCAAGGCTCACGAGGCTTTTCAAAATGGGGGCTTGAATATATAAACACCCAGTCAATTCTGATCACCAACAAAAAACGTCAATATGGGGGCACGCATATGAAAGAGTAGTTGTTAAAAATCTCTGGTCGACGATCTAAGTAACCGCCCTCTCAAAACTACAGACTAAGCACAAGTATAGTTGTCACCCCCCAACTGCAGGCCAAAATTCCGAATCATGGTAGTACTCTTCATCCTGGTGATCAGGCGCTTTATCTTTTACCCTAGGCTCGAGGTGAGCCGGTTCAGGCTCCTTATCACTACCAACGCTCTCAGTATCTGCGCCACCTTGCTTGGTTTCTAACAAATCCAACGCTTGTTCAATCTCGTCACGGAAATATTTCTCTATCCTCTCATCTTCATGATCAGCTTGCCTGATTGCTCTCATCTCTCTGATCTCTATGATTCTTTTCCACTCTTCCAGCTTCTCCAATTCAGCCCTCAGTTTTTCCTCTTTTTCTCTCCTCAAGTCGAGGAAGGTCTTGATATTTCTTTCGAGGGCTCCGCCAATACTGTCTATTTCTCGTCTTCGTCCCTTGTCACCAAGCACATCCATAACAGCTCTAGAGTTCTCGATAAGTCTTTGGATATCCTTTCCCGTGACCGGAATACGGTGCACTGCCGCGTGCCTAATTTCATCGGTATTTTTTAATGTTGAGATAAACCCCTCTAAATCCCTTGCCTCCTTGATGTTGGTGGGGTCTTGACGAAGTTCGATTGCTATACCTCGAGCCCATTGGGTTATTTCACCTGCTTCGGGGCAGTCCCAATTTCTCCGGATAAGCAAGTTGGGGTAATGTTTTTGCGCAAAATCATAGTAGGCACATTCGAGAAGGCTTTGTAAAGTGGTAAGAATTCGATGTTGTTGCTTGAATGGAAGAGAGGGAACCTCAGAGTCTGGAGGTAGTTGCGAAGCCACATGTGGGGCAATCGATGAGGCTGGACTTCTGCTTGCAGGGGTCGAACCTCCTCGAGAGAATATATCAATTGGGTTTTGAGCTGCGTCGCGCATTGGAGGCTTTGGGGTTTGGGGGGACTTTGCTGCCACAAACCCCGAAATAGTACGGCCGATATCGGTAGCTGAAAGGGAAGGGCTCGGTGTGGCTGCTGAGATTTCTCCCCTAGGCATATCGCCCTTAACTTCAACACCAACCGTTGTGGATTTCGGCCTCTTGCCTTTTTGCGAACCGTCATCACTACTGTGAGGAAAGTTTTGTGACGAACTACTAGCTGCTAACGCTGCTAACGCATCGGAATCAAATTCGTTGGATTTGATGCGCCTTTCGTCACACTCCCGAATCAAATCCTGAGTCAAATCGTTTGCCAACATTTCCATAAGCCGGATGCCTACTCTTTCCTTTGAAATCCCCCGGGCAATGAACTCTCGCGGGATTGTGCTGATGAGGCGTTCCTTAATGACTCTTTTTCCGACGAAGCCCCTCGTCTTTTCGTTGAACGCATATTTGAGAGCTTGAGTTTTGATCCAATTGTCCAGGAAATCGGCATTTTGGTGAGGCTCGCTCATGCTGATAAGAGAGAAAACTTGAAGGACCAACCGAGTGGGTGTACTGTTTTTTGCGACTCAGCGCGGAATCATGCTCGACATCTATTAGAGTACACTGTTCAGAATCAGGCTACCAACTTTATCACGATCCCTGTCTCATGTCTTGGGCTGATCCAACAATCTTGGCGGCATTTCGATAAATCGATAAATCGCAACGTATGAGACACCTTGGGTCTCTCATTAGTCATTTTGATTTGATGAATGAATGAATAGGATCATGCAGAGAACGCAGACTTCACCTACAAGAGTTATCAGTATGGGCCCTGGGGTACAACAAGGATTGGCTCCCGCTCTGGCACGCGGGAAGAAGCGTGGGCTTATTGGATCGTCAATCCAGTCTAACCTCATATGTATGTAGTCTTAACAGTTACTCCCTGACGTTTGTAAAAATGACCGCTATTGCATGCCATACAAATACGCGCCAAGTATGGTATGCAATAGTGGTCCCTTTACAAACGTCGGGAAAGTGCGAGTACTTTGGTACTCTACTTACCGCTGATGAAATAACTGCCGCCGGATTGCCAAGATTCTGAGAGTTCTGTATGATGTGAAAGCAAATCAATCTTGCAGCGAAAAGAGTCTTGCTCCTGGAGGACTTCGTATGTTAGAGTTCCGGCAAATTGATAGTACTGTGTTTTGGGAAACCAAACCGGATTTTTTTTTTCTCGGTCCCGCATTTACCGCCATATAACCAATGTGAAAATGCGTCCAGAGTTATGATTCGGCTTCATGTCCCTAAATACCGTTCGAGAACCTTCCAGTTAGACTGAAATTTTGAAACAAAGGGCCTGTCAGAATTTATTGTTCAAATAATATGAGGGCTCGAGGTGAAGATTGAACTCCTTTTTCGAGAACCCCACTTTGATATGGTACTGTTGTAAGGAAAGGTACGAGCAGGCACAGTGTGTATCGCATGTACATACTTAGTATTTACAAGTTGCGTTGTCAAACACAAAATACCCGCCCGTAGTTGCAGGCCACATCGCCGGGAGTATTGCTTGCATGAATAATGGCAACCGCACCTGTCGAACATAGCTCATCGCAAGAATGACGTGCGTGAAGCAAAGCTGTAACTCTTAGGGGTGGGGTGGATATCTGGTCGCTTATCTGATTTCACCAGCATGGGGAGTAGCACTTTCAGAATCGATCCACGTCATGCCATAATTAATGAGTTAATGATGCTACGTACACAAGGGTGACCCAAAAGTTCTGGCTACTGATCTATGATCACCCACTCAACTCAGTAGGGTAGGTGGTAGATGCCTTTCAGCTGTCGCATCCAGGCCACGGGTACGTAGACCTTAGTGCAAGACTAGGCGTTACAACCTAAAAGCACCTCGGTGAATGGCGAGATCTATCAGAAATAGCTAGGGAACACCTGTTCATTTAGGTGTGTGAGTCAATGTTTCTTATTGGCCTTCAGTTTAATCATAATTTTTTCTTAGCAATTCTGGTAGTCGAGTGCAATTTAATATAAATAACAACTATTCAGTAACCTAACCAAATTAAACGAACTCTTTGAACCGAGTTGTTTTGGCAGAAATTTCACAAGAGTTCAAGCATGGGAACATCAGGCTAAAGAAAAACTTTCAATTTAAATCCGCTATAAAATCCCAAGTGCATGCACCTAAGACAAATTCACCACTCTTGTATAGATATCAGGACCATCAGACTTGAATGTGAATTTAAAAAAAAATAAAAATAGAGTAAGCCTGTTACATTATACGACCCGCATCAAGAACAGAAGTAGCATGGACTTCCTTCCTTTCTTTCTTTCTTTAAAAAAAAAAGAAAAGAGAGAGAGAGCGAGAGAGAGAGAGAGCGAAACTCTACCATTCTCTGATAGCACCATCGGGGCCGTGGAATTCAAGGCATCTCCAGGCAGTTTTACACTCGGTAGAAACCTTTCTAACTAACGCTTCATCAACCTCAATCCCTAAGCCGACGCCTGTAAGACCCTTTACGAATCCTTCGTTGACCTCAAAAACCGAGTTATCTTTGAGATAACTATTCAAATCCCAAGTGCCAGCACCTGAGGGGGTCATCTTGTTGTAGTGAATGCCCAAAGACATCTCCTGGATGACAAAGTTGGGAGTAGCCATGGCAACCTGAATGGAGGCGGCCAGGGAAATAGGCCCCAATGGACAATGAGGAGCTACACCAACATCGTAGGCTTCACACATTGCTGCAATACGACGAATTTCAGATATTCCACCGCAGTGAGAGACATCGGGCTGAAGGATGTCGATGGAGGATGACTCAAGAAACGGCTTAATGTCCCATCTATTGTAAAGACGTTCACCAAGAGCGATTGGGATGGTAGTTTGCTGGGAAAAGTGTTTAATGGCTTCAGGATGCTCAGAAAGCAATGGCTCTTCGATAAAAAGTGGTTGATGGGGCTCCAAGAGTTTTGCAAGTTGTTTGGCCATGGGCTTGTGGATACGCCCATGGAAATCAAGACCAGCATCGAGACCGACGGCCTTAACAACCTTCAAACGCTCGACAGAAGCAGTCAATGCAGATGGGGAGTCCAACCAACCCAAATCCTCGGTTGCGTTCATTTTGATAGTTGTGAACCCTTGTGCCTTGCGCTTCTTGCTAAGAGACCGAAACAAGTTCGAATTAGCCAACAGTTTATGAAAGACATGATTTCCTTTTCTTCTTTTTCGTTTTGAAAGAAAAGAAAGGAAAAGAAAAACGGGAATGTTTGTGATAGGAATAGGAATCAAAGTCAACTCACGCTTGCTCTTCGACATCTCCAGGACGGTCTCCTCCAATCCAGGCATAGACTGCGACCTTGTTCCTAACTTTTCCTCCGAGGAGCGAGTAGATAGGGACGCCAAGCTTCCTGGCTACATGTATGTAAAGTCTCAGTCATGAACGATCACTCTGACGGTAATTCTCCGATCGATTCATGCAGGTGCGTCGATCCGGATAACCCCACGTTCAGCCTCACAAAACTATGACCCCCGCGTCTATAACGAGATCGGCAAATCTAGCCAAGACTACGACGTGGGGGATGCACAATGACGGACGTCGTTTTATAATAATGAAACCATAAGAAGTATAGGAAATAATCTTTGGCATACCTTTCAAGTCCCACAAAGCAATATCAATCCCGGAGATGGCAGACATAAAAACAGCACCGCCGCGATAGAATCCCAATCTCCAGGCAGTCTGCCAAATATGCTCAATATCACTATTCATAAATTAGAGTCAATCCTGTAACAGCTATATAATTCGGCAAGCAGGCAGGCTCTGAGCCGTGACTTACGGGAGCTAGCGTGAAATACTAGGCACCCATCAAACATAATAAACTTGGAACGCGACAGGGGGACTTACTCAGCTTCATAGCCAACAAATCTCAAGATTAATTCGTCGAGGCTCCCTTCAATTGCCTCAGTGTGTCCTTCTAAGGTTGACTCTCCCCAGCCATAGTGGCCATCCTCACTGGTAACTTTGACGAACAACCAGCGTGGCAAAACACGAAAATATTCAATAGAAGTGATTTTGGCCATAGTTTGCGGGTTATGTTTGGAGTGTAAAGTAATAAGAGAAGTTGTTGAGAGTATAAGGCTTGTGATGTGGGTTTCGTGGGTTGATGAAGGGGGGCGAAGTAGAGAGGGAAAGGCCAAAGATATAGGTTTTGGAGAGTGCCAACACATAGTCTGTAAGCTCCATCAAGAGATATTTTCGTTCAATTACCAGGGTCAAGAAGTTCGAGATTTCCCGTTTCGAAGGAAGCAAGCCTACCAGGGTGGTGGTTTCCAACGCGTTAAACGTATTTACTAATTTCCTGTTTTACTCCAACAAGATTAATTGGAACGTCAAGGATAACATATCATAGATTTACCTCCCGTTATCCGACTTTAGACTATGCATGCAAGTACAACGATTGCAGTCGGTAATAACTCTAAAGCCGTCTTAATCGAAGCTTCTGCGGCGTCAATTGCGGAATACATAACCCATTGAGCCTTGTGTAGAGCGGGCACTGGTGGTACCAGGGGATGACGATTTTTTATGAACTTCGACATGATTGTAGTTGTATATTGGTTGTTTTTCTTTTGAAACGGTCCAAAAACAGTTGTTTGGCATTATGGATGTTGTGCAGCCTGAAATGTGGTGATGTCTCCAAAATACTTAATCATTATTACGGCCAATTGTATGAGGCGCAGAGGTTCTCAGTTTCTTTTCAATCCCGGAAGCCAGTGCTTTCTGCACCCACCTGTCTGGCGAACGTGCAGGGTGCAGAACCTAAGCTGTGCGTCACATGTGCGCCGGGGAGAGCTCATTATCGAGAATCCAGATACCACAATACCCGAAGCGAATAGAAGAACCGCGCTTAAGCGGGATGACAGGGATTTTAGTTCGAGAAGCATGCTGAACAGTAGCCAGATTTAACAGGTGCTAAAAGTATCAGGTATAGCTTTATTAAGCTAAAAGCGATAGAATACGAGAACAACCCGGGCAGAGTATGCATAGACGGAGCGGAATATTATTTCCTGGCACTCGGACCGTATTGAGATAATCGGATACCTCTGGTTTGCCTACACGTTTGGTCACCACTTATACCCGCAGTAGCAAGCCTCAATCTGGGTGAGAAGTGCGCGTCAATATCAAATGTGGCAAAAAATATTAAGACAAAAACCGTCTGTATCACGAGCAAAGGATCAACTTTCATATAGAAAGCAAGAGTTTTGAAATTATATGTTTCTAGAGAAACTTCGGAGATAGCAATCAGGGCTACATGAACAGGAGACTAATGCTAGTGTGAACATCAAATTCTCGGGAAATGAATGAAAAGAGGCTGGAGGCGTTAAGAATGAGACGGGGAGGGGAAGAAGAACTACCGGGTAATGTATTGGAGCTACATGGCTAATAACTAAAATGATTGGTGCCCCAAAGAAACAGTGGAGAGATGTATCTATCTGATGGCACGGCATTTTAGGATGTGGAAACAGCGAAGGATCGGGAAGTGAGTAGGATGAGAGTGCAGCGGATATGTTTCTATGGATGGAATTGGTAGAATAACTGTTGTCGTGTATGTTGCGCAAGATATTGAGTCCTAAGGGCCCCAAAGGTTATTAGAGGTCGATAAAGAAGGATGAGGACGTTCCGAGCAGTAGGGCTATCCGAGACAGCACGTAACGCTTCAGAGAGTTGTCCAGCCTACCAGGGACCCACGCAGGAGGGCAACTCTACCCGCATGTATGCGCTCTAACAGCATCACCTGCACTGCATAAGACGTGCTCTCCTCTCCATAATAGATCAAATTTCTTAACATGTGAGTTACATGTGGTACTTTAGCGTAGTCTACACTATAAGACACTACTGCGTCTCACTGGATTATGCCACTAACGAATGCTCAAATTCGGCCAGACAAAACCGTCAGCCAGTCCATTGTAGAGCCACAATCAGTTGATTGACTTCAGGAACAACGAGTGATGTCGCAAATTCGAAATCCAACGATCTGCAGACCAAGATTGGCACGATCGTTTTCTGAATTTATGTATGTATCCTAGCTGCACATACTCTACCCCCGCAAAAAAAATGCTAAAACATCTATCTGAAAATCGGTGGTACAGCTGTCTTGATCCGCATTGCTCCTTAGAATAATCGTAAAAACCAGCAAGGTAGATAGCATGGGGGAACCATGACGAGGATGATCACGACTGTTGTTCCCATCGTAACAACCACAGCCCCCGCTCACCACCCCTGAAGAGGAAGAGTAAACGTCCGTCTCGACGTCTTATCTTCATATTAGCCCCAAACTCGGCCTAGCCCTCCCATTTGTTTATATCGTCTCTCAAGGAAGGAGAGGGCACCAAGTAAAGAAACTTAGAGAACAAGAAGGAACCCGTACTCTATGCTAGAGATCATCTTTACAGCTCTCTTTGGTTGAAATCTTCACCCCGTCGTGTTCTTTATCCAACTGCAGGATGGCTCCTCCAGAAAACTCACCATCCGTAAGAGTACTATAATTCATTCTCAGGATATCGTGTAGTGATCACCTCCGGACTGCGCTGACCCTAGCTCCCAGGGTTCTCCATCCATCTCCCCGTACCGTGCTCCCTTCTTGTCTGAAGATACCCCGGATAGTCTGCCGAACCGCATGTTCACCTCTACCATCGTTCCTTCACCCCTTCTGCAGTCCGTCGCCCAAGCTCCCCCAGTCATGGATACCGAGGAAAATATTCGAATTAGAGCTAGAGGATTACATAGTCAATCACAGCTTCGACCACACCGGGCATCAGTGGACCAGCTGGGTCCTGGCAATAGTGATGACCGAATAAGAAGGGTGTCTGGTTCTGCGCGCCTACGCCAGTCTCTGAGAGACAATGATTCTCGGCAACAACTATCACTTGCAGAAAGATCGTATGGGCCCCGAGTCCCGTTATGGAGACCCGGGCAGAGGCAGTCACTCTACGATTGGGCTCCAGCCACCCCACCAGAGGACGAATATGAGAGTCGCTTGCTCCCACTCCCGCCCATGATTGACGGAGGGGAGCCTCACGATGAGATGCTGAGAGATCTCTTGCGATATCGGCCCGATAGTCCACCGCCTTCGGCAGCCCCAGGCCCACTCTCTCGGGCGTCCCGTAATATCGATAATGATGTCCGAATGTATGAAACTTTGTTTGGTCCGCAAGTACTCTCACCGTTCCGAACTCTCACGCAGCCCCAAAGACAGAATTCGCGTCTTCTGTTGCGCTCACGGCCGCCATGGCATGGTTGGTCTTGGGATAGGGAACAAGCGCGAGAACGAAGGGAGGACCTACCCCGTCCACGCCCCGAGAGAGATGCTGAGGTAATGCTCCGATCTCGCCCGTTTAGGGATCGAGACGAAAATTATAGGGACCTAAGTACAGTTCATTCTTCCTACGAGCTTGAGGAGGCTATTGGGTATTTGGCAAAGGTTCGATTCAGTAACAACAGTGATGAAAGCTTGTGCCTTGCCGTCAAATCAGGCCTCTTCAGTCGTGGAGATGACTTGCTTGAGATTATTAGAGATAAATCCATGTATGACGATCTCTTGTTGGACACCAAATTCATAAATGTTGCCGAAACTTCGTGGCTTAAAGTTGGTGGTGTATTTTGGGGCTCTCAAACAACCCCGATAAGTTCTGCCGTGCCCCCGCGCTCCACCATGTCTTCGGATTCGTCTTCGGCGTCTTTGCCATCGAATACAAATGCTGTCGCAATATCTTATCAAGATGATCCCCACAGGGAATCCGGTAGTGCTTCATCGTGTTTTAATAATAGTGGTCCGCCCCGCTGGACGGTCAAAGTGATCATATCTAGCATAGATTACTCACAGCTACGCCTGAGTAAGCAAATACCACTTTCCAAAAAAGGAACGTCATTATCATCTAACTATGGGTCAATAATTTCATGATGATTATAGCTGGGACTATGGAAGCATTCACAGATTTCCAAACAATTGCTGCCTCAACAAAGACAAGCATTACGACATACCTAGAGGGTGAAATTATTGATTTCAAGACGCATAGTTTGCAAACCTTTAACTTTCCCAGTAGCATCAAGGATGACGCAAACAACTGGAGGAAGTTAGAGCCATTCTGCCAAATGAGCAATGAAGATCTTGTGAAGAGTTTGGTTTCTAAGCAGTCCATGAAGGACCTCACAGATAATTGGGTATTTATGAGATGGAAAGGTGAGATAGTTAAAACTCCTGGGTTCATGTTGATCATAATTTCTTTTCCTCTTTTTAATTTTTATGGAGATTTTATACGACCGAGCTTACTATTCATGGTGTTGTCACTCACAGAAAAATGCTTCATCTCACCACAAACTTCTCCTGATGTTGGAGTGCTTACAATAGGAGGTTTTTATTTCTTGTCACTCCGCAGATCAAATGGCCAGATACAAGGATTTTACTACGATCCAAAAAGTCAGCCCTATCAAGAGCTTAATCTTAAACCTCAAAAGAGATTGTTTCCGACTTATGAGTTCCGTTGACTACACCACCTGTACACTCTTTCATATATCCCATCCATAGCCACCCGCCCAGGAGTCCAACGAATCCCATTTCAGAAGCTAGAAGAATCTTGGGTTATCGTGGACGGTGTTACCTGTCATGTATCAGTAACATACTCACTCACCCCCACGGCTGTCTCGAATGAGTTGTACCTTTTTGAGTGTTTTCTTAAGTTGCATTCCTTTTGCAGGTTATCGTGGGGGTTTGAGCTGGGAGCAGGATTTGTTGGCGTTTTTTCTTTTCTTTTGGAATCTTGTTTATCTTTCCTTTCGGTTTATACAAAATGCCTTGCGCGTTTGCCCATTGTTACTAGGCGTGTGTGTGTACAGCCTGATTGGATATGGGACTTTTGATACTTCAATATATGACGCAGTTATGGCCCTAAGGTTGCCAACAAATGCGTATCTAGGCCTACATAGTTGTCGGATAAGCCAACTCGAGCTCATAACTTGTGCTCTTACGAGCACGAGGTCAGCTCGAGCCTATAAGAGTACTTGACTCAAGCCAGCTTGTGATATGTTTTCCTAACTGTAGTCAGCTGTTCCTGGGCCTGATAGCCTGATTACAAAATACGTCAATCATGTACCTAGGTTATATTTTCCCAAAAAGGTTGCTTGAGATTTAAAACCTCAACTCCAGGCTCGAGCTTTTTGACGATCCGGACGAACCAATGATCTCACGGGACGAGCTACCAAAAGCAAAACACAGGCCAACTAGTTGACACACTAGCATACAGTCGCACCTCGCTATCTCGTATCTCGATATCTCGGATCTCTTGCTGTCTCGTACGGATTTGAGGGACAGGTACTGCTCTTCTCCACCAAAAACTATTTGATGTCTCATATATTTGCTATCTCGTAGGGGTTTGGCTCCCAGAATACGCTAACGACATAACGAGGTGCGACTGTACCTATGTCTAAAAATAAAGGCCAGTAATTCCCGGAATTGCGCCCGCACTGTCAAATCGACATCCAAATCTAGTCCGCCGCCAGACAGAGAACTCTAGGATAGAATAGTCCGTCTCGTTGGGTGGAAAGCTGCACCCCGCAATCATTGGCACACCACACCCATAATTACCCAGCTGTAGGTCATAAAAGGCCCCCCCTCTTTGAATTGTGGGGTTCTAACTGCGTGTGCAGAACTCGAGCCCGTCGAATAACCACTCATAATGAGAATTACGCAAGTTGGTATTTTGAGCGCATTGATTATGTATGTTTTGCATTGCATGTGGAGGCAAGTAATTGTTCCAAGCCAGTGATTGCATGCATAGGATCAGATAAAGTTTTTGAGGGCCCCTGGCAGCCATTAGTAGACATACGTGATGTAGCTGTTAAATACTGCCAACTTTGCCAAGTCTCATGTGGCGGCGTTGGTAGATTTGTAGATATGCTTATATTGGCAATTAACTGCATACATGACATGTAGGTGTAAGAAATGCTCCTTGATATTATGCGATGGTACATACATGTATGTACCTAAAGCTCGCCGCCCTCATCCGCCCCCTCATTGAAGAAGGGCGCCCCAAGGACAGACTGGCCCACAGGGCTAAGAAGCTCCTCATCTCTCACTGGGAGGCATCCTACCCCCCGCTGCCCTACTACAACTTCTCCCCCTCCCTGAAGCTCCCCATCTTCACCTCTCTCCATAAGTTCATTGCATCACAAATCCACCAAATCAGGACAGCCAAGAGCTACCTGAGGGGACACAAATCGTGGATCAACATCACCGTCTCAGATATCTACCCACGCTACTTCACGGAACCAGAAACAACCTCCCACGCCATCTTCACCTGCCCGGCTAGGAAGAACGAGAGATCTCTCTTCCTCCCTAACATCAACTCACTCGACGAGATCTGGGACAGTCTCCCCCTCACTCTCGCCCTAGCAGCCTACATCACGACCACCAAAACTACATCAGCAAGATTTTACAAGTCTCAGGAGATTACAGGGGTCTCAGGAGACTCGGGAGACTGTCAGGAGACTCGGGAGACTGTCAGGAGACCCAGGAGACTCCAGTCACAAATGATAAAGCTTGCTGATGTAACTTCCCAGTCTCCCACCCACCATCCCCAGTCCTCTTAGGGTCGGAATACTCCTCCCTCAGCTCACTCTCATCCACCAGCCTCTAAAAACCGGCTGTGACGGTGTACCAGAAATTAGAGGGTGAGAGATGAAAATGAAGACGCAAGATGTTAATCGAGGGGTCAATAAGAACAAATGGGAGGACGAAGGCGCGGTGAAAGGTAAGCGACAACGACAGGCGTGAGGCCGAGAGCGAGGAAGCGAGGATCGCAAGAGGGCACAGGGCGAGGATGAGGAGAAACTATAGGTCTCGCTTATGAAGGCAAGTTTGGACGGGACTATAGCTATGGCTTCTGGAGATAGGAGTAGGTTCCTATATATTGAGATAACAGGAAGACGAGACAGAGAGGAAAGAAAGGAAAAGACTAAAGGAAACGTCTACACCAGCTATTTAACACTCTCCTTCACCTGTTCGTTATGACTCACTCCTCTCGCCATGGAATCTCATGGAAACCCGGTATCACCACACCTCGTATTCCTCCACACCATCACCCCACTTCTGCTTATGAATACCTCCTGCAACTGAACCTTGTAGAAAGAAATGACGTGACCAACATTCCACCATATCCATTCTCACGCATTCATCTTCCACGATATTCTCTTACTAACTGCGAATAGTTAGATTACTTTCAAGACATGGAACACCGCCCACAAGATATATGAGCCCATGGCGGTTAGGAGAATAGTTCTCACCCGGCGCATTATAGTAAGTCGTTGATAGAATTCAGCGATTCTGATGAGGAAAAGTACCTGTGGTGAGGACATGACCTGCTTCTGAAGTGTCTCTTGACTTCTGACATTAGGGTGGAGATCTGATCGTGAAAGGATAAATTTGGCCAGTCTGGCGCTTGTCGATGGATAAGTAGGCTAGAGAATCTCTAAGTCTTGGACGTCATCTCAGTATCCTCTGTGCAATATAAGCCCTTGCTTGGCAGGTTATCTTATGGAATGTCTGATGAGTTCTGACTCTGCGCATTAGGGAAGACACGCTGGGCTACGTATCTGGTAGGAGCTGTGTAATGTAAAATTGCGGGTGATCATGGCCTAGTCTTTCTTCTAGGACGAAGCTTGTGACTTAGGGAGAAAGCGGGGAGTGCGGAGGTGTTTCATTTCCAAAACAGAGTTTCGCGGAGCTTAGTAGGCGGTGGAATGCAGGAAAACAGAGATTTGGAGTATAAGTATCTTCATCTCCATTTCATCCACTAGTTAGAAATCCGGGATCATCAGTTGTAACAAGCGGAAGAAGACCTTTAAGATTATTCTAAGTCTACCCAGAAGAATCTTTACTCTCTAAACCTAATTTCTATCTTCTACCGGCCCTCTTGCTTCCTACACTCTTGTTTAGTAGAGGCAGAGCCCCGTCACACACAGGGCACCAACTCCACCAAAAGCCCTAATATTAGTAGGCACCGAGCCATAGGCCCCCAGGAACCAGCGGAGGAAGGTTAGCCTACCGGCGGCGGTCTCCTATGTACCTTTCGCATTCATCAGCAAACTACCATTTGTGACTGGAGCCTCCCAACAGTCTCCTGGGTCTCCTGAGAGTCTCCTGAGAGTCCCGGATATTTTTTGAGTCTCCTGAGGCTCAGGAGACTTCAGGAGACAAATGAAGTCTTGCTGATGTTTCTCTTCGTAGCCGCACAACCATACTTTCCCTTTGTCTTCCCTTTGTCTCTCCTTTCTTCCGTGCTCTCTTTCTTTTGCATGTTTTTAGGGGACATTTCGCTTGTATCTTGTTAGGGGATAGGTCTTTTATGCCATGGTCTTTGACTGCACGCAACATTTTGTACCTAGAAATGAAATGACATGAGTTAAAAAAAAAATACATGTATGTACCTACATACCTACACCCACAGTATCCATACCTGCGTGATATACTACTAATTCCATGGAAGGGCGAGTAACGTTTTCGATCGCGGTACTCGTCAGACCTAGAAGTGTGTCGCATGGCAACGGCACATAAAGCCTTCGAAAATTAAAAACAAAGACTCAGAAAAACACCATAATAGAAGGTAGTTAACAACATCGAAACCACCCAAACACTTGTAAAAATTTGTGGGTAAATATCTCAAGAAGTAGTGGTGATAGCTTAGGCAGCAGAAACTGCCATACGAGTTTGCACGGGATTGACACTCTTCTAGGTCTGGCACAGTACCCGGTCTAATACGGCGACAACGCCCGTGGCTTGGCTGTCAGTGTCTGAACTCATCTTCAGTTCCACTCCTTCACACTCGTTGGTCATTAGGTACATCCCGCTACAGCTCCACCGGTTTCCCTCTAGCAAAAGCTTCCAGACTAACCAGCTACTCAGAGATGGGTAACCTCTGCGGAAAAGAATCCAGCTCCTCCACAGCCCCTACAGGCCGAGTGCTGGGCTCCGGGCCAGCTACTTTATCGAGCACAAAGGCACGCACACCAGCCGCCGCCGCCGCCGCGTCAAAACCAAAGAACCCACGGAAGCCAAAGGTGACGGGACCGGGTAGGACACTGGGGGATACCACTGGTGGCGGCCAGCAGTCTGCGGGGTCTGCAGATTCTCCCCCACAGCCGGATGCGAGGGCGGCGGCGGCATTAGCTGCAGAGGTATGATATTACATTATTTGCAATATTTATTGGTTGTGCAAAACTGATGGCGAGGCAGAAACGGCTCAACGATGCGCAGAAGGGCGGTAAGCTTGGCGCACAGCTGGACCAGGTGAAGAGAAAGACACAGAACCAGCATATACAAGACCTGGCAAAATCCAAGGGCGAGCAGGAGAGGCTGGTTTGGGATTAAGGCCCTGTGTACCTATGTACTTGGTTGCCTGATGCTCTTGCTTTTTTATGGGACATTAAGTTGCTCTCTGTATTGATGTATTTGAACTGTTGCTTGTGCTACGCTGTGCTTCTAGTGGCATTCCTTTCTCGGTAAGGGTCCTTTCTCTCTCTTTTGTTAGAATCAAATTATATATTCACTCCTCAGCGCGCGGTTGATTGTTGTTGTGTGTGTGTCACGTAGTTCCACTTGTATATATAAGTATATATGTGTGGTGTATGGTGTGTGCTATGTGGTGGCTGGAACAGGTTTTCATCACGATTGCCTCTAAGAGCTTAACAAAGTGGAGTTCCTGAAACTTCTACACTCTATGTCTATCAACAGTGCCTTCTCTTGCAAAAGAAGGCTTCCATTCCTCTTTTCTTGTTTTACTTTTGTGTGGTGTCGATCAGACCCCAATGTTTGAAATATATACAACTATAAGTCCCAACGTCCGCCCATTATGCTACGTCGGCCTTCATCGTAAAATTCCATTTCCGTCCGTTGTACTCCGTGTGATCCGGGACTCAAGTGACTTCACCAATGCCATGGTGCTCTTTACAAACTCTGAAAACGATGAGTCCGAAATCTCTGTAGGCGTCCGCAAAACACCTGTTTCCACCTCCTCTACCTGGTCATCTAGTTCCTTCACTTCTGCTACCGGCTCAACATCATTACCCTTCGTTGCTACCTCCTCCTCGCTGGTACCAACCTCCTCCTCCTCCCATTTTACACTTTCAGCCACAAGCTCCTTGACCTCGGCCTCACGTTCCATTCTCTGCCCTACTGCATCCTGTGCTCGCAGTACCTCCCCGCCTGTCTTGACATCAAGGACTCCTTCTGTTTCCGAGGCGGGTTTGCAGATCAGCTTCACCTCTGTCCTCTTTCCACCGCTTGCTCCGCCATCTATGACGGTATGTCTGAGCTGGAGCCCCTGCCAGTCAAAGTTCAGCTCTCTCTTGAACTCAAGTCCCACGAACAGATACTCCACATCCACCGTTGGCAGATCAGGCACATGCTGCATCATCCATTGCGGGACCGAGGCCTTGATCGTTGGTACCACTCTCAGTTTCGACTTCCCGCTCAGGTCGAGACTACTATTCTTCTTGAAGCACTCCAGCTCCTCGTTGGTGATACCTCCTACAGTCCGCTCATCCCCGGTTCCCAGTGTCAGCGGTACGTCCATGCGGCGAAGGAAGCGGAGATCGCATTGCCGGTTCGGCATGAGCATATCTGCTACTGATTCCGAGTTGCGGGCGATTAGTGTCGGCTGCAGGATGTGGCCGGTGTATCTGTCGATTGGGGCTGTCAGCTCAAGGATGGGGTACTGTTCGAATGTCGTTGGGAGTGACCAGGGCGATGCTGCGAATCGGGCCGAGAATGAATAAGTAATATCACCATCTACGAGTTTTGCCGCGTCGTCCTTATAAGCAGGCTTCGGGTCTTTCCTACTCACGGGCGCTTGTGCGATGAAGGAGACACCTGGGAACTCGTTGGAGAGTATGCGGGGGCGCTCATCTTTGATGAATTCCTCGAGGGTCTGTGGGGATTGTGGTGCAGCGTTTCCTTCCGAGTCGTGGAGGATACAGCCTAGAATTGCTTGGTATTCCGCAACCGGGCGCTCTCCAACTGCGACTTCTGCGATGGGGCTTTGGTCGAGGATTTGCCGGATGTTTTCGAGCGCGCCCAGGCTCCGCTCTCCCTTCATCTTGATGGTGTCCTGCTGCTCTGTCTCGTCGGGTTTGGGCTCTTCCTGTATGGCTGGGTTTGGCTTGGCCCGGACGTTTCTCCAACGGGCCCAGTCTCGGCCTCTGAATGCCCAAGGTAATGATGGGTCCTCTGAAAATGGATATAGAGCGCCCTTGGGGCTGTCATGATCCCTGGGGGCATTGTATACCAGAGAGTAGATTGACCGGATCTGCATGTTTAGAGAAGTGTAGAGTAATCGGCGCGCATCATCAATTGCTTGCCTTTCAGGTCCAAGTGCCATAACCCGGATCTGGTTTACCATTAACGAACCAAGCCGCAAAAAAGATACGGGGAATAACATACGGTAGTTTCGTCGACTTTCTCGATAAAAGTATGAGTAAGTCTGGCAATGGGCGTAACGTAGTCCTCTGCAAAGCTGCCGTACTTTGACGTCCAGGAAAGGTCAATGTCCTCTGTGATGATCATCTTGAGCATCTCGTCCATGGCAAAGGACAGGCGCTCAATATTGGCCAGTGAACCACGGAATTGCATCGTCGACTTTGCAACATTGACCGTGATCCTCGTCATGAAATTCTGGGCCCAGCTCCTCAAGACATGACCATCTATTTATCACCCCGATAGCATCATTAGCCAACCTCAAAATGTCATACCCATCCCGTCTCACCCCCCATCCCAACACAAAAAGTAATAAAAAAAGCAACGTGCGCCGTACCTTCACCGATCATAAAGAACAGATCCCTCTTCCTGCTTGCAATCTCCCTCGTGATGAGCACGTCCTCCCTCTGGGCAATCTCATCAGTCACCTCAATTCCCCAAAGACCCCTCAGGATCATATTGAGCACCTGCGCCTTCTTCGCCGTCTTGCGCAACGGCACAATAGCCTTCTCCGGTGCCCTGCTCACAAATTCGCTGTAGTACTCCCATAACTGCGGGCGCAGGAAAGCGTTGTCGAGCTCCTCGACCATCTGATTATACCGCTCGCGCGACACCCGCAGCATTTCGGGCTTGTACAGCGAGATCTCCATCTGCGTAGCATCGAGCATGCCGCCGGGGTGCTCGAAGGTCAGGAGGTTACGTGCGCCGCTCTCGAGATTGCTGTCGTCGAGGACTTCTGTCTTTCGCGGGGGGTTGAGCGGCTTCCAGGGGGCAGGCGGCATCAGCACGATGAGTTCTCGTTCGGCATGGGACGGGGAGGTTGTGGAGAAGTTACTGGCTGCCCGAGGGGTGTTAGTTAGGCGGAGGGTGGGGGAAGCCTGCCGGGGAAGAAGGAGCTTGGGACGGGGAAGAGAGTATCTGAATTGGCAGCGGAGGCATATTGCAAGTGATAGTGACGGTGGGCGTGGCATTTGAGGGGGGGAGGGGGAGGGGAGGGGGAGGTTCGTGGGGGGGTGGAGGCGAATATTTACTGGGTGGGCAGCTGGTTGGTAAGTTTTTTTTGGATGTACGACGAGGGAAAATTTGAGCCGCCTGGCTTGGCTGCGTGTAGTTCAGGTCACGTGAGATGATAGTGGGGGTTGAGTATTGGGATCCGAGGGTCGAGTGATGGGGTGTGAAGGGGTGATAGTTGGTGATAGTTGGTGTATTTGGTGCATATATGTACTTACAAGTAAGTATGTGTTTTGTGTCTGTGGGTGGGTACTTAGACGAGACGAAGTTGTCATATCTGGTAATGAATTTAATTCTTCTAGGTTCATTGGCTTGCGATTTTCTCCTTCCATCCCTGATCTGCTATTTCTCTGAAAATACAGCCCCTACTTACATTATACATGTATTCTTGACCCCTACATATAGCACCCGATACATGTAGCTACATGTAGGAAGCGTCTATAAGGCTAACACCCTCTACCCCAAACACGCCCCATCTACCAACGCTCTCTCCGTACCTGTCGTTCAGTACCTCGGTCACCCAGTGGTCCCCCCTATCACCTCCTTTCATCTCCTCAAGGTTCCCCCGCTGTTTAACGTCCCCCGATTCTGTGCTAGCAACTGCATTTGGTTGAGGCTGCTTTACCAGTAAAACCGATAAATCCACATACTCCGCATAAACAGGTCCTAGTGCAGGCTTGACTCCGGTGTATGCATGGAATCTGCTTGGTTGCAGCTCATGACCACGAACATAAACGTCAGAATCATCATATTGGGCGGGGATTACATCATTCAATAGCAAGAGACATATTTCCCTATCCATCGCAAGGAAGTTGAACGTGCGGTAGAAGTCTACAAACAATGCCACAGTAGCTGAGTGATGTCAGTAGCAGAGAGACTGGCCGGCAGAAGTTGTATATGGTTTGACATACCCTCAGGCTTCTCCGACTGGTGCCACTTATCCTCCCCTTCGTAGGGGTTCCTCTTAAAACCGCGAGGGTTGAAGCGGGGCGCAAACTTTAGGCCTGAAAGGAGGTGGGAGATAGTATCGACTACCACTACCACTGCTACGCCTCCGCCTCCTCCCTGTCCCCCTCCTTCTGGTGTTTGCTCAGGACTGGTATGTTTTTCAGCTTCCTCCTCCGTTGCTGCTTTTTGCAGTTTGACCTTCTCCTGTTTCTTGTCATCCTCCTCGTCGTCGTCCCAGTCGTCCCGTTCTTCCCCTTGGCTATCCTGGATGATCTTTTCTTGCTTCTCCTGTTGGAGCAGTTTTTCGTCATCGATATCATCCTGGCTATCATTGACTATCCTCTCCACCTCACTCATCCGCATTACCGTTTCTTCCATATCTGTACCCGCCTCAGCTTCATCACCCAACCTACCCTTGATTTCTTCTAGCACTTCGAGCAAACCCTGCATATCTACTATTCTATAGATCTGCACGCGATCCAGCACACTGCTCACCGTTTTTTTCAATCCAGTCTCTCCTTCTAGCCGAGCCTTGATAACCTCCCCCAGCCTTGCAGGAGAAAACACACCCTCAGCATCAACCCACACAGCGTGCGCATGCGGCTTTGCCAGCAGATGCGAAGCTACCGTATGCATTGCTAGCAGCGATCGTTCTACGCTATGGGCGCTGGAGAGCGAAGTTATGCGTTGATATGGGAAGCCACCGTGGAGGGCTATATCGATGGAGGCGCATGAAGTCGGGAGGAGAAGTTCTTGAGAGTGCTCTGCCAGGCGAGGGTACCCTGTATACTCCTCAACATCTATACATGTAGGCAAGAGGCTAGGCGAGCCGGGCGGGGTTTGGATCGTGAGAAGGGACAGTGCAATGATTGGGGGTGCCGGTTTGGCAACCCCCCTGCTCGTATTCTGACTTTACTCCGGTTACCGTGAGTTCTCTACACTGCGAAATATCTAGCAAGGTAATGTAATATGCGTACTTGCCAACCCCCAGCCCATCAAGCGATTCATGAAGTTCGTTGGTCGGCATGCTTTGGAACGTTATTATCACAGCATCAGTTTGCATGTTCCCGAGCGAGCCAACCCCCACCCCCTCCACCACCTCCTCCCCTACTCACCCCGTAGACGGATATTTGTGAGAGAGAAACGCCTTGTATCCCGGTAACCAGAGCTTGTTTGCATGCCTTGTGGACTAGGGTATCTAAGTGCACATGCAAGATTGGCGTGAGCCGAGATGCCAAGCGATGGTGGTTGTTTGTACCATAAAGGCAAGGATTTGGGGGAGTGGTACAGTAGGTACATGTATGCATACATGTACTTCGGGTGTAGAGGTAAGTGAGAAGACACCCTTCACGCAAACTTGGCAGCTTGGTGTCTTCTCACTTACCCCTACACCCGAAGTACATAGTAGGCGAGTGATCTAGCGGTGATTCTGACCGACCGACCGACCGACCGACCGAACGAACCCTCGACCTCCATCTCCTATTTATCCCTTCACGGCACCATACAAGTTGATATTATATGAACGCGTAATAATTATATTGCATACTCACAGCAATTTAAAGACTCTCTACCCCCACACTCTGCACAATGAAATTGGCTACTCTAAATATAGAGCATCGAGCTGATGTACATCTGAGCGTGTCCAAACAAAAATTATAGTACCAAAACAGAGTGCCACCAGCTTCATTACTACATGTAGTAATCAGCTACAACTAGTAAAAGTACCTGCCTTCCTGCCTACATGCTTAGATGCTGTTATCCACAACCTCCACTACTACCTGAAACACGTCTAATCACTCGGCTCAACTATTGGAAGGGGGCGGAAAGTCCCGTCTCGGTGGCAGGGTTACATACGTCAGAGCCTCACAGAGCCCATCAAGCCCTCCCCTTTCATAACTACATACTTTGTCTGTGTACTAATATCTAGATAAATAGATCACTGGTTTGGGGGGTATCAGCTCTCGGTCGGCGGCGGTGGGTTTTGAATAGATCACACGAGATGTAAGTAACTTAGTCAGTAAGTCTGAACAAAGTCAGTGAGTGATTGATTTCAGTCGGTGGTGAGACACAGAAACGCCTTTCATGTGCTCGTGCGTGCGTCTGAAAATTGTTGCCATCTGCAAAGCAAAGGAGAAGAGGGAAAGATTTACCCTAAAAACGCCTCTCCGCGCCAGGGAGAGAGGAGGGGACATACATAAAAAAGACCCTTTTGCCCTTTGTCCAGCAACCCCTCCCCCTTCTCCCCCCCTCCGCCCTAAAGCTAAATCACACGTTAGATTTCCTCCGAAGGTTCCTCGTAAAAAAAAAAAAAAAAACCAAAACTCAAACAGCCATGACAACGCTTGCTACTGCGACGTCGTCTTCGTCTTCGTTTACAGCTTCATCCTCGGGAAAGCAGTTAAACGGCCAGGCCAGCGAGATCAGGCCGAGGCCGCCATTTAATCACCTCCCTACCCCCACGGAGGGGAATGGACATCTGAAGGCTGCTCGAGTCGAGAGCGATAACACATCCTCTATCTCCAGGTTAGCTTATCTAATTCGACCTCTGTCCTCTACAAAACCCCCCATCCCTCCCTCTGTGAAACAAGTTGAAAAGAGGTCATTTTCTCATATGAATGATTGCGGTGATATAGTGGCCGTAGTACGCCTGTCCCCGAGGATGCGCCCCCATCTGCCCACTCAATTCAGCACGCCCGCCGCGAGAAGCGGCGACGAATGTTCCCGACGGTCGCCTACGAGTCGCGCGTGTCCCACTTCGACCCCCAGAGCCAGTACCACGATTTCCGAGGCTTTTTTGCCCTCTTCTGGATCGGAATCTTCATTATGGTCCTGAACACGGCGCTGCGGAACTACAGGGACACGGGGAAGGTCCTGAGGACGAGCATCTTTAGCTTGTTCTATGCTGCGCCGGCAGAGCTGGCGATAGCCGATTTGGCGATGGCATGCAGCACAGTTATCTGCTTGCCGCTGCAGAAGATGTTTGCGAGAAACTTTGTTAGTTGGGAGAAGGAGGGGTATTTGTTGCAGCATCTGATACAGAGTCTTTGGTTGGGTGTCTGGGTGTATTTGCCGTTTCACTTGAGGTGGCAGTGGTGGGTTCCATTCCCGGAGGTGCTCGAGAGGGGGTGCTGGAAGGGGAAACGTAGCTGATGGCGGATGCGATAGGACTCATCAAGTGTTCTTTACACTACATGCCCTTACTTTACTCATGAAGGTACTCTTATTTTCTCTCCCTCGGCTCAATGGCATCAGCTCATCTCTCTAGATCCACTCCTATTCGTTCTACTGTGGCCATCTCTCGGACTGCCACAAACAACTCAAATCGCTCGACTCCAACAACACAACAGCTGAATCAGACTCCGATGCCGACCTCCGCGAAAAGCTTGCTTTCGAGCTCACTTGCCCCGCCGGGAAGGTTACATACCCGCAAAATTTGACTCTCATCAACTTCCTCGACTACCTCCTCTGCCCGACGCTCTGCTATGAGATGAGCTACCCCCGCGTTGACCACATCCGCTGGGCCAAGGTCGCCGAGAAAGCAGCAGCAGTCTTTGGTTGCGTGTTTGTCCTTACTGTAACCTCGGAAGAATTCATTCTTCCAGTCATGACCGAAGCGGCCCTCCGCCTCGAGAGCGTTCAGTCATGGGCCGAGATGGGGCTCGTACTCTTGGAGAGTATCAGTCTCCTCCTCTTCCCATACATGATCACTTTCCTCCTCGTCTTCCTCGTCATCTTCGAGTACGTCCTTGGCGCCTTTGCCGAGATAACCTGCTTCGCTGACCGCCACTTCTACGCCGACTGGTGGAACTCTACGAACTGGCTCGAGTTCTCGAGGGAGTGGAATATTCCCGTACACAGGTTCCTCCAGCGCCATGTGTATGGTGCGTCGCGGAAACATACGTCGAGAAGTGTGGCCACGCTGGTGACATTCCTAACCAGTGCGTTAGCGCACGAGTTAGTGCTATTCTGTATCACGAAGAAGCTAAGGGGGTATGGATTTGTGTGCCAGATGCTGCAGCTGCCGATTATTGCGGTGCAGAGGACGAAGTTTATCCAGAGTTTCCACACACTGAATAATATCATGTTTTGGTGTAGTATGATTTGGGGACTAGCAATGGTAAACGATACTCTAGTTGAACCTTGACGAGCTCTTGCTAACTATAGATATAGATCAGTGCCTTGTATGTCCTTATCTAAACCCTCCGCTTCCCTGTTTGGGGGATCAGGTTAGTGCGGGCACTAGATATTTTATTTTATTTTATTTTCTTTCTTCTTTTCTTAGTGCCTACATCTGAGTTATTTGATTAGTTAGATGGCGGATGTATGATTATTAGATGTGTAGATTTTTGTTTTGTTTTACTGGCGTCCTTTCTTTTTTAGTATTCTATCGTTGTGCAGTTTTTACCACAAAGGCGTTTTGCGAATATCATCATCGATAATTTGTAGGTACTGCCGGATTACAAAAATAACTACGCACCCCGATTTGTATGGAAAAACAACTTCATCTGAGGGTATATTGTCCAGATATACCACCATAAAGTTCGTTACATCAATACACTATCTTTAGATTGCTACTTTAGGAACACAACCATATACTTATCACAACTACATCTCATGGTTGTGGAGTTTTCAAACTGAGCCTTTTTTGTTAGTAACCCACATAGCAACCATACAAAGCTCAACAACTTTAATTTGGCGGTGCGTAACATCACAAATACATAAGGTACTAGTAGTATAACCACATATCAATAATTCCCGAGTTTGCGAGTTGTAGTACTCCTAGCATGAATTTAGAGTGGAATTTGTAGAGAAGATGCCCTCAAAAAACATATAAATTGAGGTGCGTAGTTACTTTTTTTGTAACCCGGCAATACATGTAGGTACATGGCGGTAGTAAGTAAGTAAGTATGGACCTGTTTCAACGAGTGCGATAAAGAGTAGAAATATTCTGTATATATATGTTAGAACTCCTCGATAGGACCTGTTTGACTGCTGGCGGGCGTTTATTCGTGATGTCAAACTCAACAACATTGGTTATACCTTTACCAGGCCAGGGTCTGCGAACTACTACATGTAGGTACAGCGATGGGGAAAATTATTATAGAAACAGGGGCCTAAAAACAGGGTTTAGGTGGCTGCCCCAGCCAATAGGACTCGACAATAATTTTCCCATCGATCGCTGTATAGTCGCGACTGTACTCAGGGTGTCGGAAAGTAATACACATTTGATAATTTATCAATCACTAGAGGGTTACATACACATGCGATTATTTCATGAGCGTTGAGATACATATTGTGACCAGGAACTAAAAAAACAGAGTCTGTTATCAATTCTTTTCTGTGACCTTTACCACTCATTTTTACCTTGAAGTGACTTATTCCCTATAAAATCTCTAAATACATTCCAGGTAATAATAGAGGGAATATATACTCAAAACTCCACCTAGAAAGTGTTTTTAGTTGGTGTATTTGGTTGTTAAGTCAAAATGTGCATCACTTTCAAGTGTCCGCCCTACTTGGTACTCGAGGGTTAAGTACAGTACCAAAAAGAGGGGTGGGATCACTACGGTATTCTCGTTGATACGCTAGCAATGCGGTATTTGTACGGTATTTGTACGGTACTCTTCTTCTAATGCCGATTTAATTCGGTATTTGTCATACTGTATGCGTACCTCTGTATGTTCGATTTCACTCGGGCCAATACATATAGTTGGAACAGAAAAACATGAATCCATCAATCAGTCGACCAGTTGAACAGAAAGACCATGTTTGCCATAGTCCCATGGGTTGGATGTAAATTATGTAATAAATGACTTATAAACAAAAACTGAAATAGCACCGGGAATGATCGAGTGCTATTTGATGATGTAATTACCACTGGTTTCATGAGGACTGAACATATGATACAATGCCGTCAAAGTTGGTCAAATCGAGGCTATATACCGATTGACGACTTTCTATGGTGTCTTAGCAGATATATCGCACCTTCCCGGTGTTTCAATCGACATTCACACAAAATGCACACAGACCAATCGTGCCCATTACCCGTAGTAAGCACTCATGTTGCTATCAAGAATGATCAACATAAAAACAGAAGCTGGGGCAGGGCCAGGATGCCGGGCCAAGTAGTAGCCCCCAACAGTCTCAGTCGTGAGCTAAGTTTAGAGGACTCAGTCTAGAACCTAGACCGACTACTGCACCATTCAACTAGCATATGTGGTCAAAGATATCTGGCACTGATAGGTCAATAAACCGTGGCTTAATCACTAGCTCATTTGAGAGGCGCCATGTATCTCGCGGAATTGACTGGAGTGTAGGCATCATTCACTAGAGGAGTTACCCCGATAGTAGTATGGAATAATAGGCTACAAGTACTGAAGCAGGAAACCCCGCATTATGACGTAAAATATGATGTCTGCCTGTCCTAGATCCAGCTAATAGATGACGCAGGGCAGGGAAAGTAAGGCTTCTTCAAATTGACTTTTATTCAACTTTTCCCCAATACCCTTAAAACTCAAGATTTCCACCCTAAAGAAAAAAAAAAAAAAGAAACAACCAAAGAATTGAATTTTCACAAAAAGAAAATTGATTTCATCTTGGTATGTTATCAATTCATACTAATATTTTGTAGCCCTTTCCAGGGCAATGGGGTGGGTAAGTTTAAGCCCCCAAGCTTGGGAAAGCACTGGTGTCGTCAAGGTTAGGGGTCCCAGTGTTGCTTCTTCCACTGCGGTAGTCACCACGACGGTCACCGCTACGGTCACCACCGCGGTCACCGCCACGAGAACCTCTCTCACCACGACCACGGCCCCCCCTGTCGCCGCCGCGTCCGCGGCCACGAGGTCCACCACGTCCAGCATCTCTGGGTTCGACATAACGAGGCTCAATATCAAGAATCTGCTTGGTCTTGCGCTCCCGGTTCCTTGTCTTATCTCTGGATTCACCGACGAAGTAGGCACCCTCCTCGCCCTCCTTGCGGGACAGTTCCTTGGCAGCAGCCCACTTCTTGTCGTTACCACCCTCGTTGGGGCGGCGAATCTCGGTAGGGGGACCTAGGTCAGCTTGACGTTGGGCGAGTTCGGCGAGGTACTCGTCATAGGTCTTGTGGACCTCCTCGGGCTCGTCGGCGGCCTCTGCGGTGGCTTCGCCTTCGGCGGCAGCGGGGTCTTCGAAGGCGGGGGCGGCGTTGGGGTCGGCGGAATCGGTACCGGCAGCATCCTTCTGTGCAAGTTCGACGCCAGCAAGCTCATCATCCCATTCCTTTGTACCCTTGTTGGCACCCCACCCCTGACCTACTTGCTTCTCGGTATCACTGGGAATGACCAAGTCAGGGTCAATGACTAAAAAATAGGATTTGGAGAGTTTCCAGATAACATACACTCTGCCGGTTTGGCTGTGGCGGTCAAACTGGCGGCGGCCTCCGCGTCCACGGGTACCGCCCTGGGGAGTATTGTTGTCCTCGTCAGTGTTTTTGGCGAGGTTGTTCTGGCGTCCAGCCTCACGATCACGGAATGCTTAAATAAAACCAGGATGTTAGAATTATTATGAAGCTATGGTAAGACGTGACCAAATAAGATAAAGAATGCCTCTAGATGGAATCAATTCCTTGTGGATCGTACTAACCTCCGTCGTTTCCGCTACGGCCTCTTCCCTTGTAGGTACCACGGGCTTGTGAGCCACTGACTGCTGTGTCCACGGCAGGGGCAGGCTTCTCGTCTCTCTTCTTAGAAGTGGTGGTGTTCTTGATTACCTGCCTTGGAACAGGTGGGGGTGGAGCATCGGGATCCTCGATGTCGTTTCCTGCAGTTTAGAGTGGGGAAGTAAGTAAACATAGGTATAAAAAAGTCAGGGAAGCGGGGTATTTTCTAGCAAATTGAAAAACATATTCATCGCCTGAGAAGTCGATGGAAATCAAGAGGGAGATATCAAAGTTTGCTGTAATGAGGCATACCAAGGAGGTCAAACAGGTTCTATTAAAGAAACAGGGAGGTTAGTCATGATGAGTAGACCGGAAAAATATTGGGAACAGAAGAAAACCTTAGAAGCTACGGAGGCAGACATGGTGCCTGCTTTCTCCTTCTGTCTTTGAGAGACGCCCTGATTGGTTTCTTTTCTATAGGAGTAGTTGAAGTTTGTTGGTTCACTCAGGGAGTGAGGGAAAGGAGATGTGAGAGGGAGAGAGGGTGGAGGAGGGGAAATAATTTCCTGGGTGGGGCACAAACAATTAGTGACGACGCTGCAAGTTGGAGGCCACAGAAACTTTTGGCGGGCTAAGCAACAATTAAGCTCAGTAAACCCACGCAATTGAGTAGATTAGGCTCAAAAGAGTTTTTTGCTTACAATTTCCCTGCAAACTCAATTCGCCGACCTGATTTTTTTCACAAATAATCTAATCTCTAGGAGTCCCAGTGTTCGTGAAACTTTCGTCATGAGAGACTGCTGTTGCGGGGGGTTAGCCCTACTCCCTACAGATGATCGCCGTCGAACGAATTCGGTCCGATTAGATAAGCAACTACTCTTCATGATCTGTCATGTGACCCGAATTTTTACATCGAAGGTGTCTTTACTACATGTACTTAAATAAACCACCTTGAGGCTACCTCAGCCTGTAGGTATTGCGCTGCTCAAAATGTTAGGCGCTTTGGGTCGGGAGCCGGAAAAAAACCTAAGTGCAAAATTAAGCGCACGTTTTGATTGGCCTAGGTACATGTAGGCACCTAGACACAGAGGGGGGGACAGTAATTACTTGGCATGATTTCGCCAAGATAGCGCATTTATGCCAAGATATCAACCATGAACAATGGTGAATTCCAAATTAGGTAATTCCGAACTCCGTTATTCCTAGTTAGGTAATAGTTGGCCGGGAAAGGTACATGTAGTTTATCAGTGACATTCAATCACCCTCTCACCAAAAACCCAACTTTGAGAAATTCAATAGCTCAACAACCATAACAAAAAAAATTAACCAGGCTCTGTTACAGTGCTATTCACCTCTTTCTGCATCACCCTACAGAACTGTTTTAATTTTAGTGTGTTGTGGTGGTTGGTCATTAACTCTCAAAGTTCGGCAACTTTGACACTCTGGCCCAAGGTGTCGCCTTGAACCGGAGTGGTTTCGGGGGTCAACTTCAACCGCTAGTGACTTTCCCCAACCACACCCTAATTTATTTTTCTCTCTGTTATTTGATAGTTCTACCGCTTCTCTACAACATGACAGAGCCGGATTAATTTTGTCTTTTGTTGTGGTGGAGCTAAAAGTTGGGTTTTTGGTGGGGGACCCAGCTAATATCGCGCCCATAATTGCCCATTTGGGGCATCTAAATTAACCGATTAGGAAGAGCTGTATCTGGATTTGGCGGAAAGTTCTCCAAGAGGCTTCTCTTGGCAAACTACTGGCGGTAAAATGGTTAAACAATTACCCGATTGGGAAATTGATCGTCAGAAACCAGTCGCGCTGGTTCAAGGCGTCCCCAACCATAGTATGTAGAGTAGAGAGGGATTTGGACTGCTTCAAATGGGAAGTATGATTAGTGAATAGAGTAGTAGATTGATTATTAACTCCTATGATGATTATCCAAAGTGGATATCGTCTTTACTTTTATAGAAAACGAAATAAAGAAAAATATCTAAATACGGAAAGAGATGGCCATAAAGAGAAACAAAGAAAAGCATCATCCCGATAGGGAAACAAGAGACTGAATAGAGAAATAAAGAAATAAAGAAACAGCTGATTCGTCAGCTTCTTTATCTGGAGCGTAATCTAGCAGAGAGTACTCGGAACAGGTAAGAAGAACCTGAAAATGACTTTTAATGGTAACAATCTCTAATTTGCTACTAGAGATAAACTACACCAGGTTAGGCCCTACTTTGCAGCTTGCATTTTCAGGTTCCTATTACCTGACTCAGTATACACCTACTCCACATGAATTCACCTGGGTCGGCAAGTCATATTTCTCGCGAGCAGATGGTCCTGGACTGGCAATGCACCCGGGCCAGATCGCCCTGTGATGGTTCCGAATGATGAAATTCTGCGCCACCTTTTTGCGGGGGAAGCACTTTCAGCCGGTGGCCTCTGAGCTTTGTATTGGTTCTCGGCGGTTTGGTGGGACAACAACATGGCTGTGAAATCCCACGAGGACAGGTACATACATTTATGTACAATAAGTAGTTAGTCTCGCTGAAGACGCTAGACCTAAAAGCTCGACAATGATCTCCGACTGCCTTTTTGCGAAATGTCATAGGAAAGGAGAGTATAGCAAATGAAGAATAGAGCTTAGTCTCTTGTGCACAGTGCACGGGCAACACCCCTGACATCTAAGGGAGTTTGGGCTTGTGAATAAAAGAGTATGTGGGTAGATGCTTTTTTTTTTTTTAAATCAACTGTATTTGTTTAAGGTACAAAACACGGCGTGCAGTATAAACTATGGCCTGCTGTTTTGGCGTGTATTTAGTTGGACGTGTCTATGGTTGGTGGTGGTGGAATGTTTGCTAGTGGTAGTGGTGGTGGTGTGAATTATTTGAGGAGGTGGCTGGTTGGGCACGAGAATGATTTCTTGACTTGGTACGGAGGCATAATAGTTTTCCATTGGCGGCAGAACATGAAGATCTGGGCATCTGTGTGTGTTCAGGTCGTGTGGGAGGGTGCAGATGGCGCAAGCGATTTTATTCTTGCAGGCTTGTGTGGGGTGGCCAAATTGGCAGCAGTTGCGGCATTGGGTTTTGGTAGTGGCGGTCCACATAGGTATACAATGACGTGGGTGTGAGAAAAGGCGGATGGTGGGACCAAAGGTCACAGCGTCTTCTGCCTTTACAGAGATGACGATAGTGGAGGTGGCTTTGGGTGGTGGGGTCTCGATTGAGGAAGCGGACTGATCTGGGGTGACGCTTGTGGCGAGGGAGATGCTCTCTGGGAAGGAGCTCTGTAGAGCGTCTTCGTCCTGAAGGTCGAAGAGGGGGATGCCATGGATGGCAAGATCGACGTCTGTGGGGGCGAGGCGGAGGTTGGTGAGGGGGTTTTCAGGTGTGTTGACCTGTTGGTTGATGAGGACTGTCATGGCCTCGAAAAGGGGACATAGACAGTGGCGTTGACGGTGGAGGGGGCGAGGAGGGTGACGGTGCCTCTGGCGTTGACAGAGGTGGAGAGGCGTGATTAAATGGTAGTTCTTCTTCAAGTTGGTCGAGAGTTTGGGAGGTGATGGCGGTGAGAACTGTCGAGATGGGAGCGTGGTTTGTAAAGAAGCACCATTCGGTCAGTAGTCTTCTCCTTCGAGCTTTTTTGGGCATTCTTTTTCTGATTGCTTTTGTCTTTTTGAGTTGTTTGGGCGTCTTTACGGCCGCTGCATATGATTTTGTTGAGAGTGAGCGGGTGGTTGTTGTTGTGACGGGTGGGAGAGAGTGGTTGCGATGATGACAGGCGGTTGGGGGGTGGGGAATGAGGGTATGGGCCTCGATGCTTCCAGTGAAGGCGCTTTCAAGGGTGGCTAGCTTTTTGGGTGAGGAGGAGATGGACGTCAGATCTGTCGGTGCGTCTTGCGTTTGGTTGCGTTGATGTCGATCTGTGATTTTTAGGGAATCGATGATGAGTTTTAGTTGATCGCGATCGTCGGTGTGAGGATGAGTTTGGTGGTGTCGGGGACGTCAGTTCTAGGAAAGACGCTGCTGATTGCGTCTCCGATGAGGTATGCGTTGGGGGTGTCGGAGTCAGTGATTCTGTTCCCGGCGATATCGATGTGGAGGGCCTGGACGACGCCCTGTAGGGTGAGGTTGTTGAAACCAGACATGTTGAAGCTGAAGTTAGGGAAGGTTTTTGGTGTGGTGATGTGGTTGCCACACAAGGGTTTGGTGGTTGATTTCAAAAATCAGGGAGGAAGAAGGGAAGGAGCTGTATGTAGGTAGATGTACTTGTAGGTATAATATACACCTTGGATAAGCTCATTAGAGGGAAGTGGAATAGTTTGTGTTTTTGTAACCAGCCAGTGATCAAGTATTTTACTCCTTTCCCCTTTGATGCTCAATTTATGTATCAGTATCATCTGTATTCACAGTCAAAACGGGCGTTTAATAGACCCTGATAAGTTCTTGTTAGTCCTTGAGCTTTTTATTTAGCTACTCGACCAGGAGTAAGAGGGTGTGCCGCAGGGACTGCTACATACTTGTATACCTTAAGTAGCTCATCATATTCCCCAAGGCCTTCAAAAAGCCTGCGGAGAGGTGGAGAAGTGCAGAGTAACAGGCCTGTTCACTCGCTCTTTCACTGAAACCTCGGTAGCTCCCTCAATTTGCGCTTCAACTAGCAACGGTAAGGGCCGGACAATCCCAAGCAACCTATTTCATTTTTCTGGGCAGGGTCTGTCAGGTGCCCTTGAAACCGTTCCCCTTTCCCTCCCCCTCTTAACCTGAGCAAGTACTCCACACTGCTTGGATCATCACCGTCTCTGTCTTGCAAGTCGAATTGCGGGCAAAAGATACCTAGGAAGCTGATCCTGGTGAGGCAAAAAAGGAAGAAGGTACACACAGTAACCGACTAGGGCAGGCAAACAGAATTTGTTGAGATCATCATTACTGGCATTCAATACTTAATAACAACATCTGTCTATTGGAAAGGAAAGGAAAGGAGGCAATCCAACCGCCACAGCACACCCTTCCCACAATCCCTCATCCTACCTATTATTCATTTATCAGGTGTCCCACCCCTCGCTGCTTTCTCTCCACCCATCCACAACCTCCCACCTTCTCTCAACCCCCCCCCCCCCCAATCTCTCTCTTCGCCAAACCCCGTCCAGCTGTTCGACATTCTCTGGGTTCCTTCACCCTCGTCATAGTTGCTCTGTATCTAACGGCCAACCGCCCTCCTGCTTTCTTTCTTTCTCCTTACTCCTATAGTTACTACTACCGCTACCATTACCGCTGCTCCTCTGCCTACCATTGCCGCGTCACATCCCTCCAGCCTCCTGCGCGACTCCGAAATCAATCAAAGCAATCAATATCTTAGAGATCGGCCAATCTTTCGCTGTCCCGAGCGTACCCCCTTCTCATCCACAACTCTACCCAATACCTACATGTCGCTCGTACAGCCCCCTGTCCCAGGTTCGTTATCTATTCCTCCCTAAATCCTGTTATTTTCTGCCGCACCATCAAGAATCTCAAGTGCTATACGCAACCCTTGACCCATTACCCCTCGCCATACAGGACCGTGTGCTGACCGATGCCCCCCATATTTTGTTTAAAACGTCGATAGAGCGCCGCCCTTCTGTTACAATGGAGCTAGGGACCAACAATCCATTTCGCCAAAGACTTTCAACACCCTCCTCTCCCGGTGTCACCGACCCTTTCAATTTCGGTACTACAGGTGGCAGGCCACAGTCTAAAAACCCTTTTCTTGACGTATTTGACGACGATAACGATCTGGGTCCATGGCCTACTGACCGACCCAGCGCCCATAAATCCAATTCATTTGACGCAACTTCTGCCACCAGACCTCAGCTTTCTCCACAGCTTTTAGGCGCTGCGGCAGAGCTTTTTGTATAACCCCACCCCCTTCCTATTAATACTAGCTGTAAGAGGGCAAACTACTGACATGTTAATAGGAAAACCTTACTGTTACAGATCACTCTCAAGACCCTTTCCAAAGTATGGATCAAGACAGAAGCAGGATGCCCCCACCCCGTGGACACCAGTCAAATGGTTCAAGGTCTCGACCGCCACCACCACCGCCATATGAGCACCATCATTCACGATCTTCCGACGATAACTCACAATTGATCCCGATCGATCCATTTCCTTCAAACAGCGGACAACAGAGACAGCCCCGTCGTCCTCCGCCTAGCGGTCGCCCTCCAAATGGTGATAGGTTTCGGGAATCTGATCGCGACCGCGACGCCAGAAGGCGACCTAGACGCAACTCAGATTCATCTGTTATGGATGTACATGACGCTGAGAAGGAACGGGAAAGAAACGAACGACGCCGTCGGGAGCAGCGCCTGAAAGCTGAGAACGGCTCAGGACTTGGCTCTCGATCTAAGGGTAAGGACGAAGGGACACGAAGGGATAGGAAGAAAGGCTCGGCTTTAGATGTCATTGACAAACTTGATGTAACCGGAATTTATGGTACCGGATGTGAGTTAGGTTCGTTGCTTCTTATCCGAGATATTCTAACGATTTAGCCTTAGTATTCCACCACGATGGCCCATTTGACGCATGCAACCCCCACCGTAACAAAAAAACTCACAAACTGGCACCTGTACATGCCTTCCCAGCAGATTCAGCAAACAATGCGCTCTCAGGATTTGGGCCGGTCAGTCTTAAGGCCGACCACTCACATCTCTTTGGGAATCGTCACGAGGAAGCTTTCCACGACTTCACGGGAAATGGAAGACGCGACTCGGCCTCTGGAAGGCTAGATTCTCGGCCATCAGGTGCTCGAGCAGCATCATTCGATCCCAAAGCATCTGAAACCATTCACGGTGATGAGACAGTTGGTCTCGGCACTTCGACATTTTTGGATGGAGCACCAGCATCTAAGGTAGCGATGGAGCGGACCATGTCTGAATCAAACGATGACCGGCCTCGGTCTTCAAACGGTGGGAGTGGAGGTGGCCTCCAACGAAAGAAGTCCTTGGCACAAAAGATTCGATCCATCAGTCAAAACAGAACCAATATGGGTGATGGCCCCGTCAGCTCTGGACACCGCCGCCCCCCGCCCCCAGGAAGGTCTCCAACGGAAGCGAGGTACTCACCCACTACCCCTAGTAGTGCAACACCCGGCAAAAACGACCGCAATCCTTTTTTCACAGAGTATGAAAGCGCGTATGACAAGAAGAGCGAGGCTATTGCAGAGACCAGAGGTGAGAGGGCGCCGAGTTCGCCAAAGAAACCAGCCAGGGTAGGAACTGGGGATAAAGGGAGCGAAAACGGGCTCTTAAAGCGAGTCAGGAGTTTGTCGAAGTCCAAGAGGCGGAACGAATAGCATAGGCCCATGCGGGTTTATGAATCCAGTCGTGGGTTATCAAGAGTTGCAATCGTGTTAGTGTCGTGGGAGGGGGTAAACTACGGCATGGCTTAGTTTCTTATAATTTTCCTTTAAAGTTCTATCCCCTTCGCTTTTCCATTGGTATAGTGTAGGATTGCATAGTGCTTTGTGAGTAGGGCATGGGGGCAAAAAATAACCAATTCCCCTGATCTATTGTTTTGTGAGATTGATATGAACACATATTCCGCTGGTCGTGGGTCATGTTGGTTGATCGGAAAAGCTTGAAAGTTTAAACCGGGTCACTTTTACGAATTTTCGGAAACTTTTGTGGTTCTTGGGAAGTCATGCTCGTTGTCTTGTCCTTTTTCTATTTTTTATTCCCGGCTATTGAAATACTCGGGGTCGGTTTGCTGCTTGGTTTGTTTGGCCTTTGCGTTGATTTTTCACGGCTACCTTAAAGTTGTTACCCAGACGAACGATAGCCGCAGGTTTTGGGTTCTACATAAGCCTGGGTGTCATTGATTGTTACCTTATTACATGCTTGTTTTAAATCCTATTCCCTCAATACCCTGCTTCTTGTTCATTTCATTTCATTTTTTTTTTTTCCCTTTTTCATTTTTTTTTTTCCCTTTTTCATTTTTTCTATTTTCTCTTCACGTGTCATACATAATGGGTGTTTGAACATTAATTCCCTTCTCGCAATTGTTGCACCCGGGGTCTCCTCACTACCAAGTACAGTACGCGCTGTGGTATACTATAGTTTTCTGTATATGTATTTGATATTTAAGTCTTCATAAACATGGGTACCTATCACTATGATATGGCCGTGTTGTCTGTTGCTTGCACGATGACCAATTTGGACAGCACTTCTCGAAACGCTTGAAGCACCTAGGGGATAGGTAGAGTAGGTACCTGTTCCCTGACGAGCTTTACTGTACCTATAATGCAGGTGATCTAACTATTGGTGGGTTCCCAGTGTAACCATTAGCGCACTGACCAATTTGTGCAAGCCCAAGTAAACCCATGCGAGAAGCCTAGAAGGCAACAAACCACCCGGCCCAAACTTATCTTCCCCACATTTTGAACAGACATGGTCGCTACTACATGTAAGCTGTGGGTTGGCTAGGTTAGGTGCAACCCCCGCCAGTGAACTCCGTATTTACATGTATGTACATAGCTTAGACTAGACATACCCACACGCAATAATAATACACGCATTCTTGAACCGGTCCTGGCCGGACCGAGGGCCGAGTCTGACTGAGAAGGAGTTGTGATAAACGGCTGGGACACCTATAATACACATCTTCCAAAGATACCACACAGAATCCGAGCTCTTAATCCCGAGCCTTTAACACAATATTGCAAAACTCCAGAATCATATACCATGTCCTCACCTCAGTCTCGCCTTGCAAGTATATCGCGTCACTTGTGGTCCTCAACTCCGCCTCCGCAGAAAACCAATCGATCAAACAGTAGAGCAGAGCTTTCGCCGACATACTTTCTACCTAGAGCAGCAGCAATTGAACCTGACGTGCGTGGTTTCCTTTTTTTCCTTTTTCCTTTTTGGAAGTTTGCCATTTTCGAGGATAGAATAAGTAATGTAAACAAAACAGGCTGAAGCAATCATTCATGTTACCGCCGATGGAAAAGTACTTCGCCGGTCGTATATGGAGTTTGCTGATCGAGCGAGAGGCCTGGGGTACTACCTTAAGACCCATGGTTACAAAAGAGGTATGTGTTCAATAGAAAGCTTCTTAAGGGACGAAACTAACTCCTGAGAAAAGTTGGGATTCTCTGTCCAAACACACCCGCGTTTCTGGAATGTGTTTTCGGTGTAGCTGCTGCGGGTGGTGTTCAAGTAGGGGTCAATTACCGCCTTAAGAAAGAAGATGTCCAGTATATCTTTAAACACGCCGAAGTCGATATTATTGTTGTTGATAGGGAGTTCGTGGGGCTACTAGAAGGCTTTGATCGTGAAATCCCCAGAATTATTGATGATGATACAGATACAACTGTTGGTGAACTGAGCGGAGATTTTGATCGCATAATATCCGAGGGGCTGGACTATGATAGGAAGCATCGGGGTGGCTGGGAAGGGTTGCACATAGAGGCCGAAAGTGAAGACGATGTATTTGCATTAGCATATACAAGTGGGACAACTGCAAAACCGAAGGGGGTCGAGTATACTCACAGAGGGGCATACTTGGCTGCACTTGCAAACGTTATCGAGTCTGGTTTGAATTGTACATCTGCTCTTTCTAAGGATAGAGCAAAGTCAGTAACATCTGTAGCATTAATACCCTTAAGTATTCGAAGTTACTCATTGGAATATAGGTACTTGACAATACTCCCACTTTTCCATGCCGTGGGCTGGACATTCCCATGGGCAGTTGTCAGCGCCCGAGGAACCCACTATTGCATGCGTAAGTAATGGCCTCTAAGTGAAAGGAATCATTAACTGAGGCGACGAATAGGGAAAATCGATTACGAGGAAATCTGGAGGTTATTGAAAGATGAGGGCATCACTCACTTCAATGCAGCACCGACAGTCAATACCCTGCTCTGCCGTTGGCCTCAAGCAGAAAGGCTACCACAGGCGGTCCGGGTCACCGTAGCTGCGTCTCCCCCGTCAGCAAAACTATTTCAGGATATGATTTCGTTGAACCTTATTCCAGTTCACGTCTATGGCTTGGTAAGTAGCTCTGTTTAAATTTGTGGCGTTTAGTTGTATTGGAGAATTGACTTTATTTGATAGACGGAAACGTAAGTTCTTATAAGATATATCTATGTGAAGGGGGGCGTTATTATTCGAGATACTGATACAACACTTCAGATATGGTCCTATTACTAAAGGATATTTCCTTCCAGAATGGCTTGATTTGTCGCCGGAGGAAATGTATAAAAAGATGGCCCGACAAGGTTAGTTCCTTCTAAGTTCCCTGTCTCCGAATGAAAATGTGTTTATCGATTTTCAGGTCATGGATTCGTAACCAGTAAAATGGTCCGTGTTATCAAGCCTGATATACTAGACATCATAGACGTGAAAAAGGATGGTGTTGAGATTGGTGAGATAGTATTCTCGGGTATGTTCCCAAAGACTCAAGGGAAAACTCACCCGCTGAAATCAAAAAGGAAATATATGTGCAAGAGGCTACTATAAGGACCCCGCAGCCACGGCCAAGCTTTTTGCGGGTGGTGTCCTTCACTCTGGTGATTTAGCCGTTTGTCATCCAGATGGTGCGATTCAAATATTAGACCGAGCAAAAGACATTATCATCTCAGGTATTCGGACCCAAAGCCTTATAATGCCTTTTACTAATTTCTCGCCCTAGGCGGAGAAAATATCAGTAGTGTGTCTCTGGAGGGAATGCTTGCCCGACATCCAGACATTTTAGAGGTTGGGGTCATTGCTGTTCCAGATTCCCATTTTGGAGAACGGCCAAAAGCGTTCATTACAACCACAAACCCGCAGCTCAAAGGCGAGGATGTAATTTCTTGGGCAAAGAAAAGCCCCTCAATCTCGGGTTTCATGGTCTGAGCACATATCCTTGCACTTGGATGTCTGAGGGCTGACAATAAAACAAACAGGTTCCGAGAGAAGTTGAAATTGTGACAGAGTTACCAAAGACATCAACAGGGAAGATAAAAAAAAATGTGTTGCGAGAGTGGGCGAAGGGCAACCGGGAGGCTAGTTAAACGTCTGCGGATTATAGGGTGCCACTTAGATATATATGAGTGTGTTTTGAGGGGGAAGGGACTTTCGGCAGCCAACCCCATCTAAAGTAGTTACGATATATGGAGAGTATTTACTAAGTGTTGTATCCGAATCTTGATACTTTATCAGCATTATGGGTAATAACCGTTTTCGGTTAAATAAAATTTCAACTTGAGTTGAGCTTTCCATCTTGGAAAAACCTCATGTGGAAAATTTAGTTGTTATACATGCAACGGTAAAGCCAAGTTGACGCGGTTTATGAAATCCCTGAAAGTCATTTTGGTGTTTTTGCGTCAGTTAAACTGTAAATCGCAGGAGAAGAGGAGGTTTTGTAGGTGCTTAATGTAGTACGGGATTAATCCGAGTTTAACCCTTCATTTGTAACGAGACCGGCTAACAAAGCTAGACTAATCTATCTCTCGGGGGGAACATTTTGTTAACACTAGATCAGTAGGTCACCTCTTCATGGGGGTATGCGCAACAGGTTGACAGTAACAGTAACCAGGTGCGTCCGACTGGCAGTTGACCGCACCAGCTGACTGCAATGGACTGCAGTCAACCTGATCCGTGCCAACCCTGCTACCCGACCTCAGCTGAGGAAGCTGTACTGCCCGTCCTCAACCAAAGTTAGGTCTTCGTTATGTCAAATCCTATGCAGAGCCGGATACCATTGCGACAAGGCCCAGCAGGGAGAAAAGGCCCACGGGACAAGCCTCCAAGGTGGAGATCTTTTGAGTCCAGTCTAGCTAATGCGCAACAGCTGAGCCTAGCTAATACTCAGCAATCCGAAGGTGAGGAACAGGCGGGAGGAGAAGGATTAGAACCATGCGAGTCCTATTGGCCATTATCAAGAGAGTATCATGATGCGAGTGTTCTACTGCCTGAGGGAATGGTATGTAACCCTACATTCAGTTGAGAAATTAATATAATAAGAAATAGGAGGATCGGGACAACTCCCCTGGATATATTTGAGCTTTTTTGGTCCGATGAAGTGCTAGAGATACTGTCACAAAATACCAATGCCTATGCAGCACTAAGGCGAGAAAATGATCTTCTCTATTCTAGTCACCAACCCATTAGGAGGAGGTGGAGAGCGACAACCTCTAAGGAAATCCGGGCGCTTTTAACAATTTTTGTCGTGATGGGTACATTCAGATGCAAATCCCCTTTGGACATTCAAGTTCGGAAGCGTCAAGGGGGGCCTAGAATAAATGTGAACAAATGATGGAATCTAAGTCCAATATCCAAATTGATGTCCAAGAATCGGTTTTTTCAAATCAAACGATACTTCTACATATCACCTCTAGTCAAGGAAGTCGATGTCAATAATTGGTGGTGAAATCGGGGGTCTTTAGAACATGTTGCGTGGGGGTTACGGAAAACTACCCGGGAGGAGAGATGAAGAGGACGACGCAAGGTAAATCGCTGGCAAGGGGCATAGCCGGGGACAAGACGAAAGAGAAGACAGAGGACAAGGCGAAGACCAGCAGAGCAGGAAAAGTAAGGACCGTATGAGGTATTTCACTACTATTGGGTTACCCTGCGGGCAACCGATCACGAAGATACTAGACACTATGGACGTAATTCATGTACTCCGTATGGACCTAGGGATCTCACTTATGGTCAGCAAGTCGAACATAGGGGAACTACTTAAGGAAGAGTAAGAGTGGTTCTCTATCCTACTCTAGGGAACAGGAAAAATCGGCTCCAGGAATTACAAAGGTTGGCCTTCCTGCTCCCCAAACTTCAATCCCATTGGACAGATTTGGAATATAATCAAAAGGAAGATTGGAAGACTCCGGCGGGCACAGAGAAGTACCACAATCAAGGATACTAAAATATATGTAGCGTTATATGAGGCTTAGGAAGCATTGACTATTGAGGAGATTAATGGGGAGATAGCTAAACTTCCTAAAATTATGACCAAATGCCTTCATGTAAATGGAGATAATAACTATAATACTTATCCATTTTTCCTAATGTGCGTGCCAGTGGGTGCTTGTGCTACTTAGGTACCAAAGCGGACAGACTTAAAATTTTGGCGAGTAGAGCGTGTCTTCAATTCATATGTATCTTTACCCTCGCTCTTGAGATTTACAGAGCCCCATCATAATATATAGTGGCCATCTAATTCCGTCCCAACTTGTCCCACATATTTTGTTCATTGTATCCATCCGTTAAAATCTTTATATGCCATCGCCCTCTAAAGAGGCGTCTAATGAGCACTAAACCATTTTCTACTTGGGGCGGTGAACGCCCCTCGCGTGTGGAGAGATTTTGTTCCATCAACTTTTTCTATCAAGCGAGTAAAAGTTTTCTTTAGGGCGGTCATCATGTTTAAATGTGCCTCGATAAGTTGCCTTCAGAGATTGACCAGCGCAGGCCTCTAAACTGCGCACGGACCATACTTCTCCACCCTAGAGTATTTGCGGCATAGGTTCTCACTCGGTAGATTGCAGTCTTAAGCGGAGACATGACAGGCCCCATCATCCATCACCTAATATACTTTTAACCCTCTGACCTACTCCCAACATGAGCGCATTGGCGCGAGTGCAAGACCTACTCTGTAAATTCTGAGGAACTGGTTTCCCTGGACTATAATTTCTCGATTTGCTTTGATTCTTGAAATCAGCCTACTATTAACTAAATCCCCGGATGAACGCCTTTCATTTTGAATTCTCATGCCCCCACGCATATACGATAAAGAATAACATAAAATCTATCAAATTAAATAACCGAATAATAATTAAAACGGAGATACCTCAAAACTTTAAAACCCACTAGGATATTAGTGTTTTTGACCGCACAGCATCATAGAACCATCAAAACCTGGAGGTGGCGATGATGGCCTGATTGGTACCAGAAATGGGAGCTCATGGAGGTGAGTACCCGCCGCTGTGAACGGGGGTGGTGAAGAGGGTGGCGCCGTGGTTGTTTCGTCGTTGTAGAAAAACCCACGGCACCCATCATGAGCGTTTCTCTCGGTGTTTACTCTCACCAAAGATGGCGGGAACACTGAGAGAGGCTGCGGAGACGTCTCGGGAAGTTGCAAGTGCGATATTGGAATTGCAGTCTGGTTCGTCTGAACTTTGAAGAGTGCTACGCGGAGGCGGAGGCGAAGTGCTCTTGCTGCTGCTGAACTCGAAAAAGCTGCCGACAACGAGGTCTCCGGGTTGAGTGATGTCTGGAAGGGATAATCCCACTTTCCCGCCTGCGGGGTCCCTAGTGGTCGGCCTTCGAAATAACCCTTATCTACCTCTGCAAACCTTGCCTCTTGGTGCTGGTATTCCCGTCCTTCATCTACCAAGTCTCGGTTCGTTAATGGCTCGGGGTCCACGGTCTATTTAATCCCTGTCAACAACTAAAGTTCCTAAAACAGCAACCCCTTGCGTCACTACAAGCACCGAACACTTACAGGTTGTCCAAGTTCCGTTGTGTCAGCATCATAAGCCGATGAACACAAACCCCCCTCTACAATACCATCCTCTAACCAGTGCTCAATTCCTAATCGTTTGTCGGGAATTTCGGTATATCGGGCAGCTTTGGGGGTTTGTATGTCGTCCAGGAAATCAACTGAGCGCTTTCCCAGAACCTTACCCTGGCTTTCTCTCCTGAGTTTTTCGTCTAACTCACTATCAAAACTCCGTGGGGTAGCCAGTCGGTGGGTGTAGATATTTCCATTGAGAGGACCAAGTGCCTGGCGCCGCTGGAGACTTGCTCGTGTAGCCATCGAATCGTGAATGAACATGCCGGAGGCGGAGAGGCTGATGAGACTGAAGGTGTGCGAGCGACCAACCTCGCTGGCGAGGATGAGAGATGGAAAAGTCCTAGGATTGGACTATTAATAAAGGATGGAAGACCATGCATGGAACAATTCAATAAGCATTCGTGACACCTTGGCACCATACGGGAGGCTGGACCTGTTGCTGACCACCGAGGCAACCCTAACCCTTGGAATTTATTATTCAACTAAATAGGGTACAAAGTCGACAAAAGGTCCTTGGTTGAACGACTTTAGTGTACAGCCCTTCAAAAGCGTTCGTGATTCATATACATAAGATGGTCAGTGCTCAAAATTTACAGAGTTGAATCTACGAACTCAAATGTATCTATAAAATTATAGAAACTTGATAACAGGGAATAAGGACATCATGATCTAATATTGATTTTAGCCACCATTAAGTACTGATGGCTTGAGATTTTAAACATTTCAATGCACAGTTTGATAACTGACTTAAGCCGGACATGACAAACTAAATCCGAATAATCACGAACACTTTTGATTAGTGGCTGTAGCTTTCCCAACAACCCTCAAGCACCGCCCTACCAGGTTGCCGGGGCTTCAATTCGAAAAAAACTCAAAAGGTTCAATTCAAATAGCGGAAATTCTTAGAGTATAGAATTAAGGAAAATATAACGGAAAGGAAGGACGCCATAAGAAATTATACCAATTTTTGGTAAACCAGCTCAACCCTTGTCTGTCGGCCAGGGCAAATCGGCGAGGAGTTTATGTACCCATAATTTTTTGTTCCTTTGTTCCACACTTAAGCCTTACTCCTCTTCTCCTTCTCCTTCTTAGACTTCTTCTTCTCGGTTGGTCCCTCGGCTTCCGCATCGTCTTCTCTCCGCCTCTTCTTGCTTGATTTATCTTCCTTGCCCTCTCTTGCCACTTTCTTATCCTTCTTATCCTTCTTATCCTTCATCCCCTTCATTTCCTTCTTTTCCTTCGTTTCCTTCCTCTTCTCCTTCTTCTCCTTTTTCGGTTTAACAATGTCCTCCATATTTTTATCGATTTCTTCGTCACTGTTATTATCAGCATCGACATCAATGTCTGCGAGAACAGCGTCCATTGCAGCTTTCTAGGGAAACTATTAGTAATATTCTAACTTGTTTACTACCAACCACGAAACATACCATGGCATCCTGGTTCTTAGTAGGGGCAGAACCATTGGCATAGAAATCGAGACGTTCTTCAACTTGTTTCCTCAGAGCCTCACCGAACTTTGTTGTGGGGACATCTGAAAAACTGTCGATTCTGGAGGCGATGGAACATTTGTTGGCCAAAAATCGGGAAATTCTTCCCTTGTTCTTAGCACCGGCCCTACCGATAAAGGAAGAATGATAGATGAGACCATATTTCGGGGTGTTTCCCTTAGTTTTTAGAGCTCTGTAACTCGTTAGTATCCAAATTATGAGCCGTCGCCCGGTCGGAACTTGGTTTGGTGATACCTGAACAACGCCTTCTCCGCGCCAAGGATCTGCACTGTAGATGCTGGATACTTTGAAAGATTGGTCAAACTCCCAGCATGTGAGATCAATCTAGCACCAACGATCTCTCCGATAAGCTGTGCCAAATTAGGGGCCACAATTGACATCTTATCCACCAGGTATCCGTGCAAAGTCTTTCTATAGTCTGCGAGCGAAACAACTTTCTCAGCGAATGAGCAGATGTTGGTCATGTCTGCGTCGGAAATATCCTGGCCCATGGAGACCTTCGCGGCGTCAATAACGGCCTGGGCAATCTCGGCGTCATCGCCAACGAGGGCAGCGAGTTCGTGGAGACGGTCGTCAGACAAATTCTTCTTATCGCGGACGAAAAGAATTAGGCGGGCATATTGGTGGTTATCGGAAACAATCTTGATCATTTCTGGGAAGTGCCAGGAGTACCATTCCCTGTAAACCCCCATTGAACCAATAAGCCAGTGCTTACTTTCAGCGACACAATGGAAGTTGTTTGACGATGGAAAAGTCCACAAACCTAACTCTCATGGCAAAAGTGTTGATATCCTTGTCCAAAGTATCTAGCAATGCAATTGATTGGATAATGTGGTTATCATTCTTCTGGACCGAGAATTTCACCTTGGCCCTGGAATATGCGTGACCTAAACCCAACTGAGCGCGGTCCATATCACCCTCCTGAAGCTGCTTAAGAAGCTTCGGCCCATGAAGCCTCAGTCCACGGAGTAAATCTTGAACAACCTCATTTGTCTCGCAATCAACACCAGGGAAAGCAGCCTTAATTGAACCAGCCAAGTTTTTGTCGGTAATACCAAGAACAACCTTCTTTTTCTTGCCGCCCTTTGGGAGGTTGACTTCAAGGAGAGCTTTGAGGTGGTCACTTGCGATACCTTCCGAGATGTCATTTGCGTTCTCAAGTGCTTGCGCAGCGCCTCTAATTTCCACAATTGTGTTAATGACTATTAAAGAAGCGCTCACCCAGCGCAGTTGCCAAACTGTACGACAGGCTGAGGGGAACTCACTGGAAAGGCGCAAATGAGACGAGTTTGACCATCTTCCCGAATTTAGACAAATCAGTGGCAGCTTCATGAACCTCTTTGAGGCGACTACCAATGGTCTCAGGCTGCAAAACGACCTGGTAAAGGCCATAGCCTACCGAGGTCTCTTGAAGTAGGTAATCGACAGCGGACATGTTGGGCAATCCCGTTGTAGCAGTTCTATTGCGGGTCTGCTGAGAGGTTTGTTGGGGGTGGAACGGTTGCAGTGATGAATTGTCGTTGAAAGTTTAGCACTCACACTCGAAAATTTCATATAGCGGGTATGCTAACGGTTTGTGGAACTTAGGGTATAGGGTTTGGTTTGACTAATGGGGCGTCTTTTGTGAAACAATCATACCCGGATACTTGTTAGCCAATGAGGAGGGGCCTTATGGCTGACTGAAATCTGCAAGTTTATATCCCTTAAACCGTCAGGCCAAAATCAAAACCATATAGACCAGCTTGCCCATTAGAGAGCGCGGCCCCTCAACGAGTGTCTACCCAAAATTTGGTGGGTAATATCATCCGTTGCAACGGGAAAAATAGCAGGCAACGCGCTGATGGGCCGTCTACCTAAACCACTTGTAGTTAGTTCTGCAACATCCATTTAAGCTGGAGCCGAGTTGGGCTCTTCTGCTATAGAACTTTACCCCTCGAGACTATCCCAAGTGAATTCAATATGCCTCCTAAGAGAAGAGTGCTCTCTACTATTGATTCTTCTAGTAGTATTTTTAACAGAAAAAAGGCAAGGAGTACACAAGACCCCGCTATTTCAAGCGCTGAGACACACGCCGAGACACGCGCCGAGACAGCTCCGGAGGTCCCTAAGGACCCTACTGAACGCTGGAAATCTACCACCTTTACCGGATTTTCAGCCGTCCAGAACGCAGTTTGAATTACATTCAGCTAGTGTTTTGTTGCCGGGAAACTACGGAACAGACCCATATTCGCTATTTTCCCTTTTCTTTACCGATGATATCTTTGAAGGACTTGCCAGCAATACGCGGCTCTGAAGAGATCAGAGAATTCCGGAAACAAAATCTAGAGTCTTTGGGGAAAGTGTAGTTCCGGAGAGATTAAAATATTATTTGGTATATAGATATATATAGGAATTGACCGTGTCCCTAGTACTACATGTAGTGATTATTGGCATCAGGATAGTAGTGGTACACGACTGTGACAGGGCTCTGGCTCTGCAACAGGAGAAGAGTAGGTCCACAAAGTACCCAAAGGGATTCCCGAACAATTAAATGTGCTCTAAGGTATTAATAGAAAACGCTCTCCGCTGTCATGGAGTGGTAAAGGGCCGATAGGGGTAAATCAGGTTTAGAGATAAAAGATTCTTACATATTCACTTAGAATAATCTTAAGGGACTTCTTCCACTCTGATTCCTCAAATGGAGATGGTGGTTTTGTCCCAGCATCGGAGTACAAGCAGTGTAAAGGAGCAACCAAGGACTATCCCTTGGGCGGATGAAATTCTCAAATTCGCAGCTTGGTCCGTGCCACTGAGTCTAACCAAATATGGAAGTGATGTGATATCAGATTGGGTAGGGTTCAGACTGGAAGGGTGCGGGTTAGAAGGATACGGGCTGTCAAAATTCAAACTATGAAGGCCCGATTCGCGGATCCTTCAAGTAATGATACTCTACAAAGAAAGTGTTGCACAATACAAATCTCCATAGACTACAGGCAAAGAATGAAGAAGTGTCCCGGCGTTTTAGCATTAGTCCCGACCGTTCAGTAGTCAGAGTAGGGATATAGTGGAAGGGGGAATGTTAAGCGAGGATGGGTGTGGTGGACTGTTGGTCACATCATTTCTTTCTAGGAGGTTCGGTTGCAGGAGGAGTTCGTAATCAAGTATGATGTGATGCTGGGGAGGAATACGAGGTGTAGTGATACTGACTTTCCATGATATTTTATGGCGTGATGTGTGAGTCGTAACAGACTAGTGGAGGAGGGTGATAAATAGTGGGTGCAGGCTTTTCCTTTAGTTCTTTCTTTCCTTTCCTCTCTGTCTCGTCTTCCTGTTATCTCAGTATATAGGAATATACTCTTATCTCTGAAAACCATATACCCCGAGTGGCGCTCGCTCTGGCCAGGATAACAGACCACTGCATTCTAGCTATGATGAGGCCACCAAGGGCATCCCCAAGTCCGTTCTGGAGCAGAGAAAGACCAAGGGAGAATGTGTTCGTTGTGGAAGGAAGGGTCACCTGTGGCGATGGTGCCGACAGAACCCCAACTCAGCCTTGGCTGACTCTGCTTTCTGGGCCAGAAGCCTTGGTCGAGAAGGCGAGACGAGGAGATGAAGGATTCACCAGCTCCGTAGAAAAAAGAAGAAAAGCGTAGAGTCTAGAAGAAGTCGGTCGCGATGGCAACCTCCACATCGACAGGGCCAGCATGTGCGGAGTTAGGGTGGGTCGGAGTGGATTCGATATGGGTTTTAGAAGGGGACTCTGATGAGTCAGGTCAAGAAATCACAGATTGCAATGTTGTCATTGACTATTAGGGTGTCGTCAGACAAAGCAGTCTCGTAATGAAACGGAGTTGAGCGTAACTTCTGGTAGAAAGGAGCGAGGTCTCTTCAGTCAATGCGTTACTGTAAGTCCCGGTCCTCCGTTACTAGTCCTCAATGGTAATCGAAAGTAATCCGAAGTGTTCAACTAGAGTTCTCGGAATCACTAAGTCGTAAAGATAAGTATATAGATCCAATAGATTTTATATCGATAAGACTCTTTCTTAAATCGTGATGATTTCAACAAAGTCGGAGAATGACACCGTATTTATATCGCGCAAATGTCTCGCGGACTAGTATTACAATTACATGATTCTAGATCGAGGCACGAAGACCCTGAAAACCTGCCAAAACGTAAAGCGTTTCTATACACCCATTCTAAAAACCAACACCCATGTCTAAAACCCAAACACCCATGTCTCAACATTCGTTTCTTAAATCCTCACGTCCGTTGCTGTATGCTGCTCAGCCCGTCGGTGGTCGTGAGTCTTGGGATCTGCCTACCTGATAACCCCATGGATGCAGACGACTTCGCCAACTCTTTCCCTGTATCGTTATCTATCACCAAGAGCATGGCTCAACATTAGGACTGATACCGTCGGTACCGGAGGTGTCGGGTAGTCTTACCTTCCCGCCACCAGCGTCAACTTCTTCGTTACCTCCACGTCACTCAGTTTTGGTCGATTGACTCCAACTCGCACTATTGCCCCTCATATACCCACCGGTGTCCAGAGCGCCTGTGCGGCGCTTTGGCGCTCCGGGGGTTATTTTCAGGGTCGAAAACGGGTTCGTTTACTAGGGATTCTGCAACTCCGCACTGGGCTCCATACTGGCAATACCGTGCCTCTCTGCCGCGCCCAGTGGGTGATAGTGGTGTGGGAAAGGCTCCTCTTCTTGTGTCTTCGGATCCCCATCTCTTATACCCGTAACAGGTAGGGGGTCGTTGTTCCCGTCCGGGGATAGCGCTGACTCGGTATGGTTCCAATAATTCGATGTGGAACACGGGGTGGACTTTTATTTGAGGAGGGAGGTCCAACTCGCAAGTGCGTTTTCCCGCCAATCGTTTGATGACAAATGGCCCCATTTTCTTATGATCTAGTTTCTTGGTGGAACGATGGGTTCGGAGGTTGACCGCATTAAGCATAACCTTATCACTATCCTGAAGCGTCGGTGGTGTCTCTCTTCCTATCATAGTATTTTCCCATTCTTTCCCTTGCGATGGTGAGCTTTTGTCGGCGGCGTCGTCACTCATAAATATAAAGTGGGCGTAGAGGTCACTGGTGGGGTTATTCTTACGTTCTCCGTTGGAATTCGTTCGAGGGTTATATCCGTAGTTGGTATAGAAGAGGATTGTCCGTTGCAGAGGTTCTGAGTTATTGTATGCGTATTCGGCCAGTGAGTAGTTATTTGGTCGTTTTGTTCGTAGTTGCAGAATCTTGCGAGGTAGTGTTCAAAGTTTGATTGGCATTCGGTCTGACCATCGGTTTGAGGGTGGAAGCGGTACTTCATCTGACTTGATATCAATAAATCCATCAGAGGCCCAGAAGCAGCGTAAACTTGGCATCGCGGTCGGAAACTATATCTGAGAGGTAGTCAGGTGGGTCTTGTAAATTTGATTTAGGAATACTTTGGCCAAATCTTGGGAGGAGACGCCCGTCTTTGGGAGAATAAAATGGCCATCTTGAGAACCGGTCTACTACTACCCATATCTGCGTATAACCCTTGGATTCTGGTAGCTGAACAATGAAATCCATTGATATGAACGACCATACGGTGTGAGGTGTTTCAAGAGGAAATGGCGCTCCATACTTGCGGTCTTTACTTGGTTTGTTTAGATTGGCGAGTCGTCGCGTGGCGTGCGTGGTCGTCTATCATTCGTTCATCTTTGGCCAGTAGAAGTTGCGTGTGATTAACTCCAATGTCTTATCACGGCGAAGTGTCCTCTTCTGTAGAGTCGTGTTCTGATTGCGCGATTCGGATTTTCAACGCGTCGCTGTTGGGAATAGATAGGCGGTTTTTGAAAAAGAGGAAACCCTCCTTAGCCGTGAATTCCTTCAATTCCCCAGACCCCTTTTCCTTTCCACTTCCTTCCATGCCTCGCTCTCCTGCCTCCTTAACCAGGTCCAGAAAGTCCTTGGACCAGTCTACCACTTCTTTGCCGGCGAGCGAAGCCGCAGAAATCATATATTCTTCCATTCCTACCAACTGTCCAGGCTTCAACAACCTCTCCACTGACTGCGCGCCCCCCCCTTCAAGTCGGTACTCCGGACGTCTTGACAATGCATCGGCTTTCCCATTCTTCGATCCTGGCCTGTAGATAATTTTAAAATTGAACTCCGCAAGAACTTCTGCCCATCGTGCCTGTCTTCGATTCAGAACCTTGGTGGTTGTAAAATATTGGAGGTTCTGGTGGTGGGGTATATCTTAAGACAGTGTATTTGGGTCCTTCAGGTAGCGTCGCCATTCTTTGAAAGCGGCAAGCGATCTAAAGCATTCTTTGTCATCGTCGTAATTGAGTTCGGCTGGGTTAAGCTTGCGGGAGTAAAGGCCACAGGATGAAGCTTGCCGTCAACTACTGCGAGAAGACTGGCGTGCAAAATCGCTTAAACTGCGTCCGTTTCCACAACAGACTGTCGTTCTGGTGAAAAATGTACCAAGATCGGTGCAGTCGTGAAGAGGATCTTGAGCTTCAGAAAGGCCGCTTCGGCCGCGCCCAGAATAGTTACGTATAAACCTCCGGTAAAAATTGGCGAATCCCATAAAAACTTGGACGTCCCTGACGGTCCTCGGGGATTCCCACTTCAAGACTTCTTCCACCTTGTCCGTCGACATTGCTACCCCTTCTTCACTCAACACGAAAGTCGATGACCTTTTGGTGAAAAAATGATTTCTTGGGGTTGGCCACTAGGTTGTTCTCGATAAGTTTGTCCAGCACCTTATTGACCAGTTCCTCATGTTCAGCCTCATCCTTGCTGTAGATTAGGATGTCGTCGAGTATGCTACCAATTGAGGAACTCTCTAAGGATATCGTTTATTAGTGCTTGAAAGGTGGCGGGTGCGTTAGTTAGCCCAAATGGCATGACTAGGTACTCGTAGTGTCCATATCTGGTTCTGAACGCTGTTTTCCACTCGTCACCTGTTTGATCCGGACCAGGTTATATCACTCCTTGAGGTCAATCTTGGAAAATATCTTTCTTAAATCACGGTCCTCAATTCCTCCCCTAAGGGTAGAGTATACCGATTTTTAATAGTGGCCTTGATTCAGGCCCCGGTAGTCGACGATAGCCGAAAACTGCCGTCCTTCTTCTTCACAAATAATATGGGGCACCTGCCGGAGATTTGCTGGGTCTAATTTTACCTAGCGCATCATCTTATCCAGGTATTCCATAAGACTTTTAATTCAACCTCGGAAAGGGAGTAGATGGGTCCCCAGGGAGGTTGCTGACCAGGTTCTAGATCGATACTGTGATCGGAGGCTCGGTGCGGTGGCAACTTATCGACCGGACTGGAGGAAGGCTTGGAGCTTTGGATGGTATCGCTCTGGGATGACTGTTTTCAGGTCGATTTCCCGGTGTCGCGGATATAGAGCCGATAAATAGTGCCTCCGGATCATCCAAGTCGTCGTCATCTAGAACCACTGAAATTTCTTTCTGGTCAGTGAAGCATCGGGTCTTGCAAAATTCTCCATGAAAGGTTACTTCCCATTTGGGGCAATAAGCCGACTTATCTTCCTGTAGCCACCACGCTGGTAAAATGGCGTCAATGCCGCTAGGTAGTGGTGCTATCTCGAAGGAGAGCTCGGACTTATGCCCCCCAGAAATAATATTCAACATTACAGTAAAGGCTTGTCCCGTGCCTTCCATTACTTCCCCTGTAAAACCCATAACTCTGGCCGGGCGTCTCTTTTCACCTTTGGGACAAGCATAGAAACAAAGCAGAAGATATAACTGGACCCGTGGCGGTTTCCAACAAAACCCGACAAGGAAATAAGAAATCTAAAACCCAATAGAAAATTTACCGATAGGTGAGACCCGTGAATGGGCTCGCCTGAAAATCGTTCTTCTTCATCGGAGAGGATGCCACCTCTTCCGGCCTTTTTCTTTTCAATATTTTTGTTTTTCCTCTGTCGGTGACAACATTGCAATTTGGGGAGCTCTTGACCTGACTCATCAGAGTCCTTCTAAAAATCAAAATCCACCTCTGACTCCGACCCTAACTCCGGAACATAGGCTGGGCCTGTCGATGTGGCGGTGCTACAACCGACTTCTTCTTGGTCCTGTGCCTCTTCTTTTTCTCGGGTGGGGGAGTTGGTGAATCCTTCATTTCCTCGGCCTCCTCTTCACGACCGCGCTTAGCGAGACAGCGGCGCGGAGTTGGGGTTCTGTCGGCACCAGCGCCACAGGTGACCCTTCCTACCAGCGAGCACATTCTCCTTTCGTCCGTCTCTGGTCCAAAAGGGACTTGAGGATGCCCTTGGTGGCCTCGTCAAAGCTGGAATGCAGTGATGCATTATCCTGGCTCGAGCAGGCGCTACTGCAGGTGTTCGACCCTCCTCCGGATCGACTGCCAGTGGCCTCTGTCTTCTGTCCTTCCTGGGCCCGTCCCTTAATCTGGAACCCAGGTCTCCTCTTCTCCTCTTTCCTAGGCGGTGCCCTTGCCGACAGGTTCCCCAACAACCTTTTCTGCTCCAAAAAACTTTCATGGGCCTTTCCTGCCCTCTCCAGCTGGGCCACAAAGTGGGCATCGTCCTCTGCCGGCTCAAACTTCGAGTGTCGGTCCCAAATTTCTTCGGGAAGGCCGGTCAACAGGGTTTTTCGGTATGCTGCCCCGCCCTGTTGGGCCCGTTGGTTGAGGATCTCCATTTTGGTCAGGTAATCGGAGATGCTGGATTGGTACTTCAGGTGGTCCATTCTGAAAGCGGCGTCTAGCGCCTCCTGCGAGCTTACGAATCTTCCCCAGATTTCTTGTCTAAAGCATTCCCAGGTGCAGAAGTCTGGGCCGTTTGGTCCGCGCATGTGAACCTCATGGTAATTGGTGAACCATTCCTTAGCCAGCCCTCGGGTATAGGTTCCCGTGAATAGGACCTTCTGTTTATCGTTCCGGAACTTGCGGGGTCGTTGCTCGAAATAGATCTCACATTCTAGGAGCCAATGCCGTAGGTTGTTGCTTCTGGGGTTGTCAAACTCAAAGGGCACCTTTGCCAAGGAGTCCCGTTCTCTTTCTTCCTCCGGCGACTCCGACCGTCTTCCTCTTCCTCCGCCTCCTGCCCTTCTTCCATGGTGGCTTGACCCGTCATCCGAGGGGTCCTTCTTTCCTCCATTTCCTCCGGTGGCGGCGCTCTTTCCTTCCTCCCAGCGACCGTGGTGCTCTCCTCCTCCGTTACAACCGCCTAGATCGTAGGCGGGATTCCCGATGGATCTGGGGCGTTGGACCGGTGGGCGGTCAGGAGTAGGTCTATCTGTCTCTGCATCTCGGCCATCTGCTCCTTATGCCCCTTGGCTTGTTGCTTCTGGCTTTCGATGACTTCTCCTACCGACTGCTTTGCCTGCTCCCTCAGTTTCTCAATTTCCACCTGGGTAGCATATAATTGTCGCTGGGTTTGAAGGTGGGCGGCTTCCAGAGCTTCCCTCTCCATGGCCGCGATGGCGGTGGCTTGCTGCTTCTCGAATTCTTGCCTATCGGCGAGCTCTTTGAACATCCGGCTAATTGGTCGAGATTTGTTCTTACCGCCTGGGTGGCTATGTTCGATATTTTGTTCTCTTCTTGGACCTTCTCTCGGGTTCTCTGTAGTTGGTCCCATATGGTCTTGCCCGCGGCTGACAGTCCGGCCATCTGGGCTTCGTGTGTTTTTAGAAATTGTTCCAGCCTATCTATTGTGTTAGAGCGGTGGGCGTCTCTGCTCTTAGCTATCGCGGTCTTCGAGGACGAAACAGCAAGGTGAACCACCAAGGCGAGGCTGGGACAAGGGGGTGTGGGGAGGCAGGCGGTGGGGTTGTTGGAAGGCGAGGGTGGGTTCGAGGTGAAGGTCGAGAGGTGGTCTGTTCAGCAGCAGCGCAATTAGACTATGGCTAAGAGAGAATATATTCTAGCGAAAAAAGACTAAAGACGCCTAAGATGACAGGAAGGTTTGAAGAAGAAAGAAGAAGTCCTGGCGAGGAACAATTTCCTATATATAGAGCTTTTCATGACTCATCCCCAGAAAGCCGTAGAACCCAAAGAAATCCTCATTACAAATACCTGCATGCGTTGACTCATAGAACCCTGCAACGAAACCCATAAAGCAGAAACCCTGACTAATCATCCCATGGCGAATGATGTCATGTCATGATAGATATTAGGTCTCTGGAGTCTCTTGAAACTTCGTGGTGGCGGAAGTCTTTGACTAACTTCGGGAGTTAGGTCGCTATGGGGTTCATGAAGGCTCGTCATAACCGATGTATCGGACGAAGTCTTCAAGTCGTCGCTGGTTTAGTCTAGATTATTAACCCCTCCTGTTCTCCTTCAATCTCGACAGGTGGTGGTGGAGGTTGTAGTTGTCCCGGGACGGGGTCATTGGCCCCAGGGGATAGTAGAGATACATGGAATACCGGATGAACCTTCATCGACGGTGGTAAGGTGAGTTCGTACGCGTAGGGGCTGACAATGCGAGAGATTGGATACGGGCCAACTTGCTTCCAGTCTAGCTTCTTGGAGGGCCTTTTGGTGAGTAGGTTCCTGGTAGATAACCATATTTTGTCTCCAATGGCGAACGGGGGCCGGAGTCCTGCTGGCGCTATTGACTCTTCCTGAATCTTCTGTGCTCTGAACATCTCGGCTCGGAGGAAGTCAAACACTTCTGACATGTCTCTTGCCATAGTGTTAGCTTGGTCTTCATTGGTAGTGGTGCCGTGACGGAGGGGGCCAAAGGTCATTCGGGGGTGTCGTCCATAATTCGCTTCGAAGGGGGAGAGTTTGGTAGATTCTGATACGTGGTTGTTTGTTGCAAACTCAGCCATAGGTAAGTATGTGGCCCAGTTATCTTGTTGGTAATCGACATAAGCCCGGAGATATTGTTCCATAATGGCGTTGATCCTTTCGGTTTGGCCGTCCGTCTGAGGGTGGAAGGCTGTGGAGAAGTGGGGGGATATTTCTAATCTTTCGCAGAGTGATTTCCAAAAGTCCGAGGTGAATTGAGTACCCCGATCTGACACAACTTTTTCGGGGAGACTGTGGAGTTTCCATATGTTCTCCAGATACATCCTAGCCACCTCTCTGGCTCCTGATTCTTCGGTGCATGGGATGAAGTGTCTCATTTTTGTGAGGCGGTCGACAACGACGAGGATTGCGTTGTATTTTTTGCTAAGGGGGAGGCCGGTGACGAAGTCCATCGAAACGTCCGTCCATGGCGCTTTGGGAACTGAGAGAGGGCAGAGTACCCCTTGGGGCGCATTGCGGTTCGCTTTGCTTCTTCGGCAGGTGTGGCAATTCATAACGTAGCGGTCGGTATACTTCCGCATGTCCGGCCAATAGTATTCGCGGCTGAGGAGTTCAAGTGTTTTCGCTCTTCCGGGGTGACCTGCTGATGGTTTGTCATGGTATTCTTGTAGGAGCTTAATTTGTAGCTCCTCATGTTCTGGTACGAAGAGTTTTCGGCGGTACAGGAGAAGCCCGTCTTCGTTTTCGGCGCATTCGGCGAGATTTGTTTTGATTGTTTGGTGCCGTCTTTCAGCATAGTTAGGACTTTATTCGGGAAACTGTCTTCTTGGTAAGCGATTGCAAACAACTCTTGGATGGTAGGCGTTCTTTCAGCGGATTCATTTATCAAAGAACCCGCGAACAAACTTAGCTTAGAATCCAAATTTTCTTTCTTCAACACGGTCTGGTACTGGTACGCCAGGCGTTCATCCCCCTCCTTAGGTAGATCTCCCGATCTCCTAGTCAAAGCATCTGGTTTTCCCCCTTGTTTGCCTGGTCGGAATTGTATAACAAAGTCAAAGCGGGATAGGAACTCTGACCAACGTGCCTGTCGTCGGTTCAATAGCTTTGTTGACATGAAATATTCAAGGTTCCTGTGATCTGTCAGGACCTTGATGGGGAAGGAGGCTGTTTCTAGGAAGTAGCGCCATTCTTCGAACCCTCGGATTATTGCTAATAGTTCTTTGTCATAGATTTCATAGTTGCACTCGGCCGGCGTATGCTTCTTCGAGAAGAACGCCACAGGGTGTAGTATTCCTTCGTCATCCCTTTGTGACATGATGGCGGCGGAGACATAGTCGGAGGCGTCTGTCTCCACTATGACTTCGGGGGTCGAAGTGTCTGAGTATTGGTGCTGTGGTGAATGCTATCTTTAGGTTATCGAAAGCTTTTTGGGTCTTCTCAGTCCATTCGAACTTTACTCCTGTCTTAGTGAGGGCCGTTAGAGGGGAAACGACTCTGGAGTATGCATAGATGAATCTCCGGTAGAAGTTAGCGAAGCCTAGGAACTCCTGCACGCCTTTTTTTAGACAGGTTGGTGTTTCCCAATCCCTGATTGTAGCGACCTTCTTTTCGTCCATCTTGATTCCTCAGGAGTGAGTCCGAATCCCAGGTACATTGTTTCTTTGACATGCCATTCACACTTCTCAGGTTTTAAATGTACTTTGTGTTGTTCCAGTATCCGAAGAATCTTATCAACATGAACCTTATGCTTCTTCCAACAGTGTAGCAGAGTAGATGAGTATGTCATCCAGATAGGCCGTCGAAACGATCAAGGTGTGGACGTGGCATGTCATTTACCCAATGTTGGAATGCTGCCGGCGTTGGTGGAGACCGAATGGCATGACCGTGTATTCAAGTGGCCGCATCTGGTCCTGAACGCCGCTTTTCCATTCGCTCTCCTTCTTTGATTCTCAACTGGTGACATGTTCTCTCTGTGTTCGTGATCATTCATTTCTGTCTGGGTCGCGGGTTCGTGCGCGTGGTTTGTTGTTCTTTTCTCTCTTTTGTCGAACTTCTAGTTCCTTTCTTTTTTCTTGCCTTTTTCCCTTCCTTCGGTTTGCTAATGTTGCCTCGGCGCTTCTTCTTCCTTCCTACTCTCCTTCGCGTTGCTTCTTTAGTTCGGATCTATAGGCTGGGCCACCGCACACTAGCAAGACCGACAGATACCGCTTGTTCTCTTTCTTCTCTTCTTCTTCCATCCTCTTCTCTTCTTTCTTCCTATCCTGCTATTCTTTATTCCTTTCTTCTCCTTCCTTTACTATTCTTTCTGTTTGTTTTTCACTTCTTTTTCGAAGTAGAGCGCCAAGAGGAGTGACTATAAAGGGTCATGACACACCATGTCTTCCTTTCCTCTCACGCAACGCCTGCTCATCTGAACTCTAGTAAATACTTCAATTACATACTTTACACTCACTAGAGGTTCAGCTTCACACTGCCGCTTAAGCCCTGCCTCCCTCTCCCTCCTTCAAGAGGGCTAGACTTACATTCTATCATGAATCGCTTGCCTCCTCGCTTGTCCTCCTGTCTCTCCTCTGTCCCTCTCCACACACCTCCCCACAGTAGATACCCACATACGCTCCATTGTAAGTCCAACATAACGCAGTCTAGCAAGAGACGACATGTCCGCCTGATAGGTTGAGCATTCCCTATTCAGTATAAACGTAGACTGTAGCAAGAGACATCAGGAACTAGAGCCTACTGACCCTCACCTTCACCCCCACCCCCACCCCCATCCCAACATCCCCTTCTCCCCCTTGACATTCGCCTTGGCGAATCGCCCCACCTTTCTCCTTAGAGATGTTTCCCCTGATACAATAGCACCAAAACGCACAAGCTAGGTACATACACCTTACGCTTCCACGAGATCGACGCAGAGTCGGAGGGATCCATCCGCTTTCTTTACAAATAGTACTGGGGAGCCTGCTGGGGAGGTGCTGTGGCGGATCTTCCCACTTGAAAGGTATTCCTCTAGGTAATCCCTGAGTGCCTGTAGCTCTAACCGCGTCATTCCATACATAGGTCCGAAGGGTACTGTCTTGCCTTCCTGGATGTCAATGGAGAGGTCATAGTCGGATCGGCGAGGAGAGAGTTCTGCAGCGTCAGGTTCGCTGGAGGAGGTGAAGGAAGGTGATGTTTTCATGATGGGCCCTGGGGTTTTGGGGAGGAGGTCGTCGAGGGCCTTGAGTGAGGTTGAATATAGTCGCATTCCTGTTCTCTGTTTATGGAGTAGTCTGTGGAATGCGTATGAGGTGATGACGACGGAGATGTTATCGGTTTCGGGTGGTTCAATAGAGATATTTCTAGCGGTGACTTTGGTGTTGTTGAGGGCAGTGTTTGACACAGGCTGAGGAATTGAATTGTATTTCGCTTTGTGGCAGGGAGAATTGTAGTTATGCGTTCATGATCCATGGAGGCCCATAACAACGGGGTAATGTCCCAACTGGACAAAGAAGGGGCCTCCTCTGTGTCCGCTTATGTTCGAGGATGACTTTGTGGCGACCTTTCCTGATCTGATTATTCACCGCCTATTACGCCTATGTGTCGGGGAGGATGAGGGATTGTTTTAAGTTTACGCATACTTAAATCTTTATCTATGAACAGATCCTGAGGCGCCTCAGATCAATGAGGGCATATGATGGGATAAAAGAATCTTTTTGAGAAATTGAGCAAGTTACTACTAATTGATTCCCATCCATATCCTTCTCTGAAACCGAAAACCCAGAAACCGAAATCCTAGAAAAGTCTTTCAACCGTCCCTGGAGTGAGCCACTCAGTCCAGGGAAAAATCTTTTAACGCCTCATCGCCGGAGGCTCCTTCTTCCTTCTCTTCATTCCTAATATCTGCCCTGGCTCCCCTCATCCTGGGGGCTGGGTTTCGGGCGAAGAAGAGAAGTCCCTGACGAGGTCCTACACCTCCATATAGTAGCATCTGTTTTCACCCGGCCTCTTTCCTGAGGGTCCATCATTGACAAATACCTGCCTGTTGACTCATGAACCCTGTTACCGGTGCATGGGACATAGGGTAGGAAACCACAAGCTATTCTTCCCGCGAATCATAGGAGAATTCAGAATCTGATAGAAAAGTAGTTGGTTCAGGCCGCAATACAAGGGGCCAACAGAGAGATCTCTATTCAGCCGGACTTACAGACCCATCATTCTGAGCAGAAGGACATCTGAATTTCAAAAGAACTCTAATGGGGCAGCGAGTCTGACAGGACCAGGAAGGGACAGGTTCAACTCAGCTGGAGCTGGATCTGCAGGATCAGAATTGACTAGCGCTTAGAGAGAACAAGGAGGAATTGTTTCCGTCCGAAGACAGTTTTCACCGAACTTAGAAGAGCGAATGCAGGAATAGGAGAGATTATATATACAACTATCTCCGCCGCCCATCTGTTCTGATTTTTCTCATCATCTTGTAAAGCGGAAGAAAGATTATTATTCTAAGGAGAAGAATCTTTACTCTCAAAACCCAATTTCTATCTTATCTATTCCCTCTTGCTTCCTACACTTTGTTAGTAGAGGCAGAGCCCCGTCACAACGGGAGCAGAGAAGGGCGTGGAGCATGCGAAGGCGGCGAGGGCTGGGAGAGAGGTGCAGGATCTGGAGGCGAGGATACGAGGCGGAAGCGGGCGTTGAGGATCTGTTGTTTGTTGTCCAACCTTTGAAGGATGGCAGCGAGTTCGAGGACCGTGGCGGGTGTGACGGGGCTCTGCCTCTACTAACAAGAGTGTAGGAAGCAAGAGGGCCGATAGAAGATAGAATTTAGGTTTAGAGTGTAAAGATTCTTCTCGGTAGACTTAGAATAATCTTAAGGGTCTTCTTCCGCTGGTTACAACTGATGATGAGAAAATCCGAACAGATTTAAAAAACGGAGATGAGTACTTATACTCCAAATCTCTCCTTTTCCTGCATTCCATCGTTTTACTAAGTTCCGTGAAACTTCTGTCTTTGGACCGAAACTATTCTCCGCTACCCCGCTTCTCCCTAAGCGCTAGCGGTGTTTCCGTCCTAGAGTAAGCACCCTTAGCCGGGTCAAGGATCACCTGCAGCCTGGCTGTCACACAGCCCGGCCTGCATTAGATGAGTCTCCGCCAGGTAATCTTCCCTAGGTGGCTGCAGAGCTATAACTCATTATAGATTATTCCAAGATAACCTCTGCCGCCACAGCAGGGCTACTCTTGCACAGAGGGATCCTGGAGATGTCCGCACTTAGAGACCTCTCTCTAGCCGGCCCTCTATTCATTGACAGGGCCTAGACTCACAGCCTATCCTTTCATGAATAGATCTCCACCCTAGCAGTCAGAAGGTAGAGACTTTGTAGCAGGTTGTGGTCCTCACTACAGGTACTTTTCCTATCACTGTCACTGCTGAATTCTATCAACGACTCTGAGCCTATAACAGGCCGGGCGAGAACTATTCTCCTAACCGCTAGTGGCTCTGTTATACTACTCCTTCTCTCGTGATCTTGGTCTCCAAGATTCAGTAACAATTTATTCAACCTATCTTTACAAGAATTTCCGTGACTAAGGTACAGATAAAAATTTCAAAGATCTACTCCTCGAGCCGCTTTGTCTCTAGGTTTCCTAGGGTACTCATGTGAAAATCTCGAGGGCATTCTCAGCACTCTCTTGAGATGTTCAGAAGGTTCCCATGTAGCATCCTCGCTCTCATATCCTTCCCATAGCACTAGGTATTCTACTCTTCTCCTGCCTATTGACCCGCCATCGCTACTCGACCTGCCAGTTTTCTTCTCCTGCAATCTCCTCTGGTTCCGGAGGGGGAACTCTTCTCTCCGGATCTACTGGTGCTCTATAAGGTTCTAGGAGAGAGACATGAAAGACCGGGTGTATAGCCATCTGAGGAGGAAGAGCGAGCTTGTAGGCACGGGGGCCTATAGCTTCAATGACCTTGAAAGGTCCCATCTTCTTCTGATCCAGCTTTCCCATTGGCCGCTTTGTTTGCACATTGCGCCGATCTAACATTACTTCATCTCCCGGCTTGATCTCTGGAGGTGCCAGTGCATGTTTATCATACCACCGGGCCATCCTGATCCTAGCATTTCCCAAATTTTCTTGCATCTTTTGCCAGATAGATTCCCATTGAGAGATCATGACCTCGCTTGCTGGGTTGCTAACTTCAACACCTTCCCGGGCCGCCAGTTAGTCCTGGGTTCATAACCATAGTTGGCATAAAATGCCGATACTTTTGGTAGACTCAGAGACCGCCGAGTTGTATGCATATTTCTGCCAGAGGCAAGAGATCTGCCCAGTCATCCTGTTGATATGAACAATAACTCCGCAGGTAATGTTCCAGGGTCTGGTTAACTCTTTCTGTTTGGCCGTCTGTTTGGGGGTGGAACGAAGTAGACATTTTCAGCTTCACATTGAGGAGGCTCATGAGAGATTGCCAAAAATGAGAGAGAAACTTGCTATCTCTGTCCGAGACTATGTCATCAGGTAACCCATGGAGTCTCCAGACTTCCTTCAAGAACAATCCAGCCAGATCTTCTGTTTTATTAAGAGTCGAGTGGGATGTAATGAGCCATCTTAGAAAAGCGGTCCACTATTACCCAGATCTTAGTAAATCCCTTTAGACTCCGTAATCCCACAATGAAGTCCATAGAGATGGAAGTCCATGGTCGATAAGGTATCTCCAGAGGCTGGAGCATACCGAACTTCCTGTGTCTAGATGTTTTATTCCGCTGGCAGCTATCACAGCTTCGACATATTCATCGACATCTTGGTCCATCTTTGGCCAAAAGAAGTTACTTTTCACCCGCCTAGTGTCTTAAATTGACCATAATGTCCAGCCACTTTAGAGTCATGGGTATCGGTCGTGATATCCATCCGGAGCTTCTTGTCATTAGGATATACCATCTATTCTTATAGAAGATAAGGCCGCCCTGACAGACAAGTTCTGGTCCAAATTAGGTCTTCCATCAACCAGAGAGCGGTGCACTAACTGCCAATCTTTATCCAACTTAACTGCTTCACGTAAGCGGTTCATGAATGAAGATTGCAACTGGTGACTTGCACTGCCGCTAACCTAGCAGTGTCCAAAACCAATTGACCTGGCCTGAAAAACATCTGTGGTTCGCTGCAGAGGTTCACTCTCTCCGAGGCGGTGATCCCAGCGCCTTGATAGCACATCAGGTTTGCCATTCTTCTCCGGCCTGTAGAGACAACTTTGAAATTGTAGCCTGCTAGGTCCTCAGACCATCTAGCCTGCCGTCTAGTGAGAACTTTGGTAGAATTGAAATACTCCAAGTTCTTGTGGTCTGTGAAAACCGTGACCTCCTGTTCACAGGATTTTAGCAGGTGCTCCCATTCCCGGAAAGAGGCTACAATAGCTCCCATTTCTTTATCGTGAATGTCATAATTGATCTCAGCAGGAGAGAACTTCTTAGAATAGAAAGCTACCGGATGTAGTTTCCCATCATCTCCATACTGAGAGAGCACCGCTCCCTTTGCGAAGTCACTGGCATCAGTTTCGACCACCGTTCTCCTAGTAGGGTCAAAATGAGCAAGCACCGGAGCGCTAGTAAACCGTCCTTCAGATCCTGAAAGGCCTGTGTACAAGCTGCGTCCAATGCCATTTCTACCATCTTGCAGGAGATCAGTTAGGGTTTGCAGATTCTACTGAAGCCTTTGATAAAGCCGTAGAAGTTGGCAAATCCTAAAATGCCTGGATCCCTTTAACGCTCTTGGGTTCCGGCCATTCCCTAACTGCCTCAACCTTCTCTTCTGACATTGACACTCCTTGATGTGAGAGGTGATAGCCCAGGTATTCTACCTCCGAGGCATGGAAGGAGGTCTTGTCAATGGATGCACATAGCTTATTCTCTGATAGCCGTTGCAAGACCTTATTGACAAGATCAACATGCTCCTCCATAGTCTCCGAGTAGATGAGGATATCATCAATATAGACGATCACTCCTTCATCCAGTAGGTCCTTTAGCACATCATTGATCATAGCCTGAAAGGCAGAAGGGGCATTGCATAGACCAAATGGCATCACATTGTACTGATACAGGCCATAGCGGGTTCTGAAAGCGGTTTTCCACTGTCCCCTCGCTATCCTGGATCAAATTGAAGCCATTCTTTAGGTCTATCTTTGTGAAAACCTGGGCTTTGAACAACCTGTCTCTGAGCTGAGCTCATGATAGGTAGAGGGTACTTGTCTTTTACAGTAACCTTGTTCAAGCCTCGGTAGTCAACACAAATTCTCATCTTGCCATCCTTCTTTGGTATGAACAATATGGGCGCCGCTGCCGGGCTATTAGATCTGGAGATCTTTCCTGTAGCCAATTCTTTGGTCAGGTACTCCTTGAGGGCCTTCAACTCTGGAGCGGAACATGGGTATAATGGGCCAAATGGGATTGTAGAATCAGGCAGGGTCTTGATCTTAAGATCATTAGCAGAATGTGGAGGTAACTCCTCTGCCTTCTCTCTGCTGAACACATGTGCCCATTGCCGTGTACTTGGGAATTTTATTTCCACATTCACACCGTTCTCATCATGCCAAATGGCCGCTACTAGGTGGTACACCTCTTCCTCTTCTAACATTTGATAGATAGAGACGGGTTCCACAGTAAGGGCCGCTGGGAGACAATTCTGCTTGCAGTAGTCACTCCTCCAGCTTATGGTATTGAGTTCCCAATTAATATCCGGGTTATGCTTCCTTGCCCAAGCAATTGGCAGGTAACCGGAGATTCCAGCTTCCAAAGAGGCTACTTCCCATCGGAGAGTCTCTTTATGATCTCCCATACTCATGTGGACGGGGTGAGTGTAATACTCTCCGCTTCCCATCATGACATCTCCTTGAGCATCATACATTGTCAGTGGTTGATCCCTCCGCACTAAGGGTATTCCATTCTTTCTGACAAACTCCTGGCTCAGGATAGGTCCTGTACAGCCGGTGTCCAGAAGGAATTTCCTTGGGAGCCTTCAACCTTTCCCTTAATTGTCCAAGACAATTTCCTCTAGCACTGGTCTCTTACCGCACAGGTAGGGGTGGAAGGCTTGCTTCTCCTCTTCTCCGCTTGGAGGGTTTTCTCAGGGTTGTTTCTCTCGCTCTTTTAGGCTTTGCATTATAGAGTAGGTATGGAATATAGATATAAGTTTTTTCTTTTGAAGGTTCACTGATGATCGAGAAGGAATGCAGCTGCTGCTCTCTTTATACTTTTCTCAAGTAAAGAGGCAATGCTATGTAGCAATCTCCTTCCCTGTCATTCTCCGCATTTTTCGGGAACGTATTTCAAAACAACAAATATATATATTTCCAAATAGAGAAACCAAAACCCAAACAATAATATGAAGAAATAATAGTATACATAGACTTTTCTAAACAGACACTACCAGATTATATCATCGTCTGACCCTGCTCCGGGTTCAAAAATGAAATCATCTATCCCTCTGGAAGTACATTGAATGGTTGTTCTGCAGCTACCGCAGCAACCTTAGCTTTCTTATCAGATGGGTCCTGGGTTTTATCCCCGAGCCAGATCCTCTTTCCGCTTTCTTTGTACTTTCACAGCTGCCACTGGACAGTAGTAGGTTCCTTGACCAACACGTGGTCCATTTGTGTCTGGACTTGCCGCACTATTGCACAAGTCAGTCTATGCACTCTACCTCACAGGGGAGTACCGGAAGGTCTTACCTTCAAGCATACTTCAGCCTTCCTTCTTTCTTCCAGAATATCCCCCGGGATACCCTTCAGTTCCACAGCCTTGTCTTTAGATCCGGTGGTCTCCTTGGGTGCAGAAGAGCTTGAAGCTTCTTTCTTTCCCTTGGATTGCCGGGCCTTAGCATTGCTGGGTTCCTTCTGGGTCCTGGCCGGAGCTTTATCTGCTGCCGCCTGGTACCGGCCAGGTGTGTGCCCCAGCTCTCTAAGAGCTGTGATCCTTTCCATCAGGGTCCTAGGTTTGGGATTGAAAAGAGCGCAACTTAAACCTAGTTCCGGAGGAGGAGCCTTGGATCTTATCATCTACCAGCTGTCCTTCATAGGGTCTTCCACATCAACTGAATAATGGTATTCAGGAAGGAGTCTATTCCTTCCTTCTTGGTGTGGGTCAGGGTGTTCCAATGGGCTACCGCCTCATCTCTAGAGATGGCTTCGCCAAAGGCTGCCCTAAAGGATTCCACAAAGGAATCCCACATCTTCCAGCGCTCATCTAGCCTCACAGGTCTTCCAGCTATCCGGTTGGCAGAGGCTTGGTCTATTGAATTGTGATAGGCCTCATACCACTTGATTGCTGCTGTTCCTTCCATGAGATTACCGGCATACCGGATCTTAACCTCATCTGCCAGGAAGGACTGGCTCTCAATGGAGAACACATTCTCACATTGCCGGAGGAAAGTTTCGACCTGTTCTGCTTCACCTCTAAACTTAGAAGGTGGAGGAGCCTTGGGATCTCGGGCCTTGGTGGACTGAGGAGGGCGGGATTGCTCAAGAGGTGGCCGATGATTGACCAAGAGAGCGAACAGATCTCTCTGCTGTTTCTCAAGCTTCTTCTTGAGGTACTTCCGCCAGGCTTTCCTGTCGTTCCCTTCTGGTTCCGAGTCCGAGCTGTCTGGATCATCCCCGGGGGCACCACCTTGGGCCACCGGAGGAGGAGGAGGAATATTGCCCCCACTACCACCTGACACTGCCGGAGGTGGGGGAGGAGGGGGGTTCGGTACCTCCGGAGGTTCTGACTGACCACCGGGGTTTTCCGTAGGAGGGGGAGCTGGTGACAGAGGACTTCCTTCCTCTTCATACTCTTCCCCATCAAAACTGAGACCCAATCCTGAGAAGGGCAGTCTTCTCCTGGGAGGAGGAAGCGGTGAGGCTCCCACCTGAGGCATGATCACCGGGACTATGGGGCCTTGCTGGTGCCTCGGGAACGTGGCAAACAGGGACTGCTGTCTTCTTGGAGCCCTGCTTCCTGCTCTGGAGGATACCCGGGAGGGAGGCCTGGGGGTCCCGGGCCTAGCTACTTGTAGCTTTCCCTCATTAATGGCCTTCTGGATCTCAGTGATGTAGTTGGGAGGGATGACATTAGACCATCTGATTTCCATGGCATCTGGGTCTAGGTCGTCCTTCTCCACAAATCTCCTCAGTTCATCCTGAAGAGAGCTGACCTGGTCCCTCATGAAGGTCAAAGCTTGCCTCATGAGTTCTGCCTCCGCTTGCTGCCGCTCATGGATCAGAACAAGAGCCTGAGCTCCTCTGTTCAGCTCTTGTTGTAGGCGGTGCCGGAGGTAGACTTGGAGTTCTCTGAAGAACTGCTCGTAGGTGACCGGGTCCGAGTCTTCCCAGGTAGGCTCACAGCCGGGAATGTAGGCTTGGAGAGCTGTCCTGGGATTCTTGACCAACTGTATCTGCGCCGAGGCCTCCAGTTGTAAAGGTCTGGGTTGCCATTCAATCTGAAGTGGCAGTTCTGGGGCTGGTAGGGCGGACATCTTTTTGGTCTTGGAATGAGATTATAGTTCAGGGGCAAGTTCAAAGATGAGCTCCCTGACAAAATAATGGACTCTGAGATACCAATAGATGGCTCTCTCAACAGTCATAAGGAGGGATAATCTGTTAAGATTATAATGTGACGGGGCTCTGCCTCTACTAACAAGAGTGTAGGAAGCAAGAGGGCCGATAGAAGATAGAAATTAGGTTTAGAGTGTAAAGATTCTTCTCGGTAGACTTAGAATAATCTTAAGGGTCTTCTTCCGCTGGTTACAACTGATGATGAGAAAATCCGAACAGATGGGCGAAAAACGGAGATGAGTACTTATACTCCAAATCTCTCCTTTTCCTGCATTCCATCGTTCTTACTAAGTTCCGGTGAAAACTCTGTCTTTGGACCGGGAAACTATTCCTCCGCTACCCCGCTTCTCCCTAAGCGCTAGCGGGTGTTTCCGGTCCTAGAGTAAGCACCCTTAGCCGGGGTCAAGGATCACCTGCAGCCTGGCTGTCACACAGCTCCGGGCCTGCATTAGATGAGTCTCCGCTCAGGTAATCTTCCCTAGGTGGCTGCAGAGCTATAACTCATTATAGATTATTCCGGGCATAACCTCTGCCGCCACAGCAGGGCTACTCTTGCACAGAGGGATCCTGGAGATGTCCGGCACTTAGAGACCTCTCTCTAGCCGGCCCTCTATTCATTGACAGGGCCTAGACTCGTCAGCCTATCCTTTCATGAATAGATCTCCACCCTAGCAGTCAGAAGGTAGGTACTCTTGTAGCAGGTTGTGGTCCTCACTACAGGTACTTTTCCTATCACTGTCACTGCTGAATTCTATCAATGACTCTGAGCCTATAACAGGGGCGAGAACTATTCTCCTAACCGCTAGTGGCTCTGTTATAGCTGTCTTCGGACCATCATGCCTTAGTCCCGCTAGGAGACTTTCGCGGCAGCTTCCTAATCCGCATCGGCGGCATAGCTGGCGAAATAGTCGAACGATCGTCATACGGATGTTTCTGAGTTTTGCGCGTTCCCCATCAAGTCCGGCCCCAAAGGCTGTGGTCAATATTTAAAAACCTTTCCATGGAGGTTCACCCTGTGTTGGTCAGGTATGGCATGAATTGGTCACAGCGGCCTTCTGGCGAGATGGCGAGGTGAGTTGGTTCTGTAGGGGGTACGGCATTACCAAGAGCTTGAGTTTCAGCATGTGTTGGAAGAGGAAGTTCTCCGAGACCATTGAACTGCAGGTCGGAGCTTCTCCGACTTCTCCATTCTTGCTTCTGGGTGGTTGTTGTTGAGCCTGGAGGAATCGGGCGAAGAAGAGGAGTGCGGTGCTGGTTGTTCTGCTGCGGGTGGTGGGGCCTGGTTGCAAGTGCTTCCTGGTAGGGTTTCTTGTTCGCTGTGGCGATTTCGCTTGGAGGGCGGTGACCTGGGCTTGGAGCGTGGTGTTTCTTCCTTTTCCAAGTCTTGCCCTAGTTCGGTGATCCTTTGTTTCCATATCTCCGTTTTCATCTGCCTCCTGTTGGGTCAGTCTCAGTTCTGGAGTTCGCTAACCCCTGATGGCTGCATGACATTGTGGTTAAACAACGCGTCCTCAGATGTCAGTAGTGCTTCGATGTATAAAGCGACCCAAGTCTCTTCGAGTCGGTCATAGTCGAGTTCTGTTGGGTCTGTAATGACTTGTTCTTGTGACATGTCGTGAGTTGTGGTTCGGGTTGGCGTTGGAGACGCAACCTGTATCATAAGCAGAGGGACTAAACGAAGTGTGAACCACCGGCGCGAGGCTGGGACAAGGGGTGAGGGAGACGAGCAACGGTGGGGTTGTTGGAACTGAGGTGGGTTCGAGGTGAAGGACGAAGAGGTGGTCCTGTACGGGCAGCACAATGAATTACGCTAAGAGAGAATATATTCTAGACGAGAAAAGACTAAAGCCTAAGATGACAGGAAGGTTCGTGAAGAAGAAAGAAGAAGAGAAGTCCTAGCGAGGAACAAGCTCCTATATATAGCTCAAAACTCGCTGACTCATCCCACAGAAACCCGTAGAACCCAAAGGAAATCCCTCATTACAAATACCTGCATGCCGTTGACTCATAGAACCCTGCAACCGAAACCCATAGAACATAACAGAAACCCTGACTAATCCTTCTTCCCGCAACCGGGCTCGATATCGTATCACGCCGTGATAGCAGCGATAGTGGATCTGGGCTGTCCTCTCGGCTGAAGGTGGGAGATTCCCCCATGACGGAGTCTTCCTCGACAGTCCTTAGTCTTGCAGCCATTGCGGGTAAGGTATGTAGGTTCGAAATGTGATTCTGGAAAACTCCAGGTGAACTTGGAGTTATCGATATACTATTAGGTCGCACTGCATAACCCGGAGCCTCGTAATGAGCTAGGAGTTCGAAGCGCTAACTACAAAGGTAGAAAGGAACGAGGTCTCTTCAGTCAATGCGTTACTGTAAGTCTCGGTCGTCCGCTACTAGTCCTCAATGGTAACCAATGAAGTGGTTATGACGAAGTGTTCAAGTAAAGTTCTCACGGAATCACTAAGTCCTGAAAAGATAAAGCGTATAGATCGAATAGAATAGTTTTTATATCGATAAGACTCTTTCTTCATCGCTGATCATTTCAACAAAGTCGGAGAATGACACCGTATTTATATCCGAAAGCAAATGTCTCATGGACTAGCTATAATTACATGATTCTAGATGAGACCGAAGACCCTGAAAACCTGCCAAACACAACGCTTTATACACCCATTTCTAAAACCAAACATCCATGTCTAAACCAAACACCCATGTCTAAACATTCGTTCATAAATCCTCAGTTACATCCGTTTCATGCACTCATTTCCGGTCATGAGGAGTCTTGGGATCAGCCTACCTGATAACCCCTGGTACGGCTCGACTTCGCTCGCCAACTCTTTCCTGTATCGTTATCTATCACCAAGGAGCATGGCTCAACATTAGGACTGATACCGATCGGCGACCGGAGGTGTCGGTAGTCTTACCTTCCTGGGCGCCACCAGCGTCAGCTTCTTCGTTACCTCCACCGATCACTCAGTTTTGGTCCGATTGACTCCAAACTCGCACTGTTGCCCCCTCATATACCCACCGGTGTCCAGAGCGACTGTGCCGGCGCTTTGACACTCCGGGGGTCATTTTCAGGGTCGAAAACGGATTCGTTTACTAGGGATTCCGCAGCTCCGCACTGGGCTCCATACTGGCAATACCGTGCCTCTCTGGCGCGCCCAGTGGAGTGACAGTGACGTGGGAAGGGCTCCTCCTCTTGTCTTCAGGTCACCATCTCTCATACCCGTGACAGAAGGATAGCGGAGCGACATAACTCTTTAATAAATACGAATTCTCTTTAGGCAGTGGGGATTAGTCTCCGGACAGTGCCGACGGCCCTTGAAGCAGAGAGAACAGATCAACAGAGCATCAGCAAATATAGAAGTAGGAAAAATTAACAATTTTTAGCTTGCCTGAATAGTAGTATCCGCATTAGTTTCCCTTAGCTGTTCTCTGTTCTGCTATCTCAGTGGGAGTCTAGATCTTCCCAACTACAAAATCGGGGTCGTCTGGGCCAACACCTAGGGGGAACTTCTGAAGATATACTGGCTTAAGGTGGTCGCTACCCACCTGTTGACTATCTCAACGTAGTACGAGTTCGTGGAGAACTCTCTGGAAGTCTATGTCGCTACGGGGCAACTGTATCCTGTGCCGAGTGGTAGTGACCCTGACATTTGGATCGAACTCGGTATCTTCTGCCGGCAGGTCACGAGGGTGTAGTCCACCTCCTGTATATGGGGAAAAGACCTGCGTGCGGGTGGGTCTCTGGACCATCAATGTCAGTTGCGCCTACTCTGTGGAGAATGGCCAGTATCCTGTGAGATCTAGCCTTGGTATCTTGCAACAAACACTCAACCTCCTCGCTGTGGGTGATCTGGACACTCCTCGGGGCCTGTCCTTCAGGGGCATCCTCCATTGCTCCCCGGATAGTCCTGATAGCCCCAGCCGCTGGGGTATGCTTTAGTATTACCCTGCACAGCTCAGTGAAAGTGGGTTCGGTCGTGATCTCCGTGAAGTTAGGCTCATTGCCCTCGTTGTCCCAGTAGTATTCAGGCGCTATACAGGGGTGGTGGCCTCGATGAAAGTCAGGGTCTACCACGGTTATCGTAATGCTGGGTCGGGATTGCTCCAGAGGCACGAGGGAGTGCCCTTGTAAGGCTCCTTGGGACTGTGATGACCCTGCCTCCGGAGGCTCGTCGGTATTGCCATGCCTGACCCTAAACTCGCGCATGCTATTGCCTCTAGACTGCCTCTCCTTTGTTGCAACATCACTGATGAGCCACTTCAGGGCATCCGACAGGTCTTTCTTAGCAGGGCATTCTTCAACCCTCCATATAGGGGCAAGGTGTTTCAAAAACTCGGTGGCTATAAGCCAGTTGCATAACTGGTTAAATAGGACCATACCAGACTTCGTCTTGTTCACCCAGCCTGTGGCTATCATGTGAACAGTGAGGTTGTTGCGGAGAGTAGTATAGACCCTGTTCGTATCGGCTAGGCCCAAGGTGATTTTAGACTTTTGTGCAAAGCAACTCATTCTGGCCCTTTTTGATATGCGTTGGGGGGCACTGAGGCTTGCTTTCTGGGTACTGGCGATTGCTTTCTGGGCACTGGCGGTTGCTTTCTGGGCACCGGAGGTTGCTTTCTGGGCACTGGAGGTTGCTTTCTGGGCACCAGAGGTTGCTTTCTGGGCGGTGGTTCTCTGGGCACTAGCGGTGGCTTTCTGGGTACTTGCTTTCCGGGCGCTTGCTTTCTGAGCGGAGGAGACAGGTTCTGAATCAGAGCTGCTCACGGGACTTACGCTGTGATGGGCCTCTGCCTCTACAACAGTAGAAGAGTAAGACAAAGTATCAAAAGGGACTCCCGAACAAGTAGATGTGCTCTAAGCTACAAATAGAAAACTCTCTCCACTGACACAGAGTAGCAAAGGGCCGATAGGAATAATCAAGTATAGAGATAAAAGATTCTTCGAGTATGCACTTGGAATAATCTTAAGGGACTTCTTCCACTCTGATTCCTCAACTGGACATGATGGTCGGAGAAGGCGTACAGGAACAAAGACAACTTGAAGTACTTATACTGCCAGCCTCTCTGTTCTTGGTCTCCATCTTTCCTGCTAAGTTCTGATGAAAACTCTTTTGCGAAATGGAACTGAATTTCTCCGTTACCCCGGTTCTCTCTAAGCATTAACCGGTGTTCTCGGCTCGTAAGTATAACATCCTTAGTCAAAGTCAAGGATCACCTACATCCTGGGCTAGCACCTAGCTCCAGTCATGCATTAATGAGACTCCGCTCAGATGATCTACCCAATGTTGCGATAGAGCTGCCACTCATTGTAGACTTATCCCGGGCTAGCTACTACCGCCAGCAGCAGTAGCTATCATGCTCAGAGAGACTGTAGAAGATGCCCGGCGCTCAGAGCCTAGCTCTAGCTAGTCCTCCAGACACTGACAAAGTAGTAGACTCATTAGTCAAGACTTCCCGTGAATAGTTCTTTTGCCCTAGTCAGGAAGTCTGTATCTTTCACAGCAGGTCGCTAGCCTCACTGTGGTAACATTCCGGATCACTGTACTAACTGGCTTCTATCAATGACTCTTCGCATATAACGGGCCCCATATGTACTCATACACCAGATGGTTTGCTATAGCTCCATTATATAGGCTTGATAGCTTAGAATCTGAATGCTCAGGGGCCTGCGACTCAGACTATTGGGTTTCTTCAATTTCACTCTCAGACTGTCCAAGTTCAGGACTAATTAGCCTAGGTTTTGGCCCTGGAACGCCCGATATCTTCTTCCTCTTGGCGTGGGGCCCCGCCTTCATGGAGGAGCAGTTTCCGTCGCTGGATGAAGGTACATCGTATATCTCTTTGCGTTTATGGCTGTTACTGTTGTCCTTGGGGTTACTACCAGTAACCCATGAATTGCCGATGGTGCTTTGAGGGTTGCTGGGAGTTCCCTAATACGGGATATGGTGCGGCGCACCTTAAAGGTGACATAAATTGCAAGGCCAATAACTTTTTAACAAGACAAGGTATTAGAAATCTGTCTGACAGAGGTGTAGGTCTAGTGATGTTAAATACTTCTATCAGACAGATTTTTGATATCTTGTCTTGCTGAAAAGTTATTAGCGATGCCATTTACCTATTTTTGTATGTAAAAAGCGCCAAGACCTGGTGAATTGGAACAGTATTATAGCCATTTATACCCCTACATCACAGACCTGCAGCCAAGATTTAGGTTTCAGCCATAAGATGGCTGGAATCTAAGGCTCTTATTGGTTCACAAGCAAACGGAGTGGCCAAGACTATTCCAACTGATATACCGGAATGTCACCTTTAAGACGCGCTGCACTATAGATATGAGTATGATGAGATGCTTACAGAATTAGGGGACTGGACCTTATTTATGAAATTAAACTCCATCTTGGTCAGTATGAATTGAAAGCCGTGAATTGAAAGTGGTGAATCGAAAGCGATGACTTGAAAGTGGTGATTTGGGTTGAGTAGTGGTAGGAGGCGTGGATTGGGTTCCTATTAGGGTGTCGCACCAGACAACCCGAGCAGTCTCGTAATGAGCTTGGAGTTCGAAGCGCTAACTACAAAAGTAGAAAGGAACGAGGTCTCTTCAGTCAATGCGTTACTGTAAGTCCCGGTCGTCCGCTACTAGTCCTCAATGGTAATCAAAGAAGAATCTGACGGTTCAAGTAGTTCTCACGAATCACTTCAGAAAGATAAGATATATAGATCAAATAGATTTTATATCGAAAGACTCTTTCTTCGCTGATGATTTCAACAAAGTCGAGAATGACACCGATTTATATCCCGCAAATGTCTCATGACTAGCCTTACAATTACATGATTCTAGATGCGAGACCCAAGACCCTGAAAACCTGCTAAGAACGCCAAACGCTTTATACACCCATTCTAAAACCAACACCCATGTCTAAAACCCAAACACCCATGTCTAAACATTCGTTTCATAAATCCTCACGTTACATCCCGTTGCTGTATGCTCAGCCTTCGTGTGGTCATGGTGAGTCTTGGGATCTGCCTACCTGATAACCCCTGGTACGGCTCCGCCGCCAACTCTTTCCTGTATCGTTATCTATCACCAAGGAGCATTCAACATTAGGACCGATAATTTATCGGTACCGGAGGTGTAATCTTCCCTTGCCACCAGCGCCAGCTTCTTACATCTCCACCGATCACTCAGTTTTGGTCCGATTGACTCCAACCGCACTGTTGCCCTCATATACCCACCGGTGTCCAGAGCGCCTGTGCCGGCGCTTTGACGCTCCGGGGTTATTTTCAGGGTCGAAAACGGTTCGTACTAGGATTCTGCAACTCAAGACTGGGCTCCATACCGGCAGCACCGCCTGGCGCGCCAAGTGGTGACAGTAGTGTAGGAGGGCTCTTCTTGTATCTTCGGTCCCCATCTCTCATACCGTAACAGCCACCCTCTCAGGTGCTCTGTCCTCGAGTATCTTCTGACCGACAGGTTCCAGTAAACCTTCTCCACATATCACCGTGGTGTCTGTGGAGGGAAGGACTTAGCATGAGGTACCTCTACAGTCTCAGGCTGGGTCCATCGTGGCCTTGGGGTTTTTTCGGTGGAAGTCTCGGACAAGCGACAATACCTCCTCATCCATAGTGTCGATAACTTGGTATGTGCTTTCCCCAACCGGGTAACCCCGCCACTTCACCATATATTCCACTACTCCTTTCCTACTCTTCCTGCTCCCTATGATTCTCTCCACCTCATACAGCTTTTCTCCTTCGGCATCCACCACGTCAGGGGTAGGAGGTCGTTGTTCCCGTCCAGGGATAGTGCTAACCCGGTATGGTTCCAGTAATTCGATATGGAATACGGGGTGGACCTTCATTTGAGGAGGGAGGTCCAATTCGCAAGCACGTTTTCCCGCTAGTCGTTTGATGGCAAATGGTCCCATTTTCTTATGATCTAGTTTTTTGGTGGAACGACGGGTTCGGAGGTTGACTGCATTAAGCATGACCTTGTCCCCTATCTTGAACACTGGTGGTGTCTCCCTTTTCCTATCATAGTATTTTCCCATTCTTTCCCTTGCGATGGTGAGTTTTTGCTGCCGCACTCCTCGTATAAAGTGGGCATAGAGGTCACTGGTGGGGTTGACTACTTGCCTCCGTCACCAATTCGTTGTATCTGTAATTGGTATAGAAGGATTGTCCGCCGCAGAGGTTACGGAGTTATTGTACGCGATTCGCCAGCGGAAGTAGTTCAGCCCAATCGCTTTTGTTAGAATTGCAGAATGCCCGGAGGTAGTGTTCCAAAGTTTGATTGACTACCATCGGTTTGAGAAAGCGGTACTTCATCTGAAGCTTGATATCCAATAATTCCATCAGAGAGCCCAGAAGCTTGACTTAAACTTGATCACGGAAAACTATGTCTAGAGGTAGTCTGAATGCGCCAGATTTGAGCCAGGAATACTTTGGCCAAATCTTGGGAGGACGCCGTGCTGAGGGAATAAAATGAGCCATCTAGAACCGGTCTACTACTACCCATATTTGCGATAACCCTTGGATTCTGAGGAACAATGAAATCCATTGATATGGATGACCATACGGTGAGGTGTTTCTAGAGAACGCCCATACTTGCGTGCCGACTTGGTTTGTTTTCATTGGCAGTCGTCACGCGTAGTTTCATCCATCGCTCATCTTGGGCCAGAGAAGTTGCGCGATTAACTCCAATGTCTTATCCTGACCGAAGTGTCCTGCTACCTTAGAGTCGTGTTCGATTGCGATTCGGATCTTCAACGCGTCAGCTGTATATATAGGCGGTTCTTGAAAAAGAGTAATCCCTCCTTAGCCGTGAATTCCTTCAATTCCCCAGACTCCTTCTTCCTCTCCACTTCCTTCCACGCCTCGTCTTTCTCTCCTGCCTCCCTGACCAAGTCCAGGAAATCTTTAGACCAGTCTACCACTTCTTTGCCGGAGAGCGAAGCCGCAGAAATCATATACTCTTCCATCCCTACCAACTGTCCAGGCTTCAATAACCTCTCAACTGACTGCGCGCCCCCCCCCTCACGTTGGTACTCCGGACGTCTTGATAATGCATCGGCTTTCCCATGCTTCGATCCTGGGCTGTAGATAATTTTAAAATTGAACTCCGCAAGAGTTTCTGCCCAGCGTGCTTGTCACGGGTATGAGAGATGGGGACCCGAAGACAAGAGGAGGAGCCCTTCCCACGTCACTATCACCCCACTGGGCGCGCCAGAGAGGCACGGTGTTGCCAGTATGGAGCCCAGTGCAGAGTTGCGGAATCCCTAGTAAACGAACCTGCTGACCTGAAAATAACCCCGAGCGTCAAAGCGCCGCACAGTCGCTCTGGACACCGGTGGGTATATGAGGGCAATAGTAGTTTGGAGTCAATCGACCAAAACTGGTGATCGGTGGAGGTAACGAAGAAGCTGACGCTAGTGGCGCCAGGAAGGTAAGACTACCCGACACCTCCGCACCGATCGGTATCAGTCCTAATGTTGAGCCATGCTCCTTGGTGATAGATAACGATAATGGGAAAGAGTTACGAAATGTCGAGCCCGTACCAGGGGGTTATCAGGTAGGCAGATCCCGAAGACTCCTCATGACCACTGACGAAGGCTGAGTGCATGCAGCAACGGGATGTAACGTGAGGGATTTATGAAACGAATGTTTAGACGTGGGTGTTTGGTTTTTTAGACATGGGTGTTTGGTTTTTTAGACATGGGTGTTTGGTTTTTTAGAATGGGGAAACTTTTGGCGTTCTTGGCAGGTTTTCAGGGTCTTCGGGGTCTCGCATCTAGAATCATGTAATTATAATAGTTAGTCCGCGTGACATTTGCGCGGGATATAAATACGGTGTCATTCTCCGACTTTGCTGAAATCATCAGCGACGAAGAAAGAGTCTTATCGATATAACAAAATCTATTCGATCTATACGCTTTATCTTCTCAGGACTTAGTGATTCCGTGAGAACTCTACTTGAACACTTCGCCGAGAATACTTCTGTGATTACCATTGAGGACTAGCAGGACACGAGACGACACGCATTGACTGAAGAGACCTCGCCTTTCTACCTTGTAGTTAGCGTCAACTCCTAGCTTTTACGAGACTTTTGTCTGGTGCGACACCTAATAGTATATCGATAACTCCAAGTTCACCTGAGTTTTCCAGAATCACAACCCCAACCTATATACTTATCCGGAATGGCTGCAAGACTGTGGAAGAGACTCATGGGGAATCTCCGCTTAGCCGAGAAGACAGCCCAGATCCACTATCATCGAAGAGCGCCTGCACAAATAGATATTGGAACAATTTCTACAAACACACGGTTTAGATGGCCGGATTGTCGGCCGCAGACAAAACTATACCAACTACAGAGAACTCAAGAGAAGTTCCAGGCGAGAAAAAAGTTCGAACATCGCCCAGTGTGAAACCAATCACCAACAGCCGATGTTTGAAGAAATCGCCAGAAGCCAAGAATTTGAGAAGAAGCAATCCGCCGCTATCGGGCCATGGAAAGGAGGCTTTGGAAGCCCCACCTCCAAACCCAACGCAGCTTCAGACCCAGATGGAAATCGGGGAAAGCAGGCAAAGCAGTCGGTAGGAGAGGTCCAGAAGAAACAAGCCAAAGGGCACAAGGAGCAGATGCAAGATGCACAGATAGACTACTCCTGACCGCCCACCGTCCAACGCCCAGATCCATCGTAATCCAACCTGGTGAAGAGGAGGTAATCGAGGAAGACCATCGCCGCTGGGAGAAAATGAGGAGGAAGAGCGCCGCCGCCAGGAGGAAATGGAAAAAGGACCCCGGATGACGGGTCCAGCCACCATGGAAGAAGGGCAGGAGGCGGAGGAAGAGGAAGACGGTCAGAGTCGCCGGAGGAAGATAGAGAACGGGACTGGCCAAGCCTTTTGAATTTGACAACCCCAGAAGCCACAACCCACGGCACTGGCCTAGAATGTGAGATCTACTTGAGCAACGAAAGTTCCGAACGACAAGCAGAAGGTCCAAGGGAACCTACACCCGAGGACTGGCCAAGGAATGGTTCGCCAACTACCATGAGGTTCACATGCGCGGACCAAACGGCCTGGAGTTCTGCACCTGGGAACGGTTTAGACAAGAAATTCGGGGAAGATTCGTCAGCTCGCAGGAGGCGCTAGACGCTTTCAAAATGGACCACCTCAGATACCAATCCAGCATCTCCGACACCTCACCAAGATGGAGATCCTCAAAAGAGCAAAGCGGGGCAGCATATTGTAAAACATTGCTGACCAGCCTTCCCGAAGAGATTTGGGACCGACACTCAAAGTTTGAGCCGGCGGAAGACGATGCCCACTTTGTGGCTCAGCTGGAGAGGGCAGGAAAGGCCCATGAAAGTTTTTTGGAGCAGAAGAGGTTGTTGGGGAACCCGTCAGCAAGGGCACCACCCAGGAAGGAGGAGAAGAGGAGGCCTGGGTTCCAGATTAAGGGACGGGCCCTGGAGGGACAGAAGACTGAGTCCAGTCGATCCGGAGGAGGGTCGAACACCCAGGGTAGCGCCCGTTCGAGCCAGGATAGCAGACCACTGCATTCCAGCTTTGACGAGGCCACCAAGGGCATCCCCAAGTCCCTTTTGGACCAGAGACGGACGAAAGGAGAATGTGCTCGCTGGTAGGAAGGGTCACCTGTGGCGCTGGTCCCGTCAGAACCCCAACTCCGGCGCGGCTGTCTCTGCTCAGGGCCAGAAGCGCGGTCGTGAAGAGGAGGATGAGGAAATGAAGGATTCACCAGCTTCCCCACCGGAAAAGAAGAAGAGGCATAGGTCCAAGAAGAAGTTGGTCGCGGTGGCAGCAACCTCCACGTCGACAGGGCCAGTCTATGTGCCGGAGTTAGGGTCGGAGTCAGAGGTGGATTTTGATATGGGTTTTTAGAAGGGGACTCTGATGAGTCAGGTCAAGAGCTCCCCCAGATTGCAATGTTGTCACTGACGGAAGAAAAAACAAAAAAAATATTAAAAAGAAAAGGGCCGGAAGAGGGGGCGTCCTCTCCGATGAAAAAACAACGATTTTCCTTTGAACCCATTCACGGGTCACGACCTATCGGTAAATTTTCTATTGGGTTTTTAGATTTCTTATTTCCTTGTCGGGTTTTGTTGGATACCGGGGCGACGGGTCCAGTTATATCTTCTGCTTTTGTTTCTATGCTTGTCCCAAAGGTGAAAAGAGACGTCGGCCAGAGTTATGGGTTATACAGGGAAGTAATGGAGGGCACGGACAAGCCTTTACTGTAATGTTGAATATTATTTCTGGGGGGCATAAGTCCGAGCTCTCCTTCGAGATAGCACCACTACCTAGCGGCATTGACGCCATTTTACCAGCGTGGTGGCTACAGGAGCATAAGCCGGCTATTGCCCCAAATGGGGAAGTAACCTTTCATGGAGAATTTTGCAAGACCCGATGCTTCACTGACCAGAAAGAAATTTCAGTGGTTCTAGATGACGACGTACTGGATGATCCGGAGGCACTATTTATCGGCTCTATATCCGCGGACACCGGGGAAATCGACTTGAAAACAGTCATCCCAGAGCGATACCATCCAAAGCTCCAAGCCTTCCTCCAGTCCGAAGCCGATAAGTTGCCACCGCACCGAGCCTCCGATCACAGTATCGATCTAGAACCTGGTCAGCAACCTCCCTGGGGACCCATCTACTCCCTTTCCGAGGTTGAATTGAAAGTCTTGCGGGAATACCTGGATAAGATGATGCGTCTAGGTAAAATTAGACCCAGCAAATCTCCGGCAGGTGCCCCCATATTATTTGTGAAGAAGAAGGACGGCAGTTTTCGGCTATGCGTCGACTACCGGGGCCTGAATCACACTATTAAAAATCGGTATACTCTACCCTTAGGGAGGAATTGAGGGACCGTGATTTCAAGAAAGATATTTTCCAAGATTGACCTCAAGGAGGATATAACCTGGTCCGGATCAAACAGGGCGACGACGAGTGGAAAACAGCTGCTCAGAACCAGATATGGACACTACGAGTACCTAGTCATGCCATTTGGGCTAACTAACGCACCCGCCACCTTTCAGGCACTAATAAACGATATCCTTAGAGAATTTCTGGACCAAGGGGTGGTAGCATACCTCGACGACATCCTGATCTACAGCAAGGATGAGGCTGAACATGAGGAACTGGTCAATAAGGTGCTGGACAAACTTATCGAGAACAACCTAGTGGCCAACCCTAAGAAATCATTTTTCACCAAAAGGTCATCGACTTTCTCGGATTCGTGTTGAGTGAAGAAGGGGTAGCAATGTCGACGGACAAGGTGGAAGAAGTCTTGAAGTGGGAATCCCCGAGGACTGTCAGGGACGTCCAAGTTTTTATGGGATTCGCCAATTTTTACCGGAGGTTTATACGTAACTATTCCGGGTCTGTAGTCCCATCACTAACTGTCTACGCGATGCTAAGAACTTCTCCTGACTAGCGCCGGCGGCCTTTCTGAAGCTCAAGATCCTCTTCACGACTGCACCGATCTTGGTACATTTTTTCACCAGAACGACAGTCTGTTGTGAAACGACGCAGTTTAGCGACTTTGCATTGGGCGCAGTCTTCTCGCAGGTAGTTGACGGCAAGCTTCATCCTGTGGCCTTTTACTCCCGCAAGCTTAACCCAGCCGAACTCAATTATGACGTATGGGACAAAGAAATGCTCGGTATCGTTGCCGCCTTCAAAGAATGGCGACGCTACCTGGAAGGACCCAAATACACTGTCTTAGTATATACCGACCACCAGAACCTCCAATATTTTACAACCACCAAGGTTCTGAATCGAAGACAGGCACGATGGGCAGAAGTTCTTGCGGAGTTCAATTTTAAAATTATCTACAGGCCAGGATCGAAGAATGGGAAAGCCGATGCATTGTCAAGACGTCCGGAGTACCGACTTGAAGGGGGGGGCGCGCAGTCAGTGGAGAGGTTGTTGAAGCCTGGACAGTTGGTAGGAATGGAAGAATATATGATTTCTGCGGCTTCGCTCGCCGGCAAAGAAGTGGTAGACTGGTCCAAGGACTTTCTGGACCTGGTTAAGGAGGCAGGAGAGAAGGACGAGGCATGGAAGGAAGTGGAAAGGAAAAAGGGGTCTGGGGAATTGAAGGAATTCACGGCTAAGGAGGGGTTACTCTTTTTCAAAAACCGCCTATATATACCCAACAGCGACGCGTTGAAAATCCGAATCGCGCAATCAGAACACGACTCTAAGGTAGCAGGACACTTCGGCCAGGATAAGACATTGGAGTTAATCACACGCAACTTCTACTGGCCAAAGATGAACGAATGGATAGACGACTACGTACGCTCATGCGACGACTGCCAACGAAACAAACCAAGTAGGCAATCAAGTATGGAGCGCATTTCCTCTTGAAACACCTCACACCGTATGGTCGTCCATATCAATGGATTTCATTGTTCAGCTACCAGAATCCAAGGGTTATACGCAGATATGGGTAGTAGTAGACCGGTTCTCAAAGATGGCTCATTTTATTCCCCTCCCAGGCACGGCGTCCTCCCAAGATTTGGCCAAAGTATTCCTAGCTCAAATTTGGCGACCCACGGACTACCTCTAGATATAGTTTCCGATCATGATGCCAAGTTTACGTCAAGCTTCTGGGCCTCTCTGATGGATTTATTGGATATCAAGCTTCGTATGAGTACCGCTTTCCACCCTCAAACCGATGGTCAGACCGAGCGGGTCAATCAAACTTTGGAACACTACCTCAGGGCATTCTGCAATTACGAACAGAACGACTGGGCCGAACTACTTCCGCTGGCTGAATACGCATACAATAACTCCGTAACCTCTGCAACGGGACAATCCCCCTTCTATACCAACTACGGATACAACCCTCGAACGAATTGGCCAACGGAGAATGAAGTAGTCAACCCCACCAGCGACCTCTATGCCCACTTTATACGAGGAGTGCACGACGCCGCCCGGCAAAAACTCACCATCGCAAGGGAAAGAATGGGAAAATACTATGATAGAAAGAGAGAGACACCACCAACGTTCAGGATAGGGGACAAAGTTATGCTCAACGCGGTCAACCTCCGAACCCGTCGTTCCACCAAGAAACTAGATCATAAAAAGATGGGGCCATTTGTCATCAAACGATTGGCGGGAAAACGCGCTTGCGAGTTGGACCTCCCTCCTCAAATAAAGGTCCACCCCGTGTTCCACATCGAATTATTGGAACCGTACCGAGTCAGCGCTATCCCCGGACGAGAACGACCCCCTACCCCTGACGTGGTGGATGCCGAAGGAGAAAAGTTGTATGAGGTGGAGAGGATCATTGGAAGCAGGAAGAGTAGGAAAGGAGTAGTGGAATATCTGGTGAAGTGGCGGGGTTATCCGGTTGGGGAAAGCACGTACCAAGTAATCGACGCCATGGATGAGGAGGTATTGGTGCTTGTCCGAGACTTCCACCGGAAAACCCCAAGGCCACGATGGACCACCTCCACAGACACCACGGGTGATATGTGGAGAAGGTTTACTGGAACCACAGTCGGTCAGAAGATACTGAGGACAGAGCACCCTGAGAGCTGTTACGGTATGAGAGATGGGGACCCGAAGATACAAGAGAAGGAGCCCTCCCTACACTACTGTCACCCACTTGGCGCGCCAGAGAGGCACGGTGCTGCCGGTATGGAGCCCATGTGCGGAGTTGCAGAATCCCTAGTAAACGAACCCGTTTCGACCCTGAGAATAACCCCCGGAGCGTCAAAGCGCCGGCACAGGCGCTCTGGACACCGGTGGGTATATGAGGGGGCAATAGTGCGAGTTTGGAGTCAATCGGACCAAAACTGAGTGATCGGTGGAGGTAACGAAGAAGCTGACGCTGGTGGCGCCCAGGGGAAGGTAAGACTACCCGACACCTCCGGTACCGATCGGTATCAGTCCTAATGTTGAGCCCTGCTCCTTGGTGATAGATAACGATAATGGGAAAGAGTATCACGGCGTACCACGAGCTACTGCGGAAGAAAGGATATTATGGAACTGGGTCTAGGGTTCGGGTTTTCTCTTTGGGTTTCTAGGGGTTTCCGTTACACGGGTTATGAGTCATCCCTGGACAGGGATTGGGAACTGTATTTATAGCCGGCTACGAGCTTTTCCTTTGTCTCTTTCTCTTCTTTCCTTTCCTACGAACCTTCCTGTTATCAACTCTACGCTTTCTAGTTTCTTTAGTTGTTACTTGTTTCTCAGTCCTCGCCTCTTGAATATAATACGCCATCACTCTTAGTCACCCTCGCCTTAGTGTCACCTCGCCCTCGCTTAGCCATATAGTCCTAGTTCATGACGATACAGCGTGCGTGTCCTCTACTGGTATCTTCGTTACATCACTGCTCAGACCGCCATCTGGACTCTGTCCCACCACCCTGCTTCTCGTTAAGTCCCTCGTCGCCCGTCTCCGCCTCGCCTGCCTCGCCTCTTCGCCTCGGTTGTGAACCTTGGCTTGTTCAGTTATAGTTTCCGCTTCGCTCCGTAACACTAAGGTTGCGCCTCCCACGCCAACCTTCACAACACCAACCCCGCCTCGCTTAGCCTCGGTCGCCACCATGGTCCGACCTCAGCTGGGACGCCCCAATGAGGACTGTCGCCACCCTCTCGCCTTTCTCCCCGTCCTCGAATGCTTTTTTCCTGAACGGAAAGGATTCTGCTACTCGCCTGGCCCCTCAAGCCCATTGGTTCAACATGGGCCATCCGTCCCGACCCCTCCGTCTCCGTCCTCCGCCAATACGCTTTGAAATACAAGCTCAAGCGTGCCGAAGCCCACTGGGCTAAGGCCACCTTCACCCAACCCCTCGCTGGGCAGCTCCACGTTGGAGCACCCACCACCGACGACCCACACCCCGCTCACGACACCGAGGCCATCATCCGCGGTCTTCGTGAACCCACCCTCGCCCATCACACCATCGGCCGCCCTGCAGCCGAAGCCACAGTCCCCGTCGCGCTCCTCGAGCGCCTTGCTGAATTCTTGGGCACCTACGGCCCACTACCCACCAATGAGGACTGCGGTCCTGAACTCACGGAGGCTCACAGCCTCATCTCCGAATGCCTGGTCGTATTGCCCAACCTCCCCAACACCCCCGCACCACAGGAACCTGCCGTATGCACGGCCCACGAAGAGGTCATCGCCGACCTCAACCAAGAAATTGCCGACCTCAAGCTCGAGGTTGAAGAATCCCTGGCCGAAGAAGAACAACTTCGGTACCGCCTGGCGCTCCACCGAGACGCCCTCACCACCGCCGACTCTGACCTCGCCATGAAAAAGACATCCGCCAAGATCACCTCCGTCGAAAGCTTGGAATCCTGCCAACGCCACCATCGCCAACCTCCAACGCCGCCGCCTCTGCTCCCGCCGCCCGCCTGCTGCCCCTGCCTCAAGAACCCCGCTACTCGCCTCCCCGCCTCAGGATCCTCAAGATCTCAACAACTGGCGCAAGGAGCCAGTTGAACAAGTGTCATCCAAGCCGGCGCTAAAAGGTCAGCCCCTTTGGTAGAAAAAGGCAAACCAAAGGGGCTAGTCCCGCCACCCACCTTCGTCGTCTCCGCTGCCGCTGTGTCCGAGGACAAGATGTCTGAGGACCAACTCGTTGTCACCTGCTCCGTCTCCCAGAACCCTGTCTCCTTCGTGCCAACCTACGCTCTCATCGATACGGGAGCGTCAGGGTACGCCTTTATCGACCAGGATTTCGCAACCAAGCACGGCCTCTCCCTGACACCCCTGAAAAAATCACGCCTGCTTGAGGTAATCGACGGCAGGCTGGTAGAATCAGGGAGAATCACCCACATCGCCAAGCTCTCGTTGGACATCAATGGACACCAGGAAACCGCCCCCTTCTTCGTCACTCAGCTGGGACATTACCCACTTGTCATGGGTATCCCTGGATGCGCCACCACGACCTCGCCTCCGCCCCCAAGAAGAATCAGGTCACATTCGACTCTGATTTCTGCATCAAGAACTGCTCCATCTCCCGCCTCCCGGTCACCGCTACAGGAATCTCAATCACCCTCCGGACAGCCCACTCTCCACGCTATGCCATAGGGCTGCGCCATTATAGGCCTGGCCCGCAGGCGACAGAACCGACTTTTCTGTGCCTCACTCAACACGATCAATGAAGCCCTTGCCCCCAGGACCACCACGGACCCGCAAGACAAAGTGCCCAAGGAGTTGTGGGAGTTCTTGCCATTGTTCAAGGAATCAAACGCCACGTCACTGCCGCCCCACCGCCCCCATGACCTTAAGATCGTGCTTCAGGATGGAAAGCAACCCCTTCGCCCGCTTATATGGAATGTCGACCAGAGCTACAGGCTCTAAGAGACTACATTACGGAGAACTTAGGAAAGGGTTTTATCCGCTACTCAGAATCCTGCCGGTGCCCCCCGCCCTATTCGTCAAAAAGCCGATGGATCCTTCGCCTGTGCGTGGACTATAGGAAACTCAACGAGATCACGGTAAAGAACCGCCACCCCTTGCCTCTGATTCCGGAAACACTGTCCCGCCTCTCCAAAGCAAAGTATTACACCAAGTTGGACCTTAGGTGGGGATACCATCAGCTCAGGATCCAGGAGGGTGATGAATGGAAAACCGCCTTTAGGACCCGCTACGGCCACTTCGAGTACAATGTCATGCCTTTCGGATTGACCAACGCCCGCCAAGATTCCAACACTGGGTTAACGACCTGCTCCGCCCCTACCTCGACCATTTCGCAACAGCCTACCTCGATGACATCCTGATATACTCAGAGACCTTGGAGGAACATAAAAAACATGTGCGACAAGTCCTCAAGGTCCTGCAGATCCACGACGTTCATTTGAAACCAGAGAAATGTGAATTCTCCGGCCCAAGAAACCAAGTATCTCGCCTCATCATCACCCCTGAGGGCCTTAAGATGGACCCCAGCAAGGTATCAGCGGTCACAGGATGGGAAGCCCCCACTGCTTAGGGAGGTCCAGGAATTCTAGGGTTCGCGAACTTCTATCGCCGGTTCATATATCAGATTCCAGAGTAGTCGCCCCACTCACAGCACTGACCAAGAAAGACGTGAAATTCGAATGGTCACCTAAGGCACAAAGCGCTTCAGGACCTCAAGGATGCTCACCTCGCCCCAATACTGGCACATTATGACTATGAGAAGGCTACTATCGTGGAAACTCGCGTCCGACCACGCCTCTGCCGGAATCATGTCCCAATACGACGATGACGGAATCCTGCACCCAGTGGCTTTTCTCCAAGAAACATTCACCTGCAGAATGCAATTACGAGATCTACGACAAGGAACTGTTAGCGGTTGTCAGATGCTTCGAAGAATGGCGCTCAAACCTGGAAGGATCTAGGTTCCCGATCAAAGTCCTTAGCGACCACAGAAACCTGGAATACTTTATGTCCACCAAGCTGCTCAATCGCCGCCAGACGAGGTGGGCCGAATTCCTGTCCCGCTTCGACTTCGTCATCACATTCAGGCCAGGGAAACAAGGGGGGAAACCGGACGCACTCACTAGGAGGTCAGGAGACCTGCCTAAGGAAGGGGATGAACGCCTCACGCACCAGTCGCAGGTCGTGTTAAAGAAGGAGAATCTAGATGCAGGAGTTAAGTTAAGTTTGTTCGGGTTCTTTGTTAAATGAATCCGCTGAAGGAACGCCCACTGTGAAAGAATTATTGACCCAAGCTTACCAAGTTGACAGTTTTCCCCACCAAGTCTCACCATGCTCCGCGAACGGCACCAAACACTCTAGGAAGATCTCGCTAGCGGAATGTATGGAACGGAAGAAGGCTTCCTGCTTTACAGGAACGCCATCTACGCCCCGACCTCGACGAGCTCCAGCTACGCCTGCTACAGGAACACCACGACAAGCCCTCAGCCGACACCCAGGCGACGCGCTAAAACCTTAGAGCTCATCAGTCGCAACTACTACTGGCCCCACATGAGGAAATACGTGGACCGCTATGTCTTGAATTGCAACACATGTTCCCGCAGCAAAGCCTCACGCAACGCTGGCTGCAAGGTGTTCTTCGCCCACTCTCAGTACCCAAAGGCCCATGGTCTGATGTATCAATGGACTTCACAGGACTCCCACAGAGCAAGGGGTTCAATGCCATCCTCGTTGTAATCGACTAACCAAGATGCGCCACTTCATACCATGTACCGAGGAATCTAACGCTATTGATGTGGCCAACATGTACCTAGAATACGATGGAAACTACACGGCCTACCGAAACCATAGTCTCGATCGAGGAACCCAGTTCACAGCAGAATTCTGAAAACCTTACGCGATCGCTGAAATTGCACGCCATTTCACGGCCTTCCACCCCCAAACGGACGGGCAGACGGAAAGGATCAACGCAATCATGGAACAGTACCTCCGGGCCTATGTCTCTTATCAACAGGATGATTGGGCCAAGTACCTACCCATGGCAGAGTTTGCAACCAACAACCACGTCTCCGAAACCACCAAACTCTCCCTGTTTCAGGCAAACTATGGAAGGAATCCACGGATGACGTTCGCACCCCTACAGCATGGCACCACCACCAAAGAAGACCAAGCCAACGGTATGGCTAGAGATATGGCACAGATTTTTGAATTCCTACGCGACGAAATGTTTAGAGCCCAGAAGATCCAGGAAGACTCGGCGAACGAGAAAAGGACTCCCGCCCCCAGATATGCGGTAGGAGACAAGGTATTTCTCTCAACTCGGAACCTGCAGACCAAGCGACCCTCGAAGAAACTCGATTGAAACGACGTCTGTGATACCGTCCAAGAGAATGGTTAGCCTCACGCCTATGAGCTTAGCCTCCCACCTCCATGAAAATACATCCGTCTTCCATGTTCCATTGTCCTCGCCGAATAACCCCTGCCCTAGGCTAACGACACACCCCGCCGCCGGTAGAAATCGGCTTAACAGGAATGGAGGTCGACGCACACGGATTCTCGACGCCGACACAGCCGCTAGAATACTTGGTTAGATACACGGGTTACATTTAACCATCATAAGAACCGCCTCGACTTAACATGCCCCCTAGCCTGGTGAAGACTTCCACGACAGGTTTCCACGAAACCTAGGCCTACCAGGAGTTAGGCCTGAAGGAGGACCTAATCTATCACGCGCATCACTTAGCTACTGCGGAGGAAAGGATATTATGGAACTGGGTCTAGGGTTCGGGTTTTCTTTGCTTTCTAGGGGTTTCACATCGGTTATGAGTCATCCCTGGACAGGGATTAACTGTATCTATAGTCGGCCACGAGCTTTTCCTTTGTCTCTTTCTTTCTTTCCTTTCCTACGCAACCTTCCTGTTATCAACCCCACGCTTTCTAGTTTCTTTAGTTGTTACTTGTTTCTCAGTCCTCGCCTCAATATAATACGCCATCACTCTTAGTCACCCTCGCCTTAGTGCCACCTCGTCTCGCTAGCCATAGTCCTAGTTCATGTACGATACAGCAAGACGTGTCCTCTCAGATCTTCACATCACTTCGCTCAAGACTGCCATCTGGACTCTGTGTCCCACCACCCTGCTTCTAAGTCCCCTCGCCGCCTGCCTCCGCCTCGCCTCGCCTCGTTCGTTTTCGCCTCGGTTGCCATGAACCTTTATTGTTCAGTTATAGTTTCCGTCATTCAGAACAAAGAGTTGGCGAGCGAGCCTGCACTGAGTTATCAAGAGATCCCAAGACTCTCATGACCACTGACGAAGGCTGAGTGCATGCAGCAACGGGATGTAACGCGAGGATTTATGAAACGAACATATAGACATGGGTGTTTGGGTTTAGACATGGGTGTTTGGTTTTAGAATGGGTGTATAGAAAACGCTACGTTTTGCAGGTTTTCAGGTCTTCGTGATCTAGAATCATGTAATTGTAATAGTTAGTCCGCGTGACATTGCGCGGGATATAAATACAGTGTCATTCTCTGACTTTGTTAAAATCATCAGCGACGAAGAAAGAGTCTTATCGATATAAAATCTATTCGATCCATACGCTTTATCTTTTCAGGACTTAGTGATTCTGTGAAGACTTTACCTGAACGCTTCGTTGAACTTTACCTGAACTACTTCGTTGATTGCCATTGAGGACTAGCAGCGATCTAATCGAGACTGACAGTGTCGAATTGACTGAAGAGACCTCGTTCCTTTCTACCTTTGTAGTTAGCGCTTCGAACTCCTAGCTCTTTACGAGACTGCTCGGGTTGTCTGGTGCGACACCCTAATAGTATCGCTCTGGGATGACTGTTTTCAAGTCGATTTCCCCGGTGTCCGCTGATATAGAGCCGATAAATAGTGCCTCCGGATCATCCAGTACGTCGTCATCTAGAACCACTGAAATTTCTTTCTGGTCAGTGAAGCATCGGGTCTTGCAAAATTCTCCATGAAAGGTTACTTCCCCATTTGGGGCAATAATAGCCGCTTATGCTCCTGTAGCCACCATGTTGGTAAAATGGCGTCAATGCCGCAGGTAGTGCGCTATCTCAAGGAGAGCTCGGACTTATGCCCCAGAAATAATATTCAACATTATAGTAAAGGCTTGTCCGTGCCCTCCATTACTTCCCCTGTAAAACCCATAACTCTGGCCGACGCTCTTTTTCACTTTTACAGAAAACGAGAAACAAAAGCAGAAGATATAACTGGAATCTGCCGCCTGCATCCAACAAAACCCGACAAGGAAATAAGAAATCTAAAACCCAATAGAAAATTTACCGATAGGTCGTGACCGTGAATGGGCTCAAAGGAAAATCGTTGTTTTTTCATCGGAGAGGACGCCCCCTCTTCCAGTCTTTTTCTTTTTAATATTTTTTTTGTTTTTTCTTCCGTCAGTGACAACATTGCAATCTCGGGGAGCTCTTGACCTGACTCATCAGAGTCCCCTTCTAAAAACCCATATCGAAATCCACCTCTGACTCCGACCCTAACTCCGGCACGTAGGCTGGCCCTGTATCACGGCGTACCACAGACTACTGCGGAGGAAAGGATATTGTGAAACGGGTTCTCGGGTTCGGGATTTCTCTTTGGGTTTCTATGAGTTTCCGTTGCACGGGTTATGAGTCACCCCTGGACAGGGATTGGGAACTGTATATATAGTCGGCTACGAACCTTTCCTTTGTCTCTTTCTCTTCTTTCCTTTCCTACGCAACCTTCCTGTTCTCAACTCTACGTTTCTAGGTTCTTTAGTTGTTACTTGTTTCGCTTCTCGGAATAGAATACGTCATCACTCTTAGTCATCCTCGCCCTAGTGTAACTTCGTCCTCCTAGTGCCTTGTCTTCGCTTAGCCCTAGCCATAGTCCATGTACGAGACAGCAGTACGTGCCCTCTACTGGTATCTTCGTCTGCATCACTTCGTCCGCACAGCCATTTGGACTATCTGTCCCACGACCTTGCTCCTCGGTTAGATTACTTCGTCTTCGCCCCTCGTCTTCGCCCTCGTCCTCGCCTCGGTTGTGAACCTTGGCTAGTTTAGTTATAGACTCCACTTCGCCCCGTAACACTAAGGTTGCGTCTCCCACGCCAACCTTCACAACACCAACCACGCTTCGCTTAGTTCCGGTCGCGACCATGATCGACCTCAGTTGGGACGTCCCCAACGAGGACTGCCGCCACCCCCTCGTCTTCTCCCCCGGTCCCTTCGAATGCTTCTTTCCTGAACGGAAAGGATTCTGTTATCTCGGCCTCGTTCCCCAAGCCCATTGGTTCAACATAGGCCATCGCATCGGTCCTGACCCCTCCGTCTCCACCCTCCGCCAATACGCTTTGAAATATAAGCTCAAACGTGCTGAAGCCCATTGGGCTAAGGCCACCTTCACCCAACCTCTTGCCGGGCAGCTCCACATCGGGGCAGCCACCACCGACGGCCCGTACCCCGCCCATGACACCGAAGCCATCATTCGTGGCCTTCGCGACCCCACCCTCGCCCAAAACACCATCGGCCGCCCTGCAGCCGAAGCCACAGTCCCCGTCGCGCTCCTAGAGCGCCTTGCTGAATTCCTGGGCACATATGGCCCACTACCCACCGATGAGGACTGCGGTCCTGAACTCACGGAGGCCCACAGCCTCATCTCCGAATGTTTGGTCGTATTGACCAACCTCCCCGACACCCCCGCACCGGAAGAACCAGGTGTATGCACAGCTCATGAGGAGACCATCATCGACCTCAACCAAGAAATCGCCGACCTCAAGTCTGAGGTCGAAGAATACCAAGTCGAAGAAGAACAACTTAGGTACCGCCTGGCGCTTCACCAGGACGCCCTCGCCACCGCTGACTGCCATGAAAAGACATCCGCCATTACATTACCTCATGGAAGCCTGGGAATCCCAGGCTAACGCCACCATCGCCGACCTCCGCCCGCCTCCCCCACCAACCAAAGTTCCCCCCGCCCTGCCGCCTCGACCCCAACTCCCCGCTATCTCGCCCCCCGCACCCAAGACCCCCGCACCCTCGACAGCTGGCGCAACAAGCCGGTTGAACGAGTGTCCCCCAAGCCGGCGCTAAAAGGTCAGCCCCTTTGGTAGAAAATGGCAAACCAAAGGGGCTAGTCCCGCCGCCCACCTTCGTTGTCTCCGCTGCTGCTGTGTCCGAGGACAAGATGTCTGAGGACCAACTCGTCGTCACCTGCTCCGTCTCACAGAATTCTGCCTCCTTCGTGCCTACCTACGCCCTCATCGACACTGGAGCGTCAGGGTATGCGTTCATTGACCAAGACTTCGCAACCAGGCATGGCCTCGCCCTGACCCCACTGAAGAGATCACGTCTGCTCGAGGTTATCGACGGCAGACTGGTAGAATCAGGAAGGATCACCCACATCGCCAAGCTCTCATTTGATATCCATGGACACCAGGAAACCGCTCCGTTCTTTGTCACCAAGCTGGGACACTACCCAATCGTTATGGGTGTTCCCTGGATACGCCACCACGACCTTGCCCTCCGCCCTAAGACAAATCAGGTCATCTTCGACTCTGATTTCTGCACCCAGAACTGCTCGGTCTCCCGCTCTCCGGTCACGGCAAAAGGAATCTTGATCTCACCCCCCGACAGCCCCATCATACACATTGCGGCTATCGGGGCAGTCCCGTTCGTAGGCCTCGCCCGCCGCCGTCAGAACCACCTCTTTTGTGCCTCCCTCCACGCTATCGACGAAGCCCTCGAAAAGAAGCTCAACACCAACCCTTTAGCAAACGTACCCAAGGAACTATTAGAGTTCGGGTTGTTGTTTAAGGAATCCAACGCCACGTCACTGCCACCCCACCGTCCCCACGACCTCAAGATTGTGCTCCAGGATGGAAAGCAACCCCCCTTCGGCCCGCTATATGGAATGTCGCGTCCGGAGCTACAAGCCCTACGAGACTACGTTACAGAAAACCTGGGAAAGGGTTTCATCCGCTACTCCGAGTCCCCCGCCGGTGCCCCAGTTCTCTTCGTCAAAAAGGCCGATGGATCTCTTCGTCTGTGTGTAGACTACAGGAAGCTTAACGAGATCACCGTGAAGAACCGCCACCCCTTGCCTCTAATCCCAGAAACACTGTCCCGTCTCTCCAAAGCGAAGTATTACACCAAGCTGGACCTCAGGTGGGGCTATCACCAGCTCAGGATTCAAGAAGGCGACGAGTGGAAAACCGCCTTTAGGACCCGTTACGGCCATTTCGAGTACAACGTCATGCCTTTCGGACTGACCAACGCCCCTGCCGCATTCCAACACTGGGTTAATGATCTGCTTCGCCCCTACCTCGACCATTTCGCCACAGCATACCTCGACGACATCCTGATATACTCAGAAACCTTGGAAGAGCATAAGAAACATGTGCGACAAGTCCTCAAGGTCCTACAGGTCCACGACGTCCATCTGAAGCCAGAGAAATGCGAGTTCTTCGTCCAGGAGACCAAATACCTAGGCCTCATCATCACACCCGAAGGCATCAAGATGGACCCAAGAAAGGTATCGGCAATCACGGAATGGGAAGCACCCAAGAAACTCAGGGAGGTCCAAGAATTCCTAGGCTTCGCTAACTTCTACCGACGGTTCATATACGCGTACTCCAGGGTTGTCTCCCGACTCACGGCTCTAACCAAGAAGGACGTTGTTACGGGTATAAGAGATGGCGATCCGAAGACACAAGAGGAGGAGCCCTTCCCACACCACTATCACCCACTGGGCGCGCCAGAGAGGCACGGTACTGCCAGTATGGAGCCCAAGTGCGGAGTTACAGAATCCCTAGTAAACTATTAGGGTGTCGCACCAGACAACCCGAGCAGTCTCGTAAAGAGCTAGGAGTTCGAAGCGCTAACTACAAAGGTAGAAAGGAACGAGGTCTCTTCAGTCAATGCGGTACTGTCAGTCCCGGTCGTCCAATGCTAGTCCTCAATGGTATTCAACGAAGTAGTTCAAGTAAAGTCTTCAACGAAGTGTTCAAGTAAAGTCTTCCCGGAATCACTAAGTCCTGAAAGATAAAGCGTATAGATCGAATAGAATAGTTATTATATCGATAAGACTCTTTCTTAAATCGCTGATGATTTCAACAAAGTCGGAGGATGACACCGTATTTATATCCCGCGCAAATGTCTCGCGGACTAACTATTACAATTACATGATTCTAGATGCGAGACCCCGAAGACCCTGAAAACCTGCCAAGAACTCCAAACGTTTCTATACACCCATTCTATAAAACCAAACACCCATGTCTAAAACCCAAACGCCCATGTCTATATGTTCGTTTCATAAATCCCTCACGTTACATCCCGTTGCTGCATGCACTCAGCCTTCAGCGCCGTCGGTGGTCATGAGAGTCTTGGGATCTGCCTACCTGATAACCCCTGGTACCGGGCTCGACTTCTTATCGTTATCTATCACCAAGGAGCAGGGCTCAACATTAGGACTGATACCGATCGGTACGGAGGTGTCGGGTAGTCTTACCTTCCTGGGCGCCACCAGCGTCAGCTTCTTCGTTACCTCCACCGATCACTCAGTTTTGGTCCGATTGACTCCAAACTCGCACTATTGCCCCCTCATATACCCACCGGTGTCCAGAGCGCCTGTGCCGGCGCTTTGACGCTCCGGGGGTTATTCTCAGGGTCGAAACGGGTTCGTTTACTAGGGATTCTGCAACTCCGCACTTGGGCTCCATACTGGCAGTTCCGTGCCTCTCTGGCGCGCCCAGTGGGTGATAGTGGTGTGGGAAGGGCTCCTCCTCTTGTGTCTTCGGATCGCCATCTCTTATACCCGTAACAGCCACTAGGTTGTTCTCGATAAGTTTGTCCAGCACCTTATTGACCAGTTCCTCATGTTCAGCCTCATCCTTGCTGTAGATTAGGATGTCGTCGAGGTATGCTACCACCCCTTGGTCGAGGAACTCTCTAAGGATATCGTTTATTAGTGCTTGAAAGGTAGCGGGTGCGTTAGTTAGCCCAAATGGCATGACTAGGTACTTATAGTGTCCATATCTGGTTCTGAGCAGCTGTTTTCACTCGTCACCCTGTTTGATCGGACCAGGTTATATCCCTCCTTGAGGTCAATCTTGGAAAATATCTTTCTTGCGAAATCACGGTCCCTCAATTCCTCCCTAAGGGTAGAGTATCTGGATTTTTAATAGTGACGCGATTCAGGCCCGGTAGTCGACGCATAGCCGAAGACTGCCGTCCTTCTTCTTCACAAATAATATGGGGGCACCTGCCGGAGATTTGCTGGGTCTAATTTTACCTAGACGCATCATCTTATCCAGGTATTCCTGCAAGACTTTCAATTCAACCTCGGAAAGGGGTAGATGGGTCCCCAGGGAGGTTGCTGACCAGGTTCTAGATCGATACTGTGATCGGAGGCTCGGTCGCGGTGGCAACTTATCGGACTGGAGGAAGGCTTGGAGCTTTGGATGGTATCGCTCTGGGATGACTGTTTTCAGGTCGATTTCCCGGTGTCGCGGATATAGAGCCGATAAATAGTGCCTCCGGATCATCATCCAGTCGTCGTCATCTAGAACCACTGAAATTTCTTTCTGGTCAGTGAAGCATCGGGTCTTGCAAAATTCTCCATGAAAGGTTACTTCCCCATTTGGGGCAATAGCCGGCTTATGCTCCTGTAGCCACCACGCTGGTAGAATGGCGTCAATGCCGCTAGGTAGTGGTGCTATCTCGAAGGAAGCTCGGACTTATGCCCCCAGAAATAATATTCAGCATTACAGTAAAGGCTTGTCCCGTGCCTCCATTACTTCCCTGTAAACCCATAACTCTGGCGGGCGTCTCTTTTCACCTTTGGGACAAAGCATAGAAACAAAAGCAGAAGATATAACTGGACCCGTCGCCCCGGTGTCCAACAAAACCCGACAAGGAAATAAGAAATCTAAAAACCCAATAGAAAATTTACCGATAGGTCGAGACCCGTGAATGGGCTCGCCTGAAAATCATTGCTTCTTCATCGGAGAGGACGCCGCCTCTTCCGGTCTTTTTCTTTTCAATTTTATTTTTTCTTCCGTCAGTGACAACATTGCAATTTGGGGGAGCTCTTGACCTGACTCATCAGAGTCCCCTTCTAAAAACCCATATCGAAATCCACCTCTGACTCCGACCCCAATTCCGGAACATAGGCTGGGCCTGTCGATGTGGCGGTCGCTGCTACCGCAACCGACTTCTTCTTGGTCCTGTGCCTCTTTTTTTTCTCGGGTGGGGGAGCTGGTGAATCCTTCATTTCCTCGTCCTCCTCTTCACGACCGCGCTTCTGGCCCAGAGCAGAGACAGCAGCGCCGGAGTTGGGGTTCTGTCGGCACCAGCGCCACAGGTGACCCTTCCTACCACAGCGAGCACATTCTCCTTTCGTCCGTCTCTGGTCCAAAAGGGACTTGGGGATGCCCTTGGTGGCCTCGTCAAAGCTGGAATGCAGTGGTCTGTTATCCTGGCTCGGACGGGCGCTACCCTGGGTGTTAAACCCTCCTCCGGATCGACTGCCAGTGGCCTCTGTCTTCTGTCCTTCCTGGGCCCGTCCCTTAATCTGGAACCCAGGCCTTCTCTTCTCCTCTCTCCGGGGTGGTGCCCTTGCTGACGGGTTCCCCAACAACCTCTTCTGCTCCAAGAAACTCTCATGGGCCTTTCCTGCCCTCTCCAGCTGAGCCACAAAGTGGGCATCGTCTTCCGCCGGCTCAAACTTCGAGTGTCTCTCCCAAATCTCTTCGGGAAGGCCGGTCAGCAATGTTTTACGATATGCTGCCCCGCTTTGCTGCGCTCGTTGATTGAGGATCTCCATCTTGGTGAGGTAGTCGGAGATGCTGGATTGGTATTTGAGGTGGTCCATTCGGAAAGCGGCATCTAGCGCCTCCTGCGAGCTCACGAATCTTCCCCGGATTTCTTGTCTAAATCGTTCCCAGGTGCAGAACTCCAGGCCGTTTGGTCCGCGCATATGAACCTCATGGTAGTTGGCGAACCATTCCTTGGCCAGTCCTCGGGTGTAGGTTCCCGCGAATAGGACCTTCTGCTTATCGTTCCGGAACTTGCGGGGTCGTTGCTCAAGTAGATCTCACATTCTAGGAGCCAGTGCCGTAGGTTGTGGCTTCTGGGGTTGTCAAATTCAAAGGGCACCTTGGCCAAGGAGTCCCGTTCCCTATCTTCCTCCGGCGACTCTGACCGTCTTCCTCTTCCCCCGCCTCCTGCCCTTCTTCCATGGTGGCTTGACCCGTCATCCGAGGGGTCCTTCTTTCCTCCATTTCCTCCTGGCGGCGGCGGCGCTCTTCCTCCATCACTTCCTCCCAGCGACGATGGTGCTCTTCCCCCTCCGATCACAACTTCTTCCCCTAGGTAGGTGGTATTACCGATGGGTCTGGGGCGTTGGACCGGTGGGCGGTCAGGAGTAGGTCTATCTGTCTCTGCATCTCGGCCATCTGTTCCTTATGCCCTTTGGCCTGCTTCTTCTGGCTCTCAATGACCTCTCCTACCGACTGTTTTGCCTGCTCCCTAAGCTTCTCAATTTCCACCTGGGTAGCATATAACTGTCGCTGGGTTTGGAGGTGGGCGGCTTCCAAAGCTTCCCTCTCCATGGCCGCGATGGCGGCTGCTTGTTGCTTAATTCTCGGCTTTCAGCGAGCTCTTTGAACATCCGGGCCAACTGGTGAGATTTGTCTTCACCAGGCAGCGATGTTCGACAATCTGTTCTTTTCCTGGAACTTCTCCCGGGTTCTGTTCAGTTGGTACCATATGGTTTTGCCCGCGGCCGACAATCCGGCCATCTCGGCTTCGTGTGTTTGTAGAAATTGCTCCAACCTATCTATTGTGCTAGAGCCGGCCGGGCGTTTGCCAGCTCTTCGCAGTGATAGTGGATCTGGGCTGTCATCTCGGCTGAAAACGGGAGATTCCCCCATGACGGAGTCTTCTTCCACGGTTCCTAGTCTTGCAGCCATCGCGGGTAGAGGGTATGTAGGTTTGGATTGTGATTTTGGAAAACTCCAGGTGAACTTGGAGTTATCGATATACTATTAGGGTGTCGCACCAGACAACCCGAGCAGTCTCACAAAGAGCTAGGAGTTCGAAGCGCTAACTACAAAGGTAGAAAGGAACGAGGTCTCTTCAGTCAATGCGGTACTGTCAGTCTCGATTGTCCACTGCTAGTCCTCAATGGTAATCAAAGAAGTTATTCGGCGAAGTGTTCAAGTAAAGCCTTCCGAAATCACTAAGTCCAAAAGATAGAGATATAGCGTAAAGATTCAGATAGAATATATTATATCGATAATATAACAGAGCCACAAGCGGTTAGGAGAATAGTTCTCACCCGGCCTGTTATAGGCCCAGAGTCATTGATAGAATTCAGCAGTTACAGTGATAGGAAAAGTACCTGTGGTGAGGACCGCAACCTGCTACAAGTGTACCTACCTTCTGACCGCTAGGGGGGAGATCTATTCATGAAAGGATAGGCTGACGAGCCTAGGCCTTGTCAATGAATAGAGGGCCGGCTAGAGAGAAGGTCTCTAAGTGCCGGACATTTCCAGGATCCCTCTGAGCAAGAATAGCCCTGCTGCAAGCGGCAGAGGTTATGCCCGGAATAATCTATAATTGAGTTACAGCTCTACAGCCACCTAGGGAAGACCACCTGAGCGGAGACTCATCTGATGCAGGCCCGGAGCTGTGTGACAGCCCGGCTGCAGGTGATCCTTGACCCTGGCTAAGGGTGCTTACTCTAGGACCGGAAACACCCGCTGGCCTTAGGAGAAGCGGGGTAGCGGAGAATTGTTTTCCGATCCAAAACAGAGTTTTCACGGAAGCTTAGTAGAGCGGTGGAATGCAGGAAACAGAGAGATTTGGAGTATAAGTACTCATCTCCGGTTTCCGCCCATCTGTTCGGATTTTCTCATCATCAGTGGTAACAAGCGGAAGAAGACCCTTAAGATTATTCTAAGTCTACCCAGAAGAATCTTTACTCTCTAAACCTAATTTCTATCTTCTACCGGCCCTCTTGCTTCCTACACTCTTGTTTAGTAGAGGCAGAGAGCCCCGTCACAGATAAGACTCTTTCTTCGTCGCTGATGATTTCAACAAAGTCGGAGAATGACGCTGTATTTATATCCCGCGCAATGTCACGCGGACTAACTATTACAATTACATGATTCTAGATGCGAGACCCCGAAGACCCTGAAAACCTGCCAAGAACGCCAAACGTTTCTATACACCCATTCTATAAAACCAAACACCCATGTCTAAAACCCCAAACACCCATGTCTATATGTTCGTTTCATAAATCCCTCACGTTACATCCCGTTGCTGTATGGACTCAGCCTTCGTCAGTGGTCATGAGGAGTCTTTCGGGATTGGCCTACCTGATAACCCCCTGGTACCGGGCTCGACTTCGCTCGCCAACTCTTTCCCTGTATCGCTATCTATCACCAAGGAGCATGGCTCAACATTAGGACTGATACCGATCGGTACCGGAGGTGTCGGGTAGTCTTACCTTCCTGGGCGCCACCAGCGTCAACCGTTACCTCCACCGATCACTCAGTTTTGGTCCGATTGACTCCAAACTCGCACTATTGCCCCCTCATATACCCACCGGTGTCCAGAGCGACTGTGCCGGCGCTTTGACGCTCCGGGGGTTATTTTCAGGGTCGAAAACGGGTTCGTTTACTAGGGATTCTGCAACTCCGCACTGGGCTCCATACCGGCAGCACCGTGCCTCTCTGGCGCGCCCAGTGGGTGACAGTAGTGTAGGGAGGGCTCCTTCTCTTGTATCTTCGGGTCCCCATCTCTCATACCCGTAACAGCTCCAGTTTGATGCTCTAGGAGCACTCCCGGATGCTTTGGGGGCACCTGCCTCCCAGACCCTTGCCCAATATGTGATATCCAACATATGATGTCATTAACAGCTTTTGCACTGTGTCGTTAGTTTTCTGGCGCTGCCGGTGCATGCTGGAGTATCTTTATAGCCCCAGGGTCCAGTTCAACTATACGAGTTTCACCATTGCCTGCAAGCACTGCCTAATGCCCCTAGGGTAGTCGGGAGTGCCTCTAGGGCAGTGGCGGGTGCTTTCAAAGGTGGCATTGTTTGCATAGTGTTTGTTGGTATGTTGATGTGATGTTTGATATCTAGAAGTCTGTGTGAAACAAACAAACTATCAATGTCTTGGTGGTAGGTAAGGTAAAACTCCATCTCCAGAGCACTAAGAACTACTACCAGAACACTCCTGACTGCTACCAGAGCACTCCTGACTACCTCTAGAGCATTCAATACATGATGAAGTCTATGTGTCCTTTCTGCACCAAATTCTATAGCACTTTAGTATGTTTTGATAAGCATCTCCGTTCTCTGCACCCCAGCAAGGCGAAAGAATGGTTCATAGAACAGTCAAATTTCTTTGGGCTCGAGAGCCAGTTAACCAGTCCCGACGACTCCCAGGATAGTGCTGACGATCCGGAAGACGCTAGCAACTACTGCAGAGAGCAAACCGACTTGGATCTCAAATCTGAATCTTCTTTCATGCAGGATTCGGGAGATAATGAAAGGAGAGGTTGCGCAACAACTATTTATGAAGGTACGGGGGAAGGCTTGTTCATTTCGAAGGAGTATGCCCAGTGCTCTGAGAGCCTATTCAAGTTAGAGGACCCATGGCACACCTTCAACTCAGTATATGGATTTCAGATTGCGCGCTACTTTATACTATCAAAGGCATCGCAAAGCAACATCGACAGTTTCTTTCTTCATGCCCCAGTAAGCATTCAGCAGTGCTCCTACAGCACTGGCCAGGGCTTTATACGGAGATTGGAGGAAATGAATGATTGTCTAGGAAAATCTAACTGGTGACACTCTAAGGTTGTATAACAGAGCCACAAGCGGTTAGGAGAATAGTTCTCACCCGGCCTGTTATAGGCCCAGAGTCATTGATAGAAATTCAGCAGTTACAGTGATAGGAAAAGTACCTGTGGTGAGGACCGCAACCTGCTACAAGTGTACCTACCTTCTGACCGCTAGGGTGGAGATCTATTCATGAAAGGATAGGCTGACGAGTCTAGGCCTTGTCAATGAATAGAGGGCCGGCTAGAGAGAGGTCTCTAAGTGCGGACATCTCCAGTATCCCTCTGTGCAAGAATAGCCCTGCTGCAGACGGATGTTATGCCCGGAATAATCTACTATGAGTTACAGCTCTGCAGCCACCTAGGGAAGACCACCCGGAGACTCATCTAATGCAGGCCCGGAGCTGTGTGACAGCCAGGCTGCAGGTGATCCTTGACCCTGGCTAAGAGTGCTTACTCTAGGACCGGAAACACCCGCTAACGCTTAGGGAGAAGCGGGGTAGCGGAGGAATTGTTTTCGCTCCAAAACAGAGTTTTTACCGGAACTTAGTAAGAGCGGTGGAATGCAGGAAACAGAGAGATTTGGAGTATAAGTACTCATCTCCATTTCCGCCCACTAGTTCGAAAGCTCCTGATCATCAGTTGTAACAAGCGGAAGAAGACCCTTAAGATTATTCTAAGTCTACCCAGAAGAATCTTTACTCTCTAAACCTAATTTCTATCTTCTACCGTATCACGGTGCTAAGCGAGGACGGGGACTGAACAAGCCAAGGCAAACCACCAAGGCTGGGTTATGGGTACGCGGGGTGTAGGGGGACGTGGACGGGGGGGGAAAGGGCGAGACGTAGGAAGACCCAAGGCGGGGAGCGAGGGACGAGGCGAAGGTGCGAGGAGGTGGTCCTAACGTTCCCGTGGGGCAGCACAACCGACGGGATGATGGCTAAGGAAAATAGAGTATATTCTAGACCAACTAAGACTAAAGACGCCGAAGATGACAGGAAGGTTGCGTGAAGAAGAAAGGAGAAGAAGAGAAGTCCTACAAGCGAGGGAGAGAGCTCCCTATATATAGCCTAGAAAATCCACCGCTGACTCATCTCGTAGAACCCCGTAGAACCCAAAGGAAATCCCTCCTTACAAATACCTGCATACCAGTGACTCATAGAACCCTGCAACCGAAACCCATAGAACATAACCGAAAACCTGACCAATCCTTCTTCCCGCAACCGTGTTCGATATCGTATCACGCCGTGATAGATATTAGGTCCCCCTCTGAGGCCTAAGTCCTCTTGAGCCACGTGGAGTATCGTTCGTGGAAGTCTTTGAGCAACTCGGGGGAGTTGTCCAGGTCGCCATAGGGTTGCCATGACGGTTCATCATAACCGGTGTATCGGACGAGGTACTCCAGTCGTCCTCTTCGTTTGCGAGAGTCTAGGATTGCGTCGACCTCCCATTCCTGTTCTCCTTCGATCTCGACTGGCGGTGGTGGGGTTTGTAGTTGTCCCGGGACGGAGTTATGGGCCGCAGGGGACAGTAGCGACACGTGGAAGACTGGATGGACTTTCATTGATGGGGGTAGGGTGAGCTCGTAGGCATAGGGGCTAACTACACGGGAGATGGGGTACGGGCCGACTTGTTTCCAGTCCAACTTCTTCGAGGGTCTCTTGGTCAATAGGTTCCTGGTAGACAACCACACTTTGTCTCCAATGACGTAACGGGGGGCCGGAGTCCTGCTGACGTTGGCTGTTTCCTCCTGAATCTTCTGTGCTCTAAACATTTCAGCTCGGAGGAAGTCAAACACTTCTGACATGTCTCTTGCCATAGTGTTAGCCTGGTCCTCGTTGGTAGTCGAGCCGTGACGAAGGGGGCCAAAGGTCATTCGGGGGTGTCGCCCATAGTTTGCTTCAAAGGGGGAGAGCTTAGTGGATTCCGATACATGGTTATTGGTCGCAAACTCGGCCATAGGTAGGTATGTGGCCCAGTTGTCTTGTTGGTAATTGTTACGGGTATAAGAGATGGGGATCCGAAGACACAAGAGGAGGAGCCTTTCCCACACCACTATCACCCACTGGGCGCGCCGGAGAGGCACGGTACTGCCAGTATGGAGCCCAGTGCGGAGTTGCGGAATCCCTAGCAAACGAACCGTTTCGACCTGAAAATAACCCCGGAGCGTCAAAGCGCCGGCACAGTCGCTCTAGACACCGGTGGGTATATGAGGGGCAACAGTGCGAGTTTGGAGTCAATCGGACCAAAACTGAGTGATCGGTGGAGTAGCGAAGAAGGTGACGCTGGTGGCGCCAGGAAGGTAAGACTACCCGACACCTCCGGTGCCGATCGGTATCAGTCCTAATGTTGAGCCCTGCTCCTTGGTGATAGAATAACGATAATGGGAAAGAGTTGGCGGCGAAGTCGGCCCGGTACCAGGGGTTATCAGGTAGGCAGATCCCGAAGACTCATGACCACTGACGGACGAAGGCTGAGTGCAGCAACGGGATGTAACGTGAGGGATTTATGAAACGAACATATAGACATGGGTGTTTGGTTTTTTAGAATGGGTGTATAGAAAACGTTTGGCGTTCTTGGCAGGTTTTCAGGGTCTTCGGGGTCTCGCATCTAGAATCATGTAATTGTAATAGTTAGTCCGCGTGACATTTGCGCGGGATATAAATACGGTGTCATTCTCCGACTTCGTTAAAATCATCAGCGACGAACAAAGAGTCTTATCGATATAAAATCTATTCTATACGCTTTATCTTTTCAGGACTTAGTGATTCTGTGAAGACTTTACCTGAACGCTTCGTTAAAACTTTACCCGAACTACTTCGTTGATTGCCATTGAGGACTAGCAGTGGACGACCAAGACTGACAGTGTCGAATTGACTGAAGAGACCTCGTTCCTTTCTACCTTTGTAGTTAGCGCTTCGAACTCCTAGCTCTTTACGAGACTGCTCGGGTTGTCTGGTGCGACACCCTAATAGTAATCGACATAGGCCCGGAGATATTGTTCCATAATGGCGTTGATTCTTTCGGTTTGGCCATCAGTTTGAGGGTGGAAGGCTGTGGAGAAGCGGGGAGAGATTTCTAGTCTTTCGCAAAGTGATTTCCAAAAGTCCGAGGTAAATTGGGTACCCCTGTCTGACACGACCTTTTCTGGTAGGCCGTGGAGTTTCCATACATTTTCCAGATACATTCTAGCGACGTCTCTGGCTCCTGACTCTTCAGTGCATGGGATGAAGTGTCTCATTTTTGTGAGGCGGTCGACGAGGATTGCGTTGTAGTTGTTGCTGAGGGGAAGGCCGGTGACAAAGTCCATTGATACGTCCGACCATGGTAGTTTGGGTACTGAAAGGGGGCGGAGGACTCCCTGGGGGGCGTTACGGTTTGCTTTGCTCCTTCGGCACGTGTGGCAATTCATAACATAGCGGTCTGTGTATTTTCGCATGTTTGGCCAATAGTATTCGCGGCTCAGGAGTTCGAGTGTTTATTTCTTCGGGGTGACCTGATAGTTTGTCATGGTATTCTTGTAGGAGCTTGACTTGTAGCTCCTCATGTTCTGCGAAGAGTTTTTGGTACAGGAGAAGCCCGTCTTCATTTTCAGCGCGATTCGGCAGATTTGTTTTGATTGTTTGGTGCGTCTTTCAGCGTAGTTAGGACTTTATTCGGAAACTATCTTCTTGGTAAGCAATTGCAAACAACTCTTGGATGGTAGGCGTTCTTTCAGCGGATTCATTTATCAAAGAACCCATGAACAAACTTAAACTTAGAATCCAAATTTTCTTTCTTCAACACGGTCTGGTACTGGTACGCCAGGCGTTCATCCCCCTCCTTAGGTAGATCTCCCGATCTCCTAGTCAAAGCATCTGGTTTTCCCCCTTATTTGCCTGGTCGGAATTGTATAACAAAGTCAAAGCGGGATAGGAACTCCGACCAACATGTCTGTCGTCGGTTCAATAGCTTTGTTGACATGAAATATTCAAGGTTCCTGTGATCTGTCAGGACCTTGATGGGGAAGGAGGCTGTTTCTAGGAAGTAGCGCCATTCTTCGAACCCTCGGATTATTGCTAATAGTTCTTTGTCATAGATTTCATAGTTGCACTCGGCGGCGTATGCTTCTTGAGAAAACGCCACAGGATGTAGTATTCGCCGTCATCCCTTTGCGACATGATGGCGGCGGAGACATAGTCGGAGGTGTCTGTTTCACTATGACTTCTCGATTAGTCGAGAATTGAAGTGTCTGAGTATTGGTGCGGTGGTGAATGCTATCTTTAGGTTATCAGCTTTTTGGGTCTTCTCGGTCCATTCAAACTTTACTCCTGTGTTAGTGAGGGCCGTCAGAGGAAAGCTTGACTCTGGAGTATGCATAGATGAATCTCCGGTAGAAGTTAGCGAAGCCTAGGAACTCCTGTCGTCTTTCAGGCAGGTTGGTGTTTCCCAATCCCTGATTATGGCGACCTTCTTTTTAATCCATCTTGATTCCCTCAGGAGTGAGTCCGAATCCCAGGTATATTGTTTCTTTGACATGCCATTCACACTTCTCAGGTTTTAAATGTACTTTGTGTTGTTCCAGTATCGAAGAATCTTATCAACATGAACCTTATGCTCTTCTAGTGTGGCGGAGTAGATGAGTATGTCATCCAGATAGGCCGTCGCAAAGTGATCAAGGTGTGGACGTAGCATGTCGTTCACCCAATGTTGGAATGCTGCCGGCGCGTTGGTGAGACCGAATGGCATGACCGTATATTCGAAGTGGCCGTATCTGGTCCTGAATGCCGTTTTCCATTCGTCTCCTTCTTTGATTCTCAACTGGTGGTATCCATTGCGTAAGTCTAGTTTAGTGAAGTATTTGGCGGCCGAGATGCCTATGAAAGTTTCCGGAGTTAACGGTAGTGGGTGGCGGTTCTTAACCGTTACCGCATTCAACTTTCTATAGTCGACGCAGAGTCGGAGGGATCCATCCGCTTTCTTTACAAAGAGTACTGGAGAGCCTGCTGGGGAGGTGCTGTGGCGGATCTTCCCACTCGAAAGGTATTCCGCTAGGTAATCCCTGAGTGTCTGTAGCTCCAACCGCGTCATCCCATACATAGGTCCGAAGGGTACTGTCTTGCCTTCCTGGATGTCAATGGAGAGGTCATAGTCGGGTCGGCGAGGAGGGAGTTCTGCAGCGTCAGGTTCGTTGAGGAGGTGGAGGAAGTGGTGATGTTCACTTGGTATGAGGGCCCGGGGGTCTTTGGGTGATGGGGTGAGGAGGTCTTCGAGGGCCTTGAGTGTGGTTGAGTATAGTTGCATTCCTTTTCTTTGTTTATGGAGCAATCTGTGGAATGCGTATGAGGTGATGACGGAGATGTTAGTTGTTGGTTTGGTGGGGGTTCAATAGAGACCCTAAGCGGTGACTTTGGTGTTGTTAAGGGAGCAGTGTTTGACACAGGCTGAGGAGTTGAATTGGATTTTGGTGGCAGGGAGAATCGTAGTTGCATGCTCACAAGATCCATGGGAGGCCCATGACGATGGGGTAATGTCCTAACTGGGTGACAAAGAAGGGGGCCTCCTCTCTGTGTCCGTTTATGTCTAAGCTGAGGATGACTTTATGGGTAACCTTTCCTGATTCGATAGGGTCTACCATCTATTACGCCTATGTGTGGGGAGGATGAGGGGGTTTTGTTTAAGTTTGTGGTGGCATTTAAGTTTTTATCTATGAAAGCGCATCCAGAGGCGCCAGTATCAATGAGGGCATATGATGGGATGAAAGAATCTTTATTTTGAGAAATAGAACAAGTTACGACTAATTGATTCCCATCCATATCCTTCTCTGAAACCGAAAACCCAGAAACCGAAATCCTAGAAAAATCTTTTAACCGTCCCCGGAGTGAGCCACTCAGTCCAGGAAAAATCTTTTAACGCCTCATTGCCGGAGGCTTCCTCTTCTCTTTCTTCATTCCTGATATCTGCCCTAGCTCCCCTTATCCTGGGGGTTGGGTTCCTGGGGGGCGGCGCCTGTGGGCATTCCCGAATGAGGTGTCCTACACCTCCACAATAGTAGCATCTGTTTTCTACCCGGCGGGCCTCTCTTTCCTGAGGGTCCGGGCGGCCCCGACCAGTGGACAGATCCATGGGGACTGTTCCTCCGGGTGTATGTGATGGTGCGGCGGCCGGGGTTCTGGCGGGAGGGTGTAGCGGGAGCAGGGGAACAGGAACGAGTGGCGGGGGAGCAGGGGCTTGGTAGCGGGGAGCTGGCGTGGTGTAGCGAGGGCTGGGCGGAGCGGAGGACTGGTAGGCGAAACGGAAAGCGGCGTTGAGGGCCTGTTGTTTGTTGTCCAACCGTTGTAAGATGGCCGAGTTCCAGGACTGTGGCGGGGGTGTCTTCATGGACCATGAGTCTAGTCAGTTCTCATTCAGTCCGCCAGGAGACTTTCCACATTGGCGGCCTCCCTAGTCCGGCATCGGCGTATAGCGTTGAAACTTCGGCAAAGTAATCCGAGAATGAGGTCAGATGGCGGATGGATGTTCTTAGCTTCTGGCAGCCGTCCCTACTAAGTCTGGGTCTCCAAAGGCTGTGGACAGGATTTCAAAGAACCTTTCCATGGAGGGGAGATTAACCCCTGTGTTGGTCAGGTATGGCATGAACTGGTCAGCTGCGGGGCCTTCCAGACGAGAGATCGCGTAGGTGAGTTGGTTTTGTAGGGTGGGGTACCGGTCGGCATTGCCCAAGAGCTTGAGTGTCATCATGTGTTTGAAGAGTGGGAGTTCCTTCCTCACTCCTGTGAACTGCTTGGGGTCTGGGAGTTTTTCCGACTTTTCCACCCTTGCTTCCGGGTGGGTTGTTATTAGGCCTTGGAGGTATCTGTTGGGGCGACGAGGAGGAGGTGCGGGCGGGGCGGGTGGTTCTGCTGCTGGTGGTGGGGGCCTGGCTGCGAGTGCGTCCTGGGCGGTGCGGGTTTCCTGTTGCGCCGTGGCGACTTCTTTCTTGGAGGGTGGTGACTTGGGCTTGGAGGGTTCCTACCTTTGCTTCTTCCTCATCCAACTGTTGTCCCAGTTCTGTGATTCTTTTCTTCCATGCCTCCGTTGCTTCCTCGGCTTCTTCTTTGTCTAGGTGTAGTTCATTACGGAGCTCTGCTATGACTACCCTGCAGCGGAGAATGATGCCATGATTGAACGTTGCATCCTCGGTTGCACCCTGTGGTGCTCTGGGATATGACTGGACGAAGCGGGCCAAGTCTCTTTCAAGTAAGTCGTAGTCGGGTGAGTCTGTCATTTCCTGTTCTTGTGACATGGCGGTAGGGTTGTGGTTTGGGTTGGCGTTGGAGACGCAGCCTTAGTATCACGGTGCTAAGCGAGGACAGGGACTGAACAAGCCAAGGCAAACCACCAAGGCTGGGTTATGGGTACGCGGGGTGTAGGGGGACGTGGACGGGGGGGGAAAGGGCGAGACGTAGGAAGACCCAAGGCGGGGAGCGAGGGACGAGGCGAAGGTGCGAGGAGGTGGTCCTAACGCGTTCATGGCAGCACAACCGACGGATGATGGCTAAGGAAAATAGAGTATATTCTAGACCAACTAAGACTAAAGACGCCTAAGATGACAGGAAGGTTGCGTGAAGAAGAAAGGAGAAGAAGAGAAGTCCTACAAGCGAGGGAGAGAGCTCCCTATATATAGCCTAGAAAATCCACCGCTGACTCATCTCGTAGAACCCCGTAGAACCCAAAGGAAATCCCTCCTTACAAATACCTGCATACCAGTGACTCATAGAACCCTGCAACCGAAACCCATAGAACATAACCGAAAACCTGACCAATCCTTCTTCCCGCAACCGGGCTCGATATCGTATCACGCCGTGATATACCGGCCCTCTTGCTTCCTACACTCTTGTTTAGTAGAGGCAGAGCCCCGTCACATTATAATCTTAACAGATTATCCCTCCTTATGACTGTTGAGAGAGCTATCTATTGGTATCTCAGAGTCCATTATTTTGTCAGGGAGCTCATCTTTGAACTTGCCCTGAACTATAATTCTTCCTCCAAGACCAAAGATGTCCGCCTCTACCAGCCCCAGAACTGCCACTTCAGATTGAATGGCAACCCAGACCTTACAACTGGAGGCCTCGGCACAGACACAGTTGGTCAAGAACCCCAGGACAGCTCTGCAAGCCTACATTCCCGGCTGTGAGCCTGCCTGGCAAGACTGGACCCGTCACCTATGAACAGTTTTTCAGAGAACTCCAAGTCTACCTCCAGCACCGCTTACAGCAAGAACTGAACAAAGGAGCTCAGGCTCTTGTTCTCATCCATGAGCGGCAACAAGCGGAGGCAGAACTCATGAGGCAAGCTCTGACCTTCATGAGGGACCAGGTCAACTCTCTTCAGGATGAACTGAGGAGATTTGTGGAGAAGGATGACCTAGACCCGGATGCCATGGAAATTGAATGGTCCAACCCGGTCATCCCTCCCAACTATATAGCTGAGATCCAGAAGGCCATTAATGAGGGGAAGCTACAGGTAGCTAGGCCGGGACCCCCAGGCCTCCCTCCCAGATCCTCCAGAGCAGGAAGCAGGGCTCCAAGAAGACAGCAGTCCCTGTTTGCCTCCTTCCCCAGGCACCAGCAAGGCCCCATAGTCCCGGTGGTCATGCCTCAGGTGGGAGCCTCACCGCTTCCTCCTCCCAGGAGAAGACAGCCCTTCTCAGGCTTGGGTCTCAGCTTTGATGGGGTGGAGTCTGAAGAGGAAGGAAGTCCTCTGTTTCCAGCTCCCCCTCCCACAGAAAACCCCGGTGGTCAGTCAGAACCCCCGGAGGTACCGATTCCCCCTCCTACCCCACCTCCGCAGTATCAGGTGGAAGTGGAGGCAATATTCCTCCTCCTCCTCCAGTGGCTGGTGCCCCGGAGATGATCCAGACAGCTCAGACTCGAGCCAGAAGGAATGACAGGAAAGCCTGGCGGAGATACTCTCAAGAAGAAGCTTGAGAAACAGCAGAGAGATCTGCTTGCTTCTCTTGGTCAGTTATCGCCACCTCTTGAGCAGCCCCACCTCCTCAGTCCACCAAGGCCCGAGAACCTAAGGCCCTCCACCTTCTAAGTTTAAGGGAGAAGCAGAACAGGTGGAGACCTTCCTCCGCAATGTGAGAATGTGTTCTCCATTGAGAGCCAGTCCTTCCTGATAGATGAAGTCAAGATCCGTATGCCGGAAATCTCATGGAAGGAACGGCAGCAATCAAGTGGTACGGCGCTTATCACAATTCCATAGACCAAGCCTCTGCCAACCGGATAGCTGGAAGGCGGTGAGGTTAGATGGCGCTGAAGCGGTGGGATTCCTTTGTGGAATCTTTTAGGGCAGCCTTTGGTGAAGCCATCTCTAGGGATGAGGCGGTAGCCCAATGGAACACCCTTGTTTACACCAAGAAGGAAGGAATAGACTCTTCCTGAATACTATTATTCAGTTGATGTGGAAGACCGCCACTCTGAAGGACAGCTGGTAGATGATAAGATCCAAGGCTCCTCCTCCCGAACTAGGCTTAAGTTGCGCTTTTTTCAATCCCAAGCCTAGGACCTTGATGGAAAGGATCACAGCTCTTAGAGAGCTGGGGCACACATGAGCGTACCAGGCGGCAGCAGATAAAGCTCTGCCAGGACCCAGAAGGAACCCAGCAATGCTAAGGCCCGGCAATCCAAGGGAAAGAAAGAAGCCTCAGGCTCTTCTGCACCCAAAGAGACCACCGGATCTAAGGACAAGGCTGTGGAACTGAAGGGTATCCCGGGGGATATTCTAGAAGAAAGAAGAAAGGCTGAAGTATGCTTGAAGGTAAGACCTTCCGGTACTCCCCTGTGAGGTAGAGTGCATAGACTGACTTGTGCAATAGTGCGGCAAGTCCAGACACAAATGGACCACTTGTTGGTCCAAGGAACCTACTACTGTCCTGGTGGCAGCTGTGAAAGTACAAAGAAAGCGGAAAAGAGGATCTGGCTCCGGGGATAAAACCCAGGAACCATCTGAAAAGAAAGCAAAGGTTGCTGCTGTAGCGGCAGAACAACCATTCAATGTACTTCCAGAAGGGATAGATGACTTCATTTTTGAACCCGGAGCAGGGTCAGATGATGATATAATCTGGTAGTGTCTGTCTAGAAAAGTCTATGTATACTATTAATTCTTCATATTATTGTTTGGGTTTTGTTTTCTCTATTTGGAATATATATTTGTTATCTTGAGTATGTTCCTGTTACGGGTATAAGAGATGGGAAGCCGAAGACACAAGAGGAGGAGCCTTTCCCACACCACTATCACCCACTGGTGTGACGGGGCTCTGCCTCTACTAACAAGAGTGTAGGAAGCAAGAGGGCCGATAGAAGATAGAAAATTAGGTTTAGAGAGTAAAGATTCTTCTCGGTAGACTTAGAATAATCTTAAGGGTCTTCTTCCGCTTGTTACCACTGATGATGAGAAAATCGGAACAGATGGGCGGAAAACGGAGATGAGTACTTATACTCCAAATCTCTCCTTTTCCTGCATTCCATCGCTCTTACTAAGTCCCGGTGAAAACTCTGTTTTGGAACGGAAACAATTCCTCCACACCTGCTGCTTCCCTAAGTCATTAGCGGTGTTTCCGTCCTAGAGTAAGCACCCTTAGCCGGGTCAAGGATCACCTGCAGCCTGGCTGTCACACAGCCCGGCCTACATTAATGAGTCTCCAGGTGGTCTTTTCCTAGTTGGCTGCAGAGCTGTAACTCATTGTAGATTATTAGATAACCTCTGCCGACTACAGCAGGGCTTATTCTTGCTCAGAGGGATACTGGAGATGTCCGCGCTAGAGACCTCTCTCTAGTCGGCCCTCTATTCATTGACAAGGCCTAGACTCGTCAGCCTATCCTTTCATGAATAGATCTCCACCCTAGCGGTCAGAAGGTAGGTACACTTGTAGCAGGTTGCGGTCCTCACTACAGGTACTTTTCCTATCACTGTAACTGCTGAATTCTATCAATGACTCTGGGCCTATAACAGGCCGGGTGAGAACTATTCTCCTAACCGCTAGTGGCTCTGTTATAACTGGGCTCGCCAGAGAGGCACGGTACTGCCAGTATGGAGCCCAGTGCGGAGTTGCGGAATCCCTAGTAAACGAACCCGTTTTCGACCCTGAAAATAACCCCCGGAGCGTCAAAGCGCCGGCACAGTCGCTCTGGACACCGGTGGGTATATGAGGGGGCAATAGTGCGAGTTTGGAGTCAATCGGACCAAAACTGAGTGATCGGTGGAGGTAACGAAGAAGCTGACGCTGGTGGCGCCCAGGGGAAGGTAAGACTACCCGACACCTCCGGTACCGATCGGTATCAGTCCTAATGTTGAGCCATGCTCCTTGGTGATAGATAGCGATACAGGGAAAGAGTTGGCGAGCGAAGTCGAGCCCGGTACCAGGGGGTTATCAGGTAAGCTGATCCCGAAGACTCCTCATGACCACTGACGAAGGCTGAGTACATGCAGCAACAGGATGTAACGTGGGGGATTTATGAAACGAATGTTTAGACATGGATGTTTGGGTTTTAGACATGGGTGTTTGGTTTTTAGAATGGGTGTATAGAAACGTTTGGCGTTCTTGGCAGGTTTTCGGGGTCTTCGGGGTTTCAGATCTAGAATCATGTAATTGTAATAGCTGGTCCGCGCGACACTTGCGCTGATATAAATACGGTGTCATTCTCCGACTTTGTTGAAATCATCATGACGAAGAAAGAGTCTTATCGATATAAGAACTATGCTATTCGATCTATACGCTTATCTTTCAGGACTTAGTGACTCCGTGAAGACTTTACTTGAACGCAACCGTTGAAGACTTTCTTCGAACTACTTCGTTGATTACCATTGAGGACTAGCAGTGGACGACCGAGAGTGACAGTATCGCATTGACTGAAGAGACCTCGTTCCTTTCTACCTTTGTAGTTAGCGCTTCGAACTCCTAGCTCTTTACGAGACTGCTCAGGTTGTCTGGTGCGACACCCTAATAGGTGGAAAGCGGTACTCATACGAAGCTTAATATCCAACAATTCCATTAGAGAGGCCCAGAAGCTTGACGTGAACTTGACATCGCGGTCGGAAACTATATCTAGAGGTAGTCCGTGGATGCGCCAGATTTGAGCCAGGAATACTTTGGCTAAATCTTGAGAGGACGCGGTGCTTGGGAGGGGAATAAAATGAGCCATCTTCGAGAACTGGTCTACCACTACCCATATTTGCGTGTAACCCTTAGATTCTGGTAGCTGAACAACGAAATCCATTGATATGGACGACCATACGGTGTGAGGTATTTCTAGAGGGAGTAAGGTTCCATACTTGCGGTGTCTCACGGGGGCGTCGGGGAGTAGGGCTTCGTTCTGCAGGGTACGGAGTAGTACAGCGATACTTCCGAGGAGGAAGTATATTTGGAAGAGGAATAGGGGAGCAGCGATAGTCACTAATTGATAAATAGAACTATGATATATTGGTATGCTAAAGACAGAAGACGTTGCGTGAAGAGAAAAGGAGAAGAAAGAGAGTACAGGAGTAGGCGTCGTTGCCTCGCTTATATAGCCATCCCTCCTCCGCCAAGCCTGACTCATTTGTCCGCGTAACCCCGCTTATGACTCACTTCTCCGTGTAACAGAAACCAATGGAAACTATCTTGACTCATCCTCCCCATGCATCGCGTCATAACCCCACCCGTGATAATCCTTCCAGCCCTCCGAACCTAGTACATCCATGAAAGTAGCCCCCCCCTCCAAGCGCGAGCTCCTGCGAGCCTTGATTTCCTCGGGCCCCGGTTTATTTGGGTATTGTGTGTGGAAAGTCTCGACAGCGGCTGTGTGTTTGTGATAATCGGCGGGTTCCCAAGTAGGGTCGGTATATCCCGTCCACTTGACGTAGTACTGTAGTCCTTGCTTTCCATGGTACTAATCCAGAATCTCCTCAACTTCAGACTCTTCTTCCTGGTCCACGATAACGGTGGTGGTGGTATTATTCTTTGTCCCGGCACAGGGTCGCTGGCGGCGATGTCAAGTAGGGAGACGTGGAAAACGGGGTGCATTTTCATCGAGCGGGGGAGGTTCAAGCGGTAGGCATAGGGGGAGATGATCTCTTGGATGGGGAAGGGTCCCAGCTTTTTCCAGTCGAGCTTCCTCGAGTTCCGATTCGTACGAATGTTCTTTGCGGACACAAATACCATGTCTCCGATTTCATATCGCGGGGCGGGGATGCGCTTTGCATTAACCGAAGCGTTTGTTGGTCTTGAGCTGTCCTTATTTGTGTTCAGAGGTGGCTGTGTAACTCCTTCATCCTCTCTGCAAAGTTGTGGGAGTCCAGGCTCGGGGGGGTTCTGTCTGGCTTTTGTAGGTTTACCGTGAATCGGGGGTGGTACCCATAGTTGGCGAAGAAAGGTGTAGCTTTAGTAGAGGCTGAAACTTGGTTATTTGCTGCGAACTCCGCCATTGGCACCCACTTAACCCAGTCGTCTTGTTGGTATGACACATATCCCCGGAGGTACTGCTCCATTACTGCGTTCATCCTTTCCGTTTGGCCATCTGTTTCCGGGTGAAAAGCGGTCGACATTCTCGCTTCTATCTGGAGTTGTTTACAGAGACTTCCAGAACTTTGCGGTGAACTGGGTGCCCCTGTCGGAGGTGATGTGCGTGGGAAGGCCGTGTAGTTTCCAGACATGTTGTAGGTAGAGATCGGCTAGGTCCTTTGCATTGACGGTGGTGTTGCAGGGTAGGAGGTGACGCATCTTCGTTAGCCGGTCCACAACTACTAGTATGGCATCGTATCCCTGACTCTCTGGCAGACCCGTGACGAAGTCCATAGAGATTTCTCTCCAGGGTTGTTCCGGGATGGGTAGCGGTCGGAGAACTCCCATCTTCCCATGTGTTGCTGGCTTACTTCGCTGGCAGGTGTGGCAGTTCCGGATGTATTGACCAACGTAGTCGCGCATATTTGGCCAGTAGTAGTCTCTGCTGATTAGTTCGAAGGTTTTTTCCCTACCTGGGTGTCCTGCTGAGGGGGCGTCGTGGTATCGCTTCAGGATTTCCAGCTTTAGTGGTGGGTAGTCGATGTAGATGCTTTCCGATAGAGTAGGCGTCCGTCATTTCAGTGCATTCCGCCAGCGATATTTCCTTGCAGTGCTTCGTGTCTGTCTGCCGAGGTCCAGTATTCTTTGTGGGAATGGGTCAGCCAGATATCCTTCGCTTAGTAGTTTTTCCAGGGGCGTTTTTTCAGCGGATTCATTTGACAAAGAACCCGCTAACAAACTCAGCTTAGGATCCAAATTCTCCTCTTCAAGACTGTGCGGCTCTGGTGCAACAATCTTTCATCCCTTCCTCAGGAGATCTCCTGATCTCCTAGTCAACGCGTCCGGCTTCCCACTCTGCTTCCCGGTCTGTACTTGATCGTGAAATTAAAGCGCACGATAAGTATTCGCCCATCTCACTTGTCTCCTGTTTAGTTGTTTGGTGGACATGAAGTATTCGAGGTTTTTGTGATCGGAGATAACCTCGATGGGTGCTTCGCTTCCTTCCAGTTCTGGTCTCCATTCCTCGAAACACCTGATGATAGCTAGTAGTTCCTTATCGATATCTCGTAATTGCAGTGTATGTTTCTTGGAGAAGAAGGCGACAGGATGGAGTTTGCCCTGCTCGTCGTGCTGGGAGAGTACGCCACCGGCGACGTAGTCGGATGCATCTGTTTCTACCGTGATTGGTTTTTCGGGGTCGAAGTGCATTAGGATGGGTGCGGTGGTGAAAGCCTCTTTCAGGGACTGGAACGCGAGCTCGGCTTCCGGGGGCCATAAGAAAGGGACATTCTTTTTGGTCAACCTGGTTAGGGGGGCTACGAGTTTCGAAAATCCGAATATGAAGCGGCGGTAAAAGTTGGCGAAACCCAGAAAGGCCTGTACATCCTTGACCGTCTTAGGGGTGGTCCATTCCTGTACTGCCGATACCTTGTGAGGGTCCATACGGATACCGTTTGGTTCGATAATCAGTCCGAGGTAAGTGGTGCTTTGGGTGTGGAATTCGCACTTCTCCGGCTTCAATAGGATCCCATTTTTCTGTAATGCTTCCAGTATTATTTCGACGTGTTGCTCATGTTCTTTGAGGGAGTCGCTGTATATTAGGATGTCATCCAAGTATGCAGTGCAGAATTGGTCAAGGTGTTCTCGGAGGCAATCGTTGATGAAGTGTTGAAACGTCGCGGGGGCGTTGGTAAGGCCGAAAGGCATGACAGTGTACTCAAAGTGACCATAGCGCGTTCTGAATGCCGTTTTCCATTCTTCCCCTTCGGCCATTCGAATCTGATTGTATCCTTGTCGCAAGTCCAATTTGGTGTACCACTTAGCCTTTGATAGTCTGTCCAGTGTTTCCCGGATTAGAGGTAGTGGGTATCGGTTCTTAACCGTCAGCTCATTCAATCCACGGTAGTCCACACATAAGCGAAGGGACCCATCAGCCTTTTTGACAAACAGTACCGGTGCACCGGCAGGAGATGAGCTTGCGCGGATGAAGCCCTTGGAGAGGTTCTCGCGGATGTAGTCGCTGAGCGCCAATAGTTCATCCCTGGACATGCCGTGGGGGCCGAATGGTGGTTCCTTTCCTTCTTTGAGGGATTTTGTGGTCGAGGGGCGGCGTGGTGGTAGATCTTGGGCAAGCTTCATCGAACATATTGAGTCGACAGATAGTGTTCTGGGATCCTTTGTTTCCACTCGCCTTTGGGGTTTTCAGAAGAGCTTTGTCGATGTCGTGGAGTGTTATACTGCAAATTTGTAGTTTCTTCGGCGGGCTAGACGACTGAAGGAACGGGTCCCATCATATAGGTTGGGGGTTTGATACCTGGAACAATACCGGCGGCGGCGGCGTTGCAGTTTTTCTTGCAAAATTCTGAGTCGAACGTCACCGTATTGTTCTTGAATCTAAGGGTAGCATCGTGATGTTGTAGCCAAGGTATTCCCAGAACCAGGGGGTACTGCCCTAGTTTGGTGACAAAGAGTGGGATTTGTTCCTGATGAGACCCGATGATTAGAGGGACGCGGCATATGGAAGTGATTTGTCCAGAGGCAATAGGCCTCCCGTCGATGACTTCAAGTATTCGGGGGGTTTTTAGGGAAAGGATAGGAAGTTGGTGATGGCGCGCAAAGGTTTCATCGATAAATGCGAATCCCGAGGCTCCCGTATCGATCATAGCATGGGTGGAAATAGAGTTCTTATTGTGAGCGATTTTACAAGCTACAACTAGATGATCTCCATTTAACTCCTCCTCTGCCACAACTGAAACCGAAAACCCAGAAATAGAAAACGCAGATAAAGAAAATTCCTTTGAAGGTCCCTGGCGAGGGCCATGATACTGACCTGCGACTACTGAAACCCGAATTACCAGAAGAGAGAATAACATCCGTTGGAGAAGAAGAAGAAGAAATAGGAGCCGGGGCCTCGACCGGAGCGGCGGGGGGGGCAGACACGGCAGCTCCCTCATTGGAGGAGGGCCACGCGGCGAGTGCCTTGTGGGCAGTTGGCGAATAATACATGGTCGGGGCGGCACAGTAGGCACAGCGCCGCCTCCATCCTCCATTTTTTCTCGCAGCGGTGGTCTGTCGGCGTCGGCATGGTGTACCTTCCCTCAGGTGGGGGGCGAGTAGTGGGGCGAGCTTGGAGAGCGGAGAGGTCCATGGGGGCGAGGCCTCCTGGTGTGTGTGAGGGGTGTGGTGGTGTGTGTGGGGAAGCAAATTGCCCCATAGGGTTCCGGTTGGCCTTGTGGGCATCTTTCCTAGCCCTGATTTTGTTATCCATTGTCATTAGTCTCCTGACGTAGGCATCGAAGCCTTCTGTGGTTATGTCCTGGTATATCATCGCGTCCTTTAGGTCGTCAGACAACCCTGTCTCCAGAGCGTCCTTCTTTGCCTCTTCGTTATAATCGAGTTGGCCCATGATGCGCAGGAATTGAGTGAGGTAGGTCGCGAAGTCTCCCTTGCCCTGGCGAAGGCCTTGGAGTTCCCTTCTGGCTGTGCCTCGAGGGTCCGGGTCTCCAAAGGATGCTTCCAGAAATGCGACGAAGGCGGCAACCGATGCGAATGGGGCAGCATCCCCGGCGGCCATAGGGATGACCTGGTCTAGTGCCTTCCCCTCCAACCGACTAACTGCGTAGAAGACCTTGGCCTCCTCGTTCAAGAACCTATCATGGTTGACCCTGAGTTTGGTGCGGAGAAGGCTGAGGAATCCTGGTAGTTCCTTCCGGATCCCGTTAAACTTTGGGGGGTCGGGGAACTTTTCGGAGCGGAAGGTGGTGGGTGGGGGGTTCAGGTGGGGGTGGTGGAGGTGGTGGGGGTGGTGGAGGTGGTGGGGCGGTTCGGGCTGCGGTGAGTTGAAACTCCAGGGTACGAACCTGGGTTTCTAATGCATCAGTATGGTTATGGGAGGCGATGAGTTGCTCCTGAGCGGCGGTCAACTCCTGCCTGGTTTGCGTGTGTAAGGCCCTGCTGGCGTTTCTTTCTGCTTTCCAGCGGTCCCCTTCTCGTAAGAGGGTGAGGATGTGTACGTAGTGGTAGTGTTTATCCTCGGCGGCTTCAAACTCGGGTTGGAGGGATCTGGTAGTTTCCGCCCAGGGTGACCCCGCCCACCATGCGGGCCGGGGAGGTGGTGGTGGAGCTAAAGTGGACATTGGTAAGTAAGACGTGCAGATGACCACGAACGTAATCTCACGGGCGTCGGGAGTAGGGCTTGCTTCTGCAGACGGAGAGGTACAGCGATACTTCCGGCGAGGAAGATATTTTGGAAGAGGAATAGGGGAGCAGCGATAGTCACTAATTGATAAATAGGACTATGATATATTGGTATGCTAAAGACAGAAGACGTTGCGTGAAGAGAAAAGGAGAAGAAAGAGAGTACAGGAGTAGGCGTCGTTGCCTCGCTTATATAGCCATCCCTCCTCCGCCAAGCCTGACTCATTTGTCCGCGTAACCCCGCTTATGACTCACTTCTCCGTGTAACAGAAACCAATGCAAACTATCTTGACTCATCCTCCCCATGCATCGCGTCATAACCCCACCCGTGATAATCCTTCCAGCCCTCCGAACCTAGTACATCCATGAAACGGTGCCGACTTGGTTTATTTCGTTGGCAGTCGTCGCATGAGCGTACGTAGTCGTATATCCATTCGTTCATCTTTGGCCAGTAGAAGTTACGCGTGATCAACTCCAATGTCTTGTCCTGACCGAAGTGTCCTGCTACCTTAGAGTCGTGTTCTGATTGCGCGATTCGGATTTTCAACGCATCGCTGTTGGGTATATATAGGCGGTTCTTGAAAAAGAGCAATCCCTCCTTAGCCGTGAATTCCTTCAATTCCCCAGACCCCTTTTTCCTTTCCACTTCCTTCCATGCCTCGTCTTTCTCTCCTGCCTCCCTAACCAGGTCCAGAAAATCCTTGGACCAGTCTACCACTTCTTTGCCGGCGAGTGAAGCCGCAGAAATCACATATTCTTCCATCCCTTCCAACTGTCCAGGCTTCAATAACCTCTCAACTGGCTGCGCGCCCCCCCCTTCACATCGGTACTCCGGACGTCTTGACAGTGCATCGGCTTTTCCATTTTTCGATCCTGGCCTGTAGATGATTTTGAAATTGAACTCCACAAGAACTTCTGCCCAGCGTGCTTGTCTTCGATTCAGAACCTTGGTGGTCGTAAAGTATTGGAGGTTCTGGTGGTCGGTGTATACTAAGACAGTGTATTTGGGTCCTTCCAGGTAGCGTCGCCATTCTTTAAAGGCGGCAACGATACCGAGCATTTCTTTGTCCCATACGTCGTAGTTAAGTTCGGCTGGGTTGAGCTTGCGGGAGTAAAAGGCCACAGGATGAAGCTTGCCGTCAACTACCTGTAGAAGATCGCGCCTAGTGCAAAGTCGCTATGTCTGCTTTCACGACAGACTGTCGCTCGGTGAAAAATGTACCAAGATCGGTGCAGTCGTGAAGAGGATTTTGAGCTTTAAAAAGGCCGCTTCGCCGCGCTTAGTCCAGGAGAAGTTCTTAGCATCGCCACGTAGACAGTTAGTGATGGGACTACAGACCCCGGAATAGTTACGTATAAACCTCCGGTAAAAATTGGCGAATCCCATAAAAACTTGGACGTCCCTGACGGTCCTCGGGGATTCCCACTTCAAGACTTCTTCCACCTTGTCCGTCGACATTGCCACTCCTTCTTCACTTAGCACGAACCCGAGAAAGTCGATGACCTTTTGGTGAAAGAACGATTTCTTGGGGTTGGCCACTAGGTTATTCTCGATGAGCTTGTCCAGCACTTTGTTGACCAGTTCCTCATGTTCGGCCTCATCCTTGCTGTAGATTAAGATGTCGTCGAGGTATGCTACCACCCCTTGGTCTAGGAATTCTAAGGATATCGCTTATTAGTGCTTGAAAGGTGGCGGGTCCGATAGTTAGCCCAAATGGCATGACTAGGTACTCATAGTGTCCATATCTGGTTCTGAACGCTGTTTTCCACTCACACCCTGCTTAATCTGGACCAGGTTATATCCCTCCTTGAGGTCAATCTTGAAAATATCTTCGCTACCAAATGCGTCCTCAATTCCTCCCCTAAGGGTAGAGTGTACCGATTTTTAATAGTGACGCGATTCAGGCCCCGGTAGTCGACGCATAGCCGAAGACTCCCGTCCTTCTTCTTCACAAATAATATGGGGGCTCCTGCCGGAGATTTGCTAGGCCTGATTTTACCCAAGCGTAACATCTTTTCCAGGTATTCCCTTAAGACTTTCAACTCAACTTCCGAGAGGGAGTAGATGGGTCCCCAGGGAGGTTGCTGACCAGGTTCTAGGTCGATGCTGTGATCGGAGGCTCGGTGTGGGGGTAACTTATCGGCTTCGGACTGTAGGAAGGCTTGGAGCTTCGGATGATATCGCCTGGGATGACTGTTTTCAAGTCGATTTCTCCTGTGTCCGGATATAGAGCCGATAAACCATGCCTCCGGATCGTCCAGTACATCGTCGTCTAGAACCACTGAAATTTCTTTCTGGTCAGTGAAGCATCGGGTCTTGCAAACTTCTCCATGAAAGGTTACTTCCCCATTTGGGGCAATAGCCAGCTTATGCTCCTGTAGCCACCACGCTGGTAAAATGGCGTCAATGCCGCTAGGTAGTGGTGCTATCTCGAAGGAGAGCTCGGACTTATGCCCCCTAGAAATAATATTCAACATTACAGTAAAGGCTTGTCCCGTGCCCTCCATTACTTCCCCTGTAAAACCCATAACTCTGGCCGACGCGTCTTTTTCACCTTTGACAGAAAACGCAGAAACAAAAGCAGAAGATATAACTGGACCCGTCGCCCTGGTATCCAACAAAACCCGACAAGGAAATAAGAAATCTAAAAACCCAATAGAAAATTTACCGATAGGTCGTGACCCGTGAATGGGCTCAAAGGAAAATCGTTGTTTTTTCATCGGAGAGGACGCCCCCTCTTCCAGTCTTTTTCTTTTTAATATTTTTTTTGTTTTTTCTTCCGTCAGTGACAACATTGCAATCTGGGGGAGCTCTTGACCTGACTCATCAGAGTCCCCTTCTAAAAACCCATATCGAAATCCACCTCAGACTATAACAGAGCCACTAGCGGCTAGGAGAATAGTTCTCGCCCGGCCTGTTATAGGCTCAGAGTCATTGATAGAATTCAGCAGTTACAGTGATAGGAACAGTACCTGTAGTGAGGACCGCAACCTGCTACAAGTGTACCTACCTTCTGACCGCTAGGGTGGAGATCTATTCATGAAAGGATAGGCTGACGAGTCTAGGCCTTGTCAATGAATAGAGGGCCGGCTAGAGAGAGGTCTCTAAGCGCCGGACATCTCCAGTATCCCTCTGAGCAAGAATAGCCCTGCTGTAGTCGGCAGAGGTTATGCCCGGAATAATCTACAATGAGTTACAGCTCTGCAGCCAACTAGGAAAGACCACCTGAGCGGAGACTCATTAATGTAGGCCCGGAGCTGTGTGACAGCCCGGCTGCAGGTGATCCTTGACCCTGGCTAAGGGTGCTTACTCTAGGATCGAAACACTGCTAACGCTAGGGAGAAGCGGGTAGCGGAGGAATTGTCTTCCGATCCAAACAGAGTTTTCACCGGAACTTAGTAAGAACGATGGAATGCAGGAAAAGGAGAGATTTGGAGTATAAGTACTCATCTCCGTTTTCGCCCATCTGTTCGAATTTTCTCATCATCAGTTGTAACAAGCGGAAGAAGACCCTTAAGATTATTCTAAGTCTACCGAGAAGAATCTTTACTCTCAAACTCTACTTTCTATCTTCTATCGGCCCTCTTGCTTCCTATACTTTGTTAGTAGAGGCAGAGCCCCGTCACATTATAATCTTAACAGATTATCCCTTCTTATGACTGTTGAGAGAGCCATCTATTGGTATCTCAGAGCCCATTATTTTGTCAGGGAGCTCATCTTCGAACTTGCCCCTGAACTATAATCCTTCCTCCAAGACCAAACGATGTCCGCCCTACCAGCCCCAGAATTGCCACTTCAGATTGAATGGCAACCCAGACCTTTGCAGCTGGCGCAGATACAGTTGGTCAAGACCCCAGAACAGCTCTCTACAAGCCTACATCCCTGGCTGTGAGCCTACCTGGGAAGACTCGGACCCGTCACCTACGAGCAGTTCTTCAGAGAACTCCAGGTCTACCTCCGCACCGCCTACAACAAGAGCTGAACAGAGGAGCTCAGGCTCTTGTTCTGATCCATGAGCGGCAGCAGGCGGAGGCAGAACTCATGAGGCAAGCTTTGACCTTCATGAGGGACCAGGTCAGCTCTCTTCAGGATGAACTGAGGAGATTTGTGGAGAAGGATGACCTAGACCCCGATGCCATGGAAATCGAGTGGTCAAACCCAGTCATCCCTCCCAACTACATTACTGAGATCCAAAAAGCCATCAACGAGGGAAAGCTGCAGGTAGCGAGGCCCGGAACTCCCAGGCCTCCCTCCCGAGTATCCTCCAGAGCAGGAAGCAGGGCTCCAAGAAGACAGCAGTCCCTGTTTGCCACGTTCCCGAGGCACCAGCAAGGCCCCATAGTCCCGGTGGTCATGCCTCAGGTGGGAGCCTCACCGCTTCCCCCCCCCAGGAGAAGACTGCCCTTCTCAGGATTGGGTCTCAGTTTTGATGGGGAAGAGTATGAAGAGGAAGGAAGTCCTCTGTCACCAGCTCCTCCCCCGACGGAAAACCCCGGTGGTCGGGCAGAACCTCCGGAGGTACCGAACCCCCCTCCTCCCCCACCTCCGGCAGTGTCAGGTGGTAGTGGGGGCAATATTCCTCCTCCTCCGGTGGCCCAAGGTGGTGCCCCCGGAGATGATCCAGACAGCTCAGACTCGGAGCCCGAAGGGAACGATAGGAAAGCCTGGCGGAAGTACCTCAAGAAGAAGCTTGAGAAACAGCAGAGAGATCTGTTTGCTCTCTTGGTCAATCATAGGCCACCTCCTGAGCAACCCCGCCCTCCTCAGTCCACGAAGGCCCGAGAACCTAAGGCCCCTCCACCTTCTAAGTTCAAGGGAGAAGCAGAACAGGTGGAGACCTTCCTCCGGCAATGCGAGAACGTATTCTCCATTGAGAGCCAGTCCTTCCTAGCAGATGAGGTTAAGATCCGGTATGCCGGTAATCTCATGGAAGGAACGGCAGCAATCAAGTGGTATGAGGCCTATCACAATTCGATAGACCAAGCCTCTGCCAACCGGATAGCTGGAAGGCCGGTGAGGTTAGATGAGCGCTGGAAGATGTGGGACTCCTTTGTGGAATCCTTTAGGGCAGCCTTCGGCGAAGCCATCTCTAGGGATGAGGCGGTAGCCCAATGGAACACCCTGACCCACACCAAGAAGGAAGGAATAGACTCCTTCCTGAATACCATTATTCAGTTGATGTGGAAGACCGGCTACGAAGGACAGCTGGTAGACGATAAGATCCAAGGCTCCCTCCTCCCGGAACTAGGTTTAAGTTGCGCTCTTTTCAATCCCAAACCTAGGACCCTGATGGAAAGGATCACAGCTCTTAGAGAGCTGGGGCACACACACGAGCGGTACCAGGCGGCAGCGGATAAAGCTCCGGCCAGGACCCAGAAGGAACCCAGCAATGCTAAGGCCCGGCAATCCAAGGGAAAGAAAGAAGCTTCAAGCTCTTCTGCACCCAAGGAGACCACCGGATCTAAGGACAAGGCTGTGGAACTGAAGGGTATCCCGGGGGATATTCTGGAAGAAAGAAGAAAGGCTGAAGTATGCTTGAAGGTAAGACCTTCCGGTACTCCCCTGTGAGGTAGAGTGCATAGACTGACTTGTGCAATAGCGCAAGTCCAGACACCAATGGACCACGTGTTGGTCCAAGGAACCTACTACTGTCCGAGTGGCAGCCAGAAAGTACAAAGAAAGCGGAAAGAGGATCTGGCTCCGGGATAAAACCCAGGAACCATCTGATAAGAAAGCTAAGGTTGCCAAGGCGTAGCTGCAGAACAACCATTCAATGTACTTCCAGAGGGGATAGATGATTTCATTTTTGAACCCGGAGCAGGGTCAGACGATGATATAATCTGGTAGTGTCTGTTTAGAAAAGTCTATGTATACTATTATTTCTTCATATTATTGTTTGGGTTTTGGTTTCTCTATTTGGAAATATATATTTGTTATTTTGAAATACGTTCCCGAAAAATGCGGAGAATGACAGGGAAGGAGATTGCTACATAGCATTGCCTCTTTACTTGAGAAAAGTATAAAGAGAGCAGCAGCTGCCGCATTCCTTCTCGATCATCAGTGAACCTTCAAAAAAGAAAAAACTTATATCTATATTCCATACCTACTCTATAATGCAAAGCCTAAAGAGAACGAGAGAAACAACCCCTGAGAAAACCTCCAAACGGAGAAGAGGAGAAGCAAGCCTTCCACCCCTACCTGTGCACGGCAAGAGACCAGTGCTAGAGGCAAAATTGTCTTGGACGATTAAGGGTAAGGTTGAAGGCTCCCAAGGGAAATTCCTTCTGGACACCGGGTGTACAGGACCTATCCTGAACCAGGAGTTTGTCAGAAAGAATGGAATACCCTTAGTGCGGAGGGATCAACCACTGACAATGTATGATGCTCAAGGAGATGTCATGATGGGAAGCGGAGAGTATTATACTCACCCCGGCCCACATGAGTATGGGAGATCATAAGGAGACTCTCCGATGGGAAGTAGCCTCTTTGAAGCTGGAATCTCGTTACCTGCCAATTGCATGGGCAAGGAAGCATAACCCGACATTAATTGGGAACTCAATACCATAAGCTGGAGGAGTGACTACTGCAAGCAGAATTGTCTCCCAGCGCCATTACTGTGAACCCGCTCTCTATCTATCAAATGTTAGAAGAGGAAGAGGTGTACCACTTAGTAGCGCCATTTGGCATGATGAGAGAACGGTGTAAATGTGGAAATCAGAATTCTCAAGTACACCGGCAATGGGCACATGTGTTCAGCAGAGAGAAGGCAGAGGAGTTACCTCCACATTCTGCTAATGATCTTAAGATCAAGACCCTGCCTGATTCTACAATCCCATTTGGCCCATTATACCCGTGTTCCGCTCCAGAGTTGAAGGCCCTCAAGGAGTACCTGACCAAAGAATTGGCTACAGGAAAGATCTCCAGATCTAATAGCCCGGCAGCGGCGCCCATATTGTTCATACCAAAGAAGGATGGCAAGATGAGAATTTGTGTTGACTACCGAGGCTTGAACAAGGTTACTGTAAAAGACAAGTACCCTCTACCTATCATGAGCGAGCTCAGAGACAGGTTGTTCAAAGCCCAGGTTTTCACAAAGATAGACCTAAAGAATGGCTTCAATTTGATCAGGATAGCCGAGGGGGACGAGTGGAAAACCGCTTTCCGAACCCGCTATGGCCTGTATCAGTACAATGTGATGCCCTTTGGTCTATGCAATGCCCCTTCTGCCTTCCAGGCTATGATCAATGATGTGCTAAGGGATCTACTGGATGAGGGAGTGATTATCTATATTGATGATATCCTCATCTACTCGGAGACCATGGAGGAGCATATTGATCTTGTCAATAAGGTCTTGCAGCGGCTATCAGAGAATAAGCTATGCGCATCCATTGACAAGACCTCCTTCCATGCCTCGGAGGTAGAATACCTGGGCCATCACATCTCGAACAAAGGAGTGTCGATGTCAGAAGAGAAGGTTGAGGCAGTTAGGGAATGGCCGGAACCCAAAGATGTCAAGGGGATCCAAGCATTTCTAGGATTTGCCAACTTCTACCGGCGCTTTATTGAAAGCTTCAGTAGGATTTGCAAACCCCTAACTGATCTCCTTCAAGACGGCAAGAAATGGCATTGGACCGCAGCTTGTGTACAGGCCTTTCAGGATCTGAAAGACCGGTTTACTAGCGCTCCAGTGCTTGCTCATTTTGACCCTACTAGGAGAACAGTGGTTGAAACTGATGCCAGTGACTTCGCCAAGGGAGCGGTGCTCTCTCAGTATGGAGATGATGGGAAACTACATCCGGTAGCTTTCTATTCTAAGAAGTTCTCTCCTGCTGAGATCAATTATGACATTCATGATAAGGAAATGGGAGCTATTGTAGCCTCTTTCCGGGAATGGGAGCACATGCTAAAATCCTGTGAGCATGAGGTCACGGTTTTCTGAACCACAAGAACTTGGAGTATTTCAATTCTACCAAAGTTCTCACTAGGCGGCAGGCTAGATGGTCTGAGGACCTAGCAGGCTACAATTTCAAAGTTGTCTACAGGCGGAGAGAAGAATGGCAAACCTGATGTGCTATCAAGGCGCTGGGATCACCGCCTCGGAGAGAGTGAACCTCTGCAGCGGAGCCACAGATGTTTTTCAGGCCAGGTCAATTGGTTTTGGACACTGCTAGGTTAGCGGCAGTGAAAGTCAACCAGTTGCAATCTTCATTCATGAACCGCTTACATGAAGCAGTTAAGTTGGATAAAGATTGGCAGTTAGTGCACCGCTCTCTGGTTGAAAGAGGACCCAATTTGGACCAGAACTTGTCTGTCAAGGACGGCCTTATCTTCTATAAGAATAGATGGTATATGTTACGGGTATAAGAGATGGCGATCCGAAGACACAAGAGGAGGAGCCCTTCCCACACCACTATCACCCACTGGGCGTGCCAGAGAGGCACGATACTGCCAGTATGGAGCCAAGTGCGGAGTTGCAGAATCCCTAGTAAACAAACCCGTTTTCGACCCCGAAAATAACCCCCGGAGCGTCAAAGCGCCGGCACAGTCGCTCTGGACACCGGTGGGTATATGAGGGGGCAATAGTGCGAGTTTGGAGTCAATCGGACCAAAACTGAGTGATCGGTGGAGGTAACGAAGAAGCTGACGCTGGTGGCGCCCAGGGGAAGGTAAGACTACCCGACACCTCCGGTACCGATCGGTATCAGTCCTAATGTCGAGCTATGCTCCTTGGTGATAGATAACGATAAAGGGAAAGAGTTGGCGAGCGAAGTCGAGCCCGGTACCAGGGGGTTATCAGGTAGGCTGATCCCGAAGACTCCTCATGACCACTGACGAAGGCTGAGTGCATGCAGCAACGGGATGTAACGTGAGGGATTTATGAAACGAACATATAGACATGGGTGTTGGGGATTTAGACATGGGTGTTTGGTTTTTTAGAAAAGGGTGTATAGAAACGTTTGGCGTTCTTGGCAGGTTTTCGGGGTCTTCGGGGTTTCGCATCTAGAATCATGTAATCGTAATAGCTAGTCCGCGCGACACTTGCGCGGGATATAAATACGGTGTCATTCTCCGACTTTGTTGAAACCATCAGCGACGAAGAAAGAGTCTTATCGATATAATATATTCTATCTGAATCTTTACGCTATATATCTATCTTCTGGACTTAGTGATTTCGGAGGGCTTTACTTGAACACTTGAATAACTTCTTTGATTACCATTGAGGACTAGCAGCGGACAATCGAGACAGACAGCATCGCATTGACTGAAGAGACCTCGTTCCTTTCTACCTTTGTAGTTAGCGCTTCGAACTCCTAGCTCTTTACGAGACTGCTCGGGTTGTCTGGTGCGACACCCTAATAGTATATCGATAACTCCAAGTTCACCTGGAGTTTTCCGAGAATCACACTTCAAATCTACATACCTTTTATCCGCAATGGCTGCAAGGCTAAGCACTGTGGGAGAAGAAGACTCCGTCATGGGGGAATCTCCCGTCTTTAGCCGAGATGACAGCCCAGATCCACTATCACTGCGAAGAGCTGGCAAACGTCCGGCCGGTTCTAACACAATAGATAGGCTGGAGCAATTTCTACAAGCGCACGAAGCTCAGATGGCCGGACTGTCGGCCGCGGGCAAGACCATATGGGACCAACTCCGAAAAACCCAAGAGAGGGCCCAGGCGGAAAAAAGGATATCGAACATAGCCGCCCAGGCGGTAAAAACGAACCTCGACCGACTGGCCGAGATGTTCCGAGACCTCGCCGAAAGCCAAGAGTTCGAGAAGCAGCAAGCCGCTATCTCGACCATGGAAAGGGAAGCTTTGGAAGCTGCCCACCTCCAAACCCAACGGCAGCTACATGCTACCCAGATGGAGATCGAGAAGCTCCGGGAGCAGGCAAAACAGTCGGTAGGAGAGGTCATCCAAAGCCAGAAGCTACAAGCCCGAGGGCATCAAGAGCAGATGGCAGAAATGCAGACGCAGATTGACCTACTCCTGGCCACCCACCGCTCCAACGCCCCAGACCCATCGATTTATCCACCCGCCGAGAGTGAAGAGGAGATTGAGGTCGGGGGAGGAAGACTGCCGCCAGGAGGAAACAGGGGAGGAAGAGCGCCGCCGCCGTGAGAAATGGAGGAAAGAAGGACCCCTCGGATGACGGGTCAAGCCACCATGGAAGAAGGGCAGGAGGCGGAGGAAGAGGAAGACGGTCAGAGTCGCCGGAGGAAGATAGAGAACGGGACTCTTTGGCCAAGGTGCCCTTTGAGTTTGACAACCCCAGAAGCCACAACCTACGGCACTGGCTCCTAGAATGCGAGATCTATTTTGAGCAACGTCCCCGCAAGTTCCGGAACGATAAGCAGAAGGTCCTATTCGCGGGAACCTACACCCGAGGACTGGCCAAGGAATGGTTCGCCAACTACCATGAGGTTCACATGCGCGGACCAAACGGCCTGGAGTTCTGCACCTGGGAACGGTTTAGGCAAGAGATCCGGGGACGATTCGTGAGCTATTTGAGGAGGAGGCGCTTTCAAGATGGACCACCTAAGATACCAATCCAGCATCTCCGATTACCTCACCAAGATGGAGATCCTTAACCAACGAGCGCAACAGAGTGGGGCAGCATATCGTAAAACATTGCTGACCGGCCTTCCCGAAGAGATTTGGGATAGACACTCAAAGTTTGAACCGGCGGAAGACGTTGCCCACTTTGTGGCTCAGCTGGAAAGGGCAGGAAAGGCCCATGAGAGTTTCTTGGAGCAGAAGAGGTTGTTGGGGAACCCGTCGGCAAGGGCACCACCCCGGAGAGAGGAGAAGAGGAGACCTGGGTTCCAGATTAAGGGCAGCCCAGGAAGGACAGAAGACAGAGGCCACTGGCAGTCGATCCGGAGGAGGGTCGAACACCCAGGGTAGCGCCCGTTCGAGCCAGGATAACAGACCACTGCATTCCAGCTTTGACGAGGCCACCAAGGGCATCCCCAAGTCCCTTTTGGACCAGAGACGGACGAAAGGAGAATGTGCTCGCTGTGGTAGGAAGGGTCACCTGTGGCGCTGGTGCCGACAGAACCCCAACTCCGCTGCTGTGCTCTGGGCCAGAAGCGCGGTCGTGAAGAGGAGGATGAGGAAATGAAGGATTCACCAGCTCCCCCACCGAGAAGAAGAAGAGGCACAGGACCAAGAAGAAGTCGGTTCTTGATAGCAGCGACCGCCACATTGACAGGCCCAGCCTATGTTCCGGAATTGGGGTCGGAGTCAGAGGTGGATTTCGATATGGGTTTTTAGAAGGGGACTCTGATGAGTCAGGTCAAGAGCTCCCCCAAATTGCAATGTTGTCACTGACGGAAGGAAAAATAAATTGAAAAGAAAAAGGCCGGAAGAGGCGGCGTCCTCTCCGATGAAGAAGCAACGATTTTCAGGCGAGCCCATTCACGGGTCACGACCTATTGGTAAATTTTCTATTGGGTTTTTAGATTTCTTATTTCCTTGTCGGGTTTTGTTGGACACCGGGGCTACGGGTCCAGTTATATCTTCTGCTTTTGTTTCTGCGTTTTCTGTCCCAAAGGTGAAAAGAGACGTCCCGGCCAGAGTTATGGGATTTACAGGGGAAGTAATGGAGGGCACGGGACAAGCCTTTACTGTAATGTTGAATATTATTTCTGGGGGGCATAAGTCCGAGCTCTCCTTCGAGATAGCACCACTACCTAGCGGCATTGACGCCATTTTACCAGCGTGGTGGCTACAGGAGCATAAGCCGGCTATTGCCCCAAATGGGGAAGTCACCTTTCATGGAGAATTTTGCAAGACCCGATGCTTCACTGACCAGAAAGAAATTTCAGTGGTTCTAGATGACGACGTACTGGATGATCCGGAGGCACTATTCATCGGCTCTATATCCGCGGACACCGGGGAAATCGACTTGAAAACAGTCATCCCAGAGCGATACCATCCAAAGCTCCAAGCCTTCCTCCAGTCCGAAGCCGATAAGTTGCCACCGCACCGAGCCTCCGATCACGATGTCGATCTAGAACCTGGTCAGCAACCTCCGGGGACCCATCTACTCCCTTTCAGAGGTTGAATTGAAAGTCTTGCGGGAATACCTGGATAAGATGATGCGTCTAGGTAAAATTAGACCCAGCAAATCTCCGGCAGGTGCCCCCATATTATTTGTGAAGAAGAAGGACGGCAGTCTTCGATTATGCGTCGACTACCGGGGCCTGAATCGCGTCACCATTAAGAATCGGTACACTCTACCCTTAGGGGAGGAATTGAAGACCGTATTTCAAGGCGAAGATATTTTCAAGATAGACCTCAGGAGGGATATAACCTAGTCCGGATTAAGCAGGCGGCGAGTGGAAAAGCAGCGTTCAGAACTAGATATGGGCACTATGAGTACCTGGTCATGCCATTTGGGCTGACCAACGCGCCCGCCACCTTTCAGGCACTAATAAACGATATCCTTAGAGAATTTCTGGACCAAGGGGTGGTAGCATACCTCGATGACATCCTGATCTACAGCAGGGCGAGGCGAACACGAGGAACTAGTCAATAAAGTACTGGACAAGCTCATCGAAAACAATTTAGTGGCCAACCCCAAGAAATCTTTCTTTCATCAAAAGGTCATCGATTTTCTCGGATTCGTGTTAAGTGAAGAAGGAGTAGCAATGTCAACGGATAAGGTGGAAGAAGTCTTGAAGTGGGAATCCCCGAGGACTGTCAGGGACGTCCAAGTTTTTATGGGATTCGCCAATTTTACGGAGGTTTATCGTAACTATTCCGGGGTCTGTAGTCCCATCACTAACTGTCTGCGTGGCGATGCTAAGAACTTCTCATGGACTAAGCGGCGGCGAAGCGGCCTTTTGAAGCTCAAGATCCTCTTCACGACTGCACCGATCTTGGTACATTTTTCACCAGAAACGACAGTCTGTTGTGGAAGCAGACATAGCGACTTTGCGTTAGCGCGATCTTCTCGCAGGTAGTTGACGGCAAGCTTCATCCTGTGGCCTTCTACTCCGCAAGCTTAACCCAGCCGAACTTAATTACGACGTATGGGACAAAGAAATGCTCGGTATCGTTGCCGCATTCAAAGAATGGCGACGCTACCTTGAAGGACCCGAATACACTGTCTTAGTATATACCGACCACCAGAACCTCCAATACTTTACAACCACTAAGGTTCTGAATCGAAGACAGGCACGTTGGGCAGAAGTTCTTGCGGAGTTCAATTTTAAAATTATCTACAGGCCAGGATCGAAGAATGGGAAAGCCGATGCATTGTCAAGACGTCCGGAGTACCGACGTGAAGGGGGGGGCGCGCAGTCAGTTGAGAGGTTATTGAAGCCTGGACAGTTGGTAGGGATGGAGGAGTATATGATTTCTGCTTGACCGCTGCGGCAAAGAAGTGGTAGACTGGTCAAGGATTTTCTGGACCTGGTCAGGGAGGCAGGAGAGAAGGACGAGGCATGGAAGGAAGTGGAAAGGAAGAAGGGGTCTGGGGAGTTGAAGGAATTCACGGCTAAGGAGGGATTACTCTTTTTCAAGAACCGCCTATATATACCCAACAGCGGCGTTGAAAATCCGAATCGCGCAATCAGAACATGACTCTAAGGTGGCAGGACACTTCGGTCAGGATAAAACATTGGAGTTGATCACACGCAACTTCTACTGGCCAAAGATGAACGAATGGATAGACGACTACGTACGCTCATGTGACGACTGCCAACGAAACAAACCAAGTCGGCACCGCAAGTATGGAGCGTTACTTCCTCTAGAAACACCTCACACCGTATGGTCGTCCATCTCAATGGATTTCATCGTTCAGCTACCAGAATCCAAGGGTTATACGCAGATATGGGTAGTAGTGGATCGGTTCTCGAAGATGGCTCATTTTATTCCCCTCCCAGGCACGGCATCCTCCCAAGATTTGGCCAAAGTATTCCTAGCTCAAGTTTGGCGCATCCACGGACTACCTCTAGATATAGTTTCCGACCGCGATGCCAAGTTTACGTCAAGCTTCTGGGCCTCTCTGATGGATTTATTGGATATCAAGCTTCGTATGAGTACCGCTTTCCACCCTCAAACCGATGGTCAGACCGAGCGGGTCAATCAAACATTGGAACACTACCTCCGGGCATTCTGCAATTACGAACAAAACGATTGGGCCGAACTACTCCCGCTGGCCGAATACGCATACAATAACTCCGTAACCTCTGCAACGGGACAATCCCCCTTCTATACCAATTACGGATACAATCGCCGAGCAGAATTAGCGGAGAATGAAGTAGTCAACCCCACCAGCGACCTCTATGCCCACTTTATACGAGGAGTGCACGACGCCGCCCGGCAAAAACTCACCATCGCAAGGGAAAGAATGGGAAAGTACTATGATAGGAAGAGAGAGGCACCACCAACGTTCAGGATAGGGGACAAGGTTATGCTCAACGCGGTCAACCTCCGAACCCGTCGTTCCACCAAAAAACTGGATCATAAGAAGATGGGGCCATTCATCATCAAACGATTGGCGGGAAAGCAGCTTGCGAGTTGGACCTCCTCCTCAAATAAAGGTCCACCCTGTGTTCCACATCGAACTATTGGAACCATACCGAATCAGCGCTATCACGGACGAGAACAACGACCCCTACCCCTGGCGTGGTGGATGCGAAGGAGAAAAGTTGTATGAGGTGGAAGAATCATTGGAAGCAGGAAGAGTAGGAAAGGAGTAGTGGAATATCTGGTGAAGTGGCGGGGTTATCCGGTTGGGGAAAGCACGTCCAAGTTATCGGCGCTATGGATGAGGAGGTACTGGCGCTTGTCGAGACTTCCACGAAAAAACCCCAAGGCCACGATGGACCAGCGCCTGAGACTGTAGAGGTACCCTCAGCGGCTAAGTCCTTCCTCCACAGACACCACGGGTGATATGTGGAGAAGGTTTACTGGAACCACAGTCGGTCAGAAGATACTCTGAGGACAGAGCACCCTGAGAGGGGGGTAAGCTGTTACGGGTATAAGAGATGGCGATCCGAAGACACAAGAGGAGGAGCCCTTCCCACACCACTATCACCCACTGGGCGCGCCAGAGAGGCACGATACTGCCAGTATGGAGCCAAGTGCGGAGTTGCAGAATCCCTAGTAAACAAACCCGTTTTCGACCCCGAAAATAACCCCGAGCGTCAAAGCGCCGGCACAGTCGCTCTGGACACAGGTGGGTATATGAGGGGGCAATAGTGCAGTTTGGAGTCAATCGGACCAAAACTGAGTGATCGGTGGAGGTAACGAAGAAGCTGGCGCTGGTGGCGCCCAGGGGAAGGTAAGACTACCCGACACCTCCGGTACCGATCGGTATCAGTCCTAATGTCGAGCTATGCTCCTTGGTGATAGATAACGATAAAGGGAAAGAGTTGGCGAGCGAAGTCGAGCCCGGTACCAGGGGGTTATCAGGTAGGCTGATCCCGAAGACTCCTCATGACCACGGCGAAGGCTGAGTGCATGCAGCAGCGGGATGTAACGTGAGGATTTATGAAACGAACATATAGACATGGGTGTTGGGGATTTAGACATGGGTGTTTGGTTTTTTAGAAAAGGGTGTATAGAAACGTTTGGCGTTCTTGGCAGGTTTTCGGGGTCTTCGGGGTTTCGCATCTAGAATCATGTAATTGTAATAGCTAGTCCGCGTGACAATTGCGCGGGATATAAATACGGTGTCATTCTCCGACTTTGTTGAAATCATCAGCGAAGAAAGAGTCTTATCGATATAATATATTCTATCTGAATCTTTACGCTATATATCTATCTTCTGGACTTAGTGATTTCGGAGGGCTTTACTTGAACACTTCGCCGAATAACTTCTTTGATTACCATTGAGGACTAGCAGCGGACAATCGAGACAGACAGCATCGCATTGACTGAAGAGACCTCGTTCCTTTCTACCTTTGTAGTTAGCGCTTCGAACTCCTAGCTCTTTACGAGACTGCTCGGGTTGTCTGGTGCGACACCCTAATAGTATATCCCTAATGACAAGAAGCTCCGGATGGATATCCTGACCGATACCCATGACTCTAAAGTGGCTGGACATTATGGTCAATTTAAGACACTAGAGCGGGTGAAAAGTAACTTCTTTTGGCCTAAAATGGATCAAGACGTGGAAGAGTATGTCCGCTCCTGCGACAGTTGTCAAAGGAACAAAACATCTCGACACAAGAAGTTTGGTATGCTCCAACCTTTGGAGATACCCTATCGGCCATGGACTTCCATCTCAATGGACTTCATTGTAGGATTACCGGAGTCTAAGGGATTTACCAAGATCTGGGTAATAGTGGACCGCTTCTCTAAGATGGCTCATTACATCCCACTCCCGACTCTTAATAAAACAGAAGATCTGGCTGGATTGTTCTTGAAGGAAGTCTGGAGACTCCATGGGTTACCTGATGACATAGTCTCGGACAGAGATAGCAAGTTTCTCTCTCATTTTTGGCAGTCTCTCATGAGCCTCCTCAATGTGAAGCTGAAAATGTCTACTTCTTTCCACCCCCAAACAGACGGTCAAACAGAAAGAGTTAACCAGACCCTGGAACATTACCTGCGGAGTTATTGTTCATATCAACAGGATGACTGGGCGGATCTCTTGCCTCTGGCAGAAATATGCTTATAACTCGGCGGTCTCTGAGTCTACCAAAGTATCGGCATTTTATGCCAACTATAGTTATGAGCAGGACTAATTGGCGGCTCACGGGAAGGTGTTGAAGTTAGCAACCCAACAAGCGAGGTCATGATCTCTCAATGGGAATCTATCTGGCAAATGATGCAAGAAAAATTTGGGAAAGGCTAGGATCAGGATGGCGGTGGTATGATAAACATGCACTGGCACTTCCGGAGATCAAGCCGGATGATAATGTTAGATCGGCGCAATGTGCAAACAAAGCGGCCAATGGGAAAGCTGGATCAGAAGAAGATGGGACCTTTCAAGGTCATTGAAGCTATAGGCCCCCGTGCCTACAAGCTCGCTCTTCCTCCTCAGATGGCTATACACCCGGTCTTTCATGTCTCTCTCCTAGAACCTTATAGAGCACCAGTAGACCCGGAGAGAAGAGTTCCCCCTCCGGAACCAGAGGAGATTGCAGGAGAAGAAAACTGGCAGGTCCGGGAAGTAGCCGATAGCCGGGTCAATAGGCTTCGGAGAAGAGTAGAATACCTAGTGCTATGGGAAGGATATGAGAACGAGGATGCTACATGGGAACCTTACGAACATCTCAAGGAGAGTGCTGAGAATGCCCTCCGAGATTTTCACATGAGGTACCCTAGGAAACCTAGAGACAAGCGGCTCGAGGGAGTAGATCTTTGAAATTTTTATCTGTACCTTAGTCACGGAAATTCTTGTAAAGATAGGTTGAATAAATTGTTACTGAATCTTGGAGACCAAGATCCTGAGAGAAGGGAGTAGTATAACAGAGCCACTAGCGGCTAGGAGAATAGTTCTCGCCCGGCCTGTTATAGGCTCAGAGTCATTGATAGAATTCAGCAGTTACAGTGATAGGAACAGTACCTGTAGTGAGGACCGCAACCTGCTACAAGTGTACCTACCTTCTGACCGCTAGGGTGGAGATCTATTCATGAAAGGATAGGCTGACGAGTCTAGGCCTTGTCAATGAATAGAGGGCCGACTAGAGAGGTCTCTAAGCGCCGGACATCTCCAGTATCCCTCTGAGCAAGAATAGCCCTGCTGTAGTCGGCAGAGGTTATGCTAATAATCTACAATGAGTTACAGCTCTGCAGCCAACTAGGAAAGACCACCTGAGCGGAGACTCATTAATGTAGGCCCGGAGCTGTGTGACAGCCCGGCTGCAGGTGATCCTTGACCCTGGCTAAGGGTGCTTACTCTAGGACCGGAAACACCCGCTAACGCTTAGGGAGAAGCGGGGTAGCGGAGGAATTGTCTTCCGATCCAAACAGAGTTTTCACCGGAACTTAGTAAGAACGATGGAATGCAGGAAAAGGAGAGATTTGGAGTATAAGTACTCATCTCCGTTTTCGCCCATCTGTTCGAATTTTCTCATCATCAGTTGTAACAAGCGGAAGAAGACCCTTAAGATTATTCTAAGTCTACCGAGAAGAATCTTTACTCTCAAACTCTACTTTCTATCTTCTATCGGCCCTCTTGCTTCCTATACTTTGTTAGTAGAGGCAGAGCCCCGTCACACAGACTCCGACCTTAACTCCGGCACATAGGCTAGCCCTGTCGACGTGGAGGTTGCTGCTACCGCGACCGACTTCTTCTTGGACCTGTGCCTTTTCTTCTTTTCCGGTGGGGGAGCTGGTGAATCCTTCATTTCCTCATCCTCATCTTCACGACCGCGCTTCTGGCCCAGAGCAGAGACAGCCGCGCCGGAGTTGGGGTTCTGACGGCACCAGCGCCACAGGTGACCCTTCCTACCACAGCGGGCACATTCTCCTTTCGTCTTTCTCTGTTCCAGAAGGGACTTGGGGATGCCCCTGGTGGCATCATCATAGCTGGAATACAGTGGTCTGTTATCCTGGCTAGAGCGGGCGCCATTTGGGGTGATTCGGACCCTCCTCCGGGTCGACTGGACTCAGTCTTCTGTCCCTCCTGGGCCCGTCCCTTAATCTGGAACCCAGGTCTCCTCTTCTCCTCCTTCCTGGGTGGTGCCCTTGCTGACGGGTTCCCCAACAACCTCTTCTGCTCCAAAAAACTTTCATGGGCCTTTCCTGCCCTCTCCAGTTGAGCCACAAAGTGGGCATCGTCTTCTGCCGGCTCAAACTTTGAGTGTCGGTCCCAAATTTCTTCGGGAAGGCCGGTCAGCAATGTTTTACGATATGCTGCCCCGCTTTGCTGCGCTCGTTGGTTGAGGATCTCCATCTTGGTGAGGTAGTCGGAGATGCTGGATTGGTACTTCAGGTGGTCCATTTTGAAAGCGGCGTCTAGCGCCTCCTGTGAGCTCACGAATCGCCCCCGGATTTCTTGTCTAAAGCGTTCCCAGGTGCAGAAGTCCGGGCCGTTTGGTCCGCGCATGTGAACCTCATGGTAATTGGCGAACCATTCCTTAGCCAGTCCTCGGGTATAGGTTCCCGCGAATAGGACCTTCTGCTTATCGTTCCGGAACTTGCGGGGTCGTTGCTCAAAATAGATTTCGCATTCTAGGAGCCAGTGCCGTAGGTTGTGGCTTCTGGGGTTGTCAAACTCAAAGGGCACCTTGGCCAAGGAGTCCCGTTCTCTATCTTCCTCCGGCGACTCTGACCGTCTTCCTCTTCCTCTTCCTCCCGCCCTTTTCCCATGGTGGCTTGACCCGTCATCCGAGGGGTCCTTTCCTCCATTTTCTTCCGGCGGCGGCGGCGCTCTTCCCCCTCCGTTACCTCCTGGCGGCAGTCTTCCTCCCCCGACCACAAACTCCTCTTCTTCTTCGGTGGATAGATCGATGGGTCTGGCGCGTTGGATCGGTGGGCGGTCAGAAAGTAGTCTATCTGCCTGCATCTCGACCATCTGCTCCTTGTGCCCTTTGGCTTGCTTCTTCTGGCTCGATGACTTCTCCTGCATTGTTTTGCCTGTTCCCGGAACTTCTCGATTTCCATCTGGGTGCCGTGAAGCTGCCGTTGGAGATTTGGAGGTGGGCGGCTTCCAAAACCTCCTTTCCATAGCGCGATAGCGGCAGTTACTAACTTCTCAAATTCTTGGCTTCTGGCTATCTCTTGAAACATCCGGCTAGTTGGTGAGATTGGTTTTCACTGCCTGGCGGCGATGTTCGATAACCTTTTCTCCGCGCCTGGAACTTCTCTTGAGTTCTCTGTAATTGGTCCCAAATAGTTTTGCCTGCGACCGACAATCCGGCCATCTACGACTTCGTGTGTTTGTAGAAATTGTTAACCTATCTATTGTGCTAGAGCCGGCGGGCGTTTGCCAGCTCTTGTGATAAAGGGATCTGGGCTGTCTTCTCGGCTAAAAACGGGAGATTCTCCCATGACGGAGTCCTCTTCCACGGTCCCTAGTCTTGCAGCCATTGTGGATAAGGTATATAGGTTCGTGTTGTGATTCTGGAAAACTCCAGGTGAACTTGGAGTTATCGATATACTATTAGGGTGTCGCACCAGACAACCCGAGCAGTCTCGTAATGAGCTTGGAGTTCGAAGCGCTAACTACAAAGGTAGAAAGGAACGAGGTCTCTTCAGTCAATGCGTTACTGTAAGTCCCGGATTAGTCCGCTACTAGTCGCCGATGGTAATCGAAAAGTAATGTCGGCGAAGTGTTCAAGTAGAGTTCAGCGGAATCACTAAGTCCGTAAAGATAGAAGTATATAGATCAAATAGATTTTATATCGATAAGACTCTTTCTTAAATGCTGATGATTTCAACAAAGTCGAGAGAATGACGCGTATTTATATCCGCGCAAATGTCTACCATGGACTAGCTATTACACTTACATGATTCTAGATCGAGACGAAGACCCTGAAAACCTGCCAAGAACGTAAGCGTTTCTATACACCCATTCTAAAAACCAAACACCCATGTCTAAAACCCAAACACCCATGTCTAAACATTCGTTTATAAATCCCTCGCGTTACGTCCGTTGCTGCGTCATGCTCGAAGCCGTCAGTGGTCGTGAGAGTCTTGGGATCTGCCTACCTGATAACCCCTGGTACCGGGCTCGACAAACTTTCGCTCTTTCCCAATATCGTTATCTATCACCAAGAGCATGGCTCAACATTAGGACGATACCGATCGGTACGGAGGTGTCGGGTGATCTTACGTTCCTGGCGCCACCAGCGTCAACTTCTTCGTTACCTCCACCGATCACTCAGTTTTGGTCCGATTGACTCCAAACTCGCGCTATTGCCCCCTCATATACCCACCGGTGTCCAGAGCGACTGTGCCGGCGCTTTGACGCTCCGGGGGTTATTTTCGGGGTCGAAAACGGGTTCGTTTACTAGGGATTCCGCAACTCCGCACTGGGCTCCATACTGGCAATACCGTGCCTCTCTGGCGCGCCCAGTGGGTGATAGTGGTGTGGGAAGAGCTCCTCCTCTTGTGTCTTCGGATCCCCATTTCTTATACCCGTAACACTGATCCTAGCCTTTCCCAAATTTTCTTGCATCATTTGCCAGATAGATTCCCATTGAGAGATCATGACCTCACTTGCTGGGTTGCTAACTTCAACACCTTCCCGGGGGGCCGGCCAGTTAGTCCTGGGTTCATAACCCTAGTTGGCATAGAATGCCGATACTTTGGTAGACTCAGAGACATGGAGTTGTGCATACTCTGCCAGAGGCAAGAGATCTGCCCAGTCATCCTGTTGATATGAACAATAACTCCGAGTAATGTTCAGGGTCTGGTTAACTCTTTCTGTTTGGCCGTCTGTTTGGGGGTGGAAAAAAGTAAAGCGTCTTCAACTTCACATTGAGGAGGCTCATGAGAGACTGCCAAAAATGAGAGAGAAACTTGCTATCTCTGTCGAGACTATATCGTCAGGCAACCCATGGAGTCTCCAGACTTCCTTCAACAATCTAAGATCTTGGTTTTATTGAGTGTAGGGAGGCGGGATGTAATGGGCCATCTTAGAAAGCGGTCCACTATTACCCAGATCTTGGTAAATCCCTTGGACTCTGGTAATCCCACAATGAAGTCCATTGAAATGGAAGTCCATGGCCGATAGGGTATCTCCAAAGGTTGGAGCATACCAAACTTCTTGTCTTGAGATGTTTTGTTCCTCTGACAACTGTCGCGAGGCGGACATACTCTTACATCTTGATCCATTTTAGGCCAAGAAGTTATTTTTCACCGCTCTAGTGTCTTAAATTGACCATAATGTCCAGCCACTTTAGAGTCATGGGTATCGGTCAGGATATCCATCCGGAGCTTCTTGTCATTAGGAATATACCATCTATTCTTAAAGAAGATAAGGCCGTCCTTGACAGACAAGTTCTGGTCCAAATTAGGTCTTCCTTGTGACGGGGCTCTGCCTCTACTAAACAAGAGTGTAGGAAGCAAGAGGGCCGATAGAAGATAGAAATTAGGTTTAGAGTGTAAAGATTCTTCTCGGTAGACTTAGAATAATCTTAAGGGTCTTCTTCCGCTTGTTACAACTGATGATGAGAAAATCCGAACAGATGGGCGGAAACCGGAGATGAGTACTTATACTCCAAATCTCTCTGTTTCCTGCATTCCACCGCTCTTACTAAGTTCCGGTGAAAACTCTGTTTTGGAGCGGAACACAATTCCTCCGCTACCCCGCTTCTCCTGCGTTAGCGAGGCGTTTCGATCCTAGAGTAAGCACCCTTAGCCAGGGTCAGGATCACCTGCAGCCTGGCTGTCACACAACCGGGCCTGCATTAAATGAGTCTCATTTCAGGTGGTCTTCCCTAGGTGGCTACAGAGCTGTAACTCATTGTAGATTATTCCGGGCATAACCTCTGCCGCCTACAGCAGGGCTATTCTTGCACAGAGGGATACTGGAGATGTCCGGCACTTAGAGACCTCTCTCTAGCCGGCCCTCTATTCATCGACAAGGCCTAGACTCGTCAGCCTATCCTTTCGTGAATAGATCTCCTCCCTAGCGGTCAGAAGGTAGGCACACTTGTAGCAGGTTGCGGTCCTCACTACAGGTACTTTTCCTATCACTGTAACTGCTGAATTCTATCAATGACTCTGAGTCTATAACAGGCCGGGTGAGAACTATTCTCTTAACCGCTTGTGGCTCTGTTATATTCCTTCAACCAGAGAGCGGTGTACTGACTGCCAATCTTTATCCAACTTAACTGCTTTATACAAGCGGTTCATGAATGAAGATTGCAACTGGTTGACTTTTACTGCCGCTAATCTGGCAGTGTCTAAAACCAATTGACCTGGCCTAAAAAACATCTGTGGCTCCGGCTGCAGTGGTTCACTCCCCTCTCCAAGGCGGTGATCCCAGCGTCTAGATAGCACATCAGGTTTGCCATTCTTTTCTCCGGGCCTGTAGACAACCTTAAAATTGTAGCCTGCTAGGTCCTCAGACCATCTAGCCTGCCGTCTAGTGAGAACCTTGGTAGAATTAAAATACTCCAAGTTCTTGTGGTCTGTGAAAACCGTGACCTCATCTTTCGCGGGACTTTAGCATGTGTCTTTCGGAAAGAGGCTACAATAGCCATTTCCTTATCATGAATGTCGTAATTGATCTCAGCAGGAGAGAACTTCTTAGAATAGAAAGCTACCGGATGTAGTTTCCCATCATCTCCCATATTGAGAAGCACGCTCACTTGCGAAGTCACTGGCATCGGTTTCAACCACCGTTCTCCTAGTAGGGTCAAAATGAGCAAGCACCGGGCGCTAAGTAAACCGGTCCTTCAGATCCTGAAAGGCCTGTACATAAGCTGCGGTCCAATGCCATTTCTTACCATCTTGAAGGAGATCAGTTAGGGGCTTGCAAATTCTACTGAAGCCTTCAATAAAGCGCCGGTAGAAGTTGGCAAATCCTAGAAATGCTTGAATCCCTTTAACATCTTTGGGTTCCGGCCATTCCCTAACTGCCTCAACCTTCTCTTCTGACATTGACACTCCCTGATTTGAGATGTGATAGCCCAGGTATTCTACCTCCGGGGCATGGAAGGAGGTCTTGTCAATGGATGCGTAAACTATTCTCTGATAGCCGCTGCAAGACCTTATTGACAAGATCAACATGCTTTCTTCCATAGTCTCCGGTAGATGAGGATATCATCAATATAGACAATCACTCCCTCATCCAGTAGTTCCTTTAGCACATCATTGATCATAGCTTGGAAGGCAGAAGGGGCATTGCATAGACCAAAGGGCATTACATTGTATTGATACAGGCCATAGCGGGTTCTGAAAGCGGTTTTCCACTCATCCCCCTCGGCTATCCTGATCAAATTGAAGCCATTCTTTAGGTCTATTTTTGTGAAGACCCGGGCCTTGAACAACCTGTCTCTGAGTTCACTCATGATAGGTAGTGGGTACTTGTCCTTTACAGTAACCTTGTTCAAACCTCTGTAGTCAACACAGATTCTCCACTTGCCATCCTTCTTTGGTATGAACAATATGGGCGCCGCTGCCGGGCTATTAGATCTGGAGATCTTTCCTGTAGCCAATTCTTTGGTCAGGTACTCCTTGAGAGCCTTCAATTCAGGAGCGGATCATGGGTATAATGGCCCAAATGGGATTGTAGAATCAGGCAGGATCTTGATCTTCAGATCATTAGCAGAATGCGGAGGTAACTCCTCTGCCTTCTCTCTGCTGAATACATGTGCCCATTGCGGTGTGCTTCTGGAATTCTCACTTCCACATTCACACCATTCTCATCATGCCAAATGGTCGCTACTAAGTGGTACCTCTTCCTCTTCTAACATTTGATAGATAGAGATGGGTTCACAGTAATGGCTGGGAGACAATTCTGCTTGCAGTAGTCACTCCTCCAGCTTATGGTATCGAGTTCCCAATTAATATCCGGGTTATGTTTCCTGGCCCAAGCAATTGGCAGGTAACCGGAGATTCCAAGCTTCAAAGAGGCTACTTCCCATCGGAGAGTCTCCTTATGATCTCCCATGCTCATGTGGACTGGGTGAGTGTAATACTCTCCGCTTCCCATCATGACATCTCCTTGAGCATCATACATTGTCAGTGGTTGATCCCTCCGCACTAAGGGTATTCCATTCTTTCTGACAAACTCCTGGTTCAGGATAGGTCCTATTAGGGTGTCGCACCAGACAACCCGAGCAGTCTCGTAAAGAGCTAGGAGTTCGAAGCGCTAACTACAAAGGTAGAAAGGAACGAGGTCTCTTCAGTCAATGCGATACTGTCAGTCTCGAATGTCCACTGCTAGTCCTCAATGGTAATCAAAGAAGTTATTCGTGAAGTGTTCAAGTAAAGCCTTCGAAATCACTAAGTCCAAAAGATAGATATATAGCGTAAAGATTCAGATAGAATATATTATATCGATAAGACTCTTTCTTAAGCTGATGATTTCAACAAAGTCGGAGAATGACGCGTGTTATATCCGCGCCCGTATGCCATGGACTAACTATTACCATTACATGATTCTAGGCGAAACCCGAAGACCCGAAAACCTGCCAAGAACGTAAGCGTTTCTATACACCCTTTTCTAAAACCAAACACCCATGTCTAAAACCCAAACACCCCTGTCTATATATTAGTTTCATAAATCCCTCGTATTACGTCCGTTGCTGCATGCACTCAGCGCCGTCGATGGTCGTGAGTCTTGGATCGAGTCTTACCTGATAACCCCTGGTACCGGGCTCGACTTCGCCGCTTCTTTCCCTCTATCGTTATCTATCACCAAGGAGCATGGCTCAACATTAGGACTTGATACTGATCGGTACCGGAGGTGTCGGGTAGTCTTACCTTCCGCTGGGCGCCACCAGCATCAGCTTCTTCGTTACCTCCACCGATCACTCAGTTTTGGTCCGATTGACTCCAAACTCGCACTGCTGCCCCCTCATATACCCACCGGTGTCCAGAGCGCCTGTGCCGGCGCTTTGACGCTCCGGGAGTTATTTTCAGGGTCAGCAGGTTCGTTTACTAAGGATTCTGCAACTCCGCACTTGGGCTCCATACTGGCAGTACCGTGCCTCTCTGGCGCGCCCAGTGGGTGATAGTGGTGTGGGAAGGGCTCCTCCTCTTGTGTCTTCGGATCGCCATCTCTTATACCCGTAACAGGTCCTGTACAGCCGGTGTCCAGAAGGAATTTCCCTTGGGAGCCTTCAACCTTACCCTTAATTGTCCAAGACAATTTGGCTTCTAGCACAGGTCTCTTGCCGTGCACTGGTAGGGGTGGAAGGCTTGCTTCTACCCTTCTCCGCTTGGAGGTTTTCTCAGGGGTTGTTTCTCTTGTTCTCTTTAGGCTTTGCATTATAAAGTAGATATGGCAAATAGATATGAGTTTCTTCTTGAAGGTTCACTGATGATGGAGAAGGAATGCGGCAGCTGCTGCTCTCTTTATACTTTTTTCAAGTAAAGAGGCAATGCTATGTAGCAATCTCCTTCTCTGTCATTCGCCGCATTTCCGGGAACTATTAGGGTGTCGCACCAGACAACCCGAGCAGTCTCGTAAAGAGCTAGGAGTTCGAAGCGCTAACTACAAAGGTAGAAAGGAACGAGGTCTCTTCAGTCAATGCGATACTGTCAGTCTCGGTCGTCCGCTGCTAGTCCTCAATGGTAATCAGCGAAGTAGTTCAAGTAAAAGTCTCCTTGAAGCGTTCAAGTGAAGTCTTCACGGAATCACTAAGTCCTGAAAGATAAAAGCGTATAGATCGAATAGAATAGTTATTATATCGATAAGACTCTTTCTTAAATGGCTGATGATTTCAACAAAAGTCGGAGAATGACGCGTATTTATATCCGCGCAAGTGTCGCAGCGGACTAGCTATTACAATTACATGATTCTAGATCACGAAACCCCGAAGACCCCGAAAACCTGCCAAGAACGCCAAACGTTTCTATACACCCATTCTAAAAACCAAACACCCATGTCTAAAACCCAAACATCCATGTCTAAACATTCGTTTCATAAATCCCTCACATTACATCCCGTTGCTGCATGTACTCAGCCTTCGTCAGTGATCATGAGGAGTCTTCGGGATCTGCCTACCTGATAACCCCCTGGTACCGGGCTATCACGGCGTACCACGAGCTACTGCGGAGGAAAGGATATCATGGAACTGGGTCTAGGGTTCGGGTTTTCTCTTTGGGTTTCTAAGGGTTTCCGTTGCACGGGTTGTGAGTCATCCCTGGACAGGGATTGGGAACTGTATATATAGTCGGCTACGAGTCTTTCCTTTGTCTCTTTCTCTTCTTTCCTTTCCTACGCAACCTTCCTGTTATCAACTCTACGTTTCTAGTTTCTTTAGTTGTTTCTTGTTCCTCGTTCTCCGAATAGAATACGTCATTACCTTTAGTCACCCTCGTCCTCGTGCTACCTTGTCTCCGCCTAGCTTCCACCATAGTCTCCTCGCTTAGCCATAGTCCTAGTCCATGACCGTTGTGCAAGTCCTCTACTGGTATCTTCGTCTACATCACTTCGTCCGTACCGCCATCTGGACTCTCTGTCCCACGACCCTACTCTTAGGTTAAGCTACTTCGCCTTCGTCCCTCGTCTTCGCCTTCGTCCTCGCCTCGGTTGTGAACCTTGGCTAGTTTAGATATAGTCTCCGCTTCGCTCCGTAACACGGGCTCGACTTCGCTCGCCAACTCTTTCCCATTATCGTTATCTATCACCAAGGAGCATAGCTCAACATTAGGACTGATACCGATCGGTACCGGAGGTGTCGGGTAGTCTTACCTTCCCCTGGGCGCCACTAGCGTCCAACTATTGTTACCTCCACCGATCACTCAGTTTTGGTCCGATTGACTCCAAACTCGCACTATTGCCCCTCATATACCCACGGTGTCCAGAGCGACTGTGCCGGCGCTTTGGCGCTCCGGGGGTTATTTTCAGGGTCGAAAACAGGTTCGTTTACTAGGGATTCGCAACTCCCTGGGCTCCATACAGGCAGTACCGTGCCTCTCCGGCCATGGGTGATAGTGGTGTGGGAAAAGGCTCCTCCTCTTGTGTCTTGGATCCCCATCTCTTATACCGTAACAGCTTACCCCCTCTCAGGGTGCTCTGTCACTCGAGTATCTTGACCGACTGTGGTTCCAGTAAACCTTCTCCACATATCACCCGTGGTGTCTGTGGAGGAAGGACAACGCGGTACCTCTACAGTCTCAGGCGTTGGTCCATCGTGGCCTTGGGGTTTTTCCGGTGGAAGTCTCGGACAAGCGTCAATACCTCCTCATCCACGGCGTCGATAACTTGGTACGTGCTTTCCCCAACCGGATAACCCCGCCACTTCACCAGATATTCCACTACTCCTTTCCTACTCTTCCTGCTTCCTATAATTCTCTCCACCTCATACAACTTTTCTCCCTCGGTATCCACCACGTCAGGGGTAGGGGTCGTTGTTCTCGTCGAGGATAGCCTGACTCGGGTCCAATAATTCGATGTGGAGCAGGATGGACCTTTATTTGAGGAGGAGGTCCAACTTCATAAGCCCGTTTTCCATGTCGTTTGATGATAAATGGCCCCATCTTCTTATGATCCAGTTTTTGGTGGAAGCGGCGGGTTGGAGGTTGACTGCATTAAGCATGACCTTGTCCCCTATCTTGAACACTGGTGGTGTCTCTCTCTTCCTATCATAATATTTTCCCATTCTTTCCCTTGCGATGGTGAGTTTGTGCCGGGCGGCGTCATGCACTCCTCGTATAAAGTGGGCATAGAGGTCGCTGGTGGGGTTAACTACTTCATTCTCCGTTATTGGCCAATTCGTTCGAGGTTGTATCCGTAGTTGGTATAGAAGGAGATTGTCCGTTGCAGAGGTTCTGAGTGATTGTATGCGTATTCGAGCGTGAGTAGTTCAGCCCAGTCGTTTTGTTAAGTAATTGCAGAATGCTTGGGAGGTAGTGTTCAAGGTTTGATGGACCGCTCGGTCGACCATCGGTTTGGGGGTGGAAGCGGTACTCATCTGAACGATATCGATAATTCCATCAGAGGCCCAGAAGCAGCGTAAACTTGGCATCGCGGTCGGAAACTATATCTAGGGGTAGTCCGTGGATCGCCAGATTTAGTAGAATACTTTGGCCAAATCTTGGGAGGAGCCTTGATCTTTTGGGAGGAATAAAATGAGCCATCTTTGAGAACCGGTCTACTACTACTCATATCTGCGTATAACCCTTTATTAGGGTGTCGCACCAGACAACCTGAGCAGTCTCGTAAAGAGCTAGGAGTTCGAAGCGCTAACTATAAAGGTAGAAAGGAACGAGGTCTCTTCAGTCAATGCGTTACTGTAAGTCTCGATTAGATCGCTGCTAGTCCTCAATGATAATCCACGAAGTAGTTATGACGAAGCGTTCAAGTAAAGTTCTCACGGAATCACCAAGTCCTGAAAAGATAAAGCGTATAGATCGAATAGAATAGTTTTTATATCGATAAGACTCTTTCTTCGTCGCTGATGATTTCAACAAGGTCGGAGAATGACACCGTATTTATATCCCGCGCAAATGTCACGCGGACTAGCTATTACAATTACATGATTCTAGAATCACGAGACCCGAAGACCCTGAAAACCTGCCAGAACGCCAAACCTTTCTATACACCCATTCTAAAAACCAAACACCCATGTCTAAACGTTCGTTTCAAATCACTCGCGTTACGTCCGTCGCTGATAATCCTGGTACCGGACATTTCGCCAACTCTTTCCCTGCATCGTTATCTATCACCAAGGAGCATGACTCAACATTAGGACTGATACCGATCGGTACCGGAGGTGTCGGGTAGTCTTACCTTCCCCTGGGCGCCACTAGCGTCAGCTTCTTCGTCACCTCCACCGATCACTCAGTTTTGGTCCGATTGACTCCAAACTCGCACTATTGCCCCCTCATATACCCACCGGTGTCCAGAGCGACTGTGCCGGCGCTTCGACGCTCCGGGGGTTATTTTCAGGGTCAGCAGGTTCGTTTACTGAGGATTCCGCAACTCCGCACTGGGCTCCATACTGGCAGTACCGTGCCTCTCTGGCGGGCCCAGTGGGTGATAGTGGTGTGGGAAAGGCTCCTCCTCTTGTCTTCGGGTCCCCATCTCTCATACCCGTGACAGCTTACCCCCCTCTCAGGGTGCTCTGTCCGCAGAGTATCTTCTGACCGACTGTGGTTCCAGTAAACCTTCTCCACATGCTCGCGTGGTGTCTGTGGAGGAAGAACTTAACGCGGAGGGTACCTCTACAGTCTCAGGCGTTGGTCCATCGTGGCCTTGGGGTTTTCGGTGGAAGTCTCGGACAAGCGTCAATACCTCCTCATCCGGCGTCGATAACTTGATGCGTGCTTTCCGGGATAAGCCACTTCACCAGATATTCCACTACTCCTTTCCTCTCTTCCTGCTTCCTATAATTCTCTCCACCTCATACAACTTTTTCTCCTTGGCATCCACCACGTCAGGGGTAGGGGTCGTTGTTCTCGTCGAGGATAAGCTGACTCGGTATGGTTCCAATAATTCGATGTGGAACACGGGATGGACCTTTATTTGAGGAGGGAGGTCCAACTCGCAAGCCCGTTTTCCCGCCAATCGTTTGATGATAAATGGCCCCATCTTCTTATGATCCAGTTTTTTGGTGGAGCGACGGGTTCGGAGGTTGACTGCATTAAGCATGACCTTGTCCCCTATCTTGAACACTGGTGGTGTCTCTCTCTTCCTATCATAATATTTTCCCATTCTTTCCCTTGCGATGGTGAGTTTGTGCCGGGCGGCGTCATGCACTCCTCGTATAAAGTGGGCATAGAGGTCGCTGGTGGGGTTAACTACTTCATTCTCCGTTGGCCAATTCGTTCGAGGGTTGTATCCGTAGTTGGTATAGAAGGGAGATTGTCCCGTTGCAGAGGTTCTGGTGATTGTATCGTATTCGACGGAAGTAGTTCAGCCCTGTCGTTTTGTTCGTAATTGCAGACTGCCCGGAGGTAGTGTTCCAAGGTTTGATGGACCCGCTCGGTCTGACCATCGGTTTGGGGGTGGAAGCGGTACTTCATACGAAGCTTGATATCCAATAATTCCATCAGAGAGGCCCAGAAGCTTGACGTAAACTTGGCATCGCGGTCGGAAACTATATCTAGGGGTAGTCCGTGGATGCGCCAGATTTGAGCCAGGAATACTTTGGCCAAATCTTGGGAGGACGCGGTGCCTGGGAGGGGAATAAAATGAGCCATCTTTGAGAACCGGTCTACTACTACTCATATCTGCGTATAACCCTTTATTAGGGTGTCGCACCAGACAACCTGAGCAGTCTCGTAAAGAGCTAGGAGTTCGAAGCGCTAACTATAAAGGTAGAAAGGAACGAGGTCTCTTCAGTCAATGCGTTCTTTGTAAGTCTCGATTAGATCACTGCTAGTCCTCAATGATAATCGCGAAGTAGTTATGAATGAGCGTTCAAGTAAAGTTCTCGCGGAATCACCAAGTCCTGAAAAGATAAAGCGTATAGATCGAATAGAATAGTTTTATATCGATAAGACTCTTTCTTAAATCGCTGATGATTTCAACAAGGTGGGAGAATAGCGCGTATTTATATCCCGCGCAAATGTCACGCGGACTAGCTATTACAATTACATGATTCTAGATGCGAGACCCCGAAGACCCTGAAAACCTGCCAAGAACGCCAAACCTTTCTATACACCCATTCTAAAAAACCAAACACCCATGTCTAAACATTCGTTTCATAAATCCCTCACGTTACATCCCGTCGCTGATAATCCCCTGGTACCGGGCTCGACTTCGCTCGCCAACTCTTTCCCTGCATCGTTATCTATCACCAAGGAGCATGACTCAACATTAGGACTGATACCGATCGGTACTGGAGGTGTCGGGTAGTCTTACCTTCCCCTGGGCGCCATCAGCGTCAGCTTCTTTGTCACCTCCACCGATCACTCAGTTTTGGTCCGATTGACTCCAAACTCGCACTATTGCCCCCTCATATACCCACCGGTGTCCAGAGCGACTGTGCCGGCGCTTCGACGCTCCGGGGGTTATTTTCAGGGTCGAAAACGGGTTCGTTTACTAGGGATTCCGCAACTCCGCACTGGGCTCCATACTGGCAGTACCGTGCCTCTCTGGCGGGCCCAGTGGGTGATAGTGGTGTGGGAAAGGCTCCTCCTCTTGTCTTCGGGTCCCCATCTCTCATACCCGTGACAGCTTACCCCCCTCTCAGGGTGCTCTGTCCGCAGAGTATCTTCTGACCGACTGTGGTTCCAGTAAACCTTCTCCACATATCACCCGTGGTGTCTGTGGAGGGGAAGGACTTAGCCGCGGAGGTTACCTCTGATCTCAGGCGTTGGTCCATCGTGGCCTTGGGGTTTTCGGTGGAAGTCTCGGACGGCGTCAGTACCTCCTCATCCACGGCGTCGATAACTTGGTACGTGCTTTCCCCATCCGGATAACCCCGCCACTTCACCAGATATTCCACTACTCCTTTCCTACTCTTCCTGCTTCCTATAATTCTTTCCACCTCATACAACTTCTCTCCTTCGGCATCCACCACGTCAGGGTAGGGGTCGTTGTTCTCGTCGAGGATAGCGGCTTCGGTATGGTTCCAATAATTCGATGTGGAGCAGGGGTGGACCTTTATTTGAGGAGGTCCAAGTCACTCATAGCGCTTTCCATCATCGTTTAATGACAAATGGCCCCATCTTCTTATGATCCAGTTTTTTGGTCGAACGACGGGTTCGGAGGTTGACCGCATTGAGCATGACCTTCTCTCCTATCCTGAACGTTGGTGGTGTCTCTCTCTTCCTATCATAATATTTTCCCATTCTTTCCCTTGCGATGGTGAGTTTGTGCCGGGCGGCGTCATGCACTCCTCGTATAAAGTGGGCATAGAGGTCGCTGGTGGGGTTGACTACTTCATTCTCCGTTGGCCAATTCGTTCGAGGGTTGTATCCGTAATTGGTATAGAAGGGAGATTGTCCCGTTCTTGGAGGTTCTGGAATTATTGTATCGTATTGACCAGCGGGAGTAGTTAGTCGTTCTGTTAAATAATTGCAGAATCTTGGGAGGTAGTGTTCCAAAGTTTGATTGACCGCTCGGTCGACCATCGGTTTGAGGGTGGAAGCGGTACTCATCTGATTTGATATCAATAAGTCCATCAGAGGCCCAGAAGCAGCGTAAACTTGGCATCGCGGTCGGAAACTATGTCTAGAGGTAGTCAGGTGAATCGTGAGATCTGGTAAATACTTTGGCCAAATCTTGGGAGGCGCCGTGCCTGGGAGGAATAAAATGAGCCATCTTGAGAACCGGTCTACTACTACCCCGTATTTGCGTATAACCCTTGGATTCTGGTAGTTGAACAATGAAATCCATCGATATGGGCGACCATACGGTGTGAGGTGTTTCTAGAGGGAGTAACGCTCCATACTTGCGGTGCCGACTTGGTTTGTTTCGTTGGCAGTCGTCACATGAGCGTACATAGTCGTCTATCCATTCGTTCATCTTTGGCCAGTAGAAGTTGCGTGTGATCAACTCCAATGTTTTATCCTGACCGAAGTGTCCTGCCACCTTAGAGATGTGTTCTGATTGCGCGATTCGGATTTTCAACGCGTCGCTGTTGGGTATATATAGGCGGTTCTTGAAAAAGAGTAATCCCTCCTTAGCCGTGAATTCCTTCAACTCCCCAGACCCCTTCTTCCTTTCCACTTCCTTCCATGCCTCGTCCTTCTCTCCTGCCTCCTGACCAAATCCAGAAAATCCTTGACCAATCTACCACTTCTTTGCCGGCGAGCGAAGCCGCAGAAATCATATATTCTTCCATTCCTACCAACTGTCCAGGCTTCAACAACCTCTCCACTGACTGCGCGCCCCCCCCTTCAAGTCGGTACTCCGGACGTCTTGACAATGCATCGGCTTTCCCATTCTTGATCCTGGCCTGTAGATAATTTTAAAATTGAACTCATAAGAACTTCTGCCCATCGTGCCTGTCTTGATTCAGAACCTTGGTGGTTGTAAAATATTGGAGGTTCTGGTGGTCGGTATATCTTAAGACAGTGTATTTGGGTCCTTCCAGGTAGCGTCGCCATTCTTTGAATGCGGCAACGATACCGAGCATTTCTTTGTCCTCGTCATAATTGAGTTCGGCTGGGTTAAGCTTGCGGGAGTAAAGGCCACAGGATGAAGCTTGCCGTCAACTACTCTTGCGAAGACTGGCGTCAATGCAAAGTCGCTTGCGTCCGTTTCCACAACAGACTGTCGTTCTGGTGAAAAATGTACCAAGATCGGTGCAGTCGTGAAGAGGATCTTGAGCTTCAGAAAGGCCGCTTCGGCCGCGCTAGTCCAGGAGAAGTTCTTAGCATCGCCACGTAGACAGTTAGTGATGGGACTACAGACCCCGGA